>OX104069.1:20677194-20693481 GCA_944474145.2 Dicrocoelium dendriticum
TCTGGTGTGTAACGGTTCCGTCAGAGCAGGTTTGAAATGCCGAGAGACGATCGGGCTGAAATGGAGCGCACAGTAAACACACACGACAGTAACTCGACTAGTCTATGAATGCGTTAACACATGCAATCGGATGAGGAAGGAGCGTCACGATATCCAGCGAACGCAGCACGAAGAGATGCAACCAATCGGGCAGTCACCGACCACGGAAGGAAGAACACGACGGGAAGCAGCAACGTGTCTATGACAACCAAAAAACGAAGGTACAATCAAAACAAAAACGCAAGTCGTTCAAAAATGGTATAAAAGGTCCGTAGGTGCGTCAAATGGGAAATATGTTCATAACGATTCATTCATTGTTCAACGTGTTCGAGTCTGAAAAAGGAAAGAAGGAGAAGTAAAAGTGGCGGTTCGTTCAAAGTCCCATTACAGTTTCGGTTTCGTTACAGCGTACGGATTCGAAAATACTGCTTCTACCGCGTATCTGGTTTCCGACACATTCAAACAATTGCAATATCACATTTGCACAGAGTTAAATAAAACTGCAAAGGCAGAAAGATAGCAGGGAATAATGCCATAAAATGACCATAAACAATTTATTGCGCACTAGTTTTTGTGGGGTAACGGTGCGTATCTGACTTCTGACACATTTAAACAAATGTAATATCACATTCGCACAGAATTGAATAAAACTGCAAAGCCACAAAGATAGCCGGGAATCATGCCATAAAATGACACGAAACTATTTACTGCGCACTAGGTTTTGCGTAGTAACGGTGCTGCGACTACGTCGCAACCCTGTTGTGGACATAATGTGGTGAGGGTGGTACCGTATGCTAAGCCAAACGTTGGCCATGTCGCTTAATAATGTTATTAGGGGCTATTGAAGAGATTTATGAGGATTTAGTTTAGGTGGTACTCTAAAAGATGATGAATTTTAAACACTACTGTTGTTGTTCAAGTGGATAACGGAGTGAAGTTTTGATCTGTGGCGCGTCGTTGGAAACTGCCATCATGGTAGATGATCTTGCTACGTTTAATCGTTTAGTGCAATTAAATCTACGAAACGTTGCGGCATAGAGAAAAATATAGAGAAAATTCAACGGGCTAGTGCGACCTCCCTTTATAGGCGGACTGTGGTTATTCGAAATCGGTAGGAACATATGAAGGAGGAGGATTTGCCTGATGAATATCCATACCACTATACGCAGTATCAGTGTCAGCATGGTAGGCGGAGCAACGTTCGTGGTAAACGGTAGGCCTCGTATTGTTAAGGTTCTAAAATGACCAAACAGTTATAGGATGCTGGACGGCAAAGCCAGGTTTTTGTTCCGGTTGATGCGTGATTATTACAGGCGTGGTGAAGTGGATCTGCGGCATAAGCATGCTTTCCATTTGGGTACTCCGTGGCTGTATTCCTGTAATCTGCAGTTAACGGAAGCTGAAAAGCAGGGGTTGTGAGCCTGATGTCAGTAGTTGAAAGCACCCTGAGGTTCGTCGGTAAATGAACCGGAAGCTTGGGAGAGTGCTGACGGTGGACAACATAAGGACGGGGACAAAGCGTCACCGGAAGCAGCGGGCGGGGAGGCACACGAGGTGACGGAATTGCTGGACAAGGATGGTACGCGTCGGGTAGTGAGAGAGAAGAATGGTATAACATTTGTTTCCGTACCGTCTTGCATGGAATCCAGTGCTGCGCGCTATTGTTAGTCCTTGTTAGCGGACACCACCCACCAGTTGAATTATGGCAGCCATATACTCTGGCCTTGTATCTTAGTAGACGTTACCGGAAATTCGTCTTCACTTTTTTTACCCACGGTTGCCAAATTGGGCGGCGCACGGCTACAGACAGGCGGTGAAGACTATGAGCGTGCCGTTGCCTTGCACAGCTGCCGGGCGAACACATGGTAAAGACAAGTGCATGGCGCAGGCTGGCGCGCTGACGTCCGCTTATCCAAATGCGGCGGTTGTATTTTGCCTTTTTCACATAATGAAAAATATGTACCGACGGTGTGCATAACTTGCTGGCATAGGCCCAGGGTATGGAACATGCTTCGGCAGTGGTCGACGTTTTTGATTTGCACACGCAATGGGGTCATTTTAGCAAGACTCTGGGAGCGACTGAAGGCAACAGTGAGGAATTGTACCCGTATGCGCGACGTACATGGCTTCCTTGAGCATCTTCATGGGTGGCCGACGTCAGTGCGCGGTATGTTTGTTCGGTTGCCAAACGACGAACGGAGTGGAGAATGAGAATAAATATCTGATAAAAGGGTTGACGGAGCAATGCTCCTTCAGATTGTTATGCACTGTGAGTATTGAGCGAGTCAGTTCATGGATGCAGGACCGGCAAATGAGGATCAAGAGGCACAGTGAAAGGCCGTATGTTCCACTTGTGCAGCTGTCCGTAGTAACCCCCATACGAATTCGGTTTCTTCCCTACGTCCGTGAACATTTTTTGAGACACTGTAGAAGTGCAAGGATAATCTCATTGGATGATAGGACCACCCACTGGGTGGTATAGTACACTCGTCGTTCAAAGAGGCGGCGATAGAAGGTGAATGAGGACCCTTGCGAAGGTACAGTTCATCTGCAATGGCGAGCGCCGTGTGCGCACATGCGCCATGTGACCGCAAGGGGGGAATGCCGTGGGTCTGTATTGTACCGGATTGCAGGGGGAATGTTGCATGCAGTAGGCCGGTTGACTTGTACTCGGAGGCGACGGAAGTTAACAACGTTACATGCATTGATGCTGGAGATGTGCTTGTGCTACGCGCGATGGAAAGGGTAAGTAAACTTTGCAAGGCGGAGGAAGTGATGGCGGAATTGAGAACGCAGGTTTGCAGCCTTGGATAAGCGCGGTATGATACGTTACGGAGGCGTCTAAAGAGGTTGGCTGAGGTGATGTCTGGTGATAGTGAGGTTGCTTTTGACTGCACTACGCGGTACTGCAGTGAAACTATTCCGCTGAATGTGGATGACTGGTACCAGCGGTTAATTAGAAAAGCATGTCACAGAACGGCGAGATGTGAACTGCCAAATGACGAGGAGCTTATGCCAACCACAAACTCCGTGCTGTATGCCTTTGTTGTGCGTGAATGCACGGTGATGGGTTATCAAGGCACCACAGCAGGGGGGCTGGGAAAGCTGCGCCACGTAGCTCCGCCAAACGGAAATCTCCCATTCAACGATGAGTGACGGAGGTTCCTGCTCAATACCCTCCGTACTTTCCTTGACATTTAGGCATCTCGGCACTACCAAGTTCGATGGTTCTAAAATGGAAAAAGGAGGCGGCGGATATCGGAGGCGTCCGTAATAAACTTGTTCACTTCTTATATGAGGGAGGAGGATGCTGCATCCGTGGATAATGCCGTTGTGGGGGTTGTGTACGACGTATGCCAATGTTCGTTCCATCAGACTTGTATGGCATATAACGGCGGAGGAGTCCACCTGCGGACTGTGAATGGAAGGCTAACGATATGGGTGAATTTCCATGTGAATGGGAGCCAATTGATTAGCGGTATATTAAGGGAAATTTCCATTTAGGCACTTGTAATAGTGTTACTTGGTAGCGGGAACGCGCAGTCAGTTGTCTAACCTTCCCACAACTTAACTTGCAAAGGCACTGCAAACGATTACATATCATCGTGGGAGGAGTTCCCTTAGAAGGGTATGTGCATGCAATGGTCACTCATCTGTTGCTTCAGTTACCCACACTCCTGCATCAACGCTGCCATGATTATCCTTTGGATACATATCCCTACCAGGCTAGATGATATCCCTTATAAGTGGTTTTACGATCGGTAGGTTGCTCCGTTTATCATGGTAAATGCTTCCTTACACGGGATGTCCCAGTTGCAATCCTACGGAGGTAACTGCGGCATGTGTGATTGTCACGCTTTGCCTGTAGCCCCTTGTTAGGTACCTGTGCACATATGACGGTATATAACGCACCTTCCGTTATGTGGCCCTATGCGGTGTCAACGGAGGTCTCGGTATTGCGCGGTAAATTACAAACCACATAGCTAAACGTAGAGGGTAAGCGAATGTCGGCGGATGGTCTGAATAGGGCCCGAGTTACTCCATTAAGTGTATTAGATGTGTTGCTACACATTTGCGCCAGTGCCAGATTCGTTGGTCGGAATGTGTTGTAGAAGGTAAAGTGGAGTTTTATACGGTAGGGTGATAAAATTTTCGGCTTCATCCTCCCTTTTATGAGCCTCTTTACATAACGTTTCGTTCGCACTGCGTTTTCGTTACCTCCCCGTGGAAGTCCCGCATTGGCCCTCGACCGATTACGGTAATAATATCCCTGATACGTGGAAAAAATTCCAGTTAGGTTCCAATAATTCACAATGCTACAACAAATGAGCAGTTGCGGCATGGTTACATGCAACCATGACCTTCTTTTAAGGGGATGGGAAACTTGACAAAAGAGAATTGCGTTGAGGTTGTAGACAATGCAAGATCATTGGTTTATTGGTGTGTAGAGCAGGAGGAGAGACATATGTCAGATCCGTGCGTTTCGATTCAGTGCGGGTTTTACCCTATTAGTTGCGAAGCAGCATCCACTACGGAAATTGATAGGGCAGTCTCCGGACAGATGTGAAATAATCGCCTCTTATACAACTTCCACTTGTGGTCCCGTGTGATAACGTCAACCTTCTGCAAAGAGTGCTTTCGTACTTTCTGCCCAGTTAACCTAGTATTTTGAAAAGCGCAGGAAGAAGTCGAAGGCTAGCAAATGCACGCATTTCTTATTGTCTCATTGGTACCTTTAACACTAACTCGCAAAATATTTCTTCAGTGAATGGTGCGACCAAACATACATGCAACTAGACAAACAGCCCAACGCATGGTTAGTGGGAGAGGATTATCGCCCCTATCCCCAGGGCAGCCTAATGCTGACCGTTAACGGTTTCTGAACACAAAGCATCGGCTTAATCCGGTTAATTGCTGTCGCCTCTGCGGAACGAAGGAGTCCAGAATCGGTGTATTGTAATAGGGTTGTGAACGCCGAATTGACCTCAAACAAAAATCAAACTTTTTTCGGGTGACCTGTGGTCAATAATTGTCGACCGATCGAAGAGGCCGGTGGCTTACGCAGACATGCAGCTTGTCTCTAGCCAGTTTCTGCGCGGTCGAACATTGAACTCAATTAGGTATATACTCCTTTATTTGAGAACTCAATGTTCTACCGGTCCTGTCTATGTAACTAGCGCCGCAGTCGAAAATGATTTGGTAAATGGAATGCGAGTTGGCCCCGAGAGACTGAGTCTCCTTTACAGAAGGAAGTGGAAGTTTTTGGGTTTTGTTACTGACAACGACCTTCGCGGCATAGTAAGTTGTCTGCATGGCAGAGAGCAATAGCCTTGTGGTCCTCAACTAGGGGACGTCACTTTTGAATGGCAGTTCAATGATTACAGGCTTCTTAGGTACCGTGTGAACCAGATCCCTTGGTCGGGCTTGACTATGTTTCTCTATTAACCTTAGAGGGTAGCCGTTTTCGCTGAGCGTGTTGGTAATCAACTGCATTTCGTTAGCCAGGCAATCAACTGAGCAGAACTGTCTGGCACGGCTAATCAGAGTTCTCACGAGGGTCAGCTTGTATTGCAATGGTGTAAGGCTAGTGAAATGCAGATAATGCCCGGACCATGTTGGTTTCCTTTAGACAGACCCCTTAATCTGCCCGTTCTCTCTGCGGCTGATAAGGATATCTAAGTACGGGAGGCAAGTTTGCTTCGCTACCTCACAGGTGACCCGCAAGTTATAATGCGCAGACTTTAGTTGTGTTAAAAACTGCTCCATCTGATGCTCCGATAAACAAATTGCCAAAATATCATCAACGTAGCGTTTTGTAGTATGGAAGTCGAGATATTTCACCGGACATACCTTGCTCCTACCATTAACATAAAGTAATCAGCGAGTGCCGGGCCCAATGGACTGCCACGTCCGCTACTGCCCATCAATCTGAGATGTACGGTGTGTTTCTGAAGTGAAAAATTGACTTTTCGCCGTACACACAACAACATAAGGGAGTCCTCCTATAAACTCAACGGGCATTGGTAAGGAACATGGTGAACCTTTTGCTAGTTCACAAATGTACTCAACCGTTTGGTGCAGGGCAACATTGGTAAAAAGCGATTTCACATCTAAAGAGCACATGATCTTGTCAGCTACATTAAGTATGTCGAGGTCGTCGATAAACCCGAAAGAATTTTTGAGGCTGTAATGAGTGGCCCACTCTCGCAGTGGAGAAAGCAATTTCACCAATCAGCGAGCCTAGTTTACGTTTGAGGGCGCGTTTTACCATCGATGAGAAATCGGAACCCCAGTATTATTTTTCTAGTGTAAAAATGATTTCTATCGGGCGCCCAGAAAAATCCACAGGGATTATGGTCACTTTTCTGAGTTCAAGAGAGTAAGCAAGAGCAGGACGTTCTATAACGGGGTTTCAGACTACGCCACTGAACCCATTCTAGCAAGTAGCATACCTATTGTAAGAGAAGACAGATAGCTGGGAACCCGTGCCCCCTTATCCGGCGGATAGGTGATATGAACGATATTCCAAAACTTAACAGAAGGATGTGGGAGAAGGGCAGCGGTAGAGCGCCCAGCACCCTCTCTGCGGCCGCACCAGTTATCGTTGTGCTTTGGGAAGTTTAAGCTCATCTGACATGATTACCCCCTGAAGCTTCTCGTGCAGAATTGCTCGGAAGAACTGCGCATTTGTCGTCCTTAACGGGCAGCATGGAACAGGGCTACCACAACCAGGCTTCTTGCTTCCGTACACGTACGCGAGCAGCTTCCTCTAGCTTTGGTATTCCGTTATGCTAATATCAACATCCTGCATCACACTTGATAAACAGGTCTCAGTGAAAGTTATGAAATCCGGCTGAGGATCAGTAGCGAAAAGAAGAAACTCGTGTAGGTAATTGTTGTGGCCGTTTACATTGGCAAGTATAACTAGCAAGCGCCATTTAGACATGCAACCTGGGTAGCAGAAGCATTGGCTTCCAGTGATTTCTCTTTGCTTTCTGGACTCCATAATGCAGGATGTGGAGGTCAGTTTTGCCGTTTGTGCAATTAATTTGCCGTTCGTTGACTGTTAATCTCATTCTGACTCCATCATACGGGATAACATCTTTCGAAAGCAAGAAAGATTCTCCTTTGATGCCCGTGGTTCCCCTGAGGATGCAGCGAAATTCGTCGTCAACCTGACAGACGACTTTTACCGGGCGAAAGTTACATGGCGAAACTTACATAGAGTGTAGCTGGACAGAAAACTGAGGCGATGTCGATACCCTGCTCACCTGCATCGATTAAGTTGCAGACCACTGGCTGCAATATGCCTGGCCGTGAAGCATCCGGTCAACTGACGAAGCTTTTACTGATGCAAGAGCATTCGTTTTTCGACTGTAAACAACTGCTTGCGTCCTTGCGCTGCACTAGCCCGCGGAGGATATTTTGTTTGCTTACTAATTCATCCCCATACACCATTGTGCCTTAATAGCTTTCCATGTGGCACGTTGGATTGCAGTAAGAGGGGCGCTAGATGCTTGCTGGTGGTTGCAACGGCTTCATTTTAGCAACAGAAATGTGAGGAGCCCAGTAACTTGTTAGCTTCCTTGATCGTCCGTTTGCCCTGTTGCAATAACTCCTTTGGCTCAACTGGTTTTCCATTGACCTCACCGATGAACCGCAACCCAGTTATCAGCAGGAAGATTACAAAATATCCTACTAAACGTCGCAGCGCCCTGGATTTTGGGTTTAACGAGTATCATTTCGCAGCCGACTTCCTTTATTATGTGTCGGCATGCTCATTCGAAGCACAGTGGCCTTTCACGCACTACGGCTCTTGCGCCTCTTGCCTGCTATTGCATCGCTGCTTGCTGTGTTCCGCCTTGAGACACCTCATATACGATTGCAGTCATGAGTGCTCATGGGAAAACGAGTACGTACGTCTTAATGTGATTAAGACTTCCATTTAAGCACCATGTCTCTTGCGTATCCTAGCCGGTAGCCCACCGCTGTTAGCCGTGTGCTTTCTTGATGCACCTACCTTAAGAACGATGACATGCTTCCTCCTTAACATACGATCAAGTACAAGGTTGCGTGATTAACTACACATTTCTAGCAACGGATTTACAGCGCCTCTTGCCAACCACCAAACCCGGTGGTCGTGCTCTGTACCCCGCCTGCCGATTCGCAGTGCCTTCCAGGCTTAGGTGTAAGTTTCCCGACTCCAATGATTTATTTGGCATTAAAAGGATCCTCGCCCATGCTTCCGTGCTTCGTAACACACCTCATTGCACCACAACCGGTACGCAGGTTCCACAACTGTCCGCAACCACGTTCTCCTGCCCCTGGGGAGTCCGCAGTGCTAACTGCGTCCGTTTAACCATAATTTCGTGAACAACCTAGCGGCTCTTTTCAGAGCCACCCTCTGTCCTATAGCCTTGTGGTGCCTCATTAGAAGCCCCTAGTTCCCACGCATCGGCTTGCATGCGCAGCATCAATTTGATGTTGCTTCAGTGGGTGCGTCCGTAATTATCGATCAAGTTCTCTACCACTGCATTGCTCTACATGCCGCTTATGATATCAACACGCTGTCCGGGACAAAAAAGAACTAACGAGTTTCAGTGTTGTTGCGTAGGCGCTTATCAAAGAATGGAACGCTCACCACTTAGACGACAATATTCACCACTGGTTCCAAGGGTACTTCTTACATCCACGATAAAACTGTCCCAGTATTACATTAGTCTACGCTTTGCAGTGAATGTGTTTGCACTTCCGCATCGCAGCGTTGATACATGAGCATGTGCTTCTCATCAAACCCATCACCTTTCCTTGTTACAAATAATCATCCGCTGGACATACAGGTTGCGACATATGTAGTCTGGCTACCTGGATTTGAGCAGTATGGGTGCTACTTGAATCCATAACTTTCCGGTTAACGGTAAGCATTTCTCTTTCTCGTCTGTTAGTGGCACAGTTTACCATAAACCATTCCACAGTGCTTGCGGGTTGTGGGCAAAGACCGCATGAGCGGTCTTCATAATAACGTCAATATTTGAAATCCGTACAGATGTCTGCCTTGTAGCTCATGGCAAGTTTCCCTTTTATTACCAATTTGCAGTGAGTGTTCAGCGAAAGCGCTGTCAAACATTCGCATTCTGTGACCCAAAAATAAATTCCGTATGTCATGCGTATACTTTGTATTAATGACTTTGATAAAACCCATTCCATGCATCCTTCCTAAAGCACCACTTAAGCCCAAGTCAGTAAATTCGCTCTTCGGGCTAACAACCTCCGCTCTGGGATTTGTAGGCCCTTAGTCAATACTGCTGGTAGAGCCGCGCCGTTCTTAGAGTGGCTAATTTGCTAGTGGCCAGTTGGCTGCCGCTGATTTAAGACCCACATAAACCCTTCAGGAAGGCATGTGAAGCCAACAGGTGCTGCTTACATAGTAGCAATGTTGCTGGAGCTACCAAAAGACTTATAACGGACAATAGAAACGTTCATCGCAGCGTGGATAGCCCAAAGTATGTTTGCTTAACGGTTGTACTGATAACACCGCTTTGCGGCCAACGTGGGCTCAGTAATTGCGGGTCACGAACTTCTGTGGAGCCAACAATATTCCCTACGTAGTCTTAAAAATGAAACAGAAAATATGGGACAAATTTTGGATAATCACGAATAGGATTTTACGGAATGTAGAGGCAATATTTTAAGCCTAACTCGGGGTAATATTGAGGCCATTGCCCTGGGAACTACATGGACTAAGTAACCACTGTTCATGGAGGCTCGTACAGCTACCAGCAATATTTATGCTTCTCTGTTCAACATACACAGGCTTAAGCTAGGGAAGCCGAAATGGATACCCGTTAACGCAAGTGTTTGTCGTCCCTGTTTTTGGATCTATAATACTTCTACTTGTACTCGTCGTGCGGGTGAGGCAACCAAGGAGTCTCCTTGAGTGCCAGCAATAATGCCACATCTGTGACGGTTATATAGACTGCTAAATGCTTACCAAGCACTCGTTACGTTGGCATGAATATCAACCTATATAGTTTCAAGTCCCAGCGCGTCCTGCCCAACATATTACCCACCTGTCCGTAGGCAACTCGCAATATGTCGCATCCCTGCACGTTATTCATGAGTGCTCCAGTAAATGACCATGTGGGAAAATGCAAGTGTGCAGATACCTGAGTCACATTTATGTTGTAGTACATTGTCTGCCGCGCCTCTTGCCCACCTTCATGCTCGCCTGCTACACGTTGTTACTCCTGTGCCGCACCGCAGTGCTACCCACGTTTACCGGTGAATGCTGCTGCTGCAATCTACTACTTTTCAGATTAAATATGCTTGTCCATGCTTCCGTACATTACGGCCCACACCGAATACAGCATAATCGGTACTCAAGTATCACAACTGTCCGCCGCGGGGTGCCCATGCTCCTGGTTAGTTCGCATGGGTAACCGTCCCCGCCTTCCCATTACTTCCTGAACTACCCGACGGCCCTTTACAGGGCCATCCTCTGTCCAGTAACCTTGTGGTCCACACTTACAAGCCGGTGGTGCCTACTCAAGTGTTTGCATGCACCGCACCACTTGGTCGCTAGTTTAGTGGGTGGGTCCGCAACTGTGGAGCAGATTCTCTACCGCTATATTACACTTCCCGTTATTAAGCATGGCCCTACTAAGCCTTGGCCGGAAACCGCGTAACATTTTTCAGTATCATAGCTTTGCGTAGTATGAGCACTTCGAACACTCCCAACACAGACGACAGTGGTCACATATGTTCCAACGTCTGTTTTCACACCCAAGCGCAGCGGTCCTAGTAATACATACGTCTAGCTTTCCTGTGGACTTGGTTAGTCATGCGCAACGTTTCCAATTGCACACCATGCAGCAACTTCACAGAGAAATAATTAAATACGCAACTGCTATCTCCGGTAAGTTACCTGTTATGTTTCAAGCGCTTATTTTTCGCCCAGTAATAATTCACCACACGGAGTTCATGCGTGTAGTACTACGCCAAGCAATGCTATATTGATCCTAAGCTACGTTAAACAAGCGGCGTACATTATACTAGAACGTATCACCCCTGAAAGTAGTCTGCGTTGTTCCACTATAGCACAGTGAGCGGATTTCCGCTTGCCTAGCATAAACTTTACCTTACATACTCATTATCTTATGGCAAAGGTTCAGTGTATGTTGCCCAGCCTAGAGCAGTATGCATGGCTACGTTGCAGTTGCGTACTGCATGTGGCAACAATTATGCGGATGGCCCGTTGTTATGCCTTATGATGACTACCAGTGCTGACGTTCAACGGAAACATGTTCAACCGGAAAGTTGCCTTCCTACAAACGGAGGAACCCGCATTTACCGATGGACGGATGCGTTATCACCTTTCCCAATATACGTCATACACTACAAACCTGCATGTATATTCCATTAATAAACATTTGGTTCACATATACTTACGTGTGTTAGCATGGCTTTTCGTATATATATATATATATATATGTATATATATATATACATATATATATATATATCAGTTGGTAGATATATATATACATACTACCTGAAATATCTGGTAGTTATTTTTACCTGCAGTTTTACACAATTAGATATACCCATTTTTATGCATTATATATCAGAATATTTCTATTTATCCTTCCACATGCACCACCTTTGTGCAATTTGCCTACTGAATGGCCGGCAGATTATTAATCCGAAATGCACTTAACACGGTACAACTGTACACTTCTTATGATTTCACATTACCCTTGCCATGTTTTCAGCTGCTAAATTATGCCGATTGTCATCCAGTTTTGTGTACTTCTAATAGGGATTGTACAAGTTCATCCCGTTCATCGCATAGTTTGAACTCATATTGCTCATCGAGCTACTTCACCGCTTAACATTCAACGTCCAACCATTTTCCTTTCATATTTCTGTACCATTGCCTTTGTTTCGCGTTGCAGTTCCCCTGATTTTCCAGTTGCATCAGATAATATTTCATAAGACTTCATCGTAAATGAACCAGTACGGTGCACTACGCCAGGTTGGCCACCACCATATTTTTCCCATAAAGTACCAGTACATTTTCACGAATAGGATACTTGAAGTAGGTTCCAGTTTATTAGACCACTGAGATATTTCACTGTTCAACAAACCTTTGAAAAATCAGTATTTTGCTGCAATTAATCTCTTTGAAATTTTCGGGACATGTTGCCATGGTTATGGTAAACAACTTTACTACACACCTTACATCACTGTACAACTTTTATAAACATATGCCGTACATTCCCTTTTATTAACGTAACCATAATAAGTAATTCCTAAGTCTCCCGATAGCCCTCTTGCTGCCTGCTGTATCATTTCACCTTGGCCAGTAAATAAATTTCCGTCATTGGTTAAAGCCCAGTTCCAAGACTCCATGGCTGAGGGAGCAGAAAGTACTGTTCCTACCGCCTATGTTGTTTGCAACACACTTAAACAAGTGTAATATCACATCTGCACAGCATTGAATAAAACTGTAACCGCAAATTGACTATAAATTATTTAATGCGCACTAGATTTTACTAGATAACGGTGCTGTGACTACGCCGCTGCGTTGACAAGGGGTCATCCCCTCGCGCTTAATGTTCCGATGAAAAAGCTAGTGTTTGGATGCGAGTAGCAATGAAGTTCCCATTCAAGTTCAAGTGCATGTTGGACTGGAACGACAGGATAGACCCCGTAAGTCTTCTATCTTGCGCGGGTCGTTGATCCAGGAGTTAAAATGGGTGCTCCTAATTCTTGATGTTGCTAAAACTAAAACACATGGAAAACACCCCGGTCCACCTATTTAACGCCCACGTTGCTTACATTAGCTGTCTCTACTATTCCGGTTACATGAAGTAAGTGAGGCATAAAACGGTAGGTAAAGTGCAAAGAAAACCAGTTACAATAAAAGAACCATACAAAGGGTGCGGGAAAACACAAAAAAGAAGCGTAGTATGAATAGGAGAAGTAATCAGGAAAGTAAATGTTCCATGTTGCTAAATAAGAGCTTACACGCTTTAACCGTAACATCCTTAACAACCTTCCCTGGAAGCAAGTCCCAGGGCTCCACAACTTGACGCAGGACCCGTTTCTCCGCTCTAAATCGATAATACCACGGTTTGTCCAGCTTCATACACTGCCTGCGGAGACCAGCTATGCTAACAGGACTAAATAGCCAGGACAAATCATGGCTAACCTTCTCAGTCAAAATACGGTAGGTTAGGATTTGGCCTTATCAAATCCTTCGATAGTGCATTGAATGCATCCCAAAACTAACTGAGCTTTCGGGGTACGTTTTTCCTCGTAACCCCACTACCAACTTAGTATGGACACGCAATCCCTCGCTGGTTCTCTTTGTCTCGGACAAGGCGTGGTGGACAGGTCTGGATGCAATATTCTAGGCGGGGTCGCAAAAACGCTGAGAAAAGCTTCACCAAGACATTAGCGATTAAATAAATAAATAAATAAATAGTATATTCTCGAATTTCCGAGACACACCAGACCAGGCATGATCAAAGTTTACAAGCAATTATGTTTCGCAACAAACACGTTGCTATGTATGTAATCGGCAGTAAGCCGAAATTTGTGCAGGCTTTGGAAATTGTAAAATTAATCTTGAGGTATAAATTCGTCAATGCAGGACGACAAGTTGGGTTCTAGTGTGCGTAGTGTAAACAGGCTGGGCATTCCATTTGTAGAGAAAACTTGTCAGAAAAATTTTACGTTAGGATTCTGGTCGGCTTGCCAGTATGTCGTTGTGGGCGGTGACTTTATTCAGTGGCGAGTCACATCCGCCACGTCGCAGTGTTGTTAAGCGGACAGTTGTGGCGTTTCATAGGGAGAACGCTTGCCAGGCGAAAACCCACCACGTCCTGAAACACTCTCAGAAATCCGTTTGTACACTAATGTAAAACTGGCAGAGCAGCTCGTCGACTGATTTAACCCTCGGTTAACTGCCGTCAATTGCCTTCTAATTTCCTATGTTAGCTGAACAGGTTATTTTTGGTCGGGGCGGCCATAATGGCTGAGGCCTATGGAGGGTTAGACCTTTGTCATCTTCGTGTCCAGGTGAGCAAAACTTCCGATTCGTGCGTCTAGATTTCTCAGGATTATGTATACTTCGCAGGAGTATAAAGGCGTCATGTCCAACTACCATTACTGGACGAAAGAACGACTGATAAACCACAACATCCGGAACCCTTTACTAGCCGCCTTCTTCCAGTTGTCGCCAGTGTGTAGTGCAAACAGTGGACGGCGCGTGTGGTAGTTCACACCCATCGAGCAGATAACATTTGGACGAATCAGACGCGCCGATAAGAATTACTGAACAATTTGTTTGTTTTATGGGCAACAGCCACAAAACCGACCGTTCTAAACGTCTATCCAGAACCCGTTGAAGCGCCACAGGACCTCCAGGATACCAACAAGGTTTCAGAGCTTTAGGTTATCAGCAACTACTAGCAACCGTACTGCAAGCTCCCCGGCAATTCATTCAAGTAGACTGAGAACAGCAGCGGACCTAGGACGGAGCCTTCCGGAACACAGCTAAGAACAGGTTGTCGAACTTAAAGGCTGCCTCCCACACGAACACCCTGTTCCCGTCCTTCCAGCAACGCTAACTCCCATTGGAGAGCGTGACCTGACAAGCTATAAGACCTCAACGTCAGTGATAGTCTCGTATGGGGACAGTGCCAAAGCCTTGGCGAAGTCAATGAACACCACATCCACCGCAAGTCCACTGTCTGCGGCTACAGCCCACCACCCACGATCTACCAGCAATTCGTTAAACACAAAAGTTTGTTGCGAAAACCATGTTGCTCGACGCAAAGCAGGTTAAATATATTTAAGTGGTTCTCAAATGTATCTTGCACTAAATTTTTATTTAACTTGACGACCATGTTAGTCAAGCTGACAGGTCTGTAATTATCCGTTAGGTCTGTCACCGCACTAGAAAATCGGGCAGACAACAGCCTCCTTCTATTTGGTAGATAAGACACAGTTGTTGCGTGACTTCTGAGAAACACAAGTAAGACGTCCGCTGAGTTTTGCTGACAATTCGTTCAGCAAGTTTGGATGAACAGAATCTGTCCCGGAAGACTTTAGTTGGTTCACCACGTAGCAACTGGAGAACTTCAGAAGCAGTTACAGGAATTTCATCCAGACAGGAGTCCTCAGAGATTCGAAGCTGGTTCTCTGCATGGCGCATTCCTTTCGCTGACATAGATGCCTGAGTATTGCTCACCAAGCACGCTGGTCTTTTCATAGTCGCTATAGGCATGGATCCCATCTCCTCTATGCAATGGTGGTATCGTCGAGTTCTCACCACAGCGTCGTTAACGTAAGCGTAGTATTTCTAAGATGGTTCGAGGTAGTATCAGCTAAGCACTTATCATATTGAAGCCGGGCAATTCTAAGATATAGCTTGCACTCATTTCGAACAAACAGATGCTTGTCAAACCTGCTGTTTGCCTTAGCTATTCAGTATTTTCGCCCGCATCTAGACCGCTTCTTTAGCAGGCTCTTCCCCGCGGAATGTATCAACTGAGGCTGCCCGCTCTATTCCTTTCTTTTAACCATTTGGCTGTGAGGTGGAATAAGGTCGACGAGGTGAGTCTTACTCTTTACTCAGGTTTTGTAAATGGTATCGATCAAGTTATCACACAAGGCGATGACCTAGCTTTATCCTGCATTGCATGTAAGTCCGCGACCCAAATGTTCTGATACCAACTGGTAGTAGCGTGGCGAGTCCTGTTAAGGGTACACTGGTAAGACGAGCAAACGTGGCCCTTGTCGCCCAGTGGCATCTTTTGAGGAATGCCATTTACAAAGTCAAGAGACTCAGCAAAATCTAGAGAGAAAATGGACGGCCGCTGCTCTCTCATTTACCTAGTGGGGAGGTCCACAAACCGTTGTAGAGTTACCTGCAACATTAAGTCCAGCAGTTCTGTACCGAACGATCCCAGCGCCGACCTGCAAGTTAGACCATCCCAACAAATTTCTGGGAGGTTGAAGTCGCCCAGCACTAGACACTTGGTCGCAGAGTGAGTGAGCATAAACTCATTGATTTCATTGGTGATGCTCATATGGCTTGTATAGTTTAACACGACCGTAACCTGAACCGAGGAAGCGCAACTCACGACTGCAAGAGCCTCAACAGATTTGTCGAGAGACTGTAAAACGCTGGTCATCAATGCGTCGATGTTCTAACTCACCTAAACAGCGGCACCACCC
>OX104069.1:20693979-20777132 GCA_944474145.2 Dicrocoelium dendriticum
AACAGATCAGGATTCTGAAAAGTTGAGAAATGTACTGGCGAGGTGGACGGAACATAAGGTTACGGCATAACAAATACATGGAACACTTGCAGAAACCTTTTAGGTTCCGGTGGTGATAAGGATTTAAACCCAATCGTTCAAGACTCATGAAGTTACAGATCGAGGCGACCGAATGCCTGAGTAGATGGTCTGAGCTGTCTGCTTACGTCTTGGGACCTACGTGGATTACTTTTACGATCTTTACCGCGATACGACGATCAAGGTAATTTTATTTAACCCTTCTATGTGAGTTTCGCGGAGGGGCAGGGAATGGAATGTCAGAGAGACGAACGATTCCAAACGGAAGGACGGAACTTAGGCGGACAGCCCACCTGGGGACTTTTCTTGTGCAGTACCTCGTTGTGTGTATATACAAGCTATGGATTTTTGTGTATGTATGTGCCTACTTATATTAGCGTCGCGAAAACATATCAGTATAAAGAAACTAGATGTCAGTTTATGTAGAACTGTGCAACCAAAGAAAAAAGACACGGTGTGTTGGGTGATGAAACAGCAACGTTCTCAGAGGAGTAGCTGTAATTGCTAAGAAAAATGCCGAGACAGCATCAAAGATAGTGTTGCAAAATAAGCCATGAGGTAACCAGCAATTGTGAAATGAAGTGGCTCAAAGGCGCTTCAATGGATTAAGTGAACCACTTGAACGTGGAGTCCTACGAAGTCACTGGTAGGTCAACTGGACGCAGACGGCAGTGAAGGTAAGAGCCCGATTGCCTACTTAGCAGTGGACTTCCGTGGTCGATAGACTAAGAAACAGTCAGTTAAGTAGAGTAGCAGTGATAAAATGTAATCCCGTAGTTACATTGAAAAAAGCGTTGCAGAACAAGCAATGCTCTGAAGTTAGCTTTGTGAAAAAAGAAGCGAAACGGCGCTTCAAGTTTACCATTCGAATTTAGCGTTATGGTGTCCCCAGTAAGTCGGTTGGACGCAGAGTGCAATGAGAGCTAAAGCCGAAATGGCCAACCAGCAGGATTTACTCTTGCTTGAGAGTAAGGGAACGCCTGTTAGAGACAGCCTATGCATTGTTGTTATGATTAAAATAACGATGAAGAGACATGAACAACGATGTCTGCTTGGGAAGTTGGCTATATGTGGACTACATTGCTAACTCAGTAGTGTTCCATGGTGTGGTGGCTTTTCGCCTGGCAAGAGTTCTCCCCACAGTAAGTCACAAATGTTTGTTTAACAACACCATGACGTGGCAGATTTTACTCGCCACTCAACAAAGTCATAACTCTAACCACGCGTTTTCAATTTGACCATAACATATTTCACAAATCCTGTACATATTTCTGCTCTCATATGACTATCCCTACACGTTTAAGCAGTAACATGCCACTTTCCCTAAAGCCTTCCACAGTTTTTCTCATACTTCACTCACCTGACTCGCAAAATATACACAAGCTCATCGGACTCGTTCCTCACTAGCATACCCAATCCAATGCTATTTATTCTTACCTATAAATCACATAAGCTGTGACGCTAGGATTTATTTAATATTTGGACCATCTGGCCTGCACTACCAACCACATCTGTATTACCCCGCTCTTGCTCCTGCTTATTATGCTATAACATGCGACATTATACTATTATGTTCATGCCCAGAAAGTGCGCCTTCCTTTATAGAGAATAAAATATTTATTTATTTGTTTTAACTAAATAAGCCATAACCGCAAGTAACAGGGTAAAAGGATAGTTGGTAGAAAAGCGCAGGTAGATAATGCCGCAATGAAGAGAAAAGCTATAGCCAAACTTTAAGTAAAAGGAGTAGTATAGGCAAACGATATAAAGAGACATGAAAAATATTTTAGTGGTGTGTTTAGCACGGTAAACATTATTAGAGATATCGATGTTAGATTGGGGGCAATGATATAGTCGGGCAACATGGCCAGATACTTGTCCTACGCACAAAATTGTGTATTTAGGGTGCAAAAGCTAAGTTGGTGAAGCATCGGCAGTAGCTGATGTTTAAATAGAAATAAACTTCAGATCCAACCAGACAGGAAAAATAGTATGAATAGGCTGTGAATTTGAAGCCGGTGAAGAAAAAATATGTAAGTTTGTTATGGAATTTGTGTAACATGTATAAGAGCTGACAGCGTCAGTTAGCAATTAATAAAATATTTTGGCAACCTAGCTATCTACGTGAGGTCCTACGAAGAATGGGCGGAACTACATTGTCAAAGGCAAGTTGGTAGACCATCGAAGGTAGGTGGTGCGTAAGAGGGAATGTAAGCGTGAGTCAAACATAAGGAAACGAATAAGGAAGAGACAAAGGATGCGAAGCAAGGAAAAGAGGGCCGCTGCACATTGTTATTCTTAAATATAGGTTGAAATATTTGTGATATTGATGTCAGCTTGAGGGAACGGTATAGGTAGCGGCGTAGTCAGACGCTTGATTTCCTACGCATAACATTTGCGGGAGCTGCAGTATCAAAGGTACGTCGGTGGAGCTTCTGAAGTAGGTGGTACATAAGAGGAGAGGAAAGTTAGCCCTAACGAGATAGGTAAAGTAATAGGACAAGGTAATGGATATGAGCATGATGAAGAAAGAATACGCAAGGTTTTAATGGTTAAATAGAGTAAACATTCTTAGAAATGACGATGTCAGGTTGGAGGTAAGGAAATGGGTGCGCAACTTAGCCAAATGCTAGAGTTTCCTTGCACAAAAGCGCGAAACTGCATTCTCAAAAGTTAAGCTTGGAGCGTTGGAGGTAGGTAATGCGTAGTAGAAGAGGAAAGCCAAAACAAAAGAGATAAGTAGAGTAGGACTAGTTGATGAATAATTGCTACGTCTAGAGAGGCTATGCAGCATTGTTATGAATGTCGACATTTTAGACTCCATTTTATGCATTGTGCTCGTCAACGGAGGGATCATCCGATCGGAAAATGCTTGGAGTTTGCAGCTGACCGCCGCGCTTGGGCAGCTGCAATCCATGACATTCATAAAACCGGCTCCTCTTTTCGCAGAACCTCGTTGCAATAAACTAAATAAGTAGGTTAATATGCTTTGCTGTACTCGGTAGTGTCTATTAGATTAGGCTCAAAGTTTGTGGCGCACAACCCGTTGCACATTTTCACTTCTGAATATTACTGCGTGTTCAATGAAAAACAAAACGCATGTTCCTTGTTCTCCGCTATGTAAATCCGAACTAAATATGATTTTCATCACCGGAAACTGGTTCACGTCATTTAACATTGAAGTGTTCTCTTTATGGCTACTGTCATTTGGAGCACTTGCACACACAAGGTAGGTGGAGTGTGCGCTGTATATATAAAGGAGGCTTGCGCAGCAATTGCTCTTCAGGCTCAAAACCTTCACGAAGTGGAAGCTTTAATTTGGGTTTCTGCCGCAGTGCATGGGCTTCTTAGCTGTATCTATAGGGCGCCCGATAGGTAATACACTAAGGATGCAGCACTTTGGACGCATTGGAACAAATCTTGCACCTCCTGTACAATTACAAGCGAATCGCCAAAGATTTATACGTGCCAGACTTCAACTGGCTTACACAAGCCGCACCAACAAGGTTTGAAAGTTTACACGCCAGTATAAATTTAGGTGGATGGACACAGCACGTTTCTTCACCGACTAGAGAGGTACAGATTCTGGATGTTGATTTCAGTTCGAATATCCCGGAAGTAAAAGCAATACTCGCCAACAAGTTACCTGAAGGTAATCACAGGGCAGTTCGTTGCTCAATAAGGTTAGGGTGCAAGTCAACAAGAACAATAAACCATAATCAGGTGGTGCTTGCTCGTCCGTATTACACTAAAAACTGGGCTGCGTGTTCAATGTTCATGAGAGCGAGAAAATAGAATATATTCTTACTTTCTGATGCCATAGATGCAACAAGCAAGCTAAATTGCACTGAGTTGTTATCTGTCTTTGATTTAGCAGCTCCTGCACCAAGGTCATCTAAAGAAACTCCGGGTTACAAATTTTAGAGTCAAACACTCAAGAAAATACGAACTTTGTGGAGGAATACTGTTGTGTTCTAAAATTAACCTACCTAATGGGAGAGGATGATTTGGCCCTCGAACTATCAAATCAATTTCGTCTATTTCAGGTCCGTCCAGAACGCAGTGCAATAGAATATGGAAGCAAATACCGCGCGCCCAGAGCTCTACCGAGCCGTAGAAAATCAATGGAGGCTCCTATGATATATAGCATAAAGACTGAAAGCGATAGTACTACTAGGGACCAGCGAAAAATGTGTGAATGTAAACTTTTATTTCAAGGAGTCATTTTGTATAGAAATGGAAGCTGTGACCAAAGAGCCGTTAAAAATGACTACCGAAACACTGCACATGGTTCCGTTACATCTTAGAAAGATACGGTCAATAATATAAGCAACCAGGCCGTCCTTAAACCCTGGTCGAGATGGAATGCCACCAATTTTAGTAACAGTGCTGGTAAAGATTTTCCTGTCATTCTTGTAAATATTTTGCCTTATCCATGTCCCGTGGTGGATACCTTAAATCTTGGAAACACTGCATTAGTATCCAGGAAACAAAGGTGGATCGATGTAAACTGTTTGCAACTTCCGTCCGATAAACCACATTTTCATTATATCCCGTTTAATATAGAAACTAAAGAAAGTGGAAATTTTTGATTATCTATCCAGGGAAGGGTTCGTCCATAACTCTCAGCATGGGTTCCTCAATGCTCCATTATTTTCGCCCTGCCAATAAATATTTTTGACCTTATCACCGGAGTCACAGATTCTGACAAGAGGGTAATAACCTTGTACCTCGATATGCCAAATTATTCGACCTAGTTCATCGGTACTTAATAAATAAGATCGGAGCTTTTGACATACGACAGCTTTTGCTACATTGGCTTCACTCATCTCCTAATCAACATGCGCAATTAGTTAATATAGGAGGGGTTGAAGCAGTTACCACAAACGTTACAACTGGTGTTGTTTAGTGCAGCGTAGTAGGTGCACTCTACTTCCTAATGTATCTAAACTACCTATGTGACGTATCACTACACGGTTGCTCTTTTCTCCTTGCAGAAGATGTTCAAATCATCTATATCGTTCACCCAAATGACCTAGCACCTGAACTAGATGAAAGCCGCCAGGACATAGCAACTTTAGAGTCTTGGTGCCATAGGTGGCAGATGCTGTTCGCGAGTAGAGAGAGAGAGAGTAGCAGAGTAGAGAGAGCAACATCTGGGCGGACTTTGAACCTCCTCGGTTTAAACAACTTCCAGCTGTGAGCTCGAGTCGAGCTGCCAAGTTTTAGCTGAAAGAACTGCCTTAGCTCGTTTCCCAGTTCTCCTCGCAGGACGCGTCTGGTATAGATGAGGTCTCCGCGACGTCGGTGATAGTCTAAGGGAAAAAGGGTCATCCTCTGTAGTCGGGTGGGGTACGGGAGGTTGCTAGCCCAAGGACAAATTTCGATGCTCGTCGCTGAATTTTTTCCATCTTGTCACTTTCATGTTTAGGTAAAGGGGCTATGGCCGGAAGTCCGAATTCAAGAATTGGACGGATATGAGAGGTGAAGAGAAGTGTAAATAGCTGCGGCGTCATTTTGGAGAGTGATCTTATGGCGCCCCACATCCTGTTCGCCGCAGCAGTTTTATTTAACGTGTCAAGGGTCGTTTTGAGATCAGAGGAGATTATTGTCCCCAGGTCCATTTCCTGTGTGGCAATCTTGAGTAGGTGCCCGCCAATGTGATAGATGTCCAGTGGTTCAGCAGCACTTATAGAAAGGACTGAGCACTTACCTTTGTTGACCGGCAAACCCGACTTGATAGACCAAGTGTGTAGTAGATCAAGCGTTTCCTGCAATCGGTCGGCGTCTTCGAGGCTGGACACTTCCGACCATAACTTGAAGTCATCCGCATAGATCAGACAGTTCGTTTGTAGCATACTTGATAGATCATTGATATATATCTTGAACAAATCCGGTCCGAGAACGGAGCCTTGTGGTACGCCACTGTACATAGGCACTGGGAATGATAGGGTAACGTTTACTTTGACTTGCATGTTCCGGCCTTGCAAGTAGTCATTGATCCATAGTAGGAGGTTCCCTGTTATTTTAATTCCGCAGAGCTTAGAGAGTAGTTCGTGATGTGGGACTCTGTCAAAAGCTTTGCTGAAGTCGATGAGGACCACATCTAAACGTTTTCCAGCGTCCACTGATTTGGCCCACTTCTCTCTAACGACCAGCAGGTTAGTGATGCCGGAATGTCCCTTTCTGAAGCCATGCTGGGTGGCTGAATTGAAGTTCAGATCTTCGCAATGTCGGTGGACAGTACATTTAATGAGCTTTTCCATGACCTTGCAGGCGACCGACGTCAAGCAAATTGGCCGATAGTTCGCAGCGTCCTGGCGGCTTCCATCTTTGTATTTCGACATAACTACACCCGTCTTCTAATCGATAGGCAGTCGACCAGCTATAATAGAGAGCTTAAAGATTCGACAAAGTGGGACGGCAATAAATTCTGCTACCATCTTTAGAAAATATGGGTGTAGCCCGTCTGGGCCTGGTGAGGAAGATGAGTTCAGTTCTAGTAGTAGCATCAAGGTAGCACCTGCATCGATATCGATAAGTTCCAGAGGTACTGTATGTGCAACTACATGTGGGTTTGCGAGTCTGTCTCCCTTCGTATATACTGAGGAGAACTGTAGAGCCAAGAGGTCAGCTTTGGCGTCATCATCATAGTGTATCATATCTGGCTCATTAGTAGACAATGCAAGTATTCCACAGCCCGCCTTGGAAGAACTATTAAGGTATGATAGTAGTATCTGTGGCCTAGAGAGGGATGGTTCAGCCAGGCTATGTTCGGATCATTGTCTTTTTTCACGATTTTGCAGGGAGCAGCACTTCCTGATGGCTTTTTATTTGGCGCAGTCTGAGTCTAAGCGCAAAAGCTTGAATCAGTCCCATAGTTTTCGTCGTTGTTTCATGTTGGCCCTGAGTTCTCGGTCGATCCAGGGGGACCATTAGAAAGAGGCCTCTTACTGTGGAATGTGACGGCCTCCTCGATGAGCAGCTTCAATTTTTGGAATAGATCGTTCCAAGTAGCATGGAGTTCCAAGTATTGTGGAACATTCCAGTCTAACGTACTTGCTGCCGCCCTTAACTTCAATGCGTCGGTTGGCCAGAAGTTGCGACGGTGTGCGCTCCGGGTTGGATAGCTAGACGTTTAGTCCATAAGAAGGTGATTGTACAATGGTCGCTTTTATCTATGGGCGGTTGAAGGGTCAATTCTGAGACATCTGCTAGGGACGGAGTGAGCACATGATCACAAGTGTGCGGAGTCTGGCCGAAAAGAAGCCTAGTGGACGATGTTATATGCTGGGAGAGATTCGTTTTGAGGACAGTTTTAAGGAGGCTGGCTTCAAATGACTCGGGTGGAAGGTGGCAGTGTAGTAGGTCCCAATTGACATGCGGGGCATTGAAGTCACCCACAATAAGACCATCTGTGCGGTTTCCATGCGAGATGATAAAGTCTAGCACAGAGGCGCCATGTCCCCACGGGGCTTTGTAGAAAACGCCAACCATAAGGGAACTGAAGTCATCGTTGATCCTACACCAGAGAAGCTCTGCGCCACCAACGGCGTCGCTGACGGCTTCTGCGAGATGAACATGAAGATCCACTCTCCAGTAGAGAACTACGCCACCACCAACTCTTGCTTCAGATCGGTCAGTACGGGGAACTTGGTATCCTGAGATGTGAATTTCAGAGTCGGGGATATCTGAAGTGAGCCAGGTCTGAGTGAAGGCCAACAGATCAGCAAGTAGCTTTGCGGTAAGTGCGTGTATCTCGTCAAATTTGTTTCTGAGAATGCGGACATTTGCAACCAACACCAGTAGTCCATTCTTTCTTCTTGTTTTTAAGTCCCGGGGAGGACGAACTGTGGCTTCCAGCTGGACCTTATAGTTTACTGTCCGGGGGTGAGGAGAATGGGCCTCCAACGGGTTTTCGGAGTTTTCGTACTACTCGAAAATCTACAGTATTGAGGTCTGTTTCACCACTTCCCCGTCTTGTAGGTAGTTCTTCTACAGCTTTTTCAATTTGACTCGATCCTCAGCTAAGAGGTCACGAAGTACGTAGAATGGCTCACCTTTGAGACGCGAGGTCCGTAGCAGGATGCGCTAGCATTCCTGCTCATCCCGGCAAACGATTTTAATGGGGCGGTTTCTCGAGGTATCTTCTTGCTTTTTACCAAGACGAAAGGCAGAAACAATATTTGAAAGGCTATGCAAAAATAAATGTATGATGAACTATATATATATATATATATCCATTTACCTACATTTATACCTATTTTCTTACATGATGTTGCAGGCTTCATAAAATATAAACAGTGGAAAACACAAATGGCAGTGGTCCCAGACATGGCATGTTTCC
The DNA here is from genome assembly GCA_944474145.2 of Dicrocoelium dendriticum. Taxonomy (NCBI): domain Eukaryota; kingdom Metazoa; phylum Platyhelminthes; class Trematoda; order Plagiorchiida; family Dicrocoeliidae; genus Dicrocoelium; species Dicrocoelium dendriticum. The sequence goes on from OX104069.1 coordinate 20,702,405, forward strand.
GCCTAGCAAGTTCTCCCTATAAAATACCGCTGACTGCTTAACAACAGTGCTACGTGGTGGATGTGACTTGGACCCGAATAAGGTCGTTGCTCTTTGCATCACAGTAGCAAGTCTCTCTCATTCACACACCACTAGTTGAGATGCATGAGCTCACATTTGCTTATGTAATTTTGTCAAGCACATTCAAATCTTTGGTATCAACACAGCGCTAACTGTGCTGCTACTCACAAGATGACTTTTCGTTTTCACTTTCCTGCATGTAATGTATCCTGGACTTAGCGAAAAACCGTGACTTGTCCAATTTCGGTCGTGCTCGGTATGGCGTGCTTCTAAATATTCGAGAATAAATTTTAGTCAGTTAACTAATAATGCGCTATTTTTAATAAACCAGTATACTCATGTCAGTGGCGATGTGAATCGAAGTATTGGAGAACAAATTAGTTATTTATTGAATTAGTATCATCCGATAGTAAGTCAGATTTGCATTGAGATCAAAATTGCGTCATGACATGTTCCGATGGAAACATTAAAACTACAGTTAGCTCCAAAAATTGAATAAAGTCTATCCGTGCTGTGTGCGAATTGTACAGCTAAGAATTAAAGCTCGTCGGGGTGGAGTATGTTGGTAAGGAATTGCTTCAATGAGGCTGTCTACACATCGCGGGTCTGGTGAGTGAAGCATGAGGAAAAAGCTGTGAAAATTTTCTAAGCCTAGTAGCCTGTCCCTGCTCAAACTTATAAGCGTAATCGCAAGCGAGCAGATATAAGTCCAGGATTTGTGAAATTTTTATTAAGCAAATGCCAATGCGTGGTTAGGCAGTGGTTTTATTGCGTGGCAAGTTAAATCCACCACGTAGCAATGTTGTTAAACTTATATTTATGACTTGGATTAGGGAGAACGCTTGCAAGGCGAAAACCTTTCACGTCCTGGAACACTGGCGATCGCTGTTATAGCATTGACAGGGTTACCTCTGACCGATTATAATCGCAATTATTCTCATATTTTACCAATTTCTTCTGTTGGCTGTGTGGTTATCTTCTTCAGCGTCGACAGTGACTTGGAGCCGGTGAAGTCGGATGACACAAGTGACTTGTATTCAGTCGATTTGCGGTCCGAATTCTTTTCGTGTGTCAGGATTGTGAAGAGTGGACGATTTCAAATACCTGTGTTGATTTCGTGGTCAGATTGGCGTCGCAATTAGGCCCTGGGAAGTGTTTCACGTAGGTAGTGATGTCTTATAGACGAGGGTGTGCTTGTTCATGCTCCATCGACCAAAAGTTCCTCCTTGGCGAGCATCCTAGCAAATATTGACGGCTTGGTATCATTTCGTAATCCGATGGGGGTGGTCAGGGGGTTCTACACAGCGTAGCTCAACAGTACCCGTCGCAAACACGCTTTAACCTGTATGCCATAGGTGGCAGCTATTGCCAAGTCGTACACAGTAAAGTCACATGCGGTTAGCATGCGAATGCGTGACTTGCGCAAATAAAGCTGAGAACTTGGTTCAGTTTGGAGTTCATATCACATGTAGAGTTTGGTGGACTTTAAGTCGTAGCTATAAGAAATGTGTCTTGGTGCGACAAACATAAACGTCGCCAAAGTGTAGCAGTGGCATTAATTTCTGGGTCGATAATAAGTTATCATTGTAGTTTAGTCTTGCATTACAGCAGTACGCCACCACCTCTTCCATTTCTATCATTCAGAATGAACGTGAAATCGTATAGATTGACCCCAAAATCAGTTATTTTAGTGCCTAAGCAGGGCGGTGTAATAATAATCAAATCACGCGATTGTGACGCCCGGGGTTCTCTAAGCTCAGCCAACATACTCTGGGGATCTTGAACGCTGTTACGCAAATATAGTGCTTTTGAGGTTAGATGTACTCAGGTGCACAACCAATTTGTGTTTTGTCTTAAGCCGACCGTTAGTCGGTCAGCCGTTAATCGTTTTTGCTTAAGGCCTTTTTTCATGTAATTAAGGAGGCTGTGTTGGCACGTAGCACACCAGATCAGGATGTTCGCTCCGGTCTCTCAGTCCTTTAAGGTGACACGGGTGTTATTTTTTTACTAAACCACAGGAGAATGGAGGCACATATTTGATTAAAGTTTCGTGTTCCAGTGATGTGCTTAAAACTAATGACTGTGCGCCTGTTGTAACCTGTAACCATGATTCATCCAGCTGCCTAATATAGCTTTTGTCCTTCATCAGGAGTTTTGCAAGGCTTTGAATATGTTTGCACCGCAACCCTGGTAGTTTGGTGATGACGAATCCTCTTAGTTGATTTGGTAATAACCTCAGCTAGCTGGTGCTGTCGTTCTTGTCTCCGCGCTTTGTGATTAGGAGAACCCGGTCGTTTAGGAACACCATGAATAAATAAGGCATTCTTGCATTCATTTGCGGAAAAGCTGTACTCGTTTTTTTCTTTTGACCGACTTGCTAAGGCATTTCCGGTAGTTTGCGTTCGCCGCTCGATGAGTTGTGGAGAAGTTGAGAGCAGGACTGTCTGTGTCTCCTCAGTTCAGTACAATGTTACACGAAGGAATCGTACTTGGCAGTAGTGATGCGCTACGCGGTTTAGCGCAGTGGACTCAACCCGAATACCACGCACATCACAGATGGAATTCCACTTGTTACGGGCATCAGGTAACTTATTTGTTATTGTGCCAGCTCTGGACGCAGAAACGTCAGTGTACCTGACCGTTAGCGCACTGTGGATATGGATAGCGAATGCCACTTTGGGTGTTGTGGCAAATACCTTAGGTTCTTTGGTCAACAGTAAGGTACGTTGTCAAAACAGCGTTGCATCGACTGTCTTTGTTCCAGAAAACGAGCCTAGGGTTGTCTCTGTATAAATTTATATCCAGGCGTTCCCTGCGTAATTTACCAGCACTAGATAGCCGGTGTTGTGACCAGTGTCAGCTGTGGCATCTAGGGCTGCGTTAATAGCAGTCACGCCGGATGTGGCTATCAGAATTAAATGGTGCGCAATCGTAGGGGCATGGAGTGCTGTTTTCGTTTAGTGGTTAACAGGACTGACTTTAGCTTTCGACCTATGAACAGGGCTCTGAGAGTTCCGCTGTAGAACAAGACCGGTCCGTAAGTAGCAGCTCCGTTAATTAACCTTAAAATTAACACATTACCTAAATGCACAGGATCGAAAGCCAACGCGGCCAAAGGAGAACGCTCAATGTGCTTGAGGACGGAAAGTGAATAACCGCTGACCAAGCAATGCGCAAGAGATCTGCTTCAGGCAAAAACTAACAATTCATAGAAATTCCAGTGTCACATAAGTGAATATCAGCGCTTTACAATTACATGCACATTATGTCACAAACTGAATAAAATGTGAGGTCCAACGGTTATCACAACTTTATGTCACATGGTAACTTTTGATTTTCAAGAACAGCGTTGCACAATTTCTTGCTCGCGGATTTCATTGGATATATATATATATATGTAAATATATATATATATATATATGTATTATAATTAGTGTGCCCACCCTGAGACTGATGTTGCATTCTTGATGCTTCTTTACCGCGGTTGGGCTAAACCAACTTACACTTAAACTAGGGCTTTTTAAGCTGGATACATTTCATTCTACCTTATTTGGTTCGTTCTTCCTACCTGAATAATGTTCTATTCATTGACCACGTTGTTTACACTAACCGCGCTTATCTTCGGTAATATTTTGCATTTGTAACATATTTAATTAATGGCTGTTGAACTGTTCGCTGAGCTTGGCAATTTTGTTGCAAACGTTTCGTCACCAATCGAGGTGACATCATCAGTGCGTAGTGGAGTGGCGTGCAATAGCGTAGAGTAGCGTATAGGAGCCTCGGTGAGAGTGCGCTGAGCGTGGCGTGCGTGCGTTTTTATACGGTCGTGGTTGGCCGCGGATCCGAGCAATCCTATTGGTTGGGACTTCGATCCGTGTTCAGGTTGCTTAATGGGTAGATGACCTTGACCTCACCTCCTTTGTCCGCTTGCTCATGCGAGTGAGTCTGCCGCCAGTTCGGGTTGTCTAGTCACATGTTCCACCGGATTCAATCGATCGAGTTGTCGGTCCTTCGTCAGTAGCGTGGCGTATACTGCGTCAAGTTCGATGTGTTGTAGAGTACCAGGCTTCCAAAAATTCCCTCTCGTGTTTTGTACTTCCATGTGCTAGGATCTTTACACTCTCCAGATCGAAATGGTGACCTTCTTGATCTTCATGAGCAGAAACCAATGAGTGTGGATCGTGCCTTCTGACGGCCGCCTTGTGTTCGGTGATTCGTGTACAAAGTTTTCTTCCAGTTTGTCCGACGTAGATTTTATCGCAGTCACTGCATTTTAGCTGGTAGATGACATTGCATTGGTCGGCTTCATTGACTTTTCCTTTGGGTCTTGAGATCAATTTCCTTAGGGTGGCACTTGGCTTGTGAGCCACAGAGATTCCATGTGATTGCAGCAATCTTCCTGTTAGTTCGGAGACGTTCTTGATGTAGGGCAACACTATCCGTTTGTTTGGTTGATCAGATGATTGCTGCTGTTACTGAGGCATTCGTTTCTTTAAGCTTCTTCTGATGAAACTTCTCGGTTAACCGTTGTTTCTAAACACTCGATGTAGGTGATGCTCTTCCTGTTTCCGCGATTTGGCTGTGCTGCAGTGCGTTTCCGCTCTCTTGAACAAGGTTTGAATGCAGCTCTTCTTGTGATTAATCGGGTGATTGCTGTAATAGTTTAATATCGGATCCGTATGCGTTTTCTTCCGATATACGCACTTTTCCATAGATCCATCTGTATTCCTAGTGACCAGTACATCCAAAAATGGTAGCTTGTTATCCTCCTCTATTTCAAGCGTAAATTTGATATCCTCGAATGTGCTGTTGAGCAAAGCATGAGTGGCCTGTACTCTGTTCCGTTTTACGATGACAAAGGTGTCGTCCACGTATCGTATCCAGGGTTTCGGGCTGATGGATGGCAGTGCAATGCGCTCCAATTTCTGCATTACGGGCACTACTTACTTATCGCGGATTCATTGCTAACCAACTTACTTCATATGGTAATTTAGGGAAGAGTTATGCCACCGTATCTGTATGCATTACTGGATTTATTTCATTTTGTCGCTAAAAGTGAATGGCGGTTGCTTGATATCCCCGGTGTGGCTGTGCTTGATGTGCATGTTCACAAGGTGCTTACCTGTCTATTACCCACTATCCCGTTCATACTGGCTCCAGGTGACAGTTGGTCGTTGTTAGAGGGGACCGGGTGCACGGTCCCAGTGACCATGCTAGGCTCAAAGAGCGGTTCCATGCACTCAGTTTGGAGCGGACTACGGTCCAGTCACCGCCTTGTGTGTGCGCTTGATTCCCCAAATACAGCATGCTTGTTTTTGCCTGTGAAGGAGTGTAGGCAGGCTCCGTTGATGAAAAGTTGCTCCCATCCGCATGCCTCCCGGTCTTATTCCTTCGGGTTTACACTGGATATGGGGTATGTGGTTGGAGCTGCGTATGGTGCAGCGCAAACCACACATGCTCCCTCTGTAGGAGCAGGTTTCCTCTGGCTGGCCACAGTAACAGGCCACTCCGAATCCGGATGTCGTCAACCATATGTACTTAGTGATTCCCGTGTATACCAGCGTAAAATTTTAATTATCGTACGATAAGTGGCAACTAATTTAGCGTAAGCATATAGATGTAAATATGCTATGATAAAAGCAATTTTCAGTAATTCTTATTTTAACCTTCGCATTAAGATTGCAGCAGCCGCAAATGCGACAGGTTAATGCCCACCAATACCTGCTCGTTATGTCAGCTGAGAAAAAGAAAATGTGTGCCAAGTACGATTGCACGTATTACAAAATAAAATAAAGAAGTTTAAGACCGAGGCAGCACTACGATAAGTGTAAGCTACAGTGCTTATCAAAATCATCAGTATATGCAACAATTTAGCATTCTTATTGTATGATATAAAGGAATGTAACTGGTGAACCCATGCATTTTCGAAGAAATGTTGAAAAATGAAAGAATGCCAGGTGCTAAAACACATGTTCCGTTCAGACCTTTTATTAAGTTGTGGTAGTTACCTAGTTACGCTACAGCTGCAGAAACATAGGAGACCTAAATGCGTAAACCACATACTCTTGTAAAATTTTGCCGCAATACTTTTTCACTTCAAAAACCACGTTGCGATTTATCAGTGAACCAGTTCGAATAAGCTAAATCGCCTTTTGTACTTAAATATTCTTGCAAGAACATGATGGACAAAGCAGTATTAACGGCAAATTTAAAAGTAGCTGACGGCAGTTAACTTTGTAGTATGTGCAACGTCAAGTTCAATATTTCTCACTATGCAACAGCGTCTCAGATAAAAAGCAGACACACTCCTTCTGGGAAGGACAGCATGACGTAAGTCAAGTAAAAGGAATGTTTCCAAATTAGCACCCACTAAGCTTCCTTGCAGTTTGAAATTGGACATATACTTGTGCCGAATCGTAGTACCTATTGCCCGTAACTATTAAAGCACAAAAATGTTAATCTTTTCATTCGTTCCCCCCTTCTAGTATTCTCTACCCACGTAAATCGATTAACAGAACACAAGGCAGTGATTTTTATTTTCATTTTAGAACGTCTTACATTGTAGATTTGCGGACATATCTGAAGCACCTTCACGCAATTTCATTGATTTGTTGGGTGGGTCTTAATATTGTATCTACGTATTATCGACGGGTAATATTTTTGTTGTTAATTTCAGCAAAACGCTGACTTGGCCTACGTACTATAAATAATAACACAATTCAGTGAAGTATAAATACGCCGAATGCAGAGAACTTAACAGAAAGACCAAAGAATGTATCGCAAGATTGTGACCACAGCACTCTTATTTTTTGGCCAGTTGTCTGCGATTTACATGGGTGAGTGTTTCGACTCCATAGTTGCAATCGGTGCCGCGTTTAACAAAGCTCTCAAAATTATATTTTGTTGCACTTCCTAGTGTGAAACGTTTGCAGCAGCAGTCCCTGGGTCAGCTTAAATATATTCGTCTTTAAACTTAAAATATTCTCGTCAATGACGGATTAGCATGCTTGGGCGCAATTCCCTACACAGTAAGCTGCGATACGCCACCGCAGGTAGCGCATATTTATGGCCAATGGGTTAGGCTAATGTCGCAGAAAATATAAGACACAGCCGCTGTCCATGAAGTTCCAAAGACAGTCTACACAATAATGTTTTCCAAGGGAATCAACAAATACAATGTGCACTCACTGTTTCTTACGCATAATCAAGCAGCTGTCAGCTGGAACGATGGAATAAAGATACAATCATGCATATTGAAGCTGTTTTTAACTTACATCAGGCACTTCACCTATCTCCTCTAAACATATGAAGTGTTTGCGTGCGTGTGTTTGCCACCACTTAATTCTGTATGTCCCAATATTTTAAACTTGCATCCATGGCTTTAGCCAAAGGCCAACGTAAGTTGATTTTAATGAAGCATTTTTCGTTAGCGCATTGGGGATTTTGTTGCTTGCATTATCCGTGCAATGGGAATTTGACACTTCTTTCAGTTATATATGCTTGGGATATTTGTTGAATTCTCAGACCTACCACTGCCGATTTCGTAATTTTCCCATCCTTGATAAATAGGTTGATGCTTATAGTAACGTCTTATTTTGTTGTTTCACGAGTTATCTCACAATTTTTGAATGCGCTGAGCTAATTGCTGGAGTGTTCAGCATTTTTTGTGAATTAGCAGCCACTCTTCGAGATAAGAAACTGTGAGAGGTGAAGTGAATGTAGGCGTGCCCCTTCTGATCGATAATCCCGGAAGGAAGCTTGATGAACTTGCATCCTCAGGTGGTAGTTGTTAGCATTACAATGTAGTTAACCGCTGCATTCACTCACCAGAACACTGGATCGTACAGCATTTCCACCGCACATCAGCGTCCATCCTGAGCTCCGATCGTTCACAGGTACTTCAATGCATCCACATCAAATCACTTACAAATAACTTACGCGTGAACGTTCAGTGCGTTCTGGTGGTGCTTTTTGTAGTTTTAGAAGTAAGAGCTAGTTTTACTGCACTAAAAATCAGCATTAGCGATGTGCGTTGAATCCTTCGAAGCTAAATGGTTAACTTTGCAAGCTTGCTTGCCCAAAGTAATTATTTTTGACGATTTCATCCCAGCTTGAATACGTGGGTATTTTCACAATTATTGACTGTAGTTAATGTACAACGTTATGCTCTCCATGTGTCTTTGGTTATGCCTTTAGTATTTGCAATTTTGTTGTCAAACGATTTCGGTTTGTGCTTTACATATCCTTGCCGTATAATGAATGCATTTCTTTTGTATAGCCGTAGGACTCGTTTATCTCATTCGGTTTTCGACGCCAGTATTTGTGGCGCAACTCTCCGGATGTTTACGAACAAATCTGTGTAGACCTTATTTGCGTAAGATTGACTTCAATAAGTGCCGCTCCTCCATTCGGTTTTCTTTCACCCTGCTATAGTGCAACTATACTCTCTGAATCTACATCGGGTCACAGCTCTATGTTGTAGTTCTCTTAGCTGCTACTGCACTTCGGGATTGCATTTGTTTGCGTTTCATTTCTCTACATCTAGTTCTTTATTTCACATTTCGATTGCCCTGATATAAATACATGCACGAAGGGGAAGGTTCCTCTTGCCTCGAATTCTACTGTACAAGTAATTATGCAGAATGCACTGTTGAACGCATTTGAAGCTCAAAGCTGCAAGAAGTTCAAGCGTCAGTTCCACAGTCTAATAATAATAAGGGCTAACACGAATGCATTCTTAATCTATGGCTTTTAATCATTCACCTATGATAGAAAATCCGTTTGCGTAGTATAATAAAGCTTCGTTTAGATTGCAGTTACGCAACCAATCCTACTTCGCAGTGCTCTTGAACTTTAGGCTTTTGTTATTGCATATGCGTCCGTTAATTTTTTGCTGCCATTTAACCGTTACATCACCAGGTATTTCGCTAAGGGAACGTAAGTCGGAAATGTTCCGAAATTGTGGAGTCGATGATTTTCCAACTATTTTTATTAAGTTATTCACCTAATTGCCACTCTTATCAGTTTGCTGCACTTAAATTTGGTTTAAGATACACTAACAACATGATTTCAACTGGTATTTCGGAGATAAGAAAACCTGCGTTTATGCTTTCTTCAAGAGAAGAATACGCCCTACGAGGATAGAAATATGTCAATACATAAGATAGTTTCCGATGTTTGAATGATTTTGGAAAGGAAGTTGCATTCTAGACGTCAATAGTCAATAATGGAAAATTATTCATTGTAGAACCGTATGCATCCGCAGCGCAATTAAAAAAAATTGCTGCATCAGGTTGATCGACGTGTGCGCCTGTAGCCATCTAAATGACCTAAATGTCGGTTGCCACTCAGACTTTCTTATTATTTGATTGCATTCCTAAGCAAGCAGTGATACTATTAGAGGCCTTGGAAACCAAGTTCCTTTGACGGTGGACAAAATTTGCTAGCAAAGTGCGCACTCACCGTAGGTTCTAAGTCTACAATGGCAAATGTTTTACCAGTTGACCAACCTGAGACTAACATTGTCCCAATGGGACTTTTAGAGTCACACAACCTATTCATCCTGGGAGCAGTCAAGGTCATTCAAGCCAACTAATTCGATAAGTTAAGCTATCTGATTCGTGCATAGATTCAAGCAGCCTGCATTCACTAACCACAGTAAGAATAACTGAGCATGTGGTTTAGAATTTAACCAGAACTTCATCGAAGATCTGGTGAATAAACGAATTCATCATCATGGCATAATATAGGGCTGAAACCTTCAAAGGTTTTATTGCAAGACCAGAATACTGCTTTACAAATCAAGTTGATTAACCTACCTCATTATATTTGTTGGCAAACTTATTTAAAATGAATATACTTAGCTTCTCCATGTTGCTATCTTTCATAAGTAAATTGTACGGGTGCCAACAGCGACCATACGAGTTGTTTGTTTTTTATATGCACACACTGTTATCCTATATTCTCTCCCAATTTATAACAAATGCTCTAGTCCGGAGTCATTTTAAGCTTTGTCCCAAACCCTTTTACGCAGCGCAGTTCACGTAAAGGCATTGCAACAGAATCAGAGGATCGCAGCCAAAAACTAATGACCTGGTTCTGCCAACACATTCCTAAGTAATTATTGTAAGGACAAGTAACTATCTAGAATCTATTCTTCAGTTGGGGGTACCGGGTATTTTAATGGAAATTTGCTGGTAATAGCCAAATAATGTGTTAGTTTTATATCATTTCACTTTAAGGTTAAAGGTGCATGTAAACGTGCGTTAACGAATAACCGCTTCATTTTTAAATGGATCCTAATCCAAAGGCCCATCCTTGTCCGTTAAGCGCGAATTAACGTTTGGCCACTAGTGCTTGTGATGACTTGAGGAAACACAATGAATCCGATCAAGTTGAATAGTTAAAGCACAAGTACGGCAAGAGACGAGATTCTGAAATCCGAACAACAGAACATAATGGTTATGTTTTTCATTTCCTATGGTCGCATGTATCTACTTTTCAGTTTGATCCAGAAAACAATCATTTATTGGCGCACTGCTAACTGTTAAATTGCTAGTTTACCTGCCGTGCTTGAGCCCCCTCTATCGCCTATTACCAAATGAACATTCGGTTACAATACACACAATTATATTTAATTTCAGGGGTGAGAGAAATGTTTGGTTCGGACGACGATGATTCGTTGCAAACTCAAAAAACCTGTTCGATACTATAAATGTACCCGCTAATTTCACTTCTACCTGGTTGCAGATCATAAATAACTAAGCGGGTTTTTGAAGCGTAGGGAAAACGGTTGTTTTCTAGTTGTGTTGTGTACCTTATGAAGGGATTAACGTGTGCTTCTCCATGTGAGATATACAGGTTTAAATCGAAAATATATTACTCATAACGGATAATTAGGCCTCGCACAGTTGTCATACACCGCAATGCCGCGCTTTCCGTTTATCATAACGGATTTTCTTGCCATGTAGAACCATGTGGTTCAGTGTTGAATTTGATGGCGTTTCGCAAATGTTCTACTCATAGCGGATTCTCGAATCGTGCAAAAGCTGTCGCACACATTCAATGTTTTGTATGCGCAACATTATTATTGGTCTTCGAAGAGGCTTGAAGGGTGATATATATTTGTATAATCATTAGGTCTAAGCAGCCAGAATACACTGCAAAGCATTTGTTCCAGCTACGGGCGGACCATTAACTCCGCTTGTATTGCGGCCTATGAACATATAGTTAGGCAAATTCATGCTCGGACCAAGGCGTGGACCTTAAACATATTCGCTAAGTAAACAACTGCACCGGTGTAATATTAAACGGTAATTGTTTAAAACGTAAAAATGATCGGAGTCGCTTGTGAACGTGTGTGGGTGCGGTGTTATGGTAATATTCTGGTGCCACTGCACCTGCATGTAGCTGTTGTAGACTTGTAAGCATCCTCTCCTGGTTGACACGTACAAGTCGAATAGGTCAAATTTGTTGGGCCCCAATACCGATAAGTAGTTGGCGGAGACTAAGTATATCTGACTTCCTTGCTACTGTTTACTGAATGGTGCAAGATATTTAATGCCTTAGGAAATTCCGATCGCAAAATGCGGGCTATGGCTTCCGCTTGAGCAACTACACCATATTGGCCAATGTTTGGTTGGCAGCAGCGGGGTAATCCGTAGGTGTCTTATATTTCCCGTGTATGGTGTCTGCGTAAATATCCGGCTGACTTTTATATCCCACGTGCTGTAGGTTGGTGCCTGCTGGGACGCAGTGATCCGGGATGTTCCGGGCTCCTTTAAGCCGAAATATGTTACTCGATTGCCTATAATAACAAGTAGCGATGGTTACTGCACTTAACTGCAAGATGTAAGAAACCGTTTTCATTTCGCCAAAAGCGCCCCGGCAGATAGGATCGGTTGGTTTTGTGGCTGTCGTCCTCTGGGACATCAAGATTTTGTCGATAGTACCCCGGTTCGAACTCGGGTTCCTATGATGTAGAGAAGGGAAAAATTTCTTCCTGGGATCTTTATCCAATTATGAGATGCTAGTGTCGTAAATAGTCCCGCTCCAAGAATCCTTGTACAGATTGTAGCAGCGAATCCTAGCATGTTTACTTCGTGTCACTTTTGTCAAAGCCCAGTTGAATCCCATTGATAACGGGTTTCACGGCGTGGCGTTGAATGTAGCCGTCGAATGTTGCCGTTCGCCTAGCAATTAATTGGATAAGATAGTGAAACACGGCGTCTCAGACCGTTCGTCCAAAGCATTGGTATAATACTAGAAAGGCGCGGAAAAGCTATGCCATAATCCTCAATTTATGCGTGAAAGAAGGGACGCTAGGGTCCTTGGGGTGGCGTAGCCTTTTTCTTATACTCGGCCAGTCCAGCCTATCCATCAATTTGAGGGTTAGCTAGCGCACAACCACTAATGAGAAACAATGTGTTTAACGCGGCAAAAGGTAGGGGCTCAAGAGGTCTTCGCGCTGGTAAGTTTTGTGGGGGACCTGCGAGGTTTCCAAAAGCTGGGCTTCTAGTTGGTTGTAAATTGATCGCCCGGGATTTAAACATGCTAGATACCAACCGGCCTACACCAAACGCACCACCAACGTATAAAAGTCTACTCGCCTTTATACATTTGGGTAGATGAACACCGCAAGTTTCTTCAATGACTAAAGAGGAACATATTCTGGCTGTGTATTCAGCTTGAATATCGCGAAACTAAAAGCAGGAGTGACCGAAGTGTTCCCAGGAAGTATTCATAAATAAAAAAATAAATATTTTATTCCTAAATGCATCGTAGCAGGCTAACTCACGCATGATCAAAATTAGAGAGAAATTACGTTGCTCAACCGATACCTTAGAATTCACGTAATTGGCTGTAACCAAAAGTTGTGCAACTTGCAGAAACCGAGGAAGTACTCAAGAGGAGCGAACACGTCAGTATGGTGACGATGAACTTGATGCATGTGTGCGTAGACAGTAAAAGCACAGTACGTAAAATAAGAATGAGAGTATCTGTTTTGTATATGTCAATAAAAGCATGACAAAATATCTCTAGTCATTATGCCAGAATTGTAATGTAAGCAGTGACTTTACTCAGCGATGACTTACACCTGTCACGTCTCACCGTTGAGATACGGACACCATTTGGCTTTCTATAAGTAGAACGTTTTCCAGGCAATAACTCATCATGTCCTGGAACACTGCCGTCTATTGAATTGAACGCTCACGTACATCTCGCAAAGCCACTTATCAAACATTTTTCACTGTTATTGACAGTCGTATGATCCCACTGTTGGCTGGTCATTTAGCTCAGTTAGAGCTCGCCATATAGGTTGAGGCCAGTTAAACATGGTGAATAATTGTGCAGCTAAGCTAAATTTCCAGCGTATCTAAGATCTCACTTACGCTGATTTTGTATACTTGCTGAAGTGTGAGGAATTCATATCCAGTTATCCTCACTGGACGTCAGTCGTTGTGTTAGGTGCAATTGTGTGGTTTTGGTATAAGGCCGTGGTCCAGTTGGTTTTTGGTTATTTCGTCCGATCACAGACGGAGGCAGTTCATCAATCCGATCCAGTATCTCAATAAATTTCCCGACCTCCTTTGGGGTGCAAATCTACACCGATAATTCACCATAATCAGGTAGAGCGTCGTAGTCCGTATCTCCCTATAAATTGGGCTAGTTGCTCAAAACTCTTGAGAGCGAGAAAGTGGAATGTATACTTTCTTACTGATTCCATAAATAAAACAACCAAACCATTTTGCACTGAGTAGTTTTCTGTCTTGGAATTAACAGCTTCTGTACTATGCTCACCCAAAGCACCGCCAGAAGGCAGATTTTACAGCTGAACACGCAAGTACTACAACCGCTGCGGAGGAATACTGTAGTACTCTACGTATCACCGATGCAATGTGCGTGGATAATTAGGCCCTATAACTAGCAAAGCAATTTCGTCTACATCAGGTCCGTCAAGAACGCAGTGCAATAGAAGGTGAGAGCAAATATCGCGTGCTCAGAGGTCTACTGAGGCTTAGAAAATCGATGGACGCTCCTACGACATGTAGCATAAGAACTGGAGGCGACAATACTACTAGGAACCTGCGATATGTGTGCAATGTATAAGTTTTATTTCGAGGCGTAACTTTGTTTCGAGATTGAACCTGAGACCAAAGTACCGTTAAGAATGACTAACGAACCACTGAACATGATCCAAGTAGACCTTAAAATTATACGGGCAATAATATTAGCAACCAGGCCGTTTTTAAACCCCTGGTCCAGAGGAATACCACCGATTTGATTGCAAGTGCTGGTAAAGATATTCCTGTCATGCTTGCGAACATTTTTGTCTTATCCATATCTCGTGGCGGGTAATCTAAAGCTTGTAGACATTCCATTAGGGCGCCACAAAACAAAGGTGGACCGATGCAAGCTGTCTGCGATTTCCGCCCGATAAACAACGTTTTCATTATATCCCGTTTAATAAAGAAACTAGTGAAAAAGGATATTTTACGTTATCTAGCCAGGGTAAGGGTCAATCATAAGTCATAGCATGGGTTTCTTACAATACGATCATGTGCGACATATCAATTGGTAGTTTTGCCTTTATCACCGAAGCCATGGATTCTGACAAGACGGTAATAACACTGTATCTTGATATGTGATACGCATTCAATACTGTTTATCGGCGTCTAATGAGTAATGTTAGAGCTTATGGCGTACGACAGGTTCTAAACTGGCTTCGCTCTCATCCTAATCAACGTATGCAATCAGTTTTAATAATTGGGGCTGAATCAATTACCACATACGTTACAAATGGTGCTGTTCAGTGCGGCGACTCTATGCCGAAGGCTTAAAATTATTCACCAGGATGACACCTAAATCGCACGCTACATTGGTACACTGCAATGGTAGAGATCCCGCAGTAGACTACACTGCAATTCCGCTACTACTTTTGGTCAATATCTAATATTTATTTTCATTCAGCGGTGGATCCCATTGGCTAGAGCAATTCACCAGAGCGTTAATGTCCTTAGCCAATGTCACTCATTTTCCCCTACTGAATAGCTTTAAGTTATCTGCGAAAATGTTGCAGGGATCCACAAGAAGAGGAGCTAGGTCATTTATAAACATAAGGGACAACAACGGACCCAGTACTGAGCCTTAGGAAACACGGCTGGTATGGCCCACAATAGAACTAGCTTTCCCAACCCTGACTTTGAATGTCCTTCCACGTAGAAATCCAGAGAGCCACAGTAGTGTTCGAGGATGCAATCTAAACCATGCCAGCTTCTTAAATAAAAAACGATGATTCACTGAGTCAAAGGCTCTACTGAAGTCCTAATAGCATACCTCTATCGACATCCCACTATCAAAACATCGCGTAAACTCATCTAAAATGCACAATAAAATGGTAAGACACGACTTCATTTTAAGAAAGCCATGCTGTTGCGCTCTAATTATACTGTGCTCAGTCCAGTTCTCATAGATCATATTTCTTACAAACTATTCCAAACACTCCAGCATGGTGCTGGTCAAAATATCAGGTGTGCATCTAAGAGGCACGGATTTAGAGCCCCCTTGTGAATGGCAAAATTGGTCGCTTCCTTCCAATGACGTGGCAGATTGCCTTCTTGAATAGACTGGTTGAATAACTCCCCGAGAGGATACTGAAGTATATCAGCCAGTGGTTTAACTTTGGCGGGATTTACACTATCAGGACAAGCCGATTTGTAAATAAATAAAAAATAGTTTATTCTCGAATTTATCGAGGCACACCAAATCAGGCATGGTCAAGATTTATAGGCAGTTATGTTTTGCAACGATACTTAGGGTTGAAGTGTGCGTAGTGCAAACAGTGAAGGCAATATAAGTGCAGTGAAACGGTAGATGTAGACGAAGAGTATCTTATTTTTGCACGTTTCCGGAAAATGTTGAAACATGACTCTAGTCTACTTGTCAGTATGTAGTTGTGGACAGTGAGTTTATTCAGTGCGGGTCACATGCGCCTCGTCGCATTGTTGTTAAATAGATATTTGTGGCTTTTTATAGGGAGGACGCCGGCCAGATAAAAACCCGCGAATTCCTGGAACACTGCCGTAAATCATTTTGAACACTACTGTACAAATGGTAAAGCAGCTTGTCCACTGGTTTCACCCTCGTTTGTTCGCAGTTCAATGACCTCCAGTTTCCTCTGTTGGCTGAACAGAAAGCTTGGTCAGGGCCGCCATAATTGCTGTGGCCAGTTGAGGATATGAGAGTCACAAATAGTTGTCTCATTGAGTGTCCAGGTGAGCAAAGTTTCAAAGTTTCTGGTGTCTGGATTTTTCAGATTATGTATACTCTTCAGGAGTGTGTAAACATCGTGTCCAATTCTCCGCACTGTACAACGGTCGTGGTGGGAATTGCAGTTGAGTCACGTTGGTATAGAGCCATGCTCCCTATAGGCCTTTTTCGGTTATTACGTCCTTTTTGGGCGAAAGCGCTGTTCACCAGTCCAATCCCAGATCCGTAAGAAAATCCGGACCTGGGAGGAAAGGGAAAGTGAGGGGCAACCGAAAGAGACCGCAAAGAACAGGTGTGGAATTAAACAGTGTTAAAGTCTTATGTTACAACATTTAGATTTGCGACAAAAACATATACAACGTGCAACGATGATTATGCTGAACGTTCTATAGGATCAATGGTCGTATAGGTAGATTGTTAATATCTGCGTAGAGACAATAACTTTGTACCAGCAAACAATCCAAGAAGTATCAGTTAATTATTGGGCAAATATTGCGTAAGAACAGAGGGAAGATCGTTAGTAAACTGGTGTCGATTGAATGGTGAATAAACAGCAGATAGCCAGCATAATTCTATAGAGAGCGCAGAATACGTAAGTAAAAATACAAATAGATTGCGATGAGAGAGATCAAAAGGTTAGTTGGCGGTAGGGCAGCGGAAACATTGAATGCTGACATTCCAAGAGAATGACGTTTGGAGAGATGAGGGGTGGCTCCTAACAAGCTCCGGATGTGCGCAAAGATTCATGGAGCCTACGACTACTAGCTGCTTCTAAACAGAGGTTCCGAAGTTAAGACGATTGACAGATAATGACGCTGGAAGCGACTATCAGTGGTCAGATGTAGCCATTCAATTAAGACGTGTGGTCACTAATGGATACCTACAGCGTCACAGAATACATCAACAAACCTACGAAGGTAAATGATACAGACATTCCAAACGAGTATAGGATGGAGAGACAAGGAGTGTCTCCTGGCTAGCTCCAGGTGTTCGCAGAGATGCATGGAGCCTACGACAAATCGCTGCAATGAGGTGTAGATGATAAGAAAAGCGGCGGATAATGATGCTAGGAGAGAAAATCGGTAGCCAGAAAATGTAAGCTGATTAAGCCTTCTATTTACTAGTTGATAACTACGATGACACAGAATAACATATCAAACCAGCGAAGAAATGTGATGTAAAATATCCAAGGGAATGAAAGTTGTAAAGATAAGGAGTGGCTCCTAGCGCAACGATTCATGCTACCTAAAATGACCCGCTGCAGATGAAAAGAGGTGACGAAGAAAAGATAATGGTACTAGGAGAGAGAGAGAGAGAGAGTAGCGGTGGCTAGCAATGGCATTTGGATAAAACCTTCTAGTAACCAGTGGATACCTACAGTGCCCAAGGATAAATAACAAAGAGCCAATGTATGTGACGCAGTCAGTTCAAGAGAATAAAGGTAGGAGATCTAAAAGAGTGGATCCCAGCAAGCCTTGGATATGCACAGATATGCACGGAGCCTACGACGAATAACAGCTGCTAAACAAAGGTGCCAAAATTAAGACGAAGAAAAGATAATTGCGCTGGGAGAAAGAGTATCAGTGGCCAGCAGTGGCATTTGGATGAAGAACTCCAGTTACTAGTGTGTACCTACAATGGCACAGAATAAGCCAAAAATCCAGCGAAGATATGTGATGCAAAGTATCAAAGAGAATGAACGTTGTAAATATAAGGTGTGGCTCCTAGCTCAAAGATGCATGCTACCTACAATTACTCGATGCAGCAGGAAAGGGGTGACAAAGGAAAGATAAAGGAATGATAATGGCACTGACTCGCTGAGGTGACGAAGAAAAGATAATGGCACTAGGAGAGAGAGAGAGTAGCGGTGGCAGCAATGGCCCTTGGATGAAGCCTTCTTGATGTTCGTGGATACCTACAGTATCCAAGGATAAGGCAACAAACAGCAAAAGTATATGACACAGACTCCCCAAGTGAATAAAGGTTAGAGAGATAAAAGGGTGGCTCTTAACAAGCTGCGGATAGGCGCAGAGATGCATGGAGCATGTGGTGAATAGCTGCTTCTAAACAAAGGTGCCAAAGTTAGAACTAAGAACAGATAATAGCGCTAGGCGCTAGAGTAACAGTGGCCAGCAATGGCATTTGGATGAAGCCTTCTAGTTATCAGTGGATACCTACAGTGTCCCCGAATAAGGCAACAAACAGCAAATGTATGTGACGCAGACAGTCCCGGGTATAAAGCTTGGAGAGTTAATAGTGCTAGGTAAGAATATCAGTGGTTAGGTGTAGCCATTCCATTAAGGTATTTGGTCACTATTAAATACCCACAGTGTCACAGAATAAAGCAACTTACAAGCATAGGTAATAAGATAGACATTCCAAGAGAATAACGGATGGAGATGTAGGATTTTCTCGTAGCATGAAGCCCACAATGACGCGCTGCTGCTGACAAAAGTTTGACGAAGTAAAGAAGAACAATAGATATTGGCACTCGGAACGAGAGTATAACTGGTCAGCAATGGCATTTTTATATAGTCTACTTCCTAGTGCATACCTACAGTTTCAGAGGATAAGTCAACGAAGCAGCAAAGGCATGTGATACAAGCCGTCCAGGAGCATTTGCATGGATATGTGTAGTGAAACTGCCGTTCCAGTTATCTAGGGTTTTAATAGATGTGTCGGAGCAAGATGGGTAAAGTGGAGTTGGACGCGTACATATTTACGCTGATGGGCTAGGTTGCGTCAGTGTTTAGTCGGAATAACAAACACAGATATCTCGGTTAAAGAGATTTAATTGGTGCAGCCTATGTCCGAGACGTAGGGTTTTCGGATTTAGAGGTGGTCTGGGCCATCTTCTCAAAGTTCATCCTCCGGTAAATTGGTGTTAAAGAGCTTTCATGTAGGATGCTTTGCAAGGTGTCTATGTAGGGATGATCGGAACTGTGCAGAATTCTCGGCTGCCCTAACTTGTAATGGTAACCTGATCCAGACGCGAGAGAATCTGTAGAGAAAGAGGGTGTTCCGCATGTAGGTGCTGGATGTAGGAAGAGAAATGGCTAAGGGTCTACGGTGAAATGGATACTAAGTGTTACCATTTTGTCGAATGCGTTCTGCGAGGTTTGCGTTTGGGTTGTTTATCGTCTGGAATAGGTAGGTGGGGTTCAGCCTCATTCTTCCTAACCATAGAGGTTCAAGACCAAGAAATTTACAGCGCTCACCGTAATTGAGAGTAGAAGGGCAAAGCAAGCGCCTTGTGAATGAGAGTTGTAATTCTTTACATGGTATTCGTTAACTCTTTCTGGAGTTGGTAAATATTATTAATCAGTATTCTAAGTGAGGTCTAGTTCATGTCTTGTATGGAACGAGTCTGGCTTCGGTTACGAGCATCAACTTGCAGCTATGACCAATGAGGGATTTGGCTTTCAATACACTATAGCTACTTGCTCCAGGAAATTTAATGAGCTTGAATAGTGTACGCCGAGATCCCTTACGGTTTGACGGTTCACAAGTGCGACGCCATTCAGGTTTAGTTTCTAGGCGGTGCAGTGCATCTATACGAAAGGGCGCTGAACTTAGCAGGAGAAAAATCATGTGTTTCACCAACAGCCGCATGCTTTAAGGTCATTTTGAATATTGAGGAGACCGCTCCTTAGGTCACCCGAGTCAAAGGTGAATACGACTTTGATATCGTTGGCGAACGGGTACGGCTTTCCATATTCAAAATCTGAAACACGTCGCTGATGCAAAGTAGGAAATGTTTAGGGCCCAGTACACTTCCCTGGAACACACCACTCGTAACTGGTTTCGGGGAGGATTCGAAGTTGCCTAGTCTCACCGACTGTGTTCGACAGGAGAGCTCGTAATGGAACCAAGAATGCAGCTAATCGGATATGCCGTAAGAAGCCAGCTTACTTAGCAGCCCATTATGAGGTAATCGGTCGAATGCCTTTTCATAAGCATAAAGATGATGATCAGAGCTTTTCTGCAATCAACCATGGTGGTAACATTTTTCAGGCATTCCAGCTGGCATGTTTGACAGGATTTCGACGGCAAGAATCTATTCTGGGATTTGTTGATGAGATTACTATGGGTCAAGAACCGCAGACGATCATCTTCATCACTCTTGGAACGAATGGTGTGCGACTAATGGGTCAATAGTTTTCAATGATTGACTGCTTCCCGTTTCATGTCTTGGCATGACTACTGCATGTTTCCAAGCAGCGGGAAAGCTTCCATGTTTCATGGAGAGTGAAGATGTTTAGAAGGAGGGCGGCAATATACACGCCACCCAGAATTAGCAGAGTCGATGGGCGACCATCAGGTCCAGCTTGGAAAGATAATTTGTGGACTTGAATTCCCCGAGTAATGACAAGCAGGTCAAACCGTACTGTGTAAAATATCATTGGTTCAATTTGGAACATTAAGAGACATGGTCATGTTAGCAGATGTGGAAGAGCCGCAGAAATAGCGGTTCTTGACCTCACACATTTCAGCTAGGTTACTGGTAACTGAATTCTCTGGACGAATAATCGATTTAATCGAACTCGAGGCAAACATGCTCTGCGACCCACCAGAAGATTGAGGGCTTTGGTACGGTTAATAGAGTTATGGGCATTGTGTTCTTTGGACAGATATAAAGGAGTTAATGAATTTCTTCACTCCAACAGGACTTCATTGATGCGAATAAGGAGGGAGAATTCTTCCGTCCAGTTGTTTTTTGAGCGTGGCTTCCTGAGCTTTGCGAGTAGTTTGAGAGTAAGAGCTTCCTCCTGCGATTTCTGCATTGCTAACTGCTTCGTTATAGATTCAAGTATATCCAGGAAGTGAGTGAGATTTTTATAGAGTACAGAAGAGGCAGTGTCCGCATCTGTAGCCGGAAAGAAGACATCCCAGATGATGGATCTCAGAAGTAGAGCAGTGTTTGTCCAGTTGATGCGTTGGAACAGCCAAACAGAAAACGCTGGTCTAGCCACTGGGTGACGAGTTATGGGCAGTGAGAAAGAGAGCTTTACTATTTTATCATAGCCTCTAAGGAGATTGTCAAGCACGCTAGCATATGCATGCGCAACTCCGTTTGTAAAATATTATTCTAGGGTGTTGTGGTGCCTAGTGCGTGCGTGCACGTTTTGAGTCAACCCAAATGCATACGTGGTGTCCACAATGGCACTGAGACTGGATGGCGCAGATTGCGTTTGCCAGGCTATATGTGGCATGTTGAAGTCACCAGTGATTACCTTATGGTGGGTAGGCAATAGGAATCATTCTGTGAAGAGTTTAACTAGACTACCTATACCGACAGTGTTTGTGCGCGAAGGGTTATACAGACAACCAAGCAGGAGATCTTGCTGTCCCCTAGTATTCTGAATCCAGATTGAGACTTTCAGAGGGCCGATTGAAAGTTTTTGAAATGGTGACACCTTGAAATCGTCACGCACGTAGAGGAAGCATCCACCACCTCGGTGGTTGTACGTCCATTGCTGAAAGTGGTGTAGCCCGGGATTCGCAGCTGTGCATCAAGGTTTGTTTGCGTCGTGCCACGTTTCTGTACTGAGTACCACCTGGGGTCAGATAGGAGAATGACGGGGCTGGTAAGTTGCATATTATGTTTGATGGAGCTTGCGTGGATGAAAATTAGACTGAGCTGCTCGTTGCAAGAGTGATCATCTGCTACATTGTCAGAGACAGAAGTAGTCTGAGTGGTTTGCATAGGTATCGTTGCCAGTGTCTCAGAGGTAGTGATGATAGTTATAAAGTTGCAGAGGTCAGACAAAATATTACTGTCCGCGTTAGCATAGAGCAATTCGGGTTGTAGAAGTGAGTCCGCTTGGTCACCACGCTGAAAACATGCAGTGGAGACAGGTTCGTCGTTGTGGGAAAAGTTATTGTCCATGACTAAGGTATGATCAAGGATATGTTGGACATAAACATTAGGAAATAACTATGGATTATAGTGAGTGTGCAGCCCTGAGGGAGAAACCTATGCCATATAGGTTGGTTAGTGTGGTATCTCTACCGATATCAAAGACTCGGAGAGGGGCCATAGCATGTTTGCACGCAATGGAGAGCCTCCTGGTTTAGTCGTCGGTTGGATGCGTAGAAGAAAAGTTTGTAGGTGTGGCAAGAAGTGTCTTAGAGGAAGCCAAAACCTTCGTTGCCGTTAATACGGGGACGCTGAATTGCGCAGCCGGGAAAGTTTTCAGCAGATTTACCTGGTGTGATAGGGACTGATGATGCGTGCCATTTCTAGCATTGGTTTTTAATGAGCCGGCGAATGTAAGTGTTGAAAAGGTTGGTAGGAATTGCTTAGGGGCATCCGCGAGATGTTTAAGAGCTAGTTAAGATGGTAGAGAACAGTCTTGTCCAACATTCTCGTGAGCTGTGACAAGCCGTAGCCCACCATATTCTATAAAATAGGAACAAGTATGCGTTGGGACGTGTTAAGCAGTCCAGCATAAATTAAAAGGCATGTGGGTCTCCGGCGATTAACCTTTGCAGGCGAGGGTGGGCTGGTATGTTTCCTTACTTTGCGGAGTATTCTATGAACCGCAGGTTTGTAGCAGAGTACCTGCAATTTTTTATAGTTGCCGTAGGCTTGGTAGCATAGCGGATATGGCGGCATCAGAGGGTAGGGAGTGGATTCGCCAACAGACCGGGTTATATTGGACAGTCTCGGGTTGAGAGACTGGTTTGGCTGGGGGCCATGAAGTGGAGCAGTGGCCTTGCTTCTGTTAGTGCTACCGATTGTTTTGAGTGCGGGGCGGGCATCGCGCAGGTTTTGGCCGTGGCTAAAGATATTGGGTTTTATATGGTGAGCAGCTGCTGTTGGGGTTTGCAGTAAGCATGTATTCCTGGTGGGCGGCAATTGTTTGTTCGTAGTTATATTCTCACATAGTGGTACATATTTGTTAGCCATTGTTTTCAAGAGTGCAATCTGTCCATTCCGAGAGCAGCATTTGTTAGGCAGCACGGATGGTGTGGGTTGTCAAAACGACCCTCGACCCACGAAGATGCGACTCTCGTCCTGCGAAGCAGATAAATTCCTTTCGCGGTAAAACGACCAGCGTTCTAGTCAGGGTCCTCCAAAACATGTTTTGCGTAGGGCACTCGATCGAATGGGAAGATTGAAGCGTGTAGAGACGAGAAACTAGCAAAACGCGCAAAGAACGTTAAATAGAAAGTTTGAATGAGCTGCGTGTTGAGATACTTTGGTTTTTACATATATTTTAGAGAAAGATATTTTGGTGCTTTCTTATTTTTTTGTTTGTTTTCGAAACGTTCATTGACGAAAAACGGAGCAAATATGTACAATATCCACATTCCTAAACATATGTACTATGCACATAGTCGGAGAAACGAAGCGGCTCACGCACCTCCTGATCACGGTGATTGGTCTTGGGAGGCGGCGGGTTCGATTCTGGAGATGTCCGGATGGCTGTGATTTGTAGACCGAGATTGTGGTATGGTTGAACTGCAATAAGCTGCTGAAAGTTGCTTTGGTGAGTTGTGACGTCGCACGAAGCGCTACTAGAAGTAGTAGCCGAGGTGGTTTTAACATAAAGGCGGGCTTTAGACGTTCGATGGTGACGACTTCGCGTCGGCCACCGCGGTCAACAGCATCCGTCATATTCGCGCCGTGTAGCACTTTAAGAGCTCCTATGTACGGTGACTGAAGCGGCTGTAGAACATTTCGCTGCGCGAATAAGCAGGTGTGAGCACGTATACAGCTTCTCTGGCAAGTACACTGGTATCTTCTGCAATCAAGGAGCGGGTGGGCCTAGCTCATGCATATAGTGAGCCAATCGATCGGTGTAACTTCCGTAGTCAAAAGTGAAAGTAGACGGGGCTTATGCTACCAGCTGTCCGGGCAACCGCCGCGTGCAACCCGTAGACTAGCTGCGCTGGTGTTGGGTCGAAATCGGGTTTAACCGTGTTTCATAAGCACAGGATGACAAGGGGTAGTGTGCAGACCATGAAGGATCAGTGTGCGCACGTAGCGCTGCCTTCAACTGGCGATGAAAACGCTCCACCAGGCCTATAGCTGCCGGATGATGCGCCGTCGTCTGGATGTGGCAGCAACCTAAGTCCTTAAGCAAAGAAACAAACGTGGGGGAAAATTGTGACCCGCGATCAGTGGTCACTATAGCAGGGCAGCAAATACTGCTACCCAGCGTTCCAAAAAAGCTTGTGAACCTGTTTCTGAAGCGAATTTTGAGATGAAGACGGCCTCAGACCATCTAGTAAATCGATCGATACAGGTCAGTAGATACACGGAGCCTTTCGAGGGTGACAGAGGACCTACAAACTCGAGGCGCATTGAGGAAAACGTGCCTGCTGGGCTTCTAGTGTGCTTGTGCACCTTCGCTCGTTGACACAGAAGGCAAGCAGCTGCCCAAGTACGGACGTCTCGATTGAAATTGCGCCAAACGGATCGTGCGTTTATGAGCGTCTTTGGCGCTTACTAGCAATTATTCCGGTAGTTCTTAAACGATCTGTTATTTTTCGAGACCCTACGAAACAATGACCTCTAAGTGCCCGAGCTGCGACAAAACTGTCTCCGTCCGAGCTAAAGCCGTGCACTGTAGCCTGTGTGAAGGAGCGACCCACATAACCTGTTGTCATATCGAACTCGACCTGTAGAAATGCTTAAGACGACCAGCTTCCTCCAGCATTACGTTCCACCGTGGGCATTGTCGCACTATTCTAAGCGACTTAACTCTTCTGCCCTGCCTGATCTCAACGCAAAGGACCGAAACAAACAGTGCACCATCAACTGCCTCATCCTTTATGTCTCCTTCCCCCATCCCTGTGTACAATCGCAGTCGATCATACTCCGTTTCATCGGTGGGAGCGCTTTTGTATGATACAGAGCAAAATGCCCAGGAAGCTGCGGCTAAGAATGTGCCCAAGCTGAAAACTTACGTGGCAGAGGCGCGCATTGGATCTGAAACTGCAGCTAGCTGGAACTATGCGCTGAACGGAAAATCTAGGAAGGCAGACCCCGAGGACAAAACAAAGTCCAACTCAACATCGAAAGCAACTGCGGCGCGCTTTAGCTAAGGACCCACAAGTTGAGAAATTGATACCCGTAAAACCGCTTGCAGCAAAACAAGAGAAAACGAGAGAAAAGAGACCTCCCAGAGAACGATGTTTTATTATTTCAAATGTTCCATAATCTGACAAATTGACCCCAGCTGAAAGGGTCCTTGACGACCAAACATTCCGCAACGGAATAATATCCATACTATTCGACGAAGTGGAGCAAGGCATCAACAACTTCTCAGCCTTCCGTCTGGGCAGAAAGCAGGCACGCCCAACACAGTTTCGCCCCCTTAAAGTCGTCAGTCTAGACGAATAGGAATTCCGACACATCTTCAGGTGCGCTTCGCGCCTTAAGTGGGAAGTATTCTTCGTCCTGTGAGACCTCTGTCCGGAAGATCGAGTTAAAATTAATAAGCTGTCAATGAACTAGGTACGTGCAGAGTCAGTAGTGAAACTGAGCTCCGGTTTGTGGATTTTCGCGTAGTGAAGAGAATACCGAGAGCGTGCTGGAGGCCAGTTTTTCTGCTACCCAGCCCGCTGGCGCAAGCGGTTGTCTGCGAGTAATACTTGCTAATGTGGGAAGCCTTACAAGCAAACTTGACCTGATTCTATTTCTCATCACTAAAAATCAGCCAGATCAATTGGCGTTTACAGAGACTTGGTTGTTCGCTGAGGCCTTGGACACAGAAATTAACATACCGGGATATCAACTTGCACGACCTGATCGTACTGATGGGAGGATTGGAGAAGTCGATATCCTCTACTCGATAGACTGTCTTAAACTTCACGTCCTTGAAGCGTTCTCTGACAATAACTTTGTCTCAGAAATGCCTTGTTGCCGGATCTATGATCGACACCATACACTCACGTTTGCAGTTGCCTACAGAAATCCCTCGGACTCAAGCTGTCGTCTCCTATGCTCAATCAAAACCAATGGCAGAGGCAGAAACTGTCTGCTAATGGGTGTCTTCAATGCACCCAGTATCAATTAAAACCATATTCATTGTGACTTTCTGCAAGATTATTTTGACAGGGGGTTCTCGTTGCTGTTCAGGAATGCGATTTAATTCAGCACATCTCTACTTCAATTCGAATACTCTCGGACCAGATATCAAACATCCATGATCTGGTCTTTACACCGACGCCCACTGACGTCTGTGACTTGGATACCCTCCAACCACACGGCCGAAGCGATCACTCGGTAGTATGCTTCTTGTGGACACGACGTCTTACCATCACTGACCGCAGAGCATTTCGCCGTAACTTTAGGCATACAGATCCATCCAGGTTACACGATGTGACAAGCTCGGAAGATTGGCGTATCCTAGAGTCCCTGAGGAAGCATAGCACCTACTGCTAAGCAAGGTGACGTCCATTCTTTAAAACGTCGTCCAGATGTACAAATGCAGTCCATTCCACAAATGACTCCCTAGATCGACCGAGAACGAAGGTCCTTACTGAACAAACGGCATAAACTCTGAAATATATTCAAGAGAATACAACTAACCTCTAATTATCTAAACTCCAGAGGTTCGAAAATTGCGCACCAAGAAAAAGCGGCAGAAGCAAGCTCAATGCGAACAAAACCTAGCTGTTCAATCTCGAACGTGCCTGAAGACACTTTTCTCATACGTTAGGCGAAACACCAATGTGGGCTTTGGTATCCCTTCCCTAGCTGCCCCTAGAGAAAGCACTGTACTACAACACGATGATGAGGAAGACAATCTACTGGCCTCGCAGTACTCAGCTGTCTACGAGGTAAAACAACCGGGGCCCAAGAACAATGCGCACACCTTCTCCCCATCCCTGGATCAAGTTGCATTTAACTTCCAGATCTTCATGCGACTAATCGGTGAGTTGAACCCTAACTTCGCACCAGGTCCTGAGGGACTACACCCAATATTCCTCAAGATGTTGGCCATATAGGTCGCGGACACAATGTCCTAAGTATTCCCGCTCTCACTTGCAGAAGGCCGCTTACCTAGCACTTGGAAAGTAGAAATAGCGATGCCTAAATACAAAGGAGGTGATGTGCAGGACGCTGCGAACTAACGCACGATATGCTGAGGTTTGTTTTCTACAAACTCCTGGAGATAATAATCAAGCACGCTCTCCACGCTCACCGGGAAGGCTTATACGCAATCTCCCCCTTAAGTACGGCTTCCGCAGAGCACGACACTGTATCACTAACCAGCTTGCTGCCAGCGGAGCGTGGGTTAAGCCAACGGACGAGAGGAAACACCTTGAGGTCGTCTTCATTTGACAAAAGGGCTACATAAACGGCTTTAAACTTCAGGGAGTTGGTGTCACCCAAAGACTCCTATCCTGGATTCCAGACTCGCTGGAAGGACGAACCATTCAAGTGAAGGTGAACAAAACACTCTGTCCCTGTGCTTATGACCAATGGGTTTCCCAAAGTCTCCGGCCCTGGACCAGAGCTGTTTAAACTGTGTACATCAATAATCTTGCAGCGGCACTACAAATCGACTGTCTAGCCTACTTTCATGACCTCAACCCGTGCTCTGAAATATTTTGCCCCGAGGATGACGACAGACTATAAGCTTCACTTAACCTTCTGCACCGTCACAACCAGCCTGAAGCTTAACGAGGTGCGACTGCGTACCACTTTGATCCATTGTGCTATACTGAGTCGTGCCGCCGAGCATCCCGTGAGCTACTCCTACCAGGTTGGTCAATATTGAGAGGTCCGACAAACTCATTCTCCTGGTCCTCCAGGTTGGGGGTTTGCAATGAGATGGCTTCCCTTGCTGTAAAACGAAACCATTGCAACCTCCCCGCTGCCTGGTAGAGAGGCTTTTTAACCCAAGACTTTGGAAGAGGACCATATTCGTCCTCCTGTCTATGGAAGTAGAAAACACGCGCTGAAAACCGTCATTATCCATGGCGTCCCAGAATCTTAAACTTCATCTCCTAAAGAAGTGCAGGCATATGACCTGGAGCAATGGCGATACATTCGTGAGGCGCTGTCTTTAGAAAATGTCATTTCTACCTACTTGACCAGGATTCCCGTGTCACCAAATTACAAAGAGTGTGGTCATACGTTGCTGAATTTGGTCCTACCGTCTGAGCTAACTTTACAGACAGTTCCAGAGAAGGAGGGTAACTTCCGGAACAGGCTACCAACAGAAATTCGACTAAAAGCAGCAAGTTTACGACCAGAGGCTACTGGTTACTCCATGAAGAGAACCAACTCAGTGGGAACAACCGTTGTCGCCGAGTCCACCATATAGACTGATCTGACTGCCGTCATAGCATCCTGCGAGACACTGCTGGAGGTGAGTGACCATCAGGATCATCATGAACCTGATCACATGGTGCAGAGAGTTATTCCACGTCATCTTCGCGAGCCTAAGACAATTCAAAAAACTAGTAGCAGCCGACCTCAATTGGGTCGGCCAAGTCTCAAGCCTGTTGTCTACATCCACAAACAACCTTCTAACATACGAATCACTCTCCTGTTTTTATACCAACGCACAAGGTCTTTTATGCAAACTGACGGAGCTTCGCCTGCATCAGGTCTCGATGTCAAGGGACCTCATTATGATAACCGAGACCTAGTTAAATGAAACGATCACTGACGCAAAAATCGTGCTAACTAGAATGTCTGTTCTACGCAAAAATCGACCAAGTAGAGGATGTGGAGTACTACTTTATTATTGCAGCGAACTACACACTGAGCTCATCGATGACCCAGAGGTTCATTTTGTCGATGCGCTTTAGTGTTTTCTTCACCTAAGCTGTGGGGACGCGTGTTTGTTTGGTGTAGTGTATCGTCCTCCGTCGGCTACTTTGGAAATGGACAACCGCCTAGCCTCCACAATGAAGACCATTCTCCTGGTTGGTGACTTCAATAGTCATACCATAAAACCCCAGCCTGCATCAACGAACACTTCAAAATGGAAGTACAGGAGATAAATAGTGGACTACCACTCTACAACCACATCACATCTTCCACAAGATTCAGGATGGGAAACAAACCGGGTGTCCTAGATATTGTATTCATCAATGAAGAGCTTATGATCGAAACGGTATTGATAGAGAGTCCTATAGGCCGCAGCGACCATGCAACCCTGATGTTCAATTGCATCTTTTATGCAGAGTATTCCCCAGCAAATATCGAGGTGAGTCAGCTCCTTATGGATTACGGCGTTCTAATCAAACTTATAAATGCTACAAACTGGGCATTTCTAGCAGAAAGATCCCAGATGTCGCCTAGTCTGAAATTGCTCACCAAATCAAAACTTTAGTAACTAGTGCTTCTAGGAAAAGATCTTCGCGAGCGAAGACAGTAAAATCATTCATACGCAGCAGGACATGCAAGTGTATCGTTACGAGGAATTTACTCTGACAAAGGTATAAGCAGTCATCGAGTGCCGAAACATGGGAAGCCTACACTATCCAAAGGAATCACTGCGTAAACCTGCTATGCGAAGATAAAATACAGCCCTAACAGCATCTAGCTGAGAAATTCCTTTCAAACCCCAGGCTCCTCTACACACACGTTAACAAGCTCCGCAGAGTGCAGTGAGGAATTCCTGCTTTACACATATTGTGTGGACTTGCACAAAACGCAGCCGAGACGGCCAACGCCCTGGGTCAACAATTTGCCCCGAACTGCCAGAGCATGACATTGCCGCATGCACTGTTCCCGATCGTTGTACCACCACCAGCACTTAGAGATATCACGTTTATGACTGCGGATGTTATGAAAAGGCTAATTGCCCTGCGCGAGCATACCTCTCCCGGCGTTGATAATAATCATCCACAAACCTTGAAATTGGCTGCAGTAAACCTTGCGGACCCACTCAGCAAATTCTTCCAACGCTTCCTCGATGAGATGCGTGGCCAACAATGTGGAAGCTGGGCATCGTCACTCCCGTCCATAAGGGGGAAGTCGTACAGATCCGGCTAAATATCGCCCGATAACACTACTTCCGGTGCTCTCCAAAATCTTGCAAGCGATTGCTGCCGAAGCGCTGATGAACTTCTTGGAAGAACGCAATTTCATAGCACAAGAACAACATGAATTTCGCAAGAACCGACTTGCACTTCAAATTTGCTCCTTGCTAGATCCAGTTGGACTGAGACCGTTGACAGCGGCGTAGGGGTTGACGCAGTAAATCTGGACTTCTCAAAGGCTTTCGACCGTCTGAGCCACCGTATCCTCCTTCAAAAGCCTCAGTGTTGTGGAATTTGTGACCACATCTTCGGTTGGATAGGTAACTTCTTCCTACAACGACATCTGAATGTAAGAGTTCGCGGCGTCATCTCTGACCCAATCGACGTTAATTGCGGAGTGTCCCAGGGCTCAGTACTTGGTCCACGACTATTCCTGATTTACATAAACGATCTCGCGACAGTAAGCACCTCCAACTCCTTACTCTTCGCTGATGATCTCAAGATATGGCGAGCCATTAGAACAACCAGCGACAATGCAGCACTTCAGGATGATCTTGTCAGGGTCTACGAATGGTCGACTCAGAACCTGCTTCAGTTCAACGCTACAAAGTGCAAGGTGTTAAGTCTACGCCATAAAGCCACTTACGAATACAGACTGGGGATAAGATATTGCAGCGCACTTCAACGGAATGCGATCTGGGCGTGATAGTGCAGGAAGATGTAGGCTGTTCCCGTCAGGCCGAAAAAGCTTCCAATAAAGCTAACCAACACCTTGGCCTTTTGCGAAGGGCATTCGAGTGCTTCGATCCTTCCATCTTTGCTCAGATGCTCAACGCCTACATTCGGCCTCATTCTGAATACGCCATCCACGCCTGGCAGCCATGGCAAAAGCAAGACCTCACCGCTCTTTAAATGCCAAAACGAAGGGCGACCAAGAACGTAAAGGGCCTGTTTCATCTCCCTTACCGATTGAGGCTGAAAACCTCAGGGTCTACGGTGGACAATATCGACGCCTGCGTGGCGAATTGTTAATGACTTATATGATCCTGAGAAATCCAAATCATGCTTGTCGTCACCTACTAAAGCTGAATAGCAATACAACAATCAGAAGACACCAGCTAAAGCTGGCCACACAATACAGACGGTTGGAATGCCGTCGGAATTTCTTTTCCCTTCGTGTGTGCCAACACTGGAACGCTCTTCCCACATACGTTGTTTCTTCTCCCACGCTAACTGTATTCAAAAGATGTCTGGATGATTCGCTTATCAACTCACATTACGCTATATGACCAGAGATGTCTACGTCAACCAAAAGCGAACAAACGGTGCTCATTCTCAGCTGTTGTGCTTCACTACGTACACACTGCTGTTGTGGAATATAGTTTCAGATATATTACAGCTGCATTCATCAATTACCACAGCCCAAGAAAGCGGCGCAAGAGTAAGCGTTGTCGTTTCTTTTGTTCTTAAGACATACCTTCCCCATATTACTCCCCATATTACTTTACAGTAACAATTCAGTACACGTTTTACAACGTTTATATGTATAAGGGGTACCTGAATCACTATACGCTTAAATTGACGATTTACACTTATGTTTAATTTCAATTTAGCCATCCTAAGGGACTTGTAAAGCATCACTTTTACCTGTAATATATCATTGCTCATTACTCATTGTTCATCTCGGCCTTCTTGCAGTATCTCAGCCCACCTACATCCATGACACTTTCTTCAAACATAAACTTCATCCTGCATCGGCCGTCGCACAGATGATAATCTGTGCGTCGCCTTATCTGCTGCATGAAATGGGACGGATAAGCGATAACAAGCTACTTCTGATGCCTTCCTGCTTTTTTCCACCAATTTCTCTTAAACCCATCCCAACACGCATCAGTAACTACTTTAATTCCCAGCTTAATTAACAGCAACCGAAGTGCCACTGAAGTAGAATCATCTGCAGCCACCTTCTCGAGAAACCAATCGGACACCTATGGGCAACCGTCCCTTATAAGTCCCTACTGTCCCCATTCCATGGCGACGTTCAAGGTTCGCACACGACGAACAATAGGTCCACAGGCTGCACTCGCACGCATGTTGGACACTCTGGGTATTGATGTGTGTTGTGCTCCCAAAACTAGGATCAAGGATCCTAATGGGGTTGTTGAGTTAACTGCACCCGGCTTATCCCCTCGTTATTGGTTGCACGCATCAGGAGACGATAATGTAGCACACAAGGGTCAATATAGAGTCGGTGTCGTTCTAAGCTCCAAGGCTGAGCCCTCGTTGATTGATTGAATTCCGATGAACAGCCGCTTATGTGCAGCCCATTTGGCGACATTCGCTAAGGTTAATTCACAAAGTACCAAAGGCTATTTGTGATTTCCGCGTAGACACCGACTAACTGCAGTTCCTATGCTGTTATGGACACATTCCATTGCGAACTGAACACGCTAATATGCAATGCTACTAGTTCAGATATTATAGTACTTGCAGGAGATATGGACGCACAAGTAGGGCGTCTGAGCTCTTCAGCAGCTCAGCTGGGTGGTACTTATGGGCCTAAACAAAAGGACTGACAACAGCGAGCGTCTGCTGCAACTGTGTGCAGAGTACCAGTTGTTTTTTAGTAGAAATGTTTTTAGACACAGTGGTTGCCGAAGTGTCACTTGGCTTCCTCCTGTAGCTTGCCAGCGATGGACACAAATTGAGCACATAGCCATAAGTAACAGGTGGCTTGGTAACATCATGGATTGCCGTTCGTACGGGAGTGCCTGCGTCGACTCTGATCATGCATTTGCAGACTGTCGTTTCTCCAAGAACTTTACCAGGTGGCGCACCAAGCGTCTCCTCCGATTGGCAACTGAGTGATTGCCTCAGCCCTACGTCAGGCAAGCCTGTCAAGGCGCAGTGTATACCGAAATTTCGCTGTTTTGTTCTAATGACACTGGGCTTCAGTGGAATAGGATCCCGGTCGCTATGCATGACGCAGGAGCATCTGCTTGTGGAACTAGCAGTGGGCACCGCACCAGTCACTGGATATCCGTGAGGTCCGTGAACCTGTTGGAATCTAGATGAAACCTCCCAGCTGGCTCTGAGCACATTGTGACCAGATGGGCTATTAGGCACGAAATATTACAGAGCCTTTGTGCTGGCAAGGAAACCTGGTGGACCATCCGGGCTCAAAAACGTGAGAAGGCAAGAGCAGTAGGCAATTGTAGCAAGCACTTCCAGCTGATCCGCACCACTGGTCCCAGGAACCCAGGTGTCAGTGAGACAACCATAGACAGCGAGTGTGCAATAATACACAATAATGTGCGCCGTATGGCTTGTTGGGCCGGACATCTTCCTACGCAGGTGATGCAAGAAGAGCCATGGACGGTTTATTTAGAGCCGACGGAGACCGAGGTCAAAAAACGATCACAGCCCGCAATCGTTTTCGCGCCTCTGACTCGGATTCCCTCCCACCTGCACTATTCCAAGATGGAGGTGAGGTCTTCTGCATAGCGTTGACCTCCCTATTCGAACGTATTTGAAGGAAGAGTTGTAGTGATTGTCCATAACTCTTCCCAATTGTAACTTCTATTCACATTTCCATTATTTTTTACAGTTTTGGTTTAACTGCTCAACAACCGATATAGGAATTTCGAGTTTCGTTTTGCCTTCTGGTTTCGGCTATTGTATCGAAATAGAAACCACCATGGTTGTTGGAATAGACCGCCATTATTACCCTGTTTCTTTCCGTTTACTTACAGATGTGTACGAATAGAATGATATTGAACTTATGGAATAATCCCAGGTTCTCTAAGATTGTTACTAACGAATCTGTTGTTTATATAAATGTGTAATTTGCCCCTTCCTCTTGATTGTACTGGTATCGGTTTTGATACGGGAAGGTTGAATTAATATGATGCGCGAAAGTAATTTGCTGCCCGCGGAAGCCGGGTGCATAATGGTCACTGAATTGCAAAGGTAGATAACTGTAATTTTGGCATGTAAACACGGTATAAACACGAACGCGTATTTAAAAGCACTTTTGTTTTGAAATTGCTTTAGTTTTGCTGTTAAAGTGTGGTTATGTAATAGCTAATATTGAGGGTCAATAAGAAAGGTGCATGCTGTAATCGACCGACCGGAATTCTAACCAATCTGTTATGGGCATAATGTGGTGAAGTTGGTATGTTACGCTATGTTAAAACTTGGCTTATTAGGGTTGTAAGGTTAATACAGTAGATATACATAAGGATTTAGTCAGCCTGGTAATATAAAGGTTTGTGAATTTTAATACTGCTGTTGTAGCTCAAGTGGATAACAAAGTGCAGTTATGAGCTGTGGCGCGTCATTGGATGCTGCAATCGTGGTGGATGATCTTGCTACGTTTACTCGTTTGGTCTGGGTTATATTCCCGAAAATGTGTGCAGATGGAGGAGGATGTGAAGAAATTTCAACAGGCTACTGCGACATTCTTTTACAACCGGACCGTTATTACTCGAACTCGGTACAAACGGATGACGGGGGAAGATTTGCCTGATGGCTATCCATATTATTATGTGCAGTACCAGTGTGTGCATGGTAAGCGGAGCAATGTTCGTGGTAAGCAGTATGCTTTTCATTGAAAATGCTGCAAAATGACCAAACAGTTATAGGATGCTGGACTGCAAATCGAGGTTTTCGTTCGTGTTTCTGAGCGATTATTACCAGCGTGGTGAAATATACCTACGACATGATCATGAAGTTCACTAGGGTATCCCGTGGAGGTATTCTCAGAATCAGCACTTGACGTAGGCGGAGGAGCAAGAAGTTGTGAGCCTGATGTCAGTGTTTAAAAGCACCCGTGAGATTCGTCGTTACATGAACCGCAAGCATGGGCGAGTATTGACGGTGGACGACATAAAGGCGGTGACAAGGCGTCACCGGATGCTGCAGCCTGGGGAGGTATGTGAGGTTACGGATGTGCTGGAGAAGAACAACACACGTCTAGTAGTGCGAGAGGGAAGCGTAGTTAAATGTGTTTTCTGTGCTGTCTTGCATGAAGTCGATAGCTACGCGCTATTGCGAGATGTTGTTGGCGGATGCGACGCTCCAATTGAATTATGGCGGCCATATACTGTGACACTGTATGTTAATAGATGTTAACAGAATTGCATATATTTTACGCATCACTGCCAAATGAGACGGCGCACAGCTACAGACAAACGGTGGAAGCTATGAACAACATGTTGACTTGCAAGACGTTAGTGCAAACACTTGTTATGGACAAGTGCATGGCACGGGTTGGCGCGCTGACTTTCGCGTTTCCCAACGCGGAAATTGTATTTTTCCGTTCTCACATTATGAGAGATATGTACTGACAGTGTGCATAAGTTGCTGGCATAGGCCCAGTGGTGAGGAACCTCTGGCGTTGGTTGCTGTTTTTAATATACACATGTGATAGGGGCCATTTTAACAAGATCCTGAGGACGATTGCAGGAAAGTGTAAGGAATTGTACCAGTACGCGCGACCTACATAGCTTCCTTGGGCATCCTCATGGGAGGCTCATTGTCAACAGGCGGTATGTTTGTTTGGTTGCGCGACGACAAACAGGGTGGAGAATGAGATTAAACATCTGAAGAAGGACTGGACGGAACAATCTTCTCTGCGATCTTTATTCACAGTGGTTACTGAGCGTCAGTTCGTGGATGCAAGGCATGCAAATGGCGATCGGGAGGCACAGTGCGACGCCATATATTCGCCTGTGGGGCTGACCCTAGAAACCCCATATTGACTCGAGTTCTTCCGTACGCTCGTAAGCAGTTGCTGAAGCATTGGGGGAGTGCAGGGATAACGTCATTAGATGATGCGGGCACGCACTGAGTACTGGAATGCACCCGTGTTTCAAAGTGGCGGCAGTATTAAGTGGTCGCGGACACGTGCGAATTTGAATATCAATTGCAATGGCAAATGCCGTGTGCGCATATGTGACAGCCAGGAAGGGATTCCCGTTGGCTAGCCTTGTAGTGGATTGCAGATGGCATGCTCCATGTAGTCGGCCGGTAGACTTGTTCCCGGAGACTGCCGGTGTTAGCGATGTCACATTCGTAGGTGCTGGCGATGTGCTTGAGTTACGCTCGGTGGACAATGTGACTAAACTTCGCAAGGCGGAAAAGGTTACGGCTGAATTGAAAAAGCAGGTTTGCAGCCTTTTGTCGACGCGATATGCCGCCGCCTTGAGGAGTCTGTAGAGACTAGCCGAAGTGCTGTCAGGGGACAGTGATGTGTCCCCCTACTGTACTACGCGGCACCGTCGTGAACCTATTCCTTTAGACGTGGATGACTGGTACCGTGGGTTGACTGGAAGCGCGTGCCAGAGAATGACGAGATATTGGCTGCCTAATGAAGAGGAAAGTATGCCAAACACAAGCTCCGTGCAGCATGACGTTGCTGTACGTGATGTGCAAGGGGATGTTTGTAGGGGACCACAGCAGAGAGGTTGGTAAACCTGCGTCCCTAGGATCCGCGAAACGGAAATCTCCCATTCAACGGTGAGTGACGGAGGTTCCAACTCCATACACGTCGGTAGGTCTATTGAAATTTAGACGTCTAGACACCATCACGTTTGTTGTCTCTAAAGTGTGAAAAAGAAAGCAGAGGACACCAGAGCTGTCCGATATAAACGTATGCGCATTTTGTCTGAGGGAAGAGGATGATGCATCTGTTGACATCAAAGCTCAGTGGGTGATGTGTGACGTATGCCAACGATGGTTCCATCAAACCTGTACGACATATAATGAAGAAAAACACTATACCTGCGTGTACTGCTATTTGTAAATGGAAGCTTAACGTTGGAGGTAAACGTCGGTGGTAATCGGAGCCAATCGGTAAGCTTCATGTTAACGGAATTTTCAAACCAGGCACCCATTTCAGTGATTCTTGTGGGCAGTAACGCGCAGTCAGTCTGTTAATACTCCCCCACCTTAACCTCCAGAACATAATGTGTACAATTACATGTCACCGTGCCATGAGTTCCCGGAAGGCTAGGTGCATGCCATGTGTTCACTTCGGTTGCTTTGGTTACGCACCCTCCTGCATCAACGACACCATGAATACCTCGTGGACACATCCTTAACGGGTAGGATGATATCACTTACCTGTGCTTTAACGATGTATAGGTTGCTATGTACACCCTGGTGACTCTTTCCTTACTCACGCAGGTTGTCCATTTTGCAGGCCTGCAGAGGTAAGTGCAACAATGATGGTTATTACGCTGTAATATTAGCCCCATTTTTGATTAACGTTCCACACGTGACGGTATAATTGTATCAACATATTTTATTTTTGTATGGGAGAGAGCTGAAAAAGAGTAATTTTTTAGCTCCCTCCCAACCGTGTCATTGCGGATATTGCTGGGGTCATTGGGAATGTAGTGTTCCACAACAAACCTTAAAGGTATATCGTGAAGCAATATCCCGGCCCAGTTATTAAGCAGGAATTCCAACAGCTCCAAAAAAACTTTCCTCAGACTGTTCATCAACGACCAGCTCCGGAAGCCGATTCCAGTCATTAACCACGTGCGTGGGTAGAGCTACATTTGATTGCACATGTACTCGCCTCCACTTGAACATTTTCCATCCGTGACCACGTGTCAGACAAGGCTCAGATGAAAGAACTGCTGTAACGCGCTGCCTAGCTGCGCTCTTAGGATTCGTCGAGTGTAGATCAAACCGCCGCGACGGCGACGGTAATTCAGTGAAAACGTGTAATCTCTGGAGACGGGGAGGATAAGATAAGTACCGCACCTCCGGTACATAACAAACGGTTCGCTGTGGCACATCATCGGATGTCCCCCTATAGCACGGGACGTTCGTAACCACAGTGCACAATTTACTGGTTACGAGGATGTCGTTGCATGAAATCAATAACAGAATGATTGACTTCATTATGTGTAATGTATGGAATACCACACCTTTGCGCGATTGTCAGGTTTCTTGATTGGATTTGGTTGTAGAAGAGAACGTGGGGTTTGCTGTGGTAGGTTGATAAGCGCTTTCGCTTTAGGAACCCGTGTTCTGAACTTCCTAACATAAACTCTCATGTGCTCTTTAATTTCAGGATTTTCCTTTTGAAAACTGTTCTATGCACTTCCCTTTGGGGGTGAACGGTGTGAGCAAGCACAGACCTTGGAGGATTATCGTTTTCAAAATTTTACCCTTTGGGGCTTTGTTTCCAGCTTTCATTCCTGCAGTAATTTTAGTTTAGCATGTACACCAAAGCCGGCAGGTTAAAGTACATTAGTCTGCCTCAGGCCTGTGGATACCATAATGCCTCTGTCAGGTAAGCATGATTCGGCATTAGGAAGCACGCAATCAAGGAATCAGGCGGTTAAATGCAACGCTTTCGTTACCTGCCGGAGATGATCGGCGCTGCAGCAGCCATGCTGAGAGACATCAGTGAGCAAGAACATCTCAGTTTGCCGGGGAATATACAGGCCGAACTACGACTGTCATCAGCACTGGTGGTGTGATAAGAAGTGCCTAATGAACCTCAGACTAATGCTGCATTTCGGATTTCAAGGCTATGGGAAGGTACAGTTTCATGCGAGTACTAGGTTAAAATCGCTGTAATTTCTGTGTGGCGCCTTGATACACCTGATAAATGATTTGTGGAAATGAATCCACTTTGGAAATCTAGTAAGTACCTCGTTATGTGATTAGGACTTCCTTTTCAGCACTATGACTCCTTCGACTCTTGTCCACCTGTCCATCGCCCTTTGCTGTGTTCCACCTTGTTACACGTGATAAATAAATTCTTGACTTGAACCACTTTGAGAACCTAGTAAGTACGTGGTTATGTGATTAACGGTTCTTTTTCTGCACCATGTCTCTTGCGTCCCTTGCCCGCCTGTCCATCGCTGTTTCCTGTGGGGCCTCTCCATACACCTCATTGAGGGATGTTGACAGTGGTAGTGAGACCCATGTTTATAGGTGCGTGCTGCGGACGCAATCATTTAGCTTTCAGATTAAGGCTGCTCGCTCATGTTGCTGTGCTTTACAGACCTACCGGCCTTCAGCATAACCGGTACTCAGGTTTCACAAATGGCCGCAACCACGTTCTTATTCCTCCTTGTTAGTGCACACTGACAACTACCTCCGTTTTCCCATCACTCCGTGAACGACTCCAGGGGCCTTTTCTCGGCCACCCTCTGTCCCATAGCTTTGTGGTGCCTTACTACAAGCCCGTAGTACCCACGTAACTGCTTGCATGCGCCGCACAACTTGGCCGTTGATGCAGTGCGCAGATCCGTACTCGTCGAACAAATGCTCTGCCGCTGTATTATACTGTGCGTTGTTTGCCATATCACTTCTCTATCCGTGACAACAAAGAACCAACTCTTTTCAGTATTTCCGCTGCGCCTCTTTTGAGCGATTGATACGCTCCCCAGTAAGACGACAATATTTGCATATGGTTCCAAGGGTGTTTCCTTACAACGGTTTAAAACCTGTCCTAGTATTACATAAGTCTACCTTTTGCTGTGAATGTGGTTGGTCATGCACACGGCCGTCGTCACATGTTGGCAGGTGACACCGCTATGGTACTTCATGATATTTTGTGTAGATTCGTCGCAGTTAGACACAATCAGAGTCACCGCACATCCAGGAAAGCGTTAAATGGCCGTCTCGTCCTATTAGGACACGTGAGTAGCGTGCGCATGCCGAATCCTGCCGGAATCGAACCCACCACCATATGTTTGCGAAACAGTTACTTGTGCTCATGTGCCTGTCACCAAATGCATCGCATTATTTATTTTCCAAGAACCATTTCCTGCACACATATGTTGTGACATATGCAGCCTGACTATCTGTATTTGCGCAACATTGGTAAGTATACTTCCCGTTATATGTACGCATATAGTTTTCATGCGTGTTGGTGACACAGTTTGCAATAAAACATTCCTCAGTGCATGCACATTGTGGGTCACGGACGCTAAAAACACTCCCCATGATGTCGTGAATTATTGGAATCTGTACAGATATCCGATTTGAATTTCATGCCAGTTACGCTTTGGTTACCATATTACTGTCAGTATGCACACACATGCATATAAAATACTTGCCAGATAAGACAAATTATGTAAAACCGTGTCCGCGTAAAGCTATCATTAATGGCATCAGTGAAACTAAATACATGCACGTTTCTTGAAGAACTACTTTAGCCCAAGTCGGTGGCATTCCTCGTAACATTAAGAACGTCCACTATGGGATCTATATGCCCTCATTCAATACTTCTGCTGCTGTCGCCATACCTATATTAGCTACTTTGCCAGTAGCATTTTGGATGCCGCCGTGTTGATACATACATAGACTTCATAAGCCCGTCAGAAAGGCAGATGACTTCAACAGATGCTACCTCCATTTTAGCTATACTTGCAAAGGTGAAAAGTGACATATATGGGCAGAGTATTGAACTTTCATGGAGGACTGTGAAGCACACTTCACCGCTTATGTTAGCGTCGGTAAAGATTACACTGCTGTGCCGCTAACATGGACTAACTAAAGGCCGGTCTGAATGCCGGTGTATCCAACAAGATCTGCATAGCCAGTCTCCATAATAAAACAAACAGTCTGGCACAAACATGGGACAACTGAGAACACGTCTTGAAGGTATGTGCATGCATTAGTTGAGTCTAAGTAGCTGGTTATACACATGCCAGTGTCATTGAGCATACATGGGATTCCGAACCACCGTACATGATGGTTTGCCTGCCGGCTAAATTGATGCTCATTTGTCGCGCATGCATGGGCTTGCGATCGTGAAGTCAGAATTTATACCCGGTACCTCGCAAGTACACCACCCGTGTTATGAACCATATAATACCTCTCTGTGCACTGATCATACGGGCAAGTGAGGAAACAAATGAAGTCTTCTTGAGTCCCCACATACCCTCCGCATATCCCTTCTCTACCGTGACCGCAAACAACCAACTGCGTGTTAGTATTGCCCCTTTGCGGGTTATGAGCGCTTCGAACGAGCCCCACATAGACCACTCTAATTGCATATGGTTCACATGAACAATGAACAATGAACAATAAATTTATACGGGTTAAGAAGCGTTGCTTTACAAGCCCCGTTGGATAGTTGGTGGGGATATCAACATAATAATTATGATGAAAAGGATAGTAAAATAGTTAACACTTTAAATACGAACATAAGGACTTATCGTTTGCTTCGCTGCAGTCCTGCGATTCACTTAGATTCACAACACCCACAGTTAACAACAAATAATTCCAGGGTAAACTCCAGGTGTAGGATGGAGACGTAGTGTTAAGTAAGTGTAAGTGAATGAGTGCATCGTCCAACCGTCTTTTAAATACTATTAGTGTAGGTGCAGAAACGACCGATTCTGGAAGAGCATTCCAAGGGGGACAGACACGGATGGAAAAGAAATTTCTGCGGCACTCCAGACGACTGTATTGTTCTGCGAGTTTTAATGAGTGGCCCCTCAGGTTTGTATTGCTGCTGAGTTGCAGCAAAGGGCGGCACACATGATGTGGCTCTCGTAGAATCAAGTATGTCATAATCAGGTAGCCTCGTAGCCTGCGATCGCTGCCACTGAACAATCCTAGTCGTCGCAGCCTCTCCTGGTAGGACCGATTGCGCATTCCAATGACGTTCGTAGATGCCCGGCGTTGTGGCTGCTCCAGTGCATTAAGGTCGTGTTTCAGCCATGGATGCCAGGCTTGAATTGCATATTCGACATGGGGGCGAACATACGCACTGAGCATTTGCGAAATATGGAGCTGTTTATTTGTCCAAACGCCCGCCTCAACAGCCCCACGTGTTGGTTCCCGGTCTTCGAGGCCTTTTCGGATTGCCTGGAGCAACCCAAGTCATCTTGAACCAGGACACCCAAGTCACGTTCGAGAGTTGATTCTTGCAGTACATCCGTTCCGAGTCGGTATGAGTAGCTGCTCTGATGTCGGATGTAAAGCACCTTGCATTTACTGACGTTGAAATGCAATAGGTTTTGGATCGACCATTGATACACTGTATCTAAGTCACTTTGGAGCACATGTTGGTCGGAGTTCGCCTGGATCCTGCGCCAGATCTTGATATCGTCGGCAAACATTAGGAAGTTTGAAGCGATTCCCTTTGCAAGGTCATTAATGAACACCAAAAACAAACGTGGACCTAGAACCGAGCCTTGCGGCACACCACACTCCACTTGCATGGGGTCCGGTAAAGAGCTCCGAACTCTGACCACTAATTGCCTTTGAAAGAGAAAGTTGGCGATCCAGCTTAAAAGAGGGTCGCCGATCCCGTAATGCTGTAGCTTGGATAGTAGTATCCGATGGTCTAGGCGATCGGAAGCCTTGGAAAAATCCAAGTAGATCACATCAACACCTTCTCCAGCGTCGGCTGCCTCGGTCCAACTACTGCGTGCAATTAGTAAATTAGTTGTACATGACCGCTGTCGACGGAAACCGTGCTGTTAAGGAGTGATGAGGTTGCAGTTTTCCAGATAGCCCACCAGTGCATCGGCAACTATGGATTCCATGAACTTGGAGAGTATAGGAAGAAGGGTTACTGGGTGGTAGTTGGAGGGATCAGTTCTGCTTCCACCTTTGTGAATCGGGCTTATTATTCCAAGCTTCCACATGGCGGGAACTTGGTTCTGGTCTAAGCAGTGCTGAAAAAACTGAGCTAAATGTCCTGCCAGTTGGTTTGCTGCTGCTCCCAATGCCTCAGGACGAATGGTGTCGACACCCGGCGAGCTGTGTTTGTGTAGAGAAGTCAGCTTTTGCAGTACAGCTTCTGCGGTAAAATTGATGTGGGTTAGTCCTGGTGAGCAGAAGACAAAGCTTGGTAGATCGCTTGGTGGCAAGACCCTTTGAAACGTGGGGGCGTATTGCATCTGCAACGCGTTTGCAGCTTCCACAGACGTTCTTGTTGGGCCATCAGCCGTCTTGAGTGGAGGAAATCCTTGCCTCATCTTTCGTAGGCTATTAATGTGCTTGTACAGCAGCTTGTGGTTAGCACTGAAGGTATTTGCGATGTTCTGCTGATAGGCGGCTTTGTCTTCTCTTAACAGTTGAGTGCAGTGGTTACGTTGGGCTACGTAGTTGTCCTAAGTTTCTGGTGCTGGAGCTTCTCTGTACACTCGCCATGCTGCGTTGCGTACTGTCATCCATTTTCGGGTTTTGCTCCTAACGAAAGAAACGGATTTGCACTTATTGTAAGCTTTTATCTCTGAAGCCTGTGCAATCAGCTGACTGAATGTGTTGACGAACTCGAGCCAGGCGACTTCCGGGGGTTCTTCTTCGAGGAAAGACCATGTTGTGGCGCTGACTAGCTGGGCGAGTCGGTCGTACCTTGTGATGGTTCGCACAGTATCATCGTTATCATTCTGATATTCTGCATAGCAGACAAAGTTGAAACTGATGACTGCGTGATCACTGCGACCCAACGGGCAGTCTAAAACCAATGCATCAATCATATGCTCCTCGTTGGTAAGCACAAGATCCAGCACAGATGGCGTGTTACCAGTTCTGAACCGAGTGGGCAAAGCGATGTGGTTGTAAAGAGGAACAGTAGTTACTAGATCTTGTAAATCGGTTTTGAATTGTTCTCCGATCGTGGCAGGGGCTTCTAAACAATGTACGTTGAAATCACCCATGATAAGAATGTGAGTGTACTTTTGTTGTAAACTGCACCTTAAAGCAGCCATTAGGTGGTAGT
This sequence comes from Dicrocoelium dendriticum, assembly GCA_944474145.2. Lineage (NCBI taxonomy): Eukaryota > Metazoa > Platyhelminthes > Trematoda > Plagiorchiida > Dicrocoeliidae > Dicrocoelium > Dicrocoelium dendriticum. The sequence continues at coordinate 20,746,404 of OX104069.1, forward strand.
CGGTTTCGGGTGTTGAGTTAGTGGCGCGGTACACCAAGATAATAAGGCAAGCGTCCCTGCCTTTTAACTGCAACCGGCACCAAAGAGAGTCGGGGAACTGCGAGTCCGAATCCTCCACGGCTTTGCACTGTAAGTCGTTTCGGTAGTACAGGATTACCCCTCCTCCTTTTGTGAGCCTATCGTTCCGGATCAGCGACATGCCCGGTAGCGACACTTCAGCGTCCGTCATTCCCGTGTGCAACCATGTCTCGGTGACACCAATGACATCATACGAGCCGGAAGCTTGGTGATCTTTCAGTTCAGCCAGTTTGTTAGAAAGTTCCTGAGCATTTGTATACAAGCAGGCCAGTTTCTCGGTCTCTAGGAGTCCGCAGAGAGGTGAAGCTGTCAAGTGTGGGAGAATGCCGACCGATGGGAGGTCGGCAGTTATTCGTTTTTTTTGATGAGTCAGTGATACCTCGTTTGCAAATTGATTCGGCCAAGGTGCGTCCCAACCTTCGTTTAGATCTACTTCAGAGTCAATTAAAGCAGCCGTCAAGTTACACTTCCCTACATTCGTCAGGATGCTTGCTGCTTCAGTTGCTTTAATACTTGAGCTGTGCAAAGTGTTTGCGACCTTTAACCGAATTTCGGAAGGAAGATGTTTCCGATTTCTCCGCCATCGATCCAAAACATCCTTTGCTTGTTGCTCTGACTGCACCACAAGTTTTAGAATTCTAGGGCCGCATCCTCTATAATTTGGTAAGAGAGGTATCCTGGTGAGCGATAGTGCCACAACATCATCCAAAGAAATTGTTTCACGAATGAACCGCCACTGTTCTAAATCGTGCTTTCCGGTCTCTTGAACATCGTTAGAAGGATGTTCTGGCACGCCATGTATGAAGATTGTGTTTGGGCGGTCTTGCTTGCTGTTCCCCTCTTCGGTGGTTCGTTTTGGTTGTCGCGCGCTCCAAGCGACATCAGGAGGGACATGTCGGTATTCACACCAATGAAAAGCAGGCCACTAATAATTACGTCTCGTTTTGCTATGGACAGTTTTGGTCCTGCGCAACGCTTCCCATTCCATTAGATACAGCAGCGCCACTAAGAAAATAACAAATGCGCGCCTGTTATCTTTGGTAAGTTATTCGTTTGGTTGCAAACGTTGCAATTTGATCACACGACGTTCTTACGTGCACTACTACGCAAAGAAATGCCAGGTAAACCGTAAGCTCCTTTAACAATGTGCGTACATTATCCTAAAAATTATTACGCGTCTCATTTTTGAGTGTTCTTTCATTGTGGCACATTTAGCTGATTTCCCCCTGCTCAGTACCAATGTTTACTTACTTACTTATCAATATTTGGAAAAAGTTCAGTGCATGTTATCCATGCAAAGTCATCATGCACTGCTACATTGCACTTCCCAACTGCATACAGCAACCAGCAACCGTATGGCCTGTCACTATACATCAAGATGATTACACGTACTGTCATTATACTAACGATAATTGCCTACCTACGTAGGGAATATCCGCATTACCATATCGACGGATGCGTTATCACACTTCCAACTTCAATTCATACTCCCAAACATTCATGTCAGTTCAGTTAATGACAAATACTTATAACTATATGCACAGGCGTTACCACAGCTTTCTCCATATGCATATATAATAAGATTCCTGTACGTACATATATTTCAGATTATTTTCTATCGGCATAGAGTTATGCATATATATTAGATTGTACAAACACTGCCAAATTCTACTGTCTTATAAATACATATATATATATATATGTTCATTCTTAACGCCAATAATATACGTCTATGTATACTACTTGCAGTATGCGGTGTTTAATGTTTCCAGCTGTATAATATTTATAAACAAAATTTAGTTTTCTACGTTCTTTACTTCAGTTTAGCATCATACGGCCTTTTTACTCTCTTTAGAACAAAATGTGCGTTCTCTGCCAAATTGGGCCATTGGCGTCGTGTTTCGCCGCCATGGGTCGAATGGGAATAACTCCTGTCGCACTTTATTAGCCATATGTTTGCATGGCGCAGAGGGGTTTAAACCAGATCAGGTTCCCAGAACGGTATAAGCTTCCGCCTAACAAGCGTTCTGCTTTTGCACCCGCAAGCAACCAAGTGCCCTCGGTACTTCGACTTCCATTTGTAGTGCTTGCTTCTGCGAGGTAAACTAATAAAAAGCAAGCAAGTCTCGGCGTCCATCCTTCATGATCCTCTGCAGCGGTCGTGATTAACTTCACAATAATTCTAGAAATGTTATTAACCGACCTCTGTCTAGACCTCACTTGAACGCGTCAACCGTTGAACAGCTCAACAACAATGGGGGCAATTTGTCCCAGCTGTCCTCAACGCGATTCGCGAAGTACTCCACCTGATATCCATTCAAGACCTTCGATGCCAGAGGTTAACATGATGACTTTTCAGGTGGTCTGATGCAGCTGGCTCAAATAGGTCTGTAGCCTTGATACCACTAAGGCTCGTAATGATACAACACAGCTCCAGTAGATCCCCTCCAAATCTACACGTTTCTAAGGAAAACAATCCTAAACTATTTAAATGTTCTTCGTACTGCTTTCCACGTTTTTCCTCCATCATTCTGGTCGCCAGATTCTCTAGCTTCTCTATACAAATCTCCACCTTTCGAAGATACGGCGCCCACACTTAAACACAGATTTCTAAGTGGGGTCGTACTACCGCTTTATGTAATGGGATTAATACTTCTGATATAGTGTTACATAAGTTCCCCCTGAGGTGGAAGTGTTCCAGCCGCGCTGTGTTTGCATCATGGTGACATTGTAATGAGGGTGTAAAGTTATTCGTAATAATGGCACCCAGGTCATGTGCCTTATCAACATGCTACAATGTCAGGGGTGAAGTAGTAGTCTGCACCGTAATCCCATTGTTGCTGGAAATCAGCAGCCAGCATTTACTGGCGTAAAATTGCAATCCCAGTACGACAGACCGCACTGTTACAGTGCAGCGATCATTGGACAACGTGATCTTACTATTACTGATAATCAGTTTCCGCTTACCTGCAAAGGTGTAACATGGGTAAACAAATAGAGGTGCCAAGTCATTTATGAACATGAGGAAAAACAGGGGACCTGAAATATAGCCCTGGGGAACTCCAATGTCTGCGGTGCCTATAATTGAGAGGGAATCACCGACACTAACATGAAAAGTTCATTCCAAAGAACTTGCGCTATCCAAGTCAAGAATTAAGGATGAATCCCAAGCTACGCCAGTTTCATTATTAGGAAACGCTGGTTTACCGAACCAAAAGCCTTGCTGAATTCAAGATGGCAAACCTCTACTGAAACCCCAATATCAAGACAACGTGTCACTTTATCCAAGAAGTACAACAAGTTGGTAAGACATAAATTCTTCTCGACAAAGCCGTGTCGTTCCACTCCTATCCAGTTTTGAGCGAATAAGTTCTCACAAATTCGGCTTCTGATAAGCTTCTCCAAACATTTAATCAACGCGCTTGTGATGCTGACAGACCTATAGTTGACGGGTAAAGTTTTGGAACTTACCATATGTATTGCCACTACAGATGCGTTTTCAGTCTTGTGGTAATCTGTCTTCTCAAATTGACGTGTGGAAGAGCTCCAAGACCGGGTGTTGGAGTATGTCAGTGAGTGACATAACGATCGCAGGATGCGTATTATTTGATCCAGCCCATGTGTTAGTGTCTAAGCTAGCAATACATTAAAAGCCTTTGAGACTGTTAGCGGAGTGACTGGCATTGTACTCCTCGTTTGACGATGTCCTCCTCATCTACACGATGCACTTGCTGAAAAACACGCAACAGCAACTCTACCTTATCCCCGTCATCTGTAACATAACCTACTCTTCATGGTAAGGTTACCAACACCACCTCTCAAAGATGTTTTGACTGAACCTACTTTTAATACTACTTGGGCTTCACTTTCGCATTCTGGGCTAATCAAAACTGGAAGAAATATTTCGCTTTTCTTTGAAGTTTGACTGCTAAATTCCCACATCTTTTGTAATGCAGCCAGTGTCTATATCCTCCAGATGCCTGAAAATTCTTCCGAGAATCGTTCCTTCGCTTAATCGCTTGATCCATTTTTCTGCGTCACCAACGCGGTTCGGCACCATATCTTTTCTGCCTAAGCGGAGCAAACTCATCTAATAACTGGATAACCCCATATTTAAACAAGCTCCAATTATGCTCTAGGCTGGACTGTTCTGCTCCGGGAAACCAGTCTATCTGCAGAGCTCGGTCACTTAACTGAGTGGGGTCAATGCAGCCCAGGTTCTTCACTAATCGGCGTTTTGTTGGAGACTTTAATGAATTTAACTAGAAAGTACTCACACAGTGGTCACTCTTCCCGATGGCAGCCTCGGCGGGTACTAGTGATAAATGACCACATGTGCTTATCAAAACGTCCAGTGTTGAAGGACTGCAGCCAACCCGCTTCTTCGTCGGGAATTTAACATGCTGGACATAAGCATTCTCATTGACCCATCCTACCAGTTCTCGTTCCAGAGTATCTATGTTGTTCGTTTCATGAGCATAACCTACATGCGGAATATTTAAGACAGCGATGAACACGATGTCCGATGCTGTTAACACTATTTTGTTGAGCAACCTACTATGCTCGCTTGGAGGACAAGCTACTACAAAATCAAATAAATAATTACAACCGTCCCCCAACCTCAGAAAACACAAAATGTCTTGGACACTAGATGAGGACATGGAGAAAGGGCTTCCTAATTCGAGCAGTGGCTCTTGACAAGGAAAAGCTAACCCCAACTGCCTGATGGACAGGCATGTCCACACTATATCCTGAGAAGCCGTATAGTAAGTTACAAGTGAGATCATTCTGGCAGAGCCAGTTTCAGTAACTGCACCTATATCGACAAGTTTGCAACTTACCGTCAGTTCTACTTACTTATTCCTGATGCTGCAACATTTCGTGTACCACATCATCTCGCTGATTCTATCTCACCATCAAAATCTTCTGCTTCCCGTCGAGGTAAAATCCCAGGGGCTAGCTAGATTTTGGGACTTTTTCAAGATGATTGGCTACCTCAGTTGCCCGACGCTCTGAATCAGTAACGGGTCCTAGCAAAACGTCAAAGGATGAGTTATCCTTTTTCCGCTTTAACAGAGCTACCTTATCGGTCGGTTCGTAAATTGCCTTATTTTTGCCTTTTGAGTAGGCCGGACTACCCCAGTCACATTTTTGCTCATATAGGCATCTTTGCCTCCATTTAAGTGACCTCGATTTGTATCCTTCACTATAGAGCTGTCCACAGTCGAAGACGCCATTTCTGTTGCCTCAGAATCAGGAGCGGCAGCATCAGGTGATATCGGTTGCCTGCATCCAGCCACGGCATTCAGGTCTAGTAAATCAGGTCTATTTTCTGCTGTTGTTTATGACTTTGCATTCACTAATGCCTCTATTCTAACCCTAGCCTCTGGCATTACTGACTCCTCATGCTTGTGAATAAGCACATTCCTTTGGCGGTACACTGCTAATTTAGCACGCTGCACAAAGTATACCAGAGATTATTGGATTCCTCAAATCGCACTTTCAGCATGTAGATAAGGGATCTCAGCTCTTGTATTAACTGTTCTGCTGCAATGAGCCTTTGCAAATACTCTCTATTAGTCATGAGAACACCTGGAACATGTGGTCGAAATATTCAAAAACATTTCTACCAGAAATCCATCTCGGTTCGCATTCCCTCTACTAAATTGACAACAGTGGCTGCTCAGTACTAGCAGACGTAGCAAGGTACTTTAGAGATGGCGACGTTTGTTGATTGGTAGGACGAGATTGAAGTAAGTGACCTTTAGACTCTGTCATCCTGTTCTAAGGCGCCATAAAGACTGTGTTTTTGTGTGCTAAAACCCTATCAACCGAGGATGCACATAGATACGGTTAAGGAAATTAGGCAAAGTTGGTAAATTGGTTGGTCAATAAAATAGCAACTCCCGTATGTCCCATATTGCATATTACACGTATTTTTATGCTAAAAATCAAATGTAGGTTGTCTGTTTTCATGGGTGCTGGATGTAACTAATATGCAGTCTTGGAAGTTCGTTTGGGTCATTGGATTTCAGCAACATGAACCCTAAAAACTATTTTTTGTGCCAACCTTGTCGGCACCAGCCTCCGTTGAGACTCCGTGGGGCGTCCTGCAAACGTCCTATCATCGTCTTAAATATACATTTTTGGACGCAACAGGAACAAAGAAAAATGTGCAGCAATACGGTTTGAGATGCGTGCAAACTAGTGCCCACTCAATCACCGGTGCGTGTTAGGTTGCACAAATGCCAATACTAAACTCGCGTTACTATGCCTCTAATTAACGATGGTGAAATAACCAAGTGGGTAATGCATGTAGCTATATTTGCCTTAAACATGCGCAAACCTACTGCAATATTACTAACTATAGTAGACATTATTCACCATAGCGTATAAAGTATATGCATGTTATATTTGAGCCTTATTTTAAAAATACCTGCTTCAGAGGGTCGCCTGTACCGGGAGCCCAGAGAGCGATTCGAGAAGACGGATCGAGTTTCAGGGATACTTTTATTGATACAGTAAAAGATCCCCTGTTATCTAGCTATAAAAGAACGACACCGTGGATGCTCTAGCTAGGGGAACGGAGCAAGCACAGCACACAGCTCAGCCGCGAGTTGCAACCGAAACGAGCGCCAAGCAACAAAGGCGGTGAGCAAGTCAAGCATTCGAACTCAGCAATCAGTTCAACAAACCACACCGGTTGCCTAGGTGTACAATGAAATAATTTTAGTAAGACTTTACACAGGCAAACCGGGGAATCTCCAGACTGGTACATAGCCCTCTCCCGGAAGGGACTGTGTAACCAGTCCTTCGATCTACGTGATGACTGTCCGTCGCGGGTCCGCATTCTGCGAGACCAGGTTGTGAAACAAGATGCAGCTGCTGGGGAAGAACCATGCAATCGGACCCTAGCGGGCTCCCACCCTTGTCCTCCCTAAAGTGTCGAAACGGTAAAAAACTGTTTGTGGGGGGGACAGTTAGTAAAGTTCACGGATGCGGTTGAGCAGGGAGTTCGTTCCACTTGCAATTGGCGTGGGGGAATCCAGCGAGAAGTGAAACCGAGGTGCAACCAACCGACGGTGTATATGGAAATCAAAATGAAAAAGCAACATAAATGCATAGCAATACACAAAAGAGTGTAAAGCGAAAAAAGTGCAAAGCTGTTTTTGGGTTTTCGAAAGCTTTTGCTCTTTTTTGGTAGTTTCAAAACCTTTTTATCTTCTTTGTGGATTTTCGTAAACGTTAGGCAAGAGCAGAAAATTTCAAAGACACGTTCTAGGTAAAATAGTGAGTGCTAACAAAGTCCGAAAAACGAACTGGAGGTTTAAGTTTCCTACCGTGTCGATCGATAGTAGAGCGAGTAGGTGTGCTGTCGGTTGAGGTGGTCGGTTCTGCTGAAGCGGACTGACTCATCTGAGGTTGCGGTGCGAGCCGTGATGGCACATGGTGTGAAGGTGCTTTCTGCACCGAAGAGTGAGACTTGTCGAGGAATGCTGGCTTGAGTCGAACGACATTGATCGTCTCAGTCTTACCATTGTAGTCAATGGTAAACGTTTTGTCGCTTCTGCCTACGACAAGGTGCGGGCAAGATTAAGGAGGTTGAAGTGGTCGGCGTACGCTGTCAGTGCAAACGAACACGTGCGTGCAGGTAGTTAAGCGTTCTTCCACGTTGATACGCAAGCTCTGTTCTCTGGGTTGCACAGGCTGAAGCTGTTGCAAGTGATGAGATAGGCGAGTTGCGTAGTCGCCATAGTCGAAGGTTGTTGGCGCTTTTGGTGAGACAAGTTCACCAGGTAAGCGTTGTGCGCATCCAAAGACTAGCGACGATGGAGTAGCGTGCAAATCCGCTTTAATCGTGTTTCTTATGCCTAAGAGAACGAACGGAAGTGCTTCGTGCGAGAATGTGCCAGATTGGCCTCAGAGTGATGCTTTGAGTTGCCGGTGGAACATTTCTACCATCCCATTAGCTGCGGGATGGTATGCGGTGGTTCGGTTATGTTGCCAACCAAGAACGTTGAGCAATTTGCTGAAGGATCCGTCAAACTGCGATCCTCTGTCAGTGATGACTACGCTTGGGCAACCGAATTGAGCTCGTAGTGCAACAGAAAACATGCGCTTTCAGTATCTTGTAACATTGGATTTTATGGTCGTTTTAACCTTCGAAACGTCCATTTGTTTTACTGACTGCACGTCCGTCGTCACAAACCGTTTTGGTGAGTACCTCGCTGCACGTTTCTCGCTCTGTCTGATTCGCTTCCTATTATTGTAGCCTGTACAATATACGTTGGGTTCAGTCGCCTCCGAGTTCTATACTGTGGTATTTAACATGTATTACGTGTCATTGCTTACAGACTAGTATCCCAGGCTCCGCCCAACAAGCTACCCAGCGTTCTAAGAAAGCTTGCGCAACTGTCTCAGATGAGCAGTTGACTAATGGAATCGCCTCTGACCAACGAGTGAATCGGTCGACACAGGTGAGGAGGTACACGTAGCCTTTGCATGGTGGCAAAGGTCCGACCAGTTCGCCATGGACATGTGCAAAACGAGAGTCAGGAGCGGGAAAGACGCGAAGTGGGCTTTTGGTGTGTCTGTAGACCTTGGCGCGCTGACACTATAAGCATGCGCGTACCCAAAGGCGGACATCGCGATTGACGTTGGGCCATACGAAGCGTTCCGTTACAAGCTTCTGCGAAGCACGTATGCCGTGATGAGACAGGTTGTGTAAAGCATTGAAAACTAATCGACGCAGCGAGGGAGGAACTACGGGTCGGGGAGAATTTTGTGAAACGTCACAATGAATGGTCCCCTCAGATGAAGCTAGTAGAACTTCGAGTAGTTTCAACGAAGTGTTGCGTCGTAGTTTGTCTATGCTTGGATCAGCTTGTTGGGTAGCAGCCATATCGGCTAGATCAATGTTGGTGCCAGGCGATAAGCTGATCTGCTGAATACGTAAAACCGCATCCGCGACGGGATTGAGAGCACCTGAGACATGTCATACGTCTGTCGTAAACTGAGAAACGTAGTCTAGGTGTCTAGTTTCCCGCGGAGAATACTTGTCTGTTGCGCCAGTGACTGTGTAGATCAATGGCTTGTGGTCAGTGAAGACGGTAAAATGTCGACCTTCGAGCTAGTGACGAAAATGCCTGATACCTAGGTAGATGGCTAACAGTTCCCTACCGAAGGTGCTGTAACGCGATTCGGCAGGTTGTAAGCGTTTCGAGAAGAAAACTAGAGGTATCCATCGATGGTCGATGAGTTGATGAAGAACTGCACCGACGGCAGTATCGGATGAGTCAGTTGCCAGGGAGAGTGGTGCAGATGTGTCTGGATGGGCGAGAAGCGCTACGTTGGAGATAGCGTCTTTGAGCTTCTCAAAGGACAGTCTAGCGTCATCTGCAAAATGAAAAGACTGTTGTTTACCGCGCAGCAAGTCAGTCGTTGGTTAAACAATGCTCACGCAGTTAGGAATAAAGCGTCTATGATAGTTGACCAAAACAAGAAATCGGCGTAACTGTTTAAAGGAACTGGGAGCAGGATGGTCCTTCAGCACCTGGATTTTGTCTGGTAGAGCTTCAATACCAGACGCGAAATTGCGGTGTCCAAGAAAGTCGATGGAGCTTTGATCAAGCTCTTACTTATCGGGGTTGACGGCAACCCCACGCTGTGTTAAGCGTTGGAAGAGTGCGTCGAGGTGATGAAAATGTTCCTCGTCAGAAGAGCTGACGATGAGTATGTCATCTAAATAAGCATAAACGTCTTCGAGTCCTCGCGTTACCTAATGAATGAAACGCTGAAAGGTTTGGGCAGCGTTGCTGAAGCCAAAAGGCATTTTGAGGTACTGGAATAGGCCGAACGGCGTGATGACTGCGGTTTTAGCAATGTCGTCTGGCGCGACAGGTATCTGATGGTAGGCGCGAACTAAGTCGACTTTGCTAAAGATAGACTTGTCAGCTAGAACTGAGGTCAAGTCGTGCATGTGCGGAATAGGGTATGTATCCGGGATGGTAACTTCGTTTAGTGCCCTGCAGTCACCACAGGGGCGCCAGTCACCGGATTTCTTCGGCACCATGTGTAATGGTGATGCCCATGGACTTTTGGACGGGCAGATTATTCCCAGTTCGAGCATTTGCTAGAATTCAGCCTTAGCAGCTTTGAGCTTGTCCGGGGCTAGTCTGCGAGGGCGGGCCGAAACAGGTGGGCCATTAGTGCAGATGTGATGCATGACGTTTGACGTCACAGGAGGCAAGTCGTTCAGGATGTGAACGAGTTTAGAATGCTTGCTGAAAAGTTCTAGAAAAGGTTGTGAGGCTTGAGGTAGGACACGAATAGGAGTGATATCAGCCACGTTGGCGCTGGTCCCGATAACACTGAGCTGTGTCCTAGAGTCGATAAGCTTCTTCCTTTTAGCGTCCACGATGAGGTCGAAGTGTTGGAGAAAGTCTATGCCTATGATAGCGAAAGGCACGGCAGCGATTATGAAAGGCCAGCGAAAGGTTCGCCGGAGGCCTAAATTGAGCGGTAGCAGCTTTTCGCCGAAGGTTGCGATTGGTGTGCCATTGACTGCACGCAGCTTGGTAGGCGATGGTGAGACGACCTCATCTGGGCTACGAGGTATAACGCTAACTTCGGCTCCAGTGTCGATTAGAAACTCAGTGCCGGAAGTTAAATCCCTAACGCGGATGAGGCGACTTTTGTGTTGACCGGTCGCGTCCGTCGCCGTCACGGACCGGCCGAGGTTTCCCTGCTTCTCGGCGAAGTTGCAAGGCTTTATACATTTACCAGCTGCGGTACCAAAACGCTGATGGTGCCAACAGCAAGCCTGCCTGCTGCTAGGCTTAGAACGTTTGCAGGGTGATTTGGAGCGGCTAGGACGACAACAGTTCATAGTAAGCTGCTGAACCTGGCGACTAAGTGTAGCAACTTGTGTTTGCAGGGCTTCTATAGTTGACTGTAAGTCAGTGATGGAAGTGCCCTGGGACGCGACGGCATTGATCTTGCTGGCGTCTGCTTGTGGCTGTGATCAATCAATAACTCTTTCCGCTAAATCTGCTAGTTGAGTAAGCGAAACGGTGCTCACTGCAGCGAGAATCGCTTGCGTGTTTTCCGGTAGCCGTTGTAGCCATAGTTCGCGAATTAACGTCTCGTCCATGGTTGAGGAACCAAGGAGTTGCTGCATCTCTCGTAGCAGCGTTGAGGGCCGTTTGTAGCCCAGCTGCAGATCCCTGAAAAGCTGCTGCAGGCGAACTTTCTCAGAGGGCATAACACGCTTGATCGTGGCCTCTTTGAGAGCCTCGTAGCGGTTTTGGGTCTGAGAAATGATAACGTCACGAACCTGTATTGATATCTTCTTGGGTAGATAGGACTGGAGGTTGCAATACTTCGCGTAGTCGGAAGTTATTCTGTGGTTTGTAAAACTCAGCCTCAAGATGAGCGAACCACAAAGGAGGATCCATGTCCCAAAAAGGTGGCACAGTGAGAGATACAACGCTTAGTAGTGACTCTACCTTATGGTCTACAAATGCCTTGGCTTAAAAAGAGAACGCAAAAATAGGCTACGGTATGTAAAAATAAACCGCAAAATATAAACAAAATACATGGAACGAGCTCACCGGAGAAAAGTTCCGAATATCCGGCGCTGAGATTGTTCCGGAGTGGGGGTCACCAATTTAGAGGGTCGCCTGTACCGGGAGCCCAGAGAGAGATTAGAGAAGGCAGATCAAGTTGCAGGGAATTCGTCGTATCGGAACCAGAATCATCCCAGATTTCCCGCCTCCCATATGCATCAAATTGCAGCATGCCGTATGTAGAAGCTAACAGGATCACCACAGCACGGTACTATATGTGGAAATATGTCGAAACTACAGAATGTCCGGCAGCTGCCAACCGAAAATTGACCAATATGGTGTACTTGCTATTGCGGAAGCCATAGCTTGTTTCGTGCGATCGGAATTTCCTGCGGCATTAAATATCAGGCATCATCTAGTTATCATCAACAGTATGTGTCATATAGTATTAGATACGGCCAAGCATCTATCGGCAATGGAGCTCAGCAATCTTGACACCACCGACTTGTGCGTGTTTACCATGATAGAGTCTCTTCAAGTATACTATACATACATTTGGCATGCAATGTCACAAAACATATGGCACTCACACGGCATACGCAAATGTACGCAAGCAACTTCGATATATTTTGCGTTTTACATAATTCGTGTATTAATATTACACCAGAACATTAGTTTAATTGGCGAAATGCTTTGGAAAGGCATGGAATTGCTTAAAATACATGTCCATTTAGCGCGATAAGCGCTGCATGAAATTTCCGCCCAGGAAGCCCATAATTTTGTTGCCGAAACAAATGCTTCGCAGTGTATTAAGGATGTCAACTCTTTCTGGTTATATACATATATTACACTTTAGCTTCTCAGATGACCACTTGTAATATTTCGAAAACATACAATGAATGCATACAACAGATTTGCAGGATTCAAAAATCCGCAATGAGTAGAATATTTGAGAAACGTCATCAAAATCAGCATTGAACCACATGGTTCTACAGCGCAATAAAAGCCGTTACGATGAATGGAAAGCGCGGCACTGCGTTGTTAGACACTTGTGCAAGACATTAATATGCATTACGAGCAATAGCCAGCGAGAAATAGCTTTATCTCTCACATGGACCAGCACATGTTAACCGCATCATTAATTGTGCAATGCCAGTAGAAAACAAGTGTTTCCTGTATGCTTCGAAACCCGCGGTTATTTATTAATTATCTGCTTCAGGTAGAAGTAAAATTGCTGGTACATTTATATTATCGAAGACGCCTTGTGATATTTTGACAAAACAGTGTCGTCTCAACCAATTGCCTTCGACCCTGAAATTATAAATAATTGTGTGTATTGCAAGCGAATGTTCACTTGACAATAGGCGATAGAGGGGCATAAGCATTGCAGGTAAACTAGCTTATTAACCTTTAGTAGTGAGCGAATAACTGATTGTCTTATGGCGTCAACTGATACAGTAGATATATGCGGCCATAAGAATTGAAATATAACCATTATGTTCTGTTGTTCGGATTTCAGAATCTTATCTATTGCCGTACTTGTGCTTTAACTATGCAACTTGATAGGATTCATTATGTTTCCTCATGTTATCACAAGCACTAATGGCCAAATGTTAATTCTCCCTTACCTGACAACGATGGACTTTGGATCAAGATCCATTTAAAAATGAAATGTCTATTCGTTAATACACGTTTATGTGCTCGTTTAACTGCAAGTTGACATGAAATAAATCGAACGCATTATTTGGTAGGCAACCCCAAATGCCCATTAAAATACCGATTACACCCACTTGAAGGATAGATGTTAGATATAACTGGTTCTCAGAATAAATATTGAAGCATCTGTTGTCACAACGAAATCATTAGTTTTGGCTGCGATCCTCTGATTTTGTTGCAATGCATTTACCTGAACTGCGCTGCGTAAAGGTTTTTAAACAATGCTTAAAATAACTCCAGACTAGGATGTTGGTTACAAATTTTGAGGGCATACAGGATACCAGTGTGGCCATTTAGAAAACAAACAACTCGTATAGCCGCTGTTAGCACCCGTACCACTAACTTATGGACCGTAGCATCATATAGAACCTAAGTGTATTCATTTTACGATAGTTTGCTAACAAACAGAATGAGGTAGGTTAATCAGGTTTATTTTTGAAGCAGTATTCTCGTCTAACAAAGAAAATCATTTGTTGGCTTCAGCCCCGCATTATGCCATGATGATGAATTCGTTCATTTAATAGATTTTGACGATCTTCCAAATAAATACTAAACCACATGCTACGGGTTTAATTTATTCTTACTGTGGTTTAGTGATTGCACGCTGCTTGAATCAATGCATGTATCAGCTAACTTTAATGACCGAATTTCTAGGCTTGATAACCTTGAGCTCGCCATAAATGAATCCGTTGTGTGACTCGGAAATTCCCTTTGGGACAATATCGGTCTCATGACAGTCAACGGATAAAGCATTTGCTAGTGTAGAATTAGCATCTACAGCGTGTGCACAATTTGCGAGCAAATTTTGTCCACGCTAAAAGAACCTTCGTTTTTAGCGTTTCTAATAATATTACTTTTTGCATAAGATTGCACTCAAACAAGTTTAGGAGTCCGATTTTCAACCAAAATTAGGATCATATAGATGGCTACAGAAGTATACATCGATTAACCAGATGCAGGAAATTGGTTAATTGCGCCGAGTATGTATACGGTTCTAAAATAAACAATATTTCCTTATTGACAATTGAAGTCTAGATTGTACTTCCATTTCTAAATCACACAAACGTCAGCAAATATCATAAAATTGTCATATTTCTATCCTCGTAGGAGGCACTCCTCTCTTGTGGGACGCATAAACGCAGTTCTCCTTTCTCCGAAATACCAATTAGAAATATTTCGTTAGTTTATGTTAACACAAGTCTCAAGCGCAGCAAACTGATAAGAATGACACCAAGGTGAATAACTTAATAATAAATATTTGGTAAAACCATCGACTCCACAATTTTGCACCTTTCCGACTTACGTTCCATTGACGACATACCTGGTGATGTAAAAGTTGAATAGCAGCGCAAAATTAACGGACGCATATGCATTAATTTAAGCAGAAATTTCAAGAGCACTGTGAAGTATGATTGGTTGCGTGAATGCATTCGGAACGCGGCTTAAATATAATACACAGACAGATTTTCTAAAATAGCGGATGGTATTGATAAACACTAGATTAACACATATGCACTTGTTAGTCTCTATTATTTAGAGACTAGGGATCTGTAGCTTGAACCACTTGCAGCGTTGAGCTTCAAATTTTGCACGAGATTCAGGTCAGCCAAAAACGTTGTGGCAATTTTCTGGACCTCGCATTCATCCTGTTTGCACGCAACGATGTGCCCACCGTGAGCACTGCGCTCAACAATGCATTCTGCATAAGTAATTGCACAGTGGAATTCGAGGCATGAGGAACCTTTTCGTTCCTGCATGCATTCGTATCGTGGCCATGGAACCTTGAACTAAAGAACTAGATGTAGAGAAATGAAAAGCAAACAAACGCAATCCTGAAGTGCAATATCAGCTACGAGAACTACAAAATTGAGCAGCGTACCGATGTAGATTCGGCGAGTATAGTTGCAATATAGCAATATGAATGAAGATCGAATGGAAAGCGGCGCTGCTTGAGTAATATAACGGAAATTGGGTCTACGCAGTTTCGTTCGTGAACATCTGGACAGTTGCGCCTTAAATACTAGCGCCGACACCCAAATGAGATAAAGGACTTCTACAGCTGAACGAAAGGAATGAATCCATTATAGAGCAAAGATATTCAAAACACACACCGACACCGTTTGGCAAAAAAAGCTGCAAAATACTAATGGCATAAACAAAAGCGCGCGGAGAACATGAAGTTGTACATTCAATATAGTCAATCATTGTGAAAATGCTCTGGTATCCAAACAGGTATCAAACCATCAACAATAATTAAGTTGTGCAAACAAGCTCGCAAATTTAAGCATATAGCATCGCAGGTTTCATCGCACATCGCTGATGATCAATATTAGTGGAATAAAAATAATTCATACTGCTAATGTTACAAAAATCACCACCAGTCGTATGTTGTTTGTAAGTTAGTTGAAATGGATGCATTGAAGTACCTGTGAGCGATCGGAGATCAGAATGGACGTTGACGTGTATGGGAACTGTAGTTTGATCCAGTGTTCTGGTGTATGAATGCAGCGGTTAATTTCATTGTAATGCTACCAACTACAACCTGATGATGCAACTTCATCAAGCTTTGTTCTGTGATTATCGAACAGAAGCGGCACGCCTATATTCACTTTACCTCTCACAGATTCTTATCAAGCGGGGTAGGTGACAATTCATTAAGTGCTTCACATTCCAGCAATTATCTCCCCGCATTCACAGAGATGTGAGATAGATCGTGAACAAAACAAAAGCAGACGTTAATATAAAATTCAATCCATTCATCAAGTGTGACAAAATTAGGAAATCGGAAGTTTTATATCTGAGAATTCAAAAATAGCCTAAGCGTAATCAACTGATAGGTTGTCAAATTCCCGTTACAACGGAGAATGCAAGGCACAAAATCTTCAAAGCGATATATAAAATGCTTCATTATAACCAACTTACGTCCAGCTGAGGCTAAAGCTAGGGATGTAAGTTTCAAATATTAGGACGTACAGAAACATGTGGTTGTAAACACACGCAATCAACCGGTTCATTGTTAGGTGCAGTTTACTAAATTGCCCGCTTTGCGTCAAAAACAGCTTCAATATTTATGCAGCAATTTTCTTCTATCATCCCTGATGACCACTGCTAGTCTGTGCGTAAGAAACCTTGAGTGCACTTAAAATTCTCTGATTCCCTAGGAAATCGGTATTGTGTAGACTGCCATCGACAGCAACGGTGCATCATATTGTTCCTCACAAACATTCGTGCTACGTATGACTCACGATGTTGCGGTGTTGGCATAACACAATGACCATTAACATGCGCTACCTGCGGGGCCGTGTCGTAGCTTACTTTGTATGGGACGTACGCAAGCACATGCTAATCGGTTATTGACATGCACTGTTGCAAGTTTGCCAACGAAGGTTATCAAGCTGATCCAGAAACTGCTGCTGCAAATTTTTCACACAGGGAAGTACAACAAAGTATAAATCAAAGAGTTCTTTTTCATGACAGCACCCATTGCAAGAATATAGTCAAAACACTCACCCATGTAAATCGCCGACAACAGGCCAACCAACAGGATTGCTCTGGTCAAAAATTTGCGATACATTGTTTGGTGTTCCTTTCAAATTCACTGCATTCGGCGTATTTATACCTCATTGAATTGTGTTATTATTTATATTAACTAGGCCAAGTCAGTGTTTTCGATGAAAATAATAAGAGCAATTCACCCCGTCGATAATACATAGATGCGTTATTGATGCGCACCCAGCAAATCAATGAAAATGTGGGAATATGCTTCAGAAATGTCCGCTAATCTACAATGTTGGACGTCCTTAATGTTATTGAAATTTTTGCCTTGTTGTCCGTTAATCGCCGTACATGGGAAGATAATACTAGATTTTGGAAAATGAACGGCAAACTCTAACAAAATTCTATTTAGCTGGCTGAGCTGGGTTCTTTGTTAATTATTGATGCTTTAAGCTTTAGTAATAACTGAAACTAAAGAGGTTATCAGTACGTGAGCAATTACTGTAGTTATTTAGTAGCAGACGGAAAAGTGCAACTCAAATGCACAGCTATATATATTTAGCTAGGTGCAGTGCGAATGCACATGAAGATACTTTTGTGCTATGTAAAAGGCGTTGTATTTGACAATTTTTCAATTTACTTTCTCCTTCCTGTCAGTTGTGGAAACGCTTTGTATGAGCATTAAAATTTCGGAGGCATGCATCATGGAAAATAACAAATGTTAACTAATTCAAAGAAACAAACTGGCAGCTGACCGTGGAACCCAGGTACCTCATGGTCACTGAATTGCAAAGGTAGATAACTGTAACGTCGGTATGTAAACAATGTATAAACACGAATACGAATTTAAAACCCCTTTTGTTTTGAAATTGCTTATGTTTTGCTGTTATGTGTGGTTATATAGTGGCAAATAATAATCGTAACTAATAATGGTGCATGTTGTATTCGGCCGACCGGGATTCTAACCAATCTACTATGCTACAAGTTGCCTATAATTCTTATAAGGTTTATGTGTATATGGTAGATATACATGAGGATATAGTCAACGTGGTAGTATAAACGTTTGTGAATTTTAAAACTGCTGCTTTTGTTCAAGTGGAAAACAAAGTCCAGTTATAAGCTGTGGCGCACCAATGGATGCCGCAATCGTGTTCGGTGATCTTGATACCTTTAATGGTTTGGTCCGATCATATTTCAGTTGAACTGCGGAGTTGGAGAAGGATGTGAAGAAATTTCCACAGGCTACTGCGACGTCCATTTTCAAGTGGACAGTGGTTACACGAAATCGGTAATAACGGATGACGGGGGAAGAATTGCCTGATGGCTATCCATACTAATATGTGTAGTACCAATGTGTGCATGGTAAGCAGAGCAATGTTCGTGGTCAGCGGTATGGTTTTCATTGATAATATTGCCAATTTGTCCAACATTTAAAGGATGCTGGACTGCGAAACGAGGTTTTCGTTCGTGTTGGTGGGCGATTATTTCCAGCGTGGTGAAAATTCCCTGAGGCATGATCATGATTTTCAGTTGCGTCCCAATTGGAGGTATTCTCAGAATCGGCGCTTGCCGGAGGCGGTTGAGCAAGTGGTTGTGAGCCTGACGTCAGTGTTTAAAAGCACCGGTGAGATTCGTCGTTACATGAACCGCAAGCATGGGCGAGTATTGACGGTAGACGACATAAATGCGGTGACAAGGCGTCACCGGATGCTGCAGGGTGGGGAGGTATGCGAGGTTATGGACTTGCTGGAGAGGAACGGCACATGTAGCGTAGTGCGAAAATGACGCATAGTTAAATGTGTTTTTCGTGCCGTCTTGCATGAAATCGATAGATGCGCGCTGCTGCTAGATGCTTTTGGCGGAGGCGACGCACCAATTGAATTATGGCTACTATATACTGTGGCACTGAATGTTAAAAGATGTTACCAGAATGGCGTAATTTTTACGCATTGTTGCCAAATGAGCCGCCGCACAGCTGCAGACCAACGGTGGAAGTTATGACGGAGATGTTGCCTTCCACGGCGTCAGTGCAAATACTTGTTATGGACAAGTGCATGGCGCAGGTTGACGCGCTGAAGTCCGCATTTCCCAATGCGGCAATTGTATTTTTCTGTTCACACATTATGAGTGACTTGTACTGACGGTGTGCACAATATGCAGCCCTAGGCCCGGTAGTGACGAAACTGCTTCGGCGTTAGTTGCGGTTTTTAATATACACACGTGATGGGGCTATTTTAACAAGATTCTGAGGGCTATTGCAGGAAAGTGTGAGGAATTGAACCAGTACGGACGACGTACATGTCTTGCTTGTGCATCCTCATGTGCGGCTCATTGTCAACCGGCCGTATGTTTGCTCGGTTGCGTGACGAAAAACAGGGTGGAGGATGAGAATAAACATCTAGAGGGTGACTTGACGGAACGATCTTCTTTACAATCTGTATTCGGGGCGATTACTAAGCGTGTCAGTTCGTGGATGCAAAGCAGAAGAATGGCGATCGGGACACACAGTGCGACGGCGTATATTCAATCTGTGCAAACGTTCCTAGAAACCCCGTATTGACTCGGTTTCCTCCTTACGCTCGAAAGTAGTTGCTGTTGCCCTGTGTAAGTGCAGGCAAAACGTCATTAGATGATGCGGGCACGCACTGGAAATTGGGATGCACCCGTGCTTCAAAGAGGTGGGGATGGTGAAGTTTCGCTCTGCCTCACTGCGCAGCACTGTCGTGAACCTATTCCGTCAGACGTAGATGAATTGTAGCATCCGCCGACGGGAAACGCGTGCCAGAGACTGTTGAGATGCTGTCTATCTATTTATGAGGAAAGTATGCAAAGCACCAGTTCCGTGCAGCTTGACAATGCTGTAGGCGAGGTGCACGGGGATGGTTTTAGGGGACCATAGCAGAGAGGTTGGGAAACCTGCGTCCCTTGGATCCGCGAAACGGAAATCTCCCATTCAACTGTGAGTGACCAAGGTTCCAATGCATTACACGTCGGTACGTCCATTGGACTTTAGACCTCTTGGGAACCCCCAACTTTGTTGTTTCTAAAGTGTGGAAAAGAAAGCAGATGACACCAGACCTGTCCGAAATAAATTTTCGCGCATTTAATCGGAGGGAGTAGGTGGATGCATCCGTTGACATCGAAGCTCAGTGGGTGATGTGCGACATATACCAACGATGGTTCCATCAAACCTGTGTTGCATATAATGAAGCAGAACATTAAAACTGAGTTTACTGCGCTTTGCGATTTGCGATGTGGCGCCTTGATACACCTGATAAATGATTTGTGGACATGAATCCCCTTTGGAAATTGAGTAAGTACCTCGTTATGTGATTAGGACTTCCTATTCAGCTCTGTCTCACGCGAATCTTGTCCACCTGCCCATCCCTCTTTGCTGTCTTCCGCCCTGTTACACGTGATAAATAAATTCTTGACTTGAACCCCGTTTGGGAACCGAGTACGTACGTGGATATTTGATTAAGCCATCTTCTTCTGCACCATGTGTCATGCGTCTCTTGCCAGCCTATCCATCGCTGATTCCTGTGGGGCCTCTTCATACAACTCATTTATTAATGTTGACAGTGGCAGTGAGACCCATGCTAACAGGTGCTTGCTGCTGATGCAATCAATTAGCTTTCAGATTAAGGCTGCTCGCTCATGCTGCCGTGCTTTACAAAACTCCAGGCCTGCAGTCTAATCGGTACTCAGGATTCACAATTGGCCGCAATCACGTTCTTATTCTACCTGGTTAGTCCACATTGACAACTACCTCCGCTTTCCCATAATTTCGCGAAAGACCCCAAGACCCTATTCAGAGCCACACTCTGTTCCATAGCTTTGTGGTGCCTCATTACAGGACCGTAGTGCCCACGCAACAGCTTGCTTGCGCCGCACAACTTGACCGTTGATGCAGTCCGCGGGTCCGTACTCGTCGAACAAATTCTCTGTCGCTGTATTATACTGCGCGTTGTTTGCCATATCACTCCTCTGTCCGTGACAACAAAGAACCAACCCTTTTCAGTATTGTCGCTGCGCCTGTTTTGAGCGATTGATACGATCCCCAGTAAGACGACAATATTTGCATATGGTCCAAAGGGTGTTTCCTTACACCGATTTAATACCTGTCCTAGTATTACATACGTCTTACTTTTGTTGTGAATATGGTTGGTCATGCGTATGCCTTTCGTCACAGGTTGACAGGTAATACCGCTATCATACTTGATGATGTTTTTGTGTAGATTCGTCTCAGTTAGACACAGGCAGAGAGCCACCACACATCCAGGAAAGCGATAGATGGCCGTTTCATCCAACTGGGACTCGTCAGTAGCGCGCGCCTTTCGAATCCTGCAGGAATCGAACCAATGATCATACTCCTGCGAATCAGTGACTTACGCTCATGTGACTATCACCAGACCCATCGCATTTTTCATTTTCATATAACAATCTCCTGCACATATATGTTGTGATGTATGCAGCCTGACAATCTGGATCTGCGCAACATCGTTGCCGTTATATGTACGCGTATTTTTTTCATGCCTGTTGTTAGCACAGTTTTCAATAAAATTTTCCTCAGTGCTTGCACATTGTGGGTCATGATCTCTAAACCCACTCCCCATGACGTCGTGAATTATTGGAATCTGTATGAATATCCACGTTGAATTTCATGCCATGTTAAGCTCAAATTACCATTATGCTGCGAGGATACACGCAAACGCATATTAAATACTTGCCCGATAGGACAAAAGATGTAAAACCGTTTCCTTCGCGTAAAGCTCTCATTAACGGCATCAAAGAAACTCATTCCGTGCATAATTCTAGAAGAACCACTTTTGCCCAAATCGGTGACTTCCCTCGTGGCATTAGAATGTCCACTATTGGTTCTATATGCCCTCATTCAATACTTCTGCTGCAGCTCGACATGCCTATATTGACTACCATGTCAGTAGCCTTGGTATGCCGCCCTGTTCGCACGTAAATAGGCTTCATAAGCCAGTCAGAAATGCAGGTGATTTCAACAGCTGTTACCTCCATTATAGCTATAATTGTGCAGCTTAGAAGGTACATACATGGGCACAGTAATGAACTTCCATGGAGGCCTGTGAAGCCCATTACACGGCTTACGTTAGCGTCGGTATAGATTACACTGCTGTGCTGCCAACATGGACTCACTTAAGGCCGGTCTGAACGCCGTCATTGCTGCACTTACTTCAGTAGGCTGGCAAAGTGGACATCCTGCATGAGTTAGGAAGCAGTCAACAAGGTATACATAGCAACCTACATATCGTTAGAGCACAGGTAAGTGCTAACATCCTACCCACAACGTATGTGTCCACGAAGTATTCATGGTTTCGTTGATGCAGGAAGGGCGTAACCAAAGCAACCGTAGTGAACGTATGGCATGCACATATCCATCAGGGAAAACTCATGGCATGGTGGCATGTAACTGTACACATTGCGTTCTGGACATTAAGGTGAGGTAGTATTAACAGACTGACTGCGCGTTACTGCTCCTACTAATCAATGAAATGGCTGCCTTCTTTGAAAATACCTTTAACAGGAAGCTTGCCGATTGGCTCGGATTACAATCGTCGTTTACCTACAACGCCACACCTCCATTAACAAATCGCAGTACACGCAGTTATAATGTTATTCTTTATTATATGCCGCACAGGTTTGATGGAACCATCAATGGCATACGTTTGTAGGTAAATGTTGTTGCAAGGACAAGACGGAAAAACCGTGTAACACCAAATTTAGAAGTCACTGACGACATTTTACAGCGCAGTTTGTGCAGCACAGTTCAGGAATTCTAACTACATAACGGTATCGCATCTACCGAACAAACAAGCTCCTTATGGAAAGGACAGCATTAAGTTAAACGCGTAAAAAGAAAGTACCCCAATTCGCATCCAGAAGTCATCCACGCAGTTTGCAATTGAACCTGAGTTTCTGCCATTTCTACTATTAAATGCAAGTAACTAATAAAGCATAAACATTTCCATCTTTCCGTTCATTTTCCCAAATATAGTTTTCTCTTCCCATGTACGGCGATTAACGGACAACAAGGCAAAAATTTCAATAACATTAAGGACGTCCAACATTGTAGATTAGCGGACATTTCTGAAGCATATTCCCACATTTTCATTGATTTGCTGGGTGCGCATCAATAACCCATCTATGTATTATCGACGGGGTGAATTGCTCTTATTATTTTCATCGAAAACACTGACTTGGCCTAGTTAATATAAATAATAACACAATTCAATGAGGTATAAATACGCCGAATGCAGTGAATTTGAAAGGAACACCAAACAATGTATCGCAAATTTTTGACCAGAGCAATCCTGTTGGTTGGCCTGTTGTCGGCGATTTACATGGGTGAGTGTTTTGACTATATTCTTGCAATGGGTGCTGTCATGAAAAAGAACTCTTTGATTTATACTTCGTTGTACTTTCCTGTGTGAAAACTTCGCAGCAGCGGTTTCTGGATCAGCTTGATAACCTTCGTTGGCAAACTTGCAACAGTGCATGTCAATAACCGATTAGCATGTGCTTGCGTACGTCCCATACAAAGTAAGCTACGACACGGCCCCGCAGGTAGCGCATGTTAATGGTCATTGTGTTATGCCAACACCGCAACATCGTGAGTCATACGTAGCGCGACTGTTTGTGTTATGAGGAACAATATGATGCACCGTTGCTGTCGATGGCAGTCTACACAATACCGATTTCCTAGGGAATCAGAGAATTTTAAGTGCACTCAAGGTTTCTTACGCACAGACTAGCAGTGGTCATCAGGGATGATAGAAGAAAATTGCATGCATGCATATTGAAGCTATTTTTGACTCAAATCGGGCAATTTAGTAAACTGAACCAAACAATGAACCCGTTGCTTGCGTGTGTTTACAACTACATGTTTCTGTACGTTCTAATATTTTAAACTCACATCCCTAGCTTTAGCCTCAGGCAGACGTAAGTTGTTTATAATGAAGCATTTTTATCTAGCGCATTGAAGATTTTGTTCCTTGCATTCTCCGTTGTAATGGGAATTTGACAACCTATCAGTTGATTACGCTTAGGCTATTTTTGAATTCTCAGATATAAAACTTCCGATTTCCTAATTTTGTCACACTTGATGAATGGATTGAATTTTATATTAACGTCTGCTTTTGTTTTGTTCACGATCTATCTCACATCTCTGTGAATGCGGGGAGATAATTGCTGGAATGTGAAGCACTTAATGAATTGTCACCTACCCCGCTTGATAAGAATCTGTGAGAGGTAAAGTGAATATAGGCGTGCCGCTTCTGTTCGATAATCACAGAACAAAGCTTGATGAAGTTGCATCATCAGGTTGTAGTTGGTAGCATTACAATGAAATTAACCGCTGCATTCATACACCAGAACACTGGATCAAACTACAGTTCCCATACACGTCAACGTCCATTCTGAGCTCCGATCGTTCACAGGTACTTCAATGCATCCATTAATCAACTAACTTACAAACAACGTTCGACTGGTTGTGATTTTTGTAACATTAGCAGTATGAATTATTTTTATTCCACTAATATTCATCATCAGCGATGTGCGATGAAACCTGCGATGCTAAATGCTTAACTTTGCGAGCTTGTTTGCACAACTTAATTATTGTTGATGGTTTGATACCTGTTTGGATACAAGAGCATTTTCACAATGATTGACTATATTGAATGTACAACTTCATGTTCTCCGCGCGCTTTTGTTTATGCCATTAGTATTTTGCAGCTTTTTTTGCCAAACGGTGTCGGTGTGTGTTTTGAATATCTTTGCTCTATAATGGATTCATTCCTTTCGTTCAGCTGTAGAAGTCCTTTATCTCATTTGGTTGTCGGCGCTAGTATTTAAGGCGCAACTGTCCATATGTTTACGAACGAAACTGCGTAGACCTAATTTCCGTAATATTACTCAAGCAGCGCCGCTTTCCATTCGATCTTCATTCATATTGCTATATTGCAACTATACTCGCCGAATCTACATCGGTTCGCTGCTCAATTTTGTAGTTCTCGTAGCTGATATTGCACTTCAGGATTGCGTTTGTTTGCTTTTCATTTCTCTACATCTAGTTCTTTAGTTCCCGGTTCGATGGGCCATGATACGAATGCATGCAGGAACGAAAAGGTTCTTCCTGCCTCGAATTCCACAGTGCAATTAATTATGCAGAATGCATTGTTGAGCGCAGTGCTCACGGTGGGCACATAGTTGCGTGCAAACAGGATGAATGCGAGGTCCAGAAAATTGCCACAACGTTTTTGGCTGACCTGAATCTCGTGCAAAATTTGAAGCTCAACTCTTCAAGTGCTTCAAACTACAGATCCCTAGTCTCTAAATAACAGAGACTAACAAGTGCATATGTGTTAATCTAGTGTTTATCAATACCATCCGCTATTTTAGAAAATCTGTCTGTGTATTATATTTAAGCCTGCGTTCCGAAAGCATTCATGCAACCAATCATACTTCACAGTGCTTTTGAAATTTATGCTTAAATTAATGCATATGCGTCCGTTAATTTTGCGCTGCCATTCAACTTTTACATCACCAGGTATGTCGTCAATGGAACGTAAGTCGGAAAGGTGCAAAATTGTGGAGTCGATGGTTTTACCAAATATTTATTATTAAGTTATTCACCTTGGTGTCATTCTTATCAGTTTGCTGCGCTTGAAACTTGTGTTAACATAAACTAACGAAATATTTCTAATTGGTATTTCGGAGAAAGGAGAACTGCGTTTATGCGTCCCACAAGAGAGGAGTGCCTCCTACGAGGATAGAAATATGACAATTTTATGATATTTGCTGACGTTTGTGTGATTTAGAAATGGAAGTACAATCTAGACTTCAATTGTCAATAAGGAAATATTGTTTATTTTAGAACCGTATACATACTCGGCGCAATTAACCAATTTCCTGCATCTGGTTAATCGATGTATACTTCTGTAGCCATCTATATGATCCTAATTTTGGTTGAAAATCGGACTCCTAAACTTGTTTGAGTGCAATCTTATGCAAAAAGTAATATTATTAGAAACGCTAAAAACGAAGGTTCTTTTAGCGTGGACAAAATTTGCTCGCAAATTGTGCACACGCTGTAGATGCTAATTCTACACTAGCAAATGCTTTATCCGTTGACTGTCATGAGACCGATATTGTCCCAAAGGGAATTTCCGAGTCACACAACGGATTCATTTATGGCGAGCTCAAGGTTATTCAAGCCTAGAAATTCGGTCATTAAAGTTAGCTGATACATGCATTGATTCAAGCAGCGTGCAATCACTAAACCACAGTAAGAATAAATTAAACCCGTAGCATGTGGTTTAGTATTTATTTGGAAGATCGTCAAAATCTATTAAATGAACGAATTCATCATCATGGCATAATGCGGGGCTGAAGCCAACAAATGATTTTCTTTGTTAGACGAGAATACTGCTTCAAAAATAAACCTGATTAACCTACCTCATTCTGTTTGTTAGCAAACTATCGTAAAATGAATACACTTAGGTTCTATATGATGCTACGGTCCATAAGTTAGTGGTACGGGTGCTAACAGCGGCTATACGAGTTGTTTGTTTTCTAAATGGCCACACTGGTATCCTGTATGCCCTCAAAATTTGTAACCAACATCCTAGTCTGGAGTTATTTTAAGCATTGTTTAAAAACCTTTACGCAGCGCAGTTCAGGTAAATGCATTGCAACAAAATCAGAGGATCGCAGCCAAAACTAATGATTTCGTTGTGACAACAGATGCTTCAATATTTATTCTGAGAACCAGTTATATCTAACATCTATCCTTCAAGTGGGTGTAATCGGTATTTTAATGGGCATTTGGGGTTGCCTACCAAATAATGCGTTCGATTTATTTCATGTCAACTTGCAGTTAAACGAGCACATAAACGTGTATTAACGAATAGACATTTCATTTTTAAATGGATCTTGATCCAAAGTCCATCGTTGTCAGGTAAGGGAGAATTAACATTTGGCCATTAGTGCTTGTGATAACATGAGGAAACATAATGAATCCTATCAAGTTGCATAGTTAAAGCACAAGTACGGCAATAGATAAGATTCTGAAATCCGAACAACAGAACATAATAGTTATATTTCATTTCCTATGGTCGCATATATCTACTGTATCAGTTGACGCCATAAAACAATCAGTTATTCGCTCACTACTAAAGGTTAATAGGCTAGTTTACCTGCAATGCTTGTGCCCCTCTATCGCCTATTGTCAAGTGAACATTCGCTTGCGATACACACAATTTTTTATAATTTCAGGGTCGAAGGCAATTGTTTGAGACGACACTGTTTTGTCAAAATATCACAAGGCGTCTTCGATAATATAAAAGTACCAACAACTTTACTTCTACCTGAAGCAGATAATTAATAAATAACTGCGGGTTTTGTAGGTGTAGTAGGCTTGAAGAGACTCGATCATGGTAAACACGCACAAGTCGGTGGTTTCAAGATTGCTGAGCTCCATTGCCGATAGCGGCTTGGCCGAGGCTAATACTATATGACCCATGTTGTTGATGATGACAAGAGGATGCCTGATATTTAATGCCGTAGGAAATTCCGAACGCACGAAACAAGCTATGGCTTCCGCAATAGCAATACACCATATTGGTCAAGTTTCGGTTGGCAGCTGCTGGACATCCTGTAGTTTCCACATATTTCCACATATTGTACTGTGCTATGGTGATCTTGTTAGCTTCTATACACGGCATGCTGCACTTGGATTCCTCTGGGTCGCGAGAAATCTGAGATGATTCCGGCTCCCATACGACGAATCGAGTCGGTTATTTGGTTTAGGACAGAACTGTGACGTACAGCGGGCACCGTGTGTTACTGCACATACTGTGACGTAAAAAGCTGTTTTGTTTCTCCCATAAGGTCGTTGGCAGTTACGACTGATTGGTGTGTAATATTGTCGTCTACTGAAGCATCTAGATTTTGTCGATAGTACTCAAGTTCTAAGTCTGGTTCCTAAGCTGTAGAAACGCGGTAAATATTCCCTGGGTTTTTTATTCACTTATGGGATGCCAGTGTCGTACTTAGTCCCGCATTAAGAAGCCTTGTATTGATTGTAGCAGCGAATCATAGCATGCATTCTTCGCGTCACTTTGTCAAAGCCCAGTTGATTCCCGTTGATAAGGGGTTTCACGGCGTGGCGCTGAATTGTAGCCGCCGAATTTTTCCGTTCGCTTAGCAAATAATTGGATAAGAGACTGAAACACGGCGTCCCAGACCGTTTTTCCAAATTATTGGGATAATACTAGAAAGGCACGAAATGGCTAGGCCATAATCCTCAATTGATGCGTGAAAGAAGCAACACCCGTGTCCTTGGGGTGTCGTGGCCTTTTACTTATACTTGGCCGGACCAGACTATCTACCGAGTTGCGAGTTATCTAATGCACCAGATGGGGGCGCACGAGGTCTATATGTTGGCAAGGCTCGTGGGCGACCTGCAATGTTTCCATCAGCTGGGCTTTCCCTTGGTCTAACTAGTTCGACGGTCGTTTACCCTTGCAATCAAATGGTAGTTCTCGTAACTGAAATTCTCCGTATGGCCGCAATAAAATGATCTTGGTTGCGCCACAGGTGCGCCTCACATTACTCAAATTAAGTAAGTCTTTTCCTTTAGCGGTCGACGGTGATAGCAGTACCATCGAGCGGATGTGGTTTATTGGTATTCCAAGAAGTTGTGTATCCTGGATTTATTGTTCTAGGCGTTCTATCAGGGATTCTCGGTCACGGACATACAGTACATCATCTGTGTACGCAAAATGATCACTTGGACTTGCAGGGGAATATTCACTGTATCAGCTGTGTGTGTAAGGCTTTCTCAAGTGTCATGATGAAGAGCAAGGAAGTAATTGAACCTACATGACGTACTCAACGCCGTGGGTGAATAGTCAGACCGTTGGTGATTGCAATTTCATGGGATTACTATGATTTTAGTTAATATAGAAGAAAACGTGGGCATCGAAATATGTGGCTGCGCGAAGCAACGAAGCGTGAGATATTGATTCAAATATTATTTAAAGCTCAATTGGAGCAATGGGTAAAATGATACCGATTAAGTGAGAATAACTTAGTGCGAAGTGTACTAGTGTAGGGCTTCAACACAACAAATTATGAGACGACTACCAAAGTGAAGACGGTCAGCTGGGCCTGTAGGAATCCAGCGAAATAATACAATTCGATGAAACAGATGAGTAAAGACTGAAGTTTGTTAAGTGGGGGGATTCGCTTCGGGGCGGGAAGGGTTAGGTATATATGGCACAAAATTTCAACGGGCCAAGATCACATAAATAGGGAAACAAGCCAATAAGCAAATTAATAATGACGGATGAATCACGGATCCACCCGACTGAGGTTTTTCGGTGATACAATCTATTCCGGGAGCAGATCCATCTATTGGTGGTAGTTCAGCACTCGTTCATTTAATGGTTATGGATTTCACTAGGTCACGGTTAATTTTTGTTTAACCGTTTGACGCCTTGTTTGGAAATATAGGTGGTTGCGAGAGGACATCCTTTCAGTAGTGGTTAATGACCGGGTTCTCCTCTTTCATAAACATGAATGCCCTCTTCAAACGATAATCGAGTACTGTAGCAGAAGCGCGTTTTCTTCGTAAATGGTAAAGGCGTCGTAAGCGGCCGGTTAAGTCTCCGTCGCTGACTACCAGTTGAGGCTGTAATGCCCGTGGTCTGAACTTACTGGGTCACCTTGTGTAAGTGAGTAGGGTTGAGCACACTCTTTCCATGGCTATACTAAATGCTGTCCCACTGTGCCTTGTTTACAGCTCTTCAAACACGGTTACCTAAGTAGCTGCACAGTGTTCAGTTTGTGATTTGAATTGGGCCGGTGTTTCTCTGGCTTAGTCAACTCTGGATTCTGCACATAGGTGCCAGGTAGCTGTGGCGCGCTTCACATGTTTGTATGCGCAAGATGTATCCAAAGCGACCCATGGTGTGCTTTCGTATGTTGCGACGGTGGATAATGATAGACGGGGAGAAAGAGTAGTGCGCTGTTGCCAGCGTACGTCAAGGTAACCTATGTAGTGTGAAGACATTCAGCTTGACCGTAGAGTCGTCTTACAGGTCACTCAGATGAGTACCGCGTCATAAGAGGGAATAGGTCAGGCATCTGTTATTCAGGTGAAAAAGGTGCATGGACCTCTTCGGTCAGCGAGTAGTAAGAGGAATTTGGCGACGGATTGAAAACGTGGGTTAATGAGGCCGTGTGTGCAACTAAGAAACTGAGCAAATATAGTAACATTTGCTTACTCCCATGATGTTCCAACTGCGAGGTTGTAGTTGCAAGTCAATTGTAAGCATTCAGTTAATTGATTGGCAGGGAGATCGGTCGCTGAATTGTTTGACCAACTGTGGAAGATTGGGGGCAGATTTTGCAAACAAGTGGTGCCTCGTAATTAAGTGCAGCTTAGTTTCACTTGATGTAGAATAACGGCACTAGAACAACTGCGTTGTAAACATCAGAATGAAATTGATGGTGGTGCTGAGAAAAACCACGCTTGCTTTTGAACGTTTTGCTGCATGTTAAGCATTTGAATTCCGTTCAATTGACAAAGAATTTATTAACAAAACATCCTGTCACGTCGCCATCCATTGACAGGATAATGCTTTCCTGCTTTGTCGTTTAAAGGAAGCTGCGAACTCTCCATAATCAAGGTAACGTTCGTCCAGCCAGTGGCTGCATTGACCAAACCCTTACTCAACGTCGGATATTTGAACACCGCTAGCAGTTCCAGCGGTCCACTTTGTGTGCTTCGTTGATTTTTGGAGCTGCCTTTAACTCAGTTAAGCGTGAATCGCGCTGG
>OX104069.1:20777632-20815292 GCA_944474145.2 Dicrocoelium dendriticum
TGCTCTGACCACCGCAGAGGATAATCAACGGTGCCCTTTCTGCTGCATCGGGCATGGTGGATAGGGGTTTAGATGCTACTGCTCAAGCATTCCCGTCTTCTTATTCCCCCTCTTGCGCTTTTTCACCCTTATCGTCCCGTTCCTGCTTCACTTTTACCCCCCTGTTTTCAACCCCCCAATTCTCGGCCCTCCCCCACCTTGCTTCACTAGTCGCTTGTCATTTAGTTTCAACTCACAGGTGAACGCGGAACGTCATTCCTGCACCGTCAACAAGCATATGTTCAAGCAACTGTCCATTCCAATTCATCGGCTTCCATTTGGAGCCCTCGATCCTCCTTCAGATTGGCATGCCCCAATGTTCGCACATTGCTTCAGATCGGTCAACAGGTAGCACTTGGCCGAACATTAGAGACCATCTCGATCGATATCTGCTGCTTATAGGAGACCCGCTTGCAAGACTCGAGCTCTGTAATCACTTTGCCATCCTTTTCAGGTGACACTAGCAGCACTATCTCATTACGCCTATCCGGTGACCATGCATTTTTGAGCATCGGCCAAGCCGGTGTTGGTATTGCCCTGATTCCCCGGGGATGAAGCTACTCTGGTTGATTGCATTCCAATCAGTAGCCGGATGTGTGCGGTCCGATTGACTGGCTCGTTCAAAGCTTCGAAGTCGCGTGGGACTAACAGGTGTCTATTCGTTATCGCTACCTATGCATCGACAAACAGTAGCGATGACTCGGTAAAAGACGACTTCTATCTTCAACTGAACGAGCTCCTTAGCCATAGAAGAAGCTCGGACACTGTGGTGCTGTGCTGCTGATGTTGGAAAATTATCCACAGATGAGCTGCATTTGGGCGGCCAACATGATATAGGCTCCCGTAATGATAACGGTGAGAGGTTACTTCATTTGTATGAGGATGTTCGCTTATTTCTGGCGAGCACTAATTTCCGACGTAGCACCCGCCGTAGGCGGACTTGGCGCCCACCAGCTTCGAACCAGCTATGGACGCAAATCGATCACATTGCGATAAGTTACCGATGGAGAGCCTGCGTCCAGAAATGTCGCTCGATTTGGAGCACAGGTGTTGACACCGACCATGCAATTGTATGTGCTGACATGCGGATGCGCTTGGGCGGACGCCCGCGACGACGTTGTGAGCGAATTGACACCGGCAGATTGGCGAAGTCAGCTGTTCTGAATGCCTATCAAATTACGCTGTCATCCGAATTGGATAAACGCTCACTGGATGCAATTGAAGATCACCGGTCTCAAATTCAACAGACCTTACTAGCAGCATTAAAATCCTCATGTGGTATGTCTAATCGCCAACATGGACATTGGGTCTCTTCACGGTCTCTGGATCTTATGGATGGTTGCTGGCATTTTCCAGCTGAAAGCGAACAAAATGAAACTCGCCAAGAGCTCCGGGCAAAACTCCGTGCTAGCCTAAAGATAGACCGAGAATCCTGGTGGTCAAATCGTGCAACTGAGATGGAAATGGTCGCTGCCCTTGGTAACCATCGTGAGTTATTCCGTCTGATACTGGAACCGGGCAGCAGTAGACCTGGTGTTAGTGAATCTATACGTGACGAGAGCGGACAGCCTTTCCACAGATGAGCTGCATCTGGGCGTCCAACATGGTATAGGCTCCCGTATTGATAACGGTGAGCGGTTACTTCATTTGCGTGAGGATGCTCGCTTATTTCTTGCGAGCACTAATTTCACTAATTTTATACCAACATGTAATGGTATGCCGGCAAACCAGAGAATATCTTGCAATGGTCTTTTATCCAAATCCCGTCTAACCCTAGCCTCTCGAATTACCAGCTCCTCATGCTTGTGAATAAACACTGCCTTTTAGCTACTTATTGAAATTTTAGCACGCTGGACAAATTATTCCAGAGATTACTGGACTCCTCAAATTGTACGCTCAACGTGTCGATAAGGGATCTAGCTTTTGTATGAACTGTTCTGCTGCATTGAGCCTTTGCAAATACTCACTATTAGCCTCAAAGACACCTGGAATATGTGGTCCAGATATTCAAAAACGATTCTCCAGAAATCGATCTCGGTTCGCTTTCCCTCACTTCCGTGGCTGCCCCGTAGTAGCAGACCTAGCGATGTACATTAGAGATGGCGACGTTTGCTGATTGGTTAGACAGGATTGAAGCAAGTGACCTCTAGACCGTCATCCTATTCTAATGTACCATTAACACTGTGTTTTGGTGTGATAAAATCTATCAACTGCTCGTCGCGGATTCGAATGCACTTAGATACGGTTAAGGAAATGCGACAAAGTTTGCAAATTGATTGGTCAATAAAAGAGCAAGTCTCGTATATCCCGTATTGCAAATTACGCGTATTTTAATGCAAACAATCAAACCTTTGTCGTCTGTGTTCATGGGTGTTGGATGTAACTAATTTGCAGTCATGGAAGTTCGTTTGAGTCATTGAATTCTCGCAAACTGAACTCTAAAAACAATATTTTGTGCCAAACCGGTCGGCAAGTGCCTCCGTTGAGGCTCCGTGATGTGTCTTGCAAGCGTCCTACCAGCGTATTGAATATCCATTTTTAGAAGCTAAAAGAACAAAATGTGCAGCAAATCGGTCTTGAGATGCATGCAAACTAGTGTCCACTCAACCACCGGTGCATGTTATGTTGCACAAGTGCCAATACTCAACTCGCGTTCCTATGCGTCCCCGTAACGATGGTTAAACAATCAAGTGGATAATGCATGCAGCTATATTTGCCCTGAACATGCGCAACCCAAATGTAATAGAAGTAACTGAAGTAGACAATATTCGCCATTACGTATAGAGTATAAGCATATTATTTTTGAGCCTTATTATATAAAATACCCGCCGTACACTGAGAGACTTGTCCTGGACTACTTAATTAGCCTTCTGCGGTGCGGACAGGAGAGCCTCGGAATTTGAATGTAAAACGTATTATTAAGATAATGAAATAAGTAACACTTGGGGTTTGTGAGTTTTGTAGCAATTGACAAATCATCATAACCACGTTTGTGTGGCTTCATTAACTGCGAAAACTTTATATAAGCATAGGAAAATATTGCATAAATCTGACACCTATAGATTATCATTCTGTCCGAACATATGGACAGCGAGCCCTCACATTGGAGAGTGGTTTTCTACACCCGCGGAGGAGCGAAAAGATATGAAGTTAATGGTTTCATATGTCCACCGATGCATTTAACTAAAATTTTGAATTCTTATCGGCGCCGTTTCTTTAATAAAGAGCTTTCTATTTAACCTTAAATATCGTCATGCGCGAACGATATGTTGAGCGCCATGAGTGAGGAATTATCGTGCCGTTTGCCGTCGCAATCGCCATTTGGGGATGAATTTCAGTCATTCAAAAACATTTCCTGTTTAGACTAATGGCTGTTGTAGTACGGAATTACTAGTCTGGAGCCTTTTCCGCGTAACGTTGACGGAATATGCATCGCGTCCGCGCGAGTAGAGAAAACATGTACCTCAGAGTGAGTGTTGTAGCTCTCTGAAGGACAAAATGCTTGGCCCACAGCCATCTAAATGTGCACCAGTTATCGTGCAGTTAGCTTGCAAATTATGCCGGTTGGAAGCTGTCCCGTCTGGTTTAGTTTGTAAAGCTGCTGACTGGCGGAGCATGCCTGTCTTGAACAGGTGTTCGGATCCTAATGGATCTGATGGAGGGGCACTACGTTGGTGTTTAACAGGCAAAAGCTGCAGTCTAGTGCTTATCCGGAGACGTGGACGACAATCTGGTTTGAACTCGGCTGCGACGAAATCACGATTAAATAAATGCAAAGGCCGTACTCATGTGTGTCTCAACTAAATCCTCCCTGAGAGTTTCTAAATGCTGTCGTACGTGGCAAATGTCAATGGATCTTGTGTCTTTCGGAATCAGCTCCGTCCTTTGCAAATGTGCTAACTTCTATAACAATGAAGCATATAACGCGCAACATCACAGTTAGCTTGCAAATTGTGGCGGTCGTACGCTGTTTCTTTGCCCAGTGTCATAAGCTGCTGACTGGTGGTGCAAGCAGTTGGTTTGCATGCGTTGGATACTAATAGATCAGACAGATGGGCGCCTTTGATTTTGAACTACTGTCCGAATATTCAGACTAGATCCTTTGCAAATTCATGGACGACTATCTTATTTGGAAGTGGTTGCGACGAACTATTAAAAATTAAAAATATTATTGTTTATCCCATTTCAATGATGCGAGCCATTCTTCAATGTCCAGCACCGCTTTTACTCCAATCCTGGCAAGGTGAGTTTAAGGCCACGGCCAAAATTATGTCATTGTCTAGGCTGCAAGGAAATGAACGATCCACGGAAGTCTGCGGCTTCGGACGAGCGCTTTGACCTACGGAATCCATAACAGCGCTTACATATATCGTCAGTTTAGATACGCTGTTCCCACTGCGTGTTACTTATAAGCATTTGACTCCATTGATCGGAAGATTTCAGCTTTCGGTGTCTTCGAATCACAGCGCCAATATTTCCCAAACAGAGGGAAAAATGGCACGGCTGGTTGCTGGGAATACTCAGACCTACGTTCGCAGACTAATTCCTGTCCTACGCCACAACGTGTTACTCTGTTATAAGTAGGCTGTGCTATCGCCATCAAGAACCATATCGGATTTCGGATGTAGTCTAACCATTAGGGTGTGTAGTGTATCCAAGATAATTGAACGCGGGAACAGATTCGAGGAATTATCCATGTAACGAGAGTGACAGGGGGGATTGCGGGGCTAACGTTGGGAAGCCCATCGTCTTGCTATTGTTAATATCCGGGCCGATCCTAGAAGCTGATTGGCCGACCCGTTTTAGCGGTGACTTTAGTAATATAGCATCATTCGAAAGGAGAGCAATATAATCAGCACATCCTAGATCTGAGAGAAACAGGTCAAGGTTAAAAAAAGACCCCACAATAACCCTCAATCGCATGTTGAATAACCCAGATGAATGCGATTTTGAACAGCATTGAAGAAATTGGACAACCCTACCGGAATCAAGTACTGATGTCTGATTCCTTTGTTTCTTCTCCCTAGACCAGAATACGGGCATCCGTGCATCGGTAGCATGAACTCAACAATTTAAAGCGTGTAACCGGCACGCCATCGGCAATTAGGATTCTCCAGCGCGATTCACGCTTAACTGAGTTAAATGCAGCTCAAAAATCAACAAAGCACACAAAAGTGGACCGCTGGAACTAACAGCGATGTTCAAATATCCGACGTTGAGTGAAGGCCTGGTCAGTGCAGCCACTGGCTGGACGAATGTCACCTTGAGTATGGAGAGTTCGCAGCTTCCTTTAAAAGACAAGGCAAGAAAGCATTATCGTGTCAATGGATGGCGACGTAACAGGATTTTGTTTAATAAATTATTTGTCAAATGGACGGAATTCAATTGCTAAACATGCAACAAAACGTTCAAAAGCAAGCGTGGTTCTTCTCAGCTCCACCGTCAAGTACATCCGGATGTTTACAACGCAGTTGATCTGGCGTCGTTATTCTAACACAAGTGCAAATAAACTGCACTTCATTAAGAGACACCTCTTGTCTGCGCCACGTATATAGCAATTTCTTCCATCAACCTTCCACAGCTGGTCAGACAACTCAGCGACCGATCTCACTGCCAATCGATTGACTGACTGATTGCAATTGACTTGCAATTACAAGCTATTAGTTGGCAAATCATGCGAGTATGCAAAGTCTCTATCGTTGCTCAGGTATCTTAGATACACACGCTGCCTCATAATCCCACATTTTCACTCCGTCGCCAAATTCCTCTTACTACTCGCTGACCGAAGACGTCCATGCACATCTTACACCTGAACAACACATGCCTGATTTCTTCACTCTTGTGAGGCCGACCCTATCTGAGTGGCCTGTTAGACGACTCTACGGTCAAGCTGAATGTCTTCACACAACATAAGTTACTTGACGTACGCTGGCAACAGCACACTGTTCATTCGCCCCGTCTATCATTATCCACCTTCGCAACATACAAAAACACACCGTGGGTCGATTTGGATATATCATGCGCCGACAAACATGTGGAGCGCGCTACAGATACCTGAAACCTAAGTACAGAATCCACAGTTGACAAGGCTGGCTAGCAAACGCTTATGGTGTAAGGCAGAGAAACACCGGCCCAATTTAAATCACAAACTGAACACCGTGCAGCTACTTAGGTAACTGTATTTGAAGAGCTGTAAACGAGGCACAGTGGGACAGCATTTAGTATAGCCATGGAAAGAGTGTGCTCAACCCTACTCACTTACACAAGGTGACCCAGTAAGTTCAGACCACCGGCATTACGGCCTCAAATGGTCGTCAGCGACGGAGACAGTAACAGACCACATACGGCACCTTTACCGTTTAAGCAGAGAACGCGCTTCTGCTCCAATACTCGGTTACCGTTTGAAGCAAACATTCATGTTTATGGAAGAGGAGCAACCGGTCATTAACCACTACTGAAAGAATGGGCTCGCGCAACCACTAATATCCCAAAACAACGCGTCCCCAGGTGGAACAAATATTAACCGAGAGCATGCAAAATCCATAAACATTAAAGGAACGAGCGCTGAACTGCAAGCAATAGATGGATCTGCTGCCGTAATATATTGTGTCACCGAAAGACCTCAATCGGATGGATCCGTGATTCATCCGCCATTATTACTTTGCTTATTGGCTTGTTTCTCTACTTATGTGATCTTGGCCCGTTGAAATTTTGTGCCATATATACCTAACCCATCCCGCCCCGAAGCGAATCCCCCCACTTAACAAACTTCAGTCTTTACTCGTCTGTTTCATCGAATTGTATTATTTCGCTGGATTCCTACAGGCCTAGCTGACCGTCTTCACTTTGGTAGTCGTCTCATAATTTGTTGTGTTGAAGCCCTACACTATTACACTTCGCACTAAGTTATTCTCACTTAAACGGTATCATTTTACCCATCGCTCTACTTGATCTTTAAAGAATATTTGATTCAATCTCCCACGCTTCGTTGCTTCGCGCAGCCACATATTTCGATGCCCACGTTTTCTTCTATATTAACTAAAATCATAGTAATCCCATGAAATTGCAATCACCAACGGTCTGACTATTCACGCACGGCGTTGAGTACGTCATGTAGGTTCAATTACTTCCTTGCTCTTCATCATGACACTTGAGAAAGCCTTACACACACAGCTGACACAGTGAATATTCCCCTGCAAGTCCAAGTGATCATTTTGCGTACACAGATGATGTACTATATGTCCGTGACCGAGAATCCCTGATAGAACGCCTAGAACAATAAATCCAGGATACACAACTTCTTGGATTACCAATAAACCACATCCAATCGATGGTACTGCTATCACCGTCGACCGCTAAAGGAAAAGAATTACCAATTTTGAATAATATGAGGCGCACATGTGGCGCAACCTAGATCCTTTTATTGCGGCCATACGGAGAATTTCATTTACGAGAACTACCATTTGATTGCAAGGGTAAACGACCGTCGAACTAGATAGACCAATTGAATGCACAGTTACGTGAAACATCGCAGGTCGCCCACAAGCCTTACCAACGCATAGACCTCGTGCGCCCTTATTTGGTGCATTAGCTAACCCGCAAAACGGTAGATAGTCTTGTCCGGCCAAGTATAAGCAAAAGGCTACGACACCCCGAGGACACTAACGTCGCTTCTTTCACGCATCCATTGAGCATTATGGCCTAGCTTTTCCGTGCCTTTCTACTATCCTCCCAATGAATTGGAAGGAGGGTCTGGGACGCCGTGTTTCGCTCACTTTTCCAATTATTTGCTAGGCGAATGGCAACATTCGGCGGCTATCATTCAGCGCCACGTCGTGAAACCCCTTATTAACGGGAATCAATGGGGCTTTGACAAAGTGACGCGAGGAATGCATGCTAGGATTCGCTGCTACAAACTGTTCAGGGCTTCTTGGTGCGGGACTAAATACAACACTGATATCTCATAAGTAAATAAAAAACCCAGGAAATATTTACCCCGTTTTTACAGCTTAGAAACCAAACTTCGAACTTGGGTACTATCGACAAAATCTAGATGCTTCAGTAGACGACAATATTACACACCAATCAGTCGTAACTGCCAACGACCTTATGGGAGAAACAAAACAGCTTTTTACGTCGCAGTATGTGCAGTAACACACGGTGCCCGCTGTACGTCACAGTTCTGTCCTAAACCAAATAACCGACTAGATTCGTCGTATGGGAGCCGGAATCACCTCAGATTTCTCGCGACCCAGAGGCATCCAAGTGCAGCATACCGTGTATAGAAGCTAACAAGATCACCATAGCACAGTACAATATGTGGAAATATGTGGAAGCTACAGGATGTCCAGCAGCTGCCAACCGAAACTTGACCAATATGGTGTATTGCTATTGCGGAAGCCATAGCTTGTTTCGTACGTTCGGATTTCTCTACGGCATCAATTATCAGGCATCATCTTGTCATCATAAACAGTTTGGGTCCAATAGTATTATCATCAGCCAAGCAGCTATCGTTAATGGAGCCCAACAAACTTGACACCTCCGACTTATGCTTGTCTAACATGACAGAATCTCTTCAAGTCTACTACACCTACATTCGGGATGCAATGTCACAAAACACATCACACTCACACGTAACACACAAGCGTTCGCAAGCAAGTCCGATAAATTTTGCGTTTTA
Organism: Dicrocoelium dendriticum; assembly: GCA_944474145.2. Classification (NCBI taxonomy): domain Eukaryota; kingdom Metazoa; phylum Platyhelminthes; class Trematoda; order Plagiorchiida; family Dicrocoeliidae; genus Dicrocoelium; species Dicrocoelium dendriticum. Next base: position 20,786,352 of record OX104069.1, read on the forward strand.
CGTAATTCGTGTTTTAATATTACACCAGAACATTAGTTTAATTGGCGAAATTTTGCAATGCCCATGCCTTTGGCCAAGCATAACATTGCTAACAATGTATGTCCATTTAACGCGATATGCGCCGCATCAAATTTCCGCCCATGAGGCCAATAATTTCGTAGCCGAAGCAAATAATTCGCAGTGTATTAAGCATGCCACCTCTTACTGTTTATATACATATATCATCATGCTAGCATTTCCGATGACCACTGGTAATATTGCGCATACCAAACAATGAATGGATACAACAGTTTTTGCAAGATTCAAAAATCCGCAATGAGTAGGAAATTTGAGAAACGCCATCAAATTCAGCATTGAACAATATGGTTCTGCAGCGCAATAAATGGAAAGCGCGGCAATGCGGTGTTTGACAATTGTGCAAGACATTAATATGCTTTACGAGCAATAGCGAGCGAGAAATAGCTGTATATCACACATGGACAAGCACATGTTACTCCCTTCATACGTTGTGTAATGCGAGTAGAAACCAAGTGTTTTAGGTACGCTTCGAAACCCGCGGTTATTTATTAATTATCTGCTTCAGGTAGAAGTAAAATTGTTGGGTAGATTTATATTATCGAAGACGCCTTTTGATATTTTGACAAAACAGTGTCGTCTCAACCAATTGCCTTCGACCCTGAAATTAAAAATAATTGTGTATTGCAAGCGGATGTTCACTTGGCAATAGGCGATAGAGGGGCACAAGCATTGCATTTAAACTAGCCTATTAACCTTTAGTAGTGAGCGAATAACTGATTATTTTATGTCATCAACTGATAAAGAATATTTGGTAAAACCATCGACTCCACAATTTTGCACCTTTCCGACTTACGTTCCATTGACGACATACCTGGTGATGTAACAGTTGAACGGCAGCGCAAAATTAACGGACGCATATGCATTAATTTAAGCATAAATTTCAAGAGGACTGTGAAGTAGGATTGGTTGCATGAATGCATTCTGAACGCGGCTTAAATATAATACACAGACAGATTTTCTAAAATAGCGGATGGTGTTGATAAACACTAGATTAACACATATGCACTTGTTAGTCTCTGTTATTTAGAGACTAGGGATCTGTAGCTTGAACCACTTGCAGCGTTGAGCTTCAAATTCCGCACGAGATTCAGGTCAGCCAAAAACCTTGTGGCAATTTTCTGGACCTCGCATTCATCCTGTTTGCACGCAAAGACGTGCACACCGTGAGCACTGCGCTCAACAATGCATTCTGCATAAGTAATTCCACAGTGGAATTCAAGGCATGAGGAACCTTTCCGTTCCTGCATGCATTCGTATCGTAGCCATCGAACCGTGAACTAAAGAACTAGATGTAGAGAAATGAAACGCAAACAAATGCAATCCTGAAGTGCAATAACAGCTAAGAGAACTACAAAATTGAGCAGCGAACCGATGTAGATTCAGCGAGTATGGTTGCAATATAGCAATATGAAAGAAGATCGAATGGAAAGCGGCGCTGCTTGAAGTCAATATTACGGAAATTGGGTCTACACAGTTTCGTTCGTAAACATATGGACGATTGCGCCATAAATACTAGCGCGACAACCAAATGAGATAAATCAGTTCTACAGCAACAGGAAAGGAACGCATTCATTATACAGCAAAGATATTCAAAACACACAACGACACCGTTGGTCAACAAAGCTGCAAAATACTAATGGCATAACCAAAAGCGCGCGGAGAACATAATGTTGTACATCAAATATGATGAATAATTGTGAAAATGCTGTAGTATCCAAACAGGTATGAAACCGTCAACAATAATTAGGTTGTGCAAACAAGCTTGCAAAGTTAAGCCTATAGCGTCGCAGGTTTCAACGCACATCGCTGATGTTCAATTTTAGTGGAGTAAAAATAATTCATACTGCTAATGTTACAAAAATCACCACCAGAACGCACTACACGTTCAGTCGAATGTTATTGGTCAGTTATTTGAAGTGGATGCATTGAAGTACCCGTGAGCGAGCGGAGCTCAGAATGGACGTTGACGTGTATGGGAACTGTAGTTTGATCCAATGTGTTCTGGTGTATGAATGAAGCGGTTAACTACATTGTAATGCTAACAACTACCACCTGATGATGCAACTTCATCAAGCTTTGTTCCGTGATTATCGATCAGAAGCGGCACGCCCACATTCACTTTACCTCTCACAGATTCTTATCACGCAGGTTAGGTGACAATTCATTAAATGCTTCCCACTCCAGCAAATAGCTCACCGCATTCACAGAAATGTGAGATAGATCGTGAGCAAAACAAAATCAGACGTTACTACAAAACTTCATCCATTCATCTAGTATAGAAAAATTAGGAAATCGGAAGTTTTATATCTAGGAATTCAAAAATATCCTAAGCGTATTTAACTGATAGGTTGTCAAATTCCCATTACAACGGAGAATGCAAGGAACAAAATCTTCAATGCGCTAGATAAAAATGCTTCAGTATAAGCAACTTACGTCCAGCTGAGGCTAAAGCTAGGGATGTAAGTTTAAAATATTAGGACGTACAGAAACATGTGCTTGTAAACACACGTAAGCAACCACTTCATGTAATTGGTGCAGTTTACCACATTTCCTTTTTTGAGTCAAAAACAGCTTCAATATGTATGCATGCACTTTTCTTCAACCATCCACGATGACCATTGCTAGATTGTGCATAAGAAATCTTGAGCGAACTTAAAATTATCTGATTCCCTAGGAAATGGGTATAGTGTAGTTTGCCTTCAACAGCAACGGTGCATCACATTGTTCCTCAGTTAGTCACAAACAGTCGCGCTACGTATGACTCACGTTTATGCTGTGTTAGCCTAACGCATTGGCCATTAATCTGCGCTACCTGCGGGGTCGTCTCGCAACATACTATGTATGGGACGTACGCAAGCACATGCTAATCGGTTATTGACATGCACTGTTGCAAGTTTGCCAACGAAGGTTATCAAGCTGATCCAGAAACTGCTGCTGCAAATGTTTCACACAGGGAAGTACAACAAAGTATAAATTTAAGAGTTCTTTATAAAGACAGCACGCATTGCAAGAATATAGTCGAAACACTCACCCATGTAAATCGCCGACAACAGGCCAATCAACAGGATTGCTCTGGTCACAATCTTGCAATACATCGTATGTTGTTCCTTTCAAATTCACTGCATTCGGCGTATTTATACCTCACTGAATTGTTCTATTATTTATAATAACTAGGCCAAGTCAGTGTTTTCGATGAAAATAACAAGAGCAATACACCCCGTCGATAATACATAGATGGGTTATTGATGCGCACCCACCAAATCAATGAAAATGTGTGAACGTGCTTCAGAAATGTCCGCAAATCTGCAATGTTGGACGTCTTAAAATATTAGGAAAATCTTTGCCTTGTTGTCCGTTAATCGCCGTACGTGAGAAGAGAATACTAGATTTGGGATAATGAACGAGAGATGATGATACGTTTTGTGCTCTAATAGTTACAGGCAAAAACTAGTAGAAATGGCAGAAATGCATGTTCAATTTCAAACCGCGATGATGCTTACTGGGTGTTAATCTGGGTACTTACATGTTAAGCCTTTATTCTAAAGCCGTTCTTTCCATAAGTAACGTGTTTTTTCGATAGATGAGACACCGTTATATAGCTAGAATTACTGAATTTAATGTTGCACATACTACAATGTTAAATGATGTCAGTGACTTCTAAATTTGGCGTTAACACTGTTTGTCCATTATGTCCTGGCAACAACATTTACGTACAAACCGCAAGTTACGTTGTTCAATTTGCTTCACTGACAAACCGCAACGTGGTTTGGAAGTGCATAATCATTGGGGCAAAATTGTAAAGGAGTATATAGTTAACGATTTTAAGTCTCCATTGTTTCTTTAGCTGTACCGTAAGTAGTTAATTACCGAAACTTAACAGAATGTATAAAGGAGACATGAGTTTTGCCGCTTGATATGCTATCATTTTGCAACCTTTCATTGATAATGCATGGATTCACCAGTTGCATTCCTTTACGTCACTCGATTAGAATGCAAAATTGTCGCGTATACTGATAAGTTCGACAAGCTTGTGGTTATAATCAAGTGCTCCATAAGAAGCACTGTAACAAAGTTCAGATAAAAGAACTGCTGTAACGCGCAAACTAGCTACGCTCTCAGGATACATCGTGTGCAGATCAAACCGCCGCGACGGCGACAATACTTCATAGCGAAAATATGTAATCGATGTAGAGGGGGAGGACAAGATAGGCACCGCATCTCCGGTACATAACACACGGTTCTTTCTGAGGCGCTGTGGCTCATTATCGGAAATCCCGGTACAGCACGGGACGTTCGTAACCACATGGCGCAATTCAATGGTTACGAGAATGTCATTGCATGAAGTAAATAACAGAGTGATTGACTCCATTAGGTGTAACGTATGGAATACCACACGTTTGCATGTACACCAAAGCCCGCAGGTTAAAGTAAATTAGTCTGCCTCAGGCCTGCGGATATCATAATGCCTCATTCACTTAAGCAGGATTCGGCGTTAGGAAGCACGCAACCGAGGAATCAGGTGGTTAGCGGCAACCCTTCCGTTAACCTGCCGGAGTTGATCGGCGCTTAAGCGGCCGTGCTGAGAGACATCATTGAACAAGAACCTCTGAGTTTGTCGGGGAATATACTGGCCGAACAACGACTGTGATCAGCACTGGTGGCGCGATCCGAAATGCCTAATGAGCTTCCGACTACAGCTATTTTTCAAATTTCAAGGTTGCGGTAATGTATATTTTCTCGCGAGGACTACGTTAATATGGATGTAAGTTGCTGATAGGCTGGAACTTACCGTGGTGCGACGGTTTCTGTGACTCAATGATCCATTGAGCTATACTGGGTAGTGCAATTTTGCACGTTGATGGCCACTCATACCAGATGCTCAATAGTTAGTGTCTAGACAAACTTAGCCTCCTAGTCCTCCAGGTTGGGCGTTGGAATGAGAGTGGCTCCTTTTTCCTTAAATCGGACTCCTTGTAGCCCAACGCCAAACCCGCTGCCTTGCAGTCAGGTTTCTGAACCAAAGCTTATGGTTAAGAAATCTACTCGTTCTCCTGTCTACGCCTGGGCAACCTGACATTATTCTGCACACGCAATACAATGAATCATACTTCAAACAAATTTCTGATGCTCTGGCCACCGCAGAGGATAATCGACGGTGCCCTTTCTGCTGCATCGGGCAGGGTGGATAGGGGTTTGGATGCTACTGCTCAAGCATTCCCGTCTTCTTATTCCCCCTCTTGCACTTTTTCACCCTTATCGCCCCGTTCCTGCTTCAATTTTATCCCCTCTGTTTCCAACCCCTCAATTTTTGGCCCTCCCCCACCTTGCCTCAATAGTCGCTTGTCTTTTATTTTCAACTTGCAAGTGAACGCAGAGCTTCATTCCTGCCCTGTCAACAGGCCCATGTCCAGGCAAGCGGCTCATTCCATTTCATCGGTTTCCATTTGGAGAGCTCCATCCTCCTTCATATTGACATGCATCAATATTCGCAATTTGCTTCAGATCGGTCAACAGTCAGCACTTGCCCGAACATTGGAGACCATCTCGATCGATATCTGCTGCTTGTAGGAGACCTGCTTGCAAGACTCGAGCTCTGCAATCACTTTGCGATCCCATTCAGGTGACACTAGCAGCACTATCTCATTACGCCTATCCGGTGACCATGCCTTTTTGAGCATCGGCCAAGCCGGTGTTGGTATTGCCCTGATTCCCCGGGGATGAAGCTACTCTGGTTGATTGCATTCCAATCAGATGAGCTGCATTTGGGCGGCCAACATGATATAGGCTCCCGTAATGATAACGGTGAAAGGTTACTGCATTTGTATGAGGATGTTCGCTTATTTCTGGCGAGCACTAATTTCCGACATAGCACTCGCCGTAGGCGGACGTGGCGCCCACCAGCCTCGAACCAGCTATGGACGCAAATCGATCACATTACGATAAGTTACCGATGGAGAGCCTGCGTCCAGAACTGTCGCTCGATTTGGAGCACAGGTGTTGACACCGACCATGCAATTGTATGTGCTGACATGCGGATGCGCTTTGGCGGACGCCCGCGACGACGGTGTGAGCGAATTGACACCGGCAGATTGGCGAAGTCAGCTGTTTTGAATGCCTACCAAATTACGCTGTCATCCGAATTGGATAAACGCTCACTGGATGCAATTGAAGCTCACTGGTCTCATATTCCCCAGACCTTACTTGCAGCAGGAAAATTCTCATGTGGTATGTCTAATCGCCAACATGGACATTGGGTCTCTTCACAGTCTCTGGATCTTATAGATGGTTGCTGGCATATTCCAGCTGAAAGCGAACAAAATGAAACTCGCCAAGAGCTCCGGGCAAAACTCCGTGCTAGCCTGAAGAGAGACCGAGAATCCTGGTGGTCTAACCGTGCAACAGAGCTGGAAATGGCCGCTGCCCTTGGTAACCATCGTGAGTTATTCCGTCTGATACTGGAAACGGGCAGCAGGAGACCTGGCGCTAGTGAAACAATTTGCGATGCGAGTGGACAGCCTATCCACAATTAGTCAAAACGCTTGGAGCGTTGGGCTGAGCAATTTGAAAGGCAATTTAATCGGTCGGAATTGTTATATTTCTCGCCAACCAGTGATCGCCCTGCTCCGTGCGCTGTTCCTTTGGATCCACCCACCCGCTCAGAAGTCGAAAGTGAGTTCAAACTGTTGAAGTATATAAAGCCGCGGGACCAGCTGATCTTCCTCCAGCCCTTCTCAAATTCGTAGGACCTGCTCTTGTGGATGATTTACACGAGTTACTAGTCAAACTGTGGGAGCAGGAAACTGTCTCAACCGATTGGAGCCGCTCCGTCATAGTCCCAATTTTCAAAGGAGGCTTACGATCGGAATGCGGCAGCCATAAAGGAATCAGACTGATATCCATCGCCTCCAAACTGCTTGCCTCTGTCTTCCTTCACAGATTGACTGGCACTCGTAAAAATCCAGATTCGCGAAGAACAAGCTGGATTTCGTTGAGGTGGTGGCTACATTGACCACATCTTAACCTTGCGTCATTTGTTGGAGCACCGTCGCATATATTGGCGGCCCACCGTTGTCGTGTTCCTCGATATCAAAGGTGCATTCGATTCCGTGGATAGACATGCATTTGGGACTGTCTACGCAGGAATGGTGTACCTGAGAAATATGTGAATATTATCCGAGCGTTCCATGCGCGTAGCTCAGAGAGAGTGAAGGCTTACGGCAAGTTGTCGTCGCTTTTTAATATCTCCAACGGCGTGAGACAAGGATGCCCGCTATCCCCTTTCCTCTTCAACTTCACAGTTGACGAATACATGGAAATCGCGTTCGCACGACACGAATGAGAAGGTGTGGAGCTACTCCCAGGAGAACGACTTCTTGACTTAGAGTATGCTGATGATATTTCCCTGATCTATGACGGCTCACAGACGTGCCAAGCGGCACTGGACGGATTACCACTAGCTGTCCGTCACTTCGGGCTTTGCTTCGCACCATTGAAATGCAAAGCTTTCCTCCAAGATTGGTCTTGACCGCCCCCTACGCTGACCCTTGGTGGGGATCAGTTAGAAGTCGTTCAAAAATTCAACTGCCTGGGAAGTTGTATCAGCGCCCGTGTGTTTGAAGATGAGATCACGAATCGTATAGCAAAAGCTCGGGACGGTTTCGCTAACCCTCGCCACGTGTGGCGCCGGCGCGACATCACTCTTGCTTTGAAGGGTAGAGTGTACAATGCAGCAGTACGTTCGAACATACTGTACGGTTGTGAAACCTGACCGCTTAAGGCAGCGGGCCTCAAGAGGCTAGTTACGTTCGACCACCTTATGTAATTTTGCACAGTAATTTTTTTGGGTGCACAGCAGCCGGCTGGTAGCTTACCAGAACGATGCCCATCCGTTACCGGTAGCTCAGCCAGCTTGAACCGGTTGCATTTTTTTCTCCTTTTTTTGTATTGCGGCACAGTGGATGAGGTGTTCCCCACCTCTAGCTAACGAGTTTGATGATGATGATGATGATGCTGCTGCTGCGTAACGCCTTGATACACCTGATAAATGATTTTTGGACTTGCATCCCCTTCGGAATTCGAGTAAACACCACGTTATGTGATTAGGACGTCATTTGCAGCACTATCTCCCGCGACTCTTGTCCACCTGTCCAACGCTCTTTGCTGTCTTCCACTTTGTTACACGTGATAAATAAGTTCTTGACTTGAAACCCTTTGAGAAGCGAGTAAGAACGTTGTTATGTGATTAACACTTCTTTTGCTGCGTCATATCTCTCGCGTCTCTTGCCCGCCTGTCCATCGCTATTTCCTTTTGAGCCTCTTCATAAAACTCATTTGTCCGATTAATAAGTCCTAAAATCTGTTGGTAATGTTCCGCTTATGTCTAGCTAAAGGATCTGTGTGCCTTGTATTTTTGTCGCAACGATGGACAATTCCTTGGGTGCATGTTGCCACACCTGTGACAAACTTATCTATTTAAATCACATCATTCCGGGGATAGGGCGCCCACCACTGTCACAGAATTCTAAGTGGAATCGCACAGCCGCTTTATATAATGGGAGGAAAACCTAAGGTCCAGTGTTATGTAAGTTCCTCCTAAAGCGGAAGAGTTCCAGCCGCGCTGTGTTTGCAGCATGGTCACATTGTGCTGAGGATGTAAAGTTATTCATAATAATGACACCTAGGTCACGGTCTTTAGCAACAGGCTGTAATGTCATGGGTGCAGTAGAAGTCTGCACCGTAATCCCATTGTTGCTGGAAATCAGCGGCTGGCATTTACTGGAGTAAAATTGTAATCCCAGTACGACAGACCGCACTGCTACAGTGTAGCGATTATTGGACAACATAACGTTACTACCTCTGCTAATCAGTTTCAGCTTACCTGCAAAGTGTAAGATGGGTCGACGAAAAGATGTGCCAAGTCATTCATGAACATGAGTAATACAAGTAGACATAAAACATGGTCCTTGGGAACTCCACTGTCGGCGGTGCCTATAATAGGGGGAGCAGCACCGATGGACAGGCTGGCAAGAGACGCAAGGGACATGGTGCAGCAAAAGAAGGTTTAATCACAAAACCACGTACTTACTCGGTTCTCAAAGGGGTTCAAGTCAAGAATTTATTTATCACGTGTAACAAGGTGAAAGACAGCAAAGAGCGCTGAACAGGTGGACAAGAGGCGCAGGAGACATGGTGCTGAAAACGAAGTCCTAATCACATAACGAAGTATTTACTCGATTTCCAAAGAGGATCCATGTCCACAAATCATTTATCAGGTGTATCAAGGTGCCACACAGCAAATTACAGCCATATTAACATAGACTCCGAATGAAACTGTAACCTCAGATAGCGATAAAATCCGATATTTAGCATTAGTCTGAGGCTCATTAGGCATTTCGGATCGCGCCACCAGTGCTGATCACAGTCGTTGTTCGGCCAGTATATTCCCCGACAAACTCAGAGGTTCTTGTTCAATGATGTCTCTCAGCACGGCCGCTTAAGCGCCGATCAACTCCGGCAGGTTAACGGAAGGGTTGCCGCTAACCACCTGATTCCTCGGTTGCGTGCTTCCTAACGCCGAATCCTGCTTAAGTGAATGAGGCATTATGATATCCGCAGGCCTGAGGCAGACTAATTTACTTTAACCTGCGGGCTTTGGTGTACATGCAAACGTGTGATATTCCATACGTTACACCTAATGGAGTCAATCACTCTGTTATTTACTTCATGCAACGACATTCTCGTAACCATTGAATTGCGCAATGTGGTTACGAACGTCCCGTGCTGTACCGGGATTTCCGATAATGAGCCACAGCGCCTCAGAAAGAACCGTGTGTTATGTACCGGAGATGCGGTGCCTATCTTGTCCTCCCCCTCTACATCGATTACATATTTTCGCTATGAAGTATTGTCGCCGTCGCGGCGGTTTGATCTGCACTCGATGTATCCTGAGAGCGTAGCTAGTTTGCGCGTTACAGCAGTTCTTTTATCTGAACTTTGTTACAGTGCTTCTTATGGAGCACTTGATTATAACCACAAGCTTGTCGAACTTATCAGTATACGCGACAATTTTGCATTCTAATCGAGTGACGTAAAGGAATGCAACTGGTGAATCCATGCATTATCAATGAAAGGTTGCAAAATGATAGCATATCAAGCGGCAAAACTCATGTCTCCTTTATACATTCTGTTAAGTTTCGGTAATTAACTACTTACGGTACAGCTAAAGAAACAATGGAGACTTAAAATCGTTAACTATATACTCCTTTACAATTTTGCCCCAATGATTATGCACTTCCAAACCACGTTGCGGTTTGTCAGTGAAGCAAATTGAACAACGTAACTTGCGGTTTGTACGTAAATGTTGTTGCCAGGACATAATGGACAAACAGTGTTAACGCCAAATTTAGAAGTCACTGACATCATTTAACATTGTAGTATGTGCAACATTAAATTCAGTAATTCTAGCTATATAACGGTGTCTCATCTATCGAAAAAACACGTTACTTATGGAAAGAACGGCTTTAGAATAAAGGCTTAACATGTAAGTACCCAAATTAACACCCAGTAAGCATCATCGCGGTTTGAAATTGAACATGCATTTCTGCCATTTCTACTAGTTTTTGCCTGTAACTATTAGAGCACAAAACGTATCATCATCTCTCGTTCATTATCCCAAATCTAGTATTCTCTTCTCACGTACGGCGATTAACGGACAACAAGGCAAAGATTTTCCTAATATTTTAAGACGTCCAACATTGCAGATTTGCGGACATTTCTGAAGCACGTTCACACATTTTCATTGATTTGGTGGGTGCGCATCAATAACCCATCTATGTATTATCGACGGGGTGTATTGCTCTTGTTATTTTCATCGAAAACACTGACTTGGCCTAGTTATAATAAATAATAATACAATTCAGTGAGGTATAAATACGCCGAATGCAGTGAATTTGAAAGGAACAACATACGATGTATTGCAAGATTGTGACCAGAGCAATCCTGTTGGTTGGCCTGTTGTCGGCGATTTACATGGGTGAGTGTTTCGACTACATACTTGCAATCGCTGCTGTCTTTATAAAGAACTCTTAAATTTATACTTTGTTGTACTTCCCTGTGTGAAACATTTGCAGCAGCAGTTTCTGGATCAGCTTGATAACCTTCGTTGGCAAACTTGCAACAGTGCATGTCAATAACCGATTAGCATGTGCTTGCGTACGTCCCATACATAGTATGTTGCGAGACGACCCCGCAGGTAGCGCAGATTAATGGCCAATGCGTTAGGCTAACACAGCATAAACGTGAGTCATACGTAGCGCGACTGTTTGTGACTAACTGAGGAACAATGTGATGCACCGTTGCTGTTGAAGGCAAACTACACTATACCCATTTCCTAGGGAATCAGATAATTTTAAGTTCGCTCAAGATTTCTTATGCAAAATCTAGCGATGGTCATCGTGGATGGTTGAAGAAAAGTGCATGCATACATATTGAAGCTGTTTTTGACTCAAAAAAGGAAATGTGGTAAACTGCACCAATTACATGAAGTGGTTGCTTACGTGTGTTTACAAGCACATGTTTCTGTACGTCCTAATATTTTAAACTTACATCCCTAGCTTTAGCCTCAGCTGGACGTAAGTTGCTTATACTGAAGCATTTTTATCTAGCGCATTGAAGATTTTGTTCCTTGCATTCTCCGTTGTAATGGGAATTTGACAACCTATCAGTTAAATACGCTTAGGATATTTTTGAATTCCTAGATATAAAACTTCCGATTTCCTAATTTTTCTATACTAGATGAATGGATGAAGTTTTATAGTAACGTCTGATTTTGTTTTGCTCACGATCTATCTCACATTTCTGTGAATGCGGTGAGCTATTTGCTGGAGTGGGAAGCATTTAATGAATTGTCACCTAACCTGCGTGATAAGAATCTGTGAGAGGTAAAGTGAATGTGGGCGTGCCGCTTCTGATCGATAATCACGGAACAAAGCTTGATGAAGTTGCATCATCAGGTGGTAGTTGTTAGCATTACAATGTAGTTAACCGCTTCATTCATACACCAGAACACTGGATCAAACTACAGTTCCCATACACGTCAACGTCCATTCTGAGCTCCGCTCGCTCACGGGTACTTCAATGCATCCACTTCAAATAACTGACCAATAACCGACTGAACGTGTAGTGCGTTCTGGTGGTGATTTTTGTAACATTAGCAGTATGAATTATTTTTACTCCTCTAAAATTGAACATCAGCGATGTGCGTTGAAACTTGCGACGCTATAGGCTTAACTTTGCAAGCTTGTTTGCACAACCTAATTATTGTTGACGGTTTCATACCTGTTTGGATACTACAGCATTTTCACAATTATTCATCATATTTGATGTACAACATTATGTTCTCCGCGCGCTTTTGGTTATGCCATTAGTATTTTGCAGCTTTGTTGACCAACGGTGTCGTTGTGTGTTTTGAATATCTTTGCTGTATAATGAATGCGTTCTTTTCCTGTTGCTGTAGAACTGATTTATCTCATTTGGTTGTCGCGCTAGTATTTAAGGCGCAACTGTCCAGATGTTTACGAACGAAACTGTGTAGACCCAATTTCCGTAATATTGACTTCAAGCAGCGCCGCTTTCCATTCGATCTTCTTTCATATTGCTATATTGCAACCATACTCGCTGAATCTACATCGGTTCGCTGCTCAATTTTGTAGTTCTCTTAGCTGTTATTGCACTTCAGGATTGCATTTGTTTGCTTTTCATTTCTCTACATCTAGTTCTTTAGTTCACGGTTCCACGGCCACGATACGAATGCATGCAGGAACGGAAAGGTTCCTCATGCCTTGAATTCCACTGTGGAATTACTTATGCAGAATGCATTGTTGAGCGCAGTGCTCACGGTGTGCACGTCTTTGCGTGCAAGCAAGATGAATGCGAGGTCCAGAAAATTGCCACAAGGTTTTTGGCTGACCTGAATCTCGTGCGGAATTTGAAGCTCAACTCTGCAAGTGCTTCAAGCTACAGATCCCTAGTCTCTAAATAACAGAGACGAACAAGTGCATATGTGTTAATCTAGTGTTTATCAACACCATCCGCTATATTAGAAAATCTGTCTGTGTATTATATTTAAGCCGCGTTCAGAATGCATTCATGCAACCAATCCTACTTCACAGTCCTCTTGAAATTTATGCTTAAATTAATGCATATGCGTCCGTTAATTTTGCGCTGCCGTTCAACTGTTACATCACCAGGTATGTCGTCAATGGAACGTAAGTCGGAAAGGTGCAAAATTGTGGAGTCGATGGTTTTACCAAATATTCTTTATTAAGTTATTCACCTTGGTGCCATTCTTATCAGTTTGCTGCGCTTGAAACTTGTGTTAACATAAACTAACAAAATATTTCTAATTGATATTTCGGAGAAAGGAGAACTGCGTTTATGCGTGCTACAAGAGCAGATTGCCTCCTACTAGGATAGAAACATGACAATCCTTTAGATATTTTCTGACATTTGAGTGATTTTGGAAAGGAAAGTACAATCTAGACGTCAATTGTCAATAATGAAATATTGTTTATTTTAGAACCGTATGCATACTTAGCGCATTTAACCAATTTCCTGCATCTGGTTAATCGATGTGTACTTCTGTAGCCATCTAAATGACCTTAAGGTTGGTTGCCAATCGGACTCCCAAACTTGTTTGAGTGCAATCTTAAACAAACAGTAATACTATTAGAAACCCTGGAAACGTAGATCCGTTGAGCGTGGATAAAATTTGCTCGAAAATTATGCACACGCTGTAGATTCTATGCCTACAGTAGCAAATGCTTTATCCTTTGACTGTCATGAGACCGACATTGTCCCAGCGGGAATTTCCGAGTCACCTAACCTATTCATTTATGGCGAGCTCAAGGTTATTCAAGCCTAGAAATTCGGTCATTAAAGTTAGCTGATCCGTGCATTGATTCAAGCAGCGTGCATTCACTAACCACAGTAGGAATACATTAAACCATTAGCACTTGGTTTAATATTTAACCAGAACAGCATGGAAGATCTAGTGAACGAAAGAATTCATTATCATGGCATAATGCGGGGCTGAAGCCAACAAAGATTTTCTTTGTAAGACGAGAATACTGCTTCAAAAATAAACCTGATTAACCTACCTCATTCTATTTGTTAGCAAACATTTGTAAAATGAATACACTTAGGTTCTATATGATGCTACGGTTCATAAGTTAGTGGTACGGGTGCTAACAGCGGCTATACGAGTTGTTTGTTTTCTAAATGGCCACACTGGTATCCTATATGCCCTCAAAATTTGTAACCAGCCTGGAGTTATTTTAAGCATTGTCCAAAAAACCTTTACGCAGCGCAGTTCAGGTAAATGCACTGCAACAAAATCAGAGGATCGCAGCCAAAACTAATGATTTCGTTGTGACAACAGATTCTTTAATATTTATTCTGAGAACCAGTTACTATCTAACATCTATCCTTCAAATGGGTGTAACCGGTATTTTAATGGGAATTTGGGGTTACCAACCAAATAATGCGTCAGATTTATTTCATGTCAATTTGCAGTTAAACGAGCACATAAACGTGTTTTAACGAATAGACACTTCATTTTTAAATGGATTTTGATCCAATGTCCATCGTTGTCAGTTAAGGGAGAATTAACATTTGGCCAATAGTGCTTGCGATAACATGCGGAAACACAATGAATCCGATCAAGTTGTATAGTTGAAGCACAAGTACAGAAATAGACAAGATTCTGAAATCCGAACAACAGAACATAATGGTTATATTTCATTTCCTATGGTCGCACATATCTACTGTATCGGTTGATGACATAAAATAATCAGTTATTCACTCACTACTAAAGGTTAATAGGCTAGTTTACCTGCAATGCTTGTGCCCCTCTATCGCCTATTGTCAAGTGAACATTCGCTTGCGATACATACAATTATTTTTAATTTCAGGGTCGAAGGCAATTGGTTGAGACGACACTGTTTTTTCAAAATATCACAAGGCGTCTTCGATAATATAAATCTACCCAACAATTTTACTTCTACCTGAAGCAGATAATTAATGAAAAACTGCGGGTTTTGTAGGTGTAGTAGGCTTGAAGGTACTCGATCTTGGTAAACACGCACACGTCGTTGGTGTCAAGATTGCTGGGCTCCAGTGTCGATAGATGCTTGGCCGACGCTAATACTGTATGACCCATACTGTTGATGATAACTAGATGATGCCTGATAATTGATGCCGTAGAAAAATCCGAACGCACGAAACAAGCTATGGCTTCCGCAATAGCAATACACCATATTGGTCAAGTTTCGGTTGGCAGCTGCTGGACATCCTGTAGCTTCCACATATTTCCACATATTGTACTGTGCTATGGTGATCTTGTTAGCTTCTATACACGGCATGCTGCACTTGGATGCCTCTGGGTCGCGAGAAATCTGAGGTGATTCCGGCTCCCATACGACGAATCGAGTCGGTTATTTGGTTTAGGACAGAACTGTGACGTACAGCGGGCACCGTGTGTTACTGCACATACTGCGACGTAAAAAGCTGTTTTGTTTCTCCCATAAGGTCGTTGGCAGTTACGACTGATTGGTTTTTAATATTGTCGTCTACTGAAGCATCGAGATTTTGTCGATAAGCTGAAGAAACAGAGTAAATATATCCTGGATTCTTTATCCACTTAAGAAATGCTAATGTAGTTATTAGTCCCGAACCAGGATTCCCTGTACAGATTGTAGCAGCGAATCCTAGCATGCATTCTTCGCGTCACTTTGTCATAGCCCAATTGATTCCCGTTGATAAGGGGTTTCACGGCGTGGCGCTGAATGATAGCCGCCGAATGTTCCCATTCGCCTAGCAAATAATTGGATAAGTGAGTGAAACACGGCGTCCCAGACCCTCCTTCCAAATCATTGGGATGATACTAGAAAGGCACAGAAAAGCTAGGCCATAATCCTCAATTGATGCGTGAAAGAAGCTACACCCGTGTCCTTGGGGTGTCGTGGCCTTTTTCTTATACTTGGCCGGACCAGACTATCTACCGAGTTGCGAGTTATCTAATGCACCAGATGGGGGCGCACGAGGTCTATATGTTGGCAAGGCTCGTGGGCGACCTGCAATGTTTCACATTAGCTGGGCTTTCCCTTGGTCTAACTAGTTCGACGGTCGTTTACCCTTGCAATCAAATGGTAGTTCTCGTAACCGGAATTCTACGTTTGCCGGTTTAAGATTATATAGATAGCGCCACAGGTGCGCCTCACATTATTCAAAATTGGTAAGTCTTTTCCTTTAGCGGTCGACGGTGATAGCAGTACCATCGAGCGGATGTGGTTTATTGGTAATCCAAGAAGTTGTGTATCCTGGATTTATTGTTCTAGGCGTTCTATCAGGGATTCTCGGTCACGGACATATAGTACATCATCTGTGTACGCAAAATGATCACTTGGACTTGCAGGGGAATATTCACTGTATCAGCTGTGTGTGTAAGGCTTTCTCAAGTGTCATGATGAAGAGCAAGGAAGTAATTGAACCTACATGACGTACTCAACGCTTCGGGGCGGGATGGGTTAGGTATAAATGGCACAAAATTTCAACGGGCCAAGATCACATAAGTAGAGAAACAAGCCAATAAGCAAAGTAATAATGGCGGATGAATCACGGATCCATCCGATTGAGGTCTTTCGGTGACACAATATATTACGGCAGCAGATCCATCTATTGCTTGCAGTTCAGCGCTCGTTCCTTTAATGTTTATGGATTTTACATGCTCTCGGTTAATATTTGTTCCACCTGGGGACGCGTTGTTTGCGGATATTAGTGGTTGCGCGAGCCCATTCTTTCAGTAGTGGTTAATGACCGGTTGCTCCTCTTCCATAAACATGAATGCTTGCTTCAAACGGTAACCGAGTACTGTAGCAGAAGCGCGTTCTCTGCTTAAACGGTAAAGGTGCCGTATGTGGTCTGTTACTGTCTCCGTCGCTGACGACCATTTGAGGCCGTAATGCCGGTGGTCTGAACTTACTGGGTCACCTTGTGTAAGTGAGTAGGGTTGAGCACACTCTTTCCATCGCTTTACTAAATGTGCAGTTTTGATTTAAATTGGGCCGGTGTTTCTCTGCCTTACGCAATAAGAGTTTTTCAGCCAGCCTGGTCAACTGTGGATTCCGTACTTAGATGCCAGGTAGCTGTAGCGCGCTTCAAATATTTGTCGGCACGTGATATATCCAAATCGACCCATGGTGTGTTTTTGTATGTTGCGAAGGTGGATAATGATAGACGGGGCGAATGAACAGTGTGCTGTTGCCAGCGTACGTCAAGTAACTTATGTTGTGTGAAGACATTCAGCTTGACCGTAGAGTCGTCTAACAGGCCACTCAGATGCGAACGGCGCCACAAGAGTGAAGAAATCAGGCATGTGTTGTTCATGTGAAAAATTTGCATGGACCTCTTCGGTCAGCGAGTAGTAAGAGGAATTTGGCAACGGAGTGAAAAAGATGGATCGTGAAGCAGTGTGTGTACCTAAGATACCTGAGCAACTATAGAGACTTTGCTTACTCCGATGATTTTGCAACTGAGAGTTTTTAATTGCGGGGCAATGGCAATCAGTCAGTCAATCGATTGGCAGTGAGATCGGTCGCTGAGTTGTCTGACCAGCTGTGGAAGATTGGGGGAAGAGATGGCCATATACTTGACGCAAGCAAGTGGTGTCTCGTAATAAAGTGCAGTTTATTTGCACTTGTGGTAGCATAACGACGCCAGATCAACTGCGTTGTAAACATCCGGATGTACTTGACGGTGGAGCTGAGAAGAACCACGCTTGCTTTTGAAAGTTTTGTCGCACGTTGAGCATTTGAATTCCGTCCATTTGACAAAGGACTTATTAGCCAAAAATCCTGTTACGTCGCCATCCATTGACACGATAATGCTTTTCTTCTTTGTCGTTTAAAAGAAGCTGCGAATTCTGCATAATAAAGTTGACGTTCGCCTAGCCAGTGGCTGCACTGACCAGGCCTTCACTCAACGTCGGATATTTGAACATCGCTGTTAGTTCCAGCGGTCCACTTTTGTGTGATTCGTAGTTTTTTGAGCTGCATTTAATTCAGTTGAGCGTGAATCGCGCTGGAGAATTTTAATTGCCGATGGCGTGCCGGGTACACGCTTTAAATTGATGAGTTCATTCTACCGATGCACGGAGGCCCGTATTCGGGTCTACGGAGTAGAAACAAACGAACCAGACATCAGTACTTGATTCCGGTAGGGTTGTCCAATTTCTTCAATGCTGTTCAAAATCGCAGTCATCTGGGTTATGCATCATGCGTTTGAGGGTTATGGTGGGGTTCAAGTTAGCCCTAACGTCTTGCTCTCAGATCTAGGATTTGCTGACTATATTGCTATCCTTTCGGATAATGCTAGGTTTAACTCCGAACGGGCCGACGATGACGAGCGTCTGTTACAGCAATGCGCGGAGCACCGGCAGTCTCATAGTAGAACGTTACTATCAAGATGCATGTCTCCATGTGGCGAATCAATTTGCCAAACTGGACATTGGTTCTGTACACAGTCTCTGGCACATATGAATGACCGCCGATGTATTCCGGATGGAAGCGAATGCATTGAGGCTCACTAAAATCTCGTGGCAAACGATGTGCTAACCTGAAGAAAGACCGCGAAGCCTGGTGATCTCAAGTTGCTTCGGAGATGGAAACAGACTCTACTTTGGTTATTCAGTCTGATACTGGAAACAGACAGCAGGAGACCTGTTGTTAGCCAGACCATCTGCGACGAGAGTGGGCAGCCGATCCACAGACTGTCAAAACGCTTGAAACGTTGGGCAGAAAACTTTGCCAGGCCATTTACGCAACCTGAGTTATTGCTTTGTTTTTAGGGTATTGAGCACCCTCCTCCCTGGGCCGGCTCATTGGATCCGCCCCTACGCACATCAGTCGAACGTAAGAGCAGACTGTTGAAATTGCATAAGGTTGCAGGGGCAGGGTGAATTCTTCAAGCCCTCTTCGAATTCGAGGAAAATGTTCTAATAGATCATTTTCACGAGTTGCTAGTGAAACTTTGGTAGCAGGAGACTGTACCGACAGACTGGAGCCATGCCGTCATTGTCCCAATTTTCAAGGGAGGTTCTCGTTCGGAATGCGGCAATCAAAGAGAGATCAGACTGATCTCAGTTGCCACTAAATTACTTGCGTCTGTCATTCTCCACAGACTGACTGGCACTCGTGAAAGCTAGATACGTGAAGTGCAAGCCGGGTTTCGTCGAGGTCATGACTGTATCGACCACACCTTCACTTTGCGTCAATTGTTGGAGCATCGCAATGTTCATTGGCGCCCCACCGTTGTCGTGTTTCTCGACATCGAAGCTGCCTTCGATTCGATGAATCAAGGTGCCATTTGGGACTGTCTGCTAAGGTGTGCCTGATAAATACGTAAACATTAGCAAAGCGCTGTACGCGTATAGATCGGGCAGTGTGAGGGTTCATGGTAGACTGTCGCCACCCTTCAGTATCACCAGCGATGTGAGACAAGGTTGCCAGCTGTCACCTTTCCTCTTCAACTTCGCTATTGATGAACTCAGGGGAACAGCGTTCGATGGACACGACGTAGAAGGCTTGGAGCTACTTCCTGGTGAGCGACTTCTTGACTTAGAGTACGCGAACGACATTGCCCTAATCTGTGACA
This sequence comes from Dicrocoelium dendriticum, assembly GCA_944474145.2. Taxonomy (NCBI): domain Eukaryota; kingdom Metazoa; phylum Platyhelminthes; class Trematoda; order Plagiorchiida; family Dicrocoeliidae; genus Dicrocoelium; species Dicrocoelium dendriticum. The sequence goes on from OX104069.1 coordinate 20,806,137, forward strand.
GCTCCCGAACATGTCAAGTAACACTGGACCGATTAGCACTGACTGTCAATCGTTTTGGGCTATGCTTTACTCCATCGAAATGCAAAGTGCTTCTCCAAGATTGGCAGGGACCCACCCCTGCATTCACCCTTGGTGGTGATCAGCTAGAAGTCGTTCAGGAATTCAATTACCTGGGCAGCTACATTAGCGCCCGTTGGATCGAAGATGAGGTTACCAACCGTAAAGCAAGTGCTCGAGGTACTTTTGCCAATCTCCGCCAACTGTGGCGCAGACTCGACATTATTTGCGCCCTGAAGGCAGAGTTTATAACGTATCCGTCCTTTCAGCTCTTCTATATGGTTGCGAAACCTGGCCCATTAGGTCGACAGACGTGAAGAGGCTAGCCACGTAAGATCATCGCTGCCTTCACAGCTTTGTTCATGTCTGGTGGGAGCACCACGTGAGCAATGAGCGTGTTCGGCGCCGAGTATTTAGTGCAGGAAGATCGAGTGTGCCGCTCAGTACCATTATATCACGCACCAGGCTCCGATGGCTGGGCCACGTGTTGCGCACGTCAGCACACCGACTTCCGCAACATGCGTTATTTGCGCGCCGGGGGTGCGGTTGGAAGAGGAGAGGAAGAAGCTAAGTGATGACTTGGTCGAGAGGAATGAAAACCCTTACTTCGAGGTTTGTGTCGGTTGGTGCATCTCGACTGCCTGGCTGAGGTCCTAAGGATGATGAACACGTTTGGTCGGACACACTTGCTGATATGGCTAGGAGCCGGCCCCAGTGGCGTTTGTGTTGTGAGTTTCTTTGTCCATCCCCCTCCTGCTTAGCTTCCCCTTCCAATCACGCTAATTCGTTAGGCATAATATAACTCTCTTTTTGCGGCAAGATAGCCGGCTGTTAGTTCTCCGGAACGATCTCCATCCGTTACTGGGGACTCAGCCGGCGTGCCACTGTTGTACATTATTTTTCTTCTTGTCTTTATTATTGAGGCAAAATAGCTGAGGTGTTTCCCACCTGCAGCTAACGTGTATAATGATGATGATGAGAACCGCTTTTAGACGCATGGGGCGCCGAAATGCCAATTGGAGCCCTTCTTAAACTGACCAGCGAGGGACCCAAATAGATCACATGGCCATAAGTTCCAGCTGGCGTGGTTCCATCCTGGATTGCAGCTCGTTCTGGAGCATTTGCGCCGACTCTGACCACGCCTTGGTGCGCTGTCGTTTTTCCATGGGTGCAAAAAGCGTCTCTCCCGAATGATGAGCCAACACAGATGCACTGCATACCGAACATTCGCTCTTACGTCCTAGTGACACAGCTTCAGTGAAATAGAATCACAGCCGCGACACAAGACGTAGCAGCATTTGCTTTTGGTACTAGCAATCGTTACCGCTACAGGCACTGGACTTCCGATAGATCAGTGAACCTGTTAGAATCTAGAAGGAAACTCCCGGCTAGCTGGGCACAATATGACCAGACGGACAGTTAGACGTGTACAAAAGCGCAGTCTGTGCGCTGACAAGGCAGTCTGGAGAATCAGTTGGGCACGAGTGATAGCGGAAGCAGAAACAGAACGCAATTATCGCAAGCTCTTCCAGCTGATACGCACCATTGCTCCCAAGAAATCAAGCGTCATTGAGACAATCTGAGCCAGAGCGGGTGCACTACTCACAATAAGGATCGTCGTATGGCTCCGTAGGCGGAGCACTTTCGACGGCAGTTCAATTGCATCACTGCTTCTGAACTTCTTAACACTCATGTGTTGCAGGTGGAAACATGGTCAGTTAGTTTAGCTCCTCCGTAAGAGGCTGAGGGCCGAAACGCGATCGTTTTTGTGCTGCTGGCCCGGACTCTCGCCCATGTGCACGATTTAAGGTTGGTATTGACGTCCTCTGCATAGCACGGACCTCCCTGCTCGAGACGTAGCCTGACCAAGAAGGCGGCTGATGATACAAACCGAACCAACTTGAAACAAACCGAAGTATTGCACACAAACTACTCGGATCTTTAGTCGCTACCAATGCAAAGTGGCTAGCACGCCACATTGCATTCAACACCTTACTCACTCAAGTGAACAGACCGCTCGTGAATCCGGACATGCTTCATCAGAGGAAACGTTTTCTCACAATATTTGCATTTGTAAGATCGCTATTCTGGAACGGAAAACAAGAACCTGACAGTCACACAAAATATGACAGAAAAAACGTTACGGAAGAAAAAAAGAGCTGCCACGAAAACAATCACCAAAGCCACCTGTAACTGATCAAACGACGATGAGTGAGGAGAAAAGGTTAGCACCCTACCGGCATAACAAACGTCCCAAATGAAATATTCGAGAAGACTGCATACCATAAAACTTGGGTTTGAACATCAGTGAGCCAAACAAACGAGACATTTCAACGCTACCTCTTCTTTTCGCGGAACAGGCGGCCAGGTGAATCCGTTGACACGTACCTCACTTAGCTAAAGCTTTGGCCCGATCCTGCGGTTTCTGTAAATGCATGATGGACAGTCTCATACGGGACCGCATTGTTCTTGGGATCAATGACGAAGGTTTGACGAAGCGACTATTACGAAAGCGCAACCTATCTCTGCAGCAATGTATCGACATTTGTAACAGTGAGTCCTCCACTGCCTATCAGTTCCAGTAGATGACAATCACAGGTGCTTCAGTTGGGCGCCGTTTCCAGGAGCAAAACTACGAGGGCCACGACCGCGCGACAGGAGCCCTGCAACTTCTGTGCAACACGACATCCGAGGAACCGCGAACAGTGTCCGGCGTGGGGCCGCATTTGTGTCAAAGGTGGGAAGCTCAATCACTTCGCCCGCTGCTGTCAGTCGACAAATGTCAGTGCACTCGTTCCAGCCAAATCAGCAGAAGACACCGAACAATCGATTGGTAACGTGTCTCGGAAAGCGTCGCAGAAGTGTGTCTATGCAAGTCATCTGATCGAGGGACGGTCTGTGCCATTACAGTTAGACACAGGCGCGACGATCAATATTTTGCCCAGAAAGCACTGCCGCGGCGTGCAAATTCAATCAGATCAAGATTATTTGCACATGTGGAATGGTTCCAGACTCAAGCCGAAGGGCTCAGCGACAATTGAAGTGGTCAATCCGAGAGACGGTGTTTCGTATCGTCTGCAGTTCGTGATCGTGGATGAGGATCTCACGCCGATTCTCGGCATTGGTTCGATTTTATCTCTTGGCTTTGTCATTTTTTGCCATGATCGTTTTGTGTACGCTTGTCAGAGTGAAGCCGATGTTAGTGACCTGTATCCGTCTGTGTTTAGCCCAGGTTTAGGGGAATTTGAGAGTACCGCTCACCTGTCGTTAGATCCTTTGGTACGCCGGATTGCGTTACCTGCTAGGAGAGTCCCATTTGCGTTACGTGACCGCTTTTCCGCGGAATTGAACAAGCTGCTTATGCAGGGTGTGATTGCAAAGGTTGATGAGCCAACAGACTGGGTTAGCCAGGTCGCAATCAGTACGAAGAAAAATGGCGAATTACACGTATGTATAGACCCGAAGCCACTGAATGAGGCCCTGCGTAGAGAAGATTATGCGCTACCGACGTTAGAAGATGTTTTACCACGTTTGACAAAAGCTAAGTTTTTTACGAAAGTATACTTTTCTTCCGCATTCTGGCACGTTGTTCTAGACGACGAATCCAGTTTCCTCACCACATTTGCTACACCGTTCGGACGTTATCGTTGGCTGTGATTACTGTTTGGCCTGAAGGTGTCCAGCGAAATTTTCCAAAAGCGTTTGGTGCAAGCAATAGATGATTTAGATGGCGTAACCTGTGTGGCAGCTGACGTTCTGATTTACGGTTCTACCGAAGAAGAGCATGACACTAAGGTACACCGGTTCCTGAGGGGTTGCGTGCAAAAGAACATCAAGCTAAAACGCGAGGAAGTAGAGCTGCGGAAAGAGGAGGTGATTTTCCATGGGCATGTGTTAACATCCGACGGAATCAGGGTTGACGCAGGGAAGATTAAGGCGATACAAGAGATGCCGTCCCCTAACGATGTGAAGGCATTCCATCGCCTAAACGGTATGGTGAATTATTTAAGCCGGTTCCTACCAGGACTCGCTGATGTCATGACTCCGATTAGGCAGTTAACTCACAAAGGAGTACATTGAAGCTGGGGGAAGGAACAGGATTTGGCTTTCGCAACCATTAAGAACCTTATCAGTAATGCGCCCGTACTCGGATATTACGATCCAGCACAACCATTAGAGGTACAGTGTGATAGTAGCCAGAGTGGAATAGGTGCTGTTCTGTTGCAGAACGGAAGACCTTTGGATTTCCGCAGTCGAGCATTCACAGAGGCCGAGTAGCCGTACGCACAGATCGAGAAAGAGATGCTGGCAGTGGTCTATGCCATGGAGCGTTTCAATGATTTACTTTTGGAAGAAAGACAACCGTGTACACTGATCATAAGCCGCTGGTGTCGATAGCCACTAAACCACTGAATAACGTTTGAAAAAGTTTTAAAATGCGAATGGCTACTCAGAAACGGTACTGCGACTACGGCGCACGGGAATTACCTGAGCTGACAGTGGGGGAAGAAGTATGGGTTGAACCAATTCCCGATGGACAGGAGCGGTGAAGAAAAGGAGTCGTGGCTGCGAAAGTCGGTGAAAGGTCATACGAAGTAAATGTTGGAGGGAAGAAGCTGAGAAGAAACCGAGTACAGCTGAGGAGATGTCTGAGGTTACAGCATGAATCAGGGTGAGAGCGTTATACTGGGTGCGGCACTGAGGCGACATCGGCAGATCCAACAAAAAGGACTGCGAGTGGTAAAGTGTATGGGCTATTTAGCAAAGTACAGCAGCAAGAACATGAAAAAAGGGAGGTGTGATGGGAGCATACACTCGAACGAACCTGCGGTGCCAGCCCAGCAAGGAAGCCGTTAGGCTGCCGCAAGGAAAGGCGGCAGCTGACTGGACGTTCACACGTTTCTCGCATGTACGCCGATTGGCCAACAGTTGGACGCATTGGAGTGAGTTGTTTGACTGAATCAAAGGAAAAATGTCATGCATTCACAAAGGTCGTTAATTATGGATCCAACTAGCTGTACATACCGATATGTTTCACTCGCCCTCGGCCTGCGTTTTCGCCTGGTCCTTTTGTTTGCAGAAAATACATTTTGTCCCTGAAGGACCGACTTTTCACACCGAACACTGAAGGATCCAGTTTTGCTCACAGTCACGTCGAACCTTCTGCTGTATCGCTTGGTGTGTTGCCTGTGCTTGTTTTAGAACCCGCTTGCACCATTCGAAGGTTCGCCTTAATATATAATGGATCAGATACTTCGCTGGTTGTTTCAGCATTACTACAAGTTATCGGGGTTAAAGGATCCATGACGACAATTAACATTAGCATCGTTTCTTGCCGATGCCAAGTGGAGTTCCAGTTAGTCAGTGTAGCTGTTCAATCTATAGATGGCGATGACGCGGTCCAGTTGAATTCAATTAGATCAGCCGGTTGTTGCCCTAAAAATCTTGGAACGGCAAACAGGAACAGCGATTTCGGCAGATTGTCTCACTTCTCCGACTTACGGCTACCGTAGCTAGAAGGAAGAGATGAAGTTTCGATTGGAAGCAATAAACCATACCTACACTGGGCATTAGCTCAGGGGCGCGAGGATCCTGATGATAAGTATGCTGTTAAAACCCCATTGGGCTGGATTGTATCTGTACTGAACAAACAGCATGAGACTATGAAGGAGCAATCAACATCACTGATAGTGGATCGATCACGGAGGATCAACTCACTTCGCTGCGATACCACTGATCTTCATCAATTACTAGAGCAAATGTATAAAAGGAAATTTGACGAGCTAGATATTCCCCGGCTAGCCATGTCTTTGAACGACAGAGGCACATTAAAACTAATGAAGATTCTAAAAGAAAGTTTGGCGCCCACTGTGAGATTGTGTTACCATATCAAGCTAGGAGAACTCGGTTACCAGAGAACAGGCAATTCGCACTGATGATACTTGTCATGTTGAAGAAACGTATGTCGAAGAATGCTACACTGTGCCAAGCACACACTAAGGCAGTGGAAGAGTATATAGTTAAATAATGTGCTGAACACGTTCCATTAGAGGAACTGTGGCTTAAAGGGGAAACCTGGTACATAACACACCACTCGGTATCGCATCCACGTAAACCCGGTAAAGTGCGTGGTCTTTGATTGTCAAGCTTCGTACCGTGGAACTTCCCCCCAATCAATAACATACATGGTCCCGATATGTCAAAACAATCTAGGGGGCGCTTTTGCGGTTCAGGTTCCACCCGATTGCCATCGTGTCTGATATTGAAGCCATGTTTCATTAGGTCAAATTTCCTATCAAGGATCGGAATTGCTTGAGGTTCCTGTGGTGAAAGAAACGCAATTTTTGTTCAATCCCTATTGAATACCGCATGACTGTACACCCGTTTGACGCTACTTCGTCATCAAGCTGTGCTAACTATGCGTTACGACAAGCTATTGCTAACAGTTATTGTGAATCAAAACAAAGGCTCAATAAGTAGCAAAAAACTGTTTTTATGTCGACAAGTGTTTAGTTAGTGTCGATTCTATTCACGAAGCAACGGAACTCGTTAAACAACTCACACGTATTCTGCCCGACGGAGTATTTCATTTGACGAAATGGATCAGCAATCGAAGGGTTATCGCGCATTTACCCGACAGGTTCCCTTAATAAAATATTCCACTGAGGACGATCGCGTTACAAATGCCCTTGGTTTAAACAGTAGAGTCACCTATGACCACCTAACTTATAAGATGGAAAGTTTCAATAAAACGTTGTACTGAAGAGCGTTCCTCTAGTTTGTAGGTACAGTCTATGTTGCTCTTAGCCTCAACGCTCCCGTGCTACCTCCGGCGAAGGTACTGTTACAGAGATTCGGAAAACAAAACTGGATAGGGATGAGCCTCTTCCCGCAGAGGATCGGTAAGTTTAGAACAAATGATTATCCAACGCCAATGGTCTGAACAGTCTGACCGTCGAACGTCGTATTAGTACATTCGGATGCGTCTGAGGCTGGTTACGGTTCTGCTCTACAATTGCGTTGTGAAATTGACGATGACAATGTTAGTTGATTCCCGATTATCAGTAAATCAAGCATCAGCCCCAACAGAACGGTGTCGATACCAAACTTGGAGCTCACTGCTTTCTTACTGAGTGTGAGCATGACAGCGAAAGTCAGCGAGGAGATGGCGCCCCAAGGTAGCACAACATTCTGGACAGACTCGATGGTAGCGCTGAAGATTCTTCGAAGTGATACTGGACGTTTCCCGACGTACGTTACTAACCGGATTACCATTAGACAACAGTACTCACGCCCTAGCCAGTGGCGATACGTAAAGTTGCAGCAGAACCTGGCTAATATAGCCTCACGTTGACTCGAGCTGTCGCTCAAGAAGGAAATAAGCCAATGGTTACATGGGGAACAATTTCTCCTTCAGCCCCATTCGCCATGGCCTATGCATCCGGAGAATCTGGGTGAATTACCGCCTGAATGGTTATGACTCGAGGTTGGTCATGTTTTCTTGGTAGCATTGGAAGAACATTCGATTAATAAATTTAAGGCATGCGCGGCATGGACTTCCCTGCGCAAATATTTCATTTCCTTCCTGCGGTTCAAATCTTATTTCGTAGCCAATTACGTGAGGCGCGCTGCACTAGACCAACCAGCTGAGATAGAAAGCGCTGAAATGCGACAAACTACACTTAGGATTGTTAAGTTGATGCAGTCAGAAGTACTAGAGATTTCGAGACATGTACAACATGATTGGCTATCTCATTTACCCGAAGATCTGGATCATTAACGGGTCCTAGCAAAACGCCACAGGATGTAATCTTCTTTTTCAGCTTTAACAGAGCTACCTTTTCGGTTGGTTCGCCAATTGGCTTACCTGTTGCTTTTGAATAGACCGGCCTACGTTAGACACATCTTTCACCAATACGGACACATTTGCCTCCATTTAAGTGACCACGATTTCTATCATTCACTATAGAGCTCTCCACAGTCAAGGTTGCTAGCTCTGTTGCATCAGGGTTAGGAACGGCAGCATCAGGTGATTTAAAATGCCTGCATCCAGCCACGTTGTACAGGTCTAGTTTATCAGGTCCATTTACTGCCGCCGATTGTGAATTTGCATTCACAAATTCCTCCATACGTTCAGCAGTCCCAACAAGAAGTATGATCTCCAATTCTTTCAACAAGAAAATAGTTACAACAACTTTTGCAAACGTGGAAGCTAAAGTGAAGGATCACAAACTTGTCTGTTGGTTCTTCATACACCCAGTCTCAACTACATGGAATTAGTCGCTAAAAGAAACAGGCGTCCATTGCTTGCGTGCCAAAAAGCCATCATCATTGCTATCATCACCATCACCGAAACCACCATCCTCATAGTCATCATCCTCATCATCCTATCCCTCAAAATCATCATCATCATCATCATCATCATCATCATCCTCATCATCATCATCGTCATCATCATCCTCATCATCATCATCACCATCGTCATCACCATCATTATCATCATCATCATCATCATCATCATCATCATCATCATCATCATCATCATCATCATCATCATCATCATCATCATCATCATCATCATCATCATCTCATCATCATCATCATCATCATCATCATCATCATCATCATCATCATCATCATCATCATCATCATCATCATCATCATCATCATCATCATCAACATCATCATCATTGTCATCATCAACATCATCACAATCCTCACCATCATCATCATCATCATCATCATCATCATCATTGCCATCATCAGCATCATCATCATCACAATCCTCCTCCTCCTCATCATCATCATTAGCAGCAGCATCATCATCATCATCATCATCATCATCATCATCATCATCATCATCATCATCATCATCATCATCATCATCATCATCATCATCATCATCATCATCATCATCATCATCATCATCATCATCATCATCATCATCATCATCATCATCATCATCATCATCATCATCATCATCATCATCATCATAATCATCATCATCATCATCATCATCATCATCATCATCATCATCATCATCATCATCATCATCATCATCATCATCATCATCATCATCATCATCATCATTGTCCATGT
>OX104069.1:20815763-20828263 GCA_944474145.2 Dicrocoelium dendriticum
AAGCGTGGTTCTTCTCAGTTCCACCGTCAAGTACATCCGGATGTTTACAACGCAGTTGATCTGGCGTCGTTTATGCTACCACAAGTGCAAATAAACTGCACTTTATTACGAGACACCACTTGCTTGCGTCAAGTAAATGGCCATCTCTTCCCCCAATCTTCCACAGCTGGTCAGACAACTCAGCGACCGATCTCACTGCCAATCGATTGACTGACTGATTGCAATTGACCTGCAATTACAAGCTCTCAGTTGCAAAATCATGCGAGTAAGCAAAGTCTCTATAGTTGCTCAGGTATCGTAGGTACACACGCTGCTTCGTAATCCCACGTTTTCACTCCGTCGCCAAATTCCTCTTACTACTCGCTGACCGAAGACGTCCATGCACCTCTTACACCTGAACAACACATGCCTGATTTCTTCACTCTTGTGGCGCCGTTCCCATCTGAGTGGCCTGTTAGACGACTCTACGGTCAAGCTGAATGTCTTCATACAACATAAGTTACTTGACGTACGCTGGCAACAGCACACTGTTCATTCGCCCCGTCTATCATTATCCACCTTCGCAACATACAAAAACACACCATGGGTCGATTTGGATATATCATGCGCCGACAAACATGTGAAGCGCGCTACAGCTACCTGGCACCTAAGTACAGAATCCACAGTTGACCAGGCTGGCTAGCAAACGCTTATGGTGCAAGGCAGAGAAACACCGGCCCAATTTAAATCACAAACTGAACACCGTGCAGCTACTTAGATAACTGTATTTGAAGAGCTGTAAACGAGGCACAGTGGGACAGCATTTAGTATAGCCATGGAAAGAGTGTGCTCAACCACACTCACTTACACCATGTGATACAGTGAGTTCAGACCACGGGCATTACAGCCTCAAATGGTCGTCAGCGACGGAGACAGTAACAGAACACATACGGTGCCTTTACCGAAGAGAACGCGCTTCCGCTCCAGTACTCGGTTACCGTTTGAAGCAAGCATTCATGTTTATGGAAGAGGCGGTCCCGGTCATTAACCACTACTGAAAGAATGGGCTCGCGCAACCACTAATATCCCAAAACAACGCGTCCCCAGGTGGAACAAATATTAACCGAGAGCATGCAAAATCCATAAACATTAAAGGAACGAGCGCTGAACTGCAAGCAATAGATGGATCTGCTGCCGTAATATATTGTGTCACCGAAAGACCTCAATCGGATGGATCCGTGATTCATACGCCATTATTACTTTTCTTATTGGCTTGTTTCGGTACTTATGTGATCTTGGCCCGTTGAAATTTTGTGCCATATATACCTAACCCATCCCGCCCCGAATCGAATCCCCCCACTTAACAAACTTCAGTCTTTACTCGTCTGTTTCATCGAATTGTATTATTTCGCTGGATTCCTACAGGCCTAGCTGACCGTCTTCACTTTGGTAGTCGTCTCATAATTTGTTGTGCGGAAGCCCTACACTATTACATTTCGCACTAAGTTATTCTCACTTAAACGGTATCATTTTACCCATCGCTCTACCTGATCTTTAAAGAATATTTGATTCAATCTCCCACGCTTCGTTGCTTCGCGCAGCCACATATTTCGGTGCCCACGTTTTCTTCTATATTAACTAAAATCATAGTAATCCCATGAAATTGAAATCACCAACGGTCTGACTATTCACGCACGGCGTTGAGTACGTCATGTAGGTTCAATTACTTCCTTGCTCTTCATCATGACACTTGAGAAAGCCTTACACACACAGCTGACACAGTGAATATTCCCCTGCAAGTCCAAGTGATCATTTTGCGTACACAGATGATGTACTATATGTCCGTGACCGAGAATCCCTGATAGAACGCCTAGAACAATAAATCCAGGATACCCAACTTCTTGGATTACCAATAAACCACATCCAATCGATGGTACTGCTATCACCGTCGACCGCTAAAGGAAAAGAATTACCAATTTTGAATAATATGAGGCGCACATGTGGCGCAACCTAGATCCTTTTATTGCGGCCATACGGAGAATTTTATTTACGAGAACTACCATTTGATTGCAAGGGTAAAGGACCGTCGAACTAGTTAGACCAATTGAATGCACAGTTACGTGAAACATCGCAGGTCGCACACAAGCCTTACCAACGCATTGACCTCGTGCGCCCTTATTTGGTGCATTAGCTAACCCGCAAAACGGTAGATAGTCTGGTCCGGCCAAGTATAAGCAAAAGGCTACGACACCCCGAGGACACTAACGTCGCTTCTTTCACGCATCCATTGAGCATTATGGCCTAGCTTTTCCGTGCCTTTCTACTATCCTCCCAATGAATTGGAAGGAGGGTCTGGGACGCCGTGTTTCGCTCACTTTTCCAATTATTTGCTAGGCGAATGGCAACATTCGGCGGCTATCATTCAGCGCCACGTCGTGAAACCCCTTATTAACGGGAATCAATTGGGCTATGACAAAGTGACGCGAAGAATGCATGCTAGGATTCGCTGCTACAAACTGTTCAGGGCTTCTTGGTGCGGGACTAAATACAACACTGATATCTCATAAGTAAATAAAAAACCCAGGAAATATTTACCCCGTTTTTACAGCTTAGGAACCAGACTTCGAACTTGGGTACTATCGACAAAATCTAGATGCTTCAGTAGACGACAATATTACACACCAATCAGTCGTAACTGCCAACGACCTTATGGGAGAAACAAAACAGCTTTTTACGTCGCAGTATGTGCAGTAACACACGGTGCCCGCTGTACGTCACAGTTCTGTCCTAAACCAAATAACCGACTCGATTCGTCGTATGGGAGCCGGAATCACCTCAGATTTCTCGCGACCCAGATGCATCCATGTGCAGCATGCCGTGTATAGAAGCTAACAAGATCACCATAGCACAGTACAATATGTGGAAATATGTGGAAGCTACAGGATGTCCAGCAGCTGCCAACCGAAACTTGACCAATATGGTGTATTGCTATTGCGGAAGCCATAGCTTGTTTCGTGCGTTCGGATTTTTCTACGGCATCAATTATCAGGCATCATCTAGTTATCATCAACAGTATGGGTCATATAGTATTAGCCTCGGCCAAGCAGCTATCGGCAATGGAGCTCAGCAAACTTGACACCTCCGACTTGTGCGTGTTTACCACGATCGAGTCCCTTCAAGTCTACGTACACCTACATTCGGGGTGCAATGTCACAAAACATATCACACTCACACGTAACACACAAACGTTCGCAAGCAAGTCCGATAAATTTTGCGTTTTACGTAATTCGTGTTTTAATATTACACCAGAACATTAGTTTAATTGGCGAAATTTTGCAATGCCCATGCCTTTGGCCAAGCATAACATTGCTAACAATGTATGTCCATTTAACGCGATATGCGCCGCATCAAATTTCCGCCCATGAGGCCAATAATTTCGTAGCCGAAGCAAATAATTCGCAGTGTATTAAGCATGCCACCTCTGACTGTTTATATACATATATCATCATGCTAGCATTTCCGATGACCACTGGTAATACTGCGCATACAAATCAGTGAATGGATACAACAGATTTTGCACGATTCAAAAATCCGCAATGAGTAGGAAATTTGAGAAACGCCATCAAATTCAGCATTGAACCATATGGTTCTACAGCGCACTTAAACCGTTACGATAAACGGAAATCGCGGCAATGCGGTGTTTGACAATTGTGCAAGACATTAGTATGCTTTACGAGCAATAGCGAGCGAGAAATAGCTGTATATCACACATGGACAAGCACATGTTACTCCCTTCATACGTTGTGTAATGCGAGTAGAAACCAAGTGTTTTCCGTACGCTTCGAAGTAGAAGTAAAATTGTTGGGTAGATTTATACTATCGAAGACGCCTTTTGATATTTTGAAAACACAGTGTCGTCTCAACCAATTGCCTTCGACCCTGAAATTATAAATAATTGTGTGTATCGCAAGCGAATGTTCACTTGACAATAGGCGATAGAGGGGCACAAGCATTGCAGGTAAACTAGCCTATTAACCTTTAGTATTGAGCGAATAACTGATTATTTTATGTCATCAACTGATACAGTAGATATACGCGACCATAGGAAATGAAATATAACCATTATGTTCTGTTGTTCGGATTTCAGAATCTTGTCTATTTCTCTACGTGTGCTTCAACTATACAACTTGATCGGATTCATTGTGTTTCCTCATGTTATCACAAGCACTAATGTCCAAATGTTAATTCTCCCTTAACTGACAACGATGGACTTTGGATCAAGATCCATTTAAAAATGAAGTGTCTATTCGTTAAAACACGTTTATGTGCTCGTTTAACTGCAAATTGACATGAAATAAATCTGACGCATTATTTGGTTGGTAACCCCAAATTCCCATTAAAATACCGGTTACACCCATTTGAAGGATAGATGTTAGATAGTAACTGGTTCTCAGAATAAATATTAAAGAATCTGTTGTCACAACGAAATCATTAGTTTTGGCTGCGATCCTCTGATTTTGTTGCAATGCATTTACCTGAACTGCGCTGCGTAAAGGTTTTTTGGACAATGCTTAAAATAACTCCGTGCTGGTTACAAATTTTGAGGGCATATAGGATACCAGTGTGGCCATTTAGAAAACAAACAACTCGTATAGCCGCTGTTAGCACCCGTACCACTAACTTATGAACCGTAGCATCATATAGAACCTAAGTGTATTCATTTTACAAATGTTTGCTAACAAATAGAATGAGGTAGGTTAATCAGGTTTATTTTTGAAGCAGTATTCTCGTCTTACAAAGAAAATCTTTGTTGGCTTCAGCCCCGCATTATGCCATGATAATGAATTCTTTCGTTCACTAGATCTTCCATGCTGTTCTGGTTAAATATTAAACCAAGTGCTAATGGTTTTATGTATTCCTACTGTGGTTAGTGAATGCACGCTGCTTGAATCAATGCACGGATCAGCTAACTTTAATGACCGAATTTCTAGGCTTGTATAACGTTGTGCTCGCCATAAATGAATAGGTTGGGTGACTCGGAAATTCCCGCTGGGACAAAGTCGGTCTCACGACAGTCAAAGGATAAAGAATCTGCTGCTGTAGGCATAGAATCTACAGCGTGTGCATAATTTTCGAGCAAATTTTATCCACGATCAACGGATCTACGTTTCCAGGGTTTCTAATAGTATTACTGTTTGTTTAAGATTGCACTCAAACAAGTTTGGGAGTCCGATTGGCAACCAACCTTAAGGTCATTTAGATGGCTACAGAAGTACACATCGATTAACCAGATGCAGGAAATTGGTTAAATGCGCTAAGTATGCATACGGTTCTAAAATAAACAATATTTCATTATTGACAATTGACGTCTAGATTGTACTTTCCTTTCCAAAATCACTCAAATGTCAGAAAATATCTAAAGGATTGTCATGTTTCTATCCTCGTAAGAGGCAATCTGCTCTTGTAGCACGCATAAACGCAGTTCTCCTTTCTCCGAAATAACAATTAGAAATATTTTGTTAGTTTATGTTAACACAAGTTTCAAGCGCAGCAAACTGATAAGAATGGCACCAAGGTGAATAACTTGATAAAGAATATTTGGTAAAGCCATCGACTCCAGAATTTTGCACCTTTCCGACTTACGTTCCATTGACGACATACCTGGTGATGTAACAGTTGAACGGCAGCGCAAAATTAACGGACGCATATGCATTAATTTAAGCATAAATTTCAAGAGGACTGTGAAGTAGGATTGGTTGCATGAATGCATTCTGAACGCGGCTTAAATATAATACACAGACAGATTTTCTAATATAGCGGATGGTGTTGATAAACACTAGATTAACACATATGCACTTGTTCGTCTCTGTTATTTAGAGACTAGGGATCTGTAGATTGAACCACTTGCAGCGTTGAGCTTCAAATTCCGCACGAGATTCAGGTCAGCCAAAAACCTTGTGGCAATTTTCTGGACCTCGCATTCATCTTGCTTGCACGCAACGATGTGCCCACCGTGAGCACGGCGCTCAACAATGCATTCTGCATAAGTAATTCCACAGTGGAATTCAAGGCATGAGGAACCTTTCCGTTCCTGCATGCATTCGTATCGTAGCCATCGAACCGTGAACTAAAGAACTAGATGTAGAGAAATGAAACGCAAACAAATGCAATCCTGAAGTGCAATAACAGCTAAGAGAACTACAAAATTGAGCAGCGAACCGATGTAGATTCAGCGAGTATGGTTGCAATATAGCAATATGAAAGAAGATCGAATGGAAAGCGGCGCTGCTTGAAGTCAATATTACGGAAATTGGGTCTACACAGTTTCGTTCGTAAACATATGGACAGTTGCGCCATAAATACTAGCGCGACAACCAAATGAGATAAATTAGTTCTACAGCAACAGGAAAGGAACGCATTCATTATACAGCAAAGATATTCAAAACACACAACGACACCGTTGGTCAACAAAGCTGCAAAATACTAATGGCATAACCAAAAGCGCGCGGAGAACATAATGTTGTACATCAAATATGATGAATAATTGTGAAAATGCTGTAGTATCCAAACAGGTATGCAACCGTCAACAATAATTAGGTTGTGCAAACAAGCTTGCAAAGTTAAGCATATAGCGTCGCAGGTTTCAACGCACATCGCTGATGTTCAATTTTAGTGGAGTAAAAATAATTCATACTGCTAATGTTACAAAAATCACCACCAGAACGCACTACACGTTCAGTCGAATGTTATTGGTCAGTTATTTGAAGTGGATGCATTGAAGTACCCGTGAGCGAGCGGAGCTCAGAATGGACGTTGACGTGTATGGGAACTGTAGTTTGATCCAATGTGTTCTGGTGTATGAATAAAGCGGTTAACTACATTGTAATGCTAACAGCTACCACCTGATGATGCAATTTCATCAAGCTTTGTTCCGTGATTATCGATCAGAAGCGGCACGCCCACATTCACTTTACCTCTCACAGATTCTTTTCACGCAGGTTAGGTGACAATTCATTAAATGCTTCCCACTCCAGCAAGTAGCTCACCGCATTCACAGAAATGTGAGATAGATCGTGAGCAAAACAAAATCAGACGTTACTATAAAACTTCATCCATTCATCTAGTATAGAAAAATTAGGAAATCGGAAGTTTTATATCTAGGAATTCAAAAATATCCTAAGCGTATTTAACTGATAGGTTGTCAAATTCCCATTACAACGGAGAATGCTAGGAACAAAATCTTCAATGCGCTAGATAAAAATGCTTCAGTATAAGCAACTTACGTCCAGCTGAGGCTAAAGCTAGGGATGTAAGTTTAAAATATTAGGACGTACAGAAACATGTGCTTGTAAACACACGTAAGCAAGCACTTCATGTAATTGGTGCAGTTTACCACATTTCCTTTTTTGAGTCAAAAACAGCTTCAATATGTATGCATGCACTTTTCTTCAACCATCCACGATGACCATTGCTAGATTGTGCATAAGAAATCTTGAGCGAACTTAAAATTATCTGATTCCCTAGGAAATGGGTATAGTGTAGTTTGCCTTCAACAGCAACGGTGCATCACATTGTTCCTCAGTTAGTCACAAACAGTCGCGCTACGTATGACTCACGTTTATGCTTTGTTAGCCTAACGCATTGGCCATTAATCTGCGCTACCTGCGGGGTCGTCTCACAACATACTATGTATGGGACGTACGCAAGCACATGCTAATCGGTTATTGACATGCACTGTTGCAAATTTGCCAACGAAGGTTATCAAGCTGATCCAGAAACTGCTGCTGCAAATGTTTCACACTGGGAAGTACAACAAAGTATACATTTAAGAGTTCTTTATAAAGACAGCATGCATTGCAAGAATATAGTCGAAACACTCACCCATGTAAATCGCCGACAACAGGCCAACCAACAGGATTGCTCTGGTCACAATCTTGCAATACATCGTATGTTGTTCCTTTCAAATTCACTGCATTCGGCGTATTTATACCTCACTGAATTGTATTATTATTTATTATAACTAGGCCAAGTCAGTGTTTTCGATGAAAATAACAAGAGCAATACACCTCGTCGATAATACATAGATGGGTTATTGATGCGCACTCACCAAATCAATGGAAATGTGTGAACGTGCTTCAGAAATGTGCGCAAATCTGCAATGTTGGACGTCTTAAAATATTAGGAAAATCTTTGCCTTGTTGTCCGTTAATCGCCGTACGTGAGAAGAGAATACTAGATTTGGGATAATGAACGAGAGATGATGATACGTTTTGTGCTCTAATAGTTACAGGCAAAAACTAGTAGAAATGGCAAAAATGCATATTCAATTTCAAACCGCGATGATGCTTACTGGGTGTTAATTTGGGTACTTACATGTTAAGCCTTTATTCTAAAGCCGTTCTTTCCATAAGTAACGTGTATTTTCGATAGATGAGACACCGTTATATAGCTAGAATTACTGAATTTAATGTTGCACATACTACAATGTTAAATGATGTCAGTGACTTCTAAATTTGGCGTTAACACTGTTTGTCCATTATGTCCTGGCAACAACATTTACGTACAAACCGCAAGTTACGTTGTTCAATCTGCTTCACTGACAAACCGCAACGTGGTTTGGAAGTGCATAATCATTGGGGCGAAATTGTAAAGGAGTATATAGTTAACGATTTTAAGTCTCTATTGTTTCTTTAGCTGTACCGTAAGTAGTTAATTACCGAAACGTAGCAGAATGTATAAAGGAGACATGAGTTTTGCCGCTTGATATGCTATCATTTTGCAACCTTTCATTGATAATGCATGGATTCACCAGTTGCATTCCTTTACGTCACTCGATTAGAATGCAAAATTGTCGCGTATACTGATACGTTCGACAAGCTTGTGGTTATAATCAAGTGCTCCATAAGAAGCACTGTAACAAAGTTCAGATAAAAGAACTGCTGTAACGCGCAAACTAGCTACGCTCTCAGGATACATCGAGTGCAGATCAAACCGCCGCGACGGCGACAATACTTCATAGCGAAAATATGTAATCGATGTAGAGGGGGAGGATAAGATAGGCACCGCATCTCCGGTACATAACACACGGTTCTTTCTGAGGCGCTGTGGCTCATTATCGGAAATCCCGCTACAGCACGGGACGTTCGTAACCACATTGCGCAATTCAATGGTTACGAGAATGTCGTTGCATGAAGTAAATAACAGAGTGATTGACTCCATTTTGTGTAATGTATGGAATACCACACGTTTGCATGTACACCAAAGCCCGCAGGTTAAAGTAAATTAGTCTGCCTCAGGCCTGCGGATATCATAATGCCTCATTCACTTAAGCAGGATTCGGCGTTAGGAAGCACGCAACCGAGGAATCAGGTGGTTAGCGGCAACCCTTCCGTTAACCTGCCGGAGTTGATCGGCGCTTAAGCGGCCGTGCTGAGAGACATCATTGAACAAGAACCTCTGAGTTTGTCGGGGAATATACTGGCCGAACAACGACTGTGATCAGCACTGGTGGCGCGATCCGAAATGCCTAATAAGCCTCAGACTAATGCTAAATATCGGATTTCATCGCTATCTGAGGGTACAGTTTCATGCGAGGTCTATGTTAATATGGCTGTAATTTGCTGTGTGGCACCTTGATACACCTGATAAATGATTTGTGGACATGGATCCTCTTTGGAAATCGAGTAAATACTTCGTTATGTGATTAGGACTTCGTTTTCAGCACCATGTCTCCTGCGCCTCTTGTCCACCTGTTCAGCGCTCTTTGCTGTCTTTCACCTTGTTACACGTGATAAATAAATTCTTGACTTGAACCCCTTTGAGAACAGAGTAAGTACGTGGTATTGTGATTAAAACTTCTTTTGCTGCACCATGTCCCTTGCGTCTCTTGCCAGCCTGTCCATCGGTGCTGCTCCCCCTATTATAGGCACCGCCGACAGTGGAGTTCCCAAGGACCATGTTTTATGTCTACTTGTATTACTCATGTTCATGAATGACTTGGCACATCTTTTCGTCGACCCATCTTACACTTTGCAGGTAAGCTGAAACTGATTAGCAGAGGTAGTAACGTTATGTTGTCCAATAATCGCTACACTCTAGCAGTGCGGTCTGTCGTACTGGGATTACAATTTTACTCCAGGAAATGCCAGCCGCTGATTTCCAGCAACAATGGGATTACGGTGCAGACTTCTACTGCACCCATGACATTACAGCCTGTTGCTAAAGACCGTGACCTAGGTGTCATTATTATGAATAACTTTACACCCTCAGCACAATGTCACCATGCTGCAAACACAGCGCGGCTGGAACTCTTCCGCTTTAGGAGGAACTTACATAACACTGGACCTTAGGTTTTCCTCCCATTATATAAAGCGGCTGTGCGACTCCACTTAGAATTCTGTGACAGTGGTGGGCGCCCTATCCCCGGAATGATGTGATTTGGATAGAATAGTTTGTCACAGGTGTGGCAACATGCACCCAAGGAATTGTCCATCGTTGCGACAAAAATACAAGGCACACAGATCCTTTAGCTAGACATAAGCGGAACATTACCAACTGATTTTAGGACTTATTAATCGGACAAATGAGTTTTATGAAGAGGCTCAAAAGGAAATAGCGATGGACAGGCGGGCAAGAGACGCGAGAGATAGGACGCAGCAAAAGAAGTGTTAATCACATAACAACGTTCTTACTCGCTTCTCAAAGGGTTTCAAGTCAAGAACTTATTTATCACGTGTAACAAAGTGGAAGACAGCAAAGAGAGTTGGACAGGTGGACAAGAGTCGCGGGAGATAGTGCTGCAAATGACGTCGTAATCACATAACGTGGTGTTTACTCGCATTCCGAAGGGGATGCAAGTCCACAAATCATTTATCAGGTGTATCAAGGCGTCACGCAGCAGCAGCAGCATCATCATCATCATCATACTCGTTAGCTAGAGGTGGGGAACACCTCATCCACTGTGCCGCAATACAAAAAAGGAGAAAAAAATGCAACCGGTTCAAGCTGGCTGAGCTACCGGTAACGGATGGGCATCGTTCCGGTAAGCTACCAGCCGGCTGCTGTGCACCCAAAAAAATTACTGTGCAAAATTACATAAGGTTAAAGATGAGATCGTGGTTGGAAACGGAGGCTAAGAAGGATGGGGTGGGACAAAGAAAGTCACAGCACGAACGCCACTGAGGTCGGCTCCTAGCCATATCAGCAAGTATTTCCAACCAAACGTGTTCATCGGTTTCCGACCCCAACCAGGGAGCCGAGACGCTCCAACGGAGGCCAGCTCAGAAGTGAGGGCCTTCATTCCTCTCGACCAAGTCATCGCTTGGCCACCCCTCCTCTTCTTCCATCCACACCTCCGGCGCGCAAACAACACACGTCGCGGAAGTCGGTGGGCTGGCATGCCTACTAGGTGGCTGAGCCATCGGAGCCTGATGCGCGAAATAACGGTGCTGAGCGGTTCAGTTCCTTTTCCTGTGCCGTAAACAAGGCGTCGAACACGCTCGCTGCTCACGCGGTGTTCCCACCAGATGTGAGCTAAATTGCGGAGGCACCGGTGGTCGAACGTAACTAGCCTCTTGAGGCCCGCTGCCTTAAGCGGTCAGGTTTCACAACCGTACAGTAGGGTCGAACGTACTGCTGCATTGTACACTCTACCCTTCAAAGCAAGAGTGATGTCGCGCCGGCGCCACACGTGGCGAAGGTTAGCGAAAGCGTCCCGAGCTTTTGCTATACGATTCGTGATCTCATCTTCAATCACACCGGCGCTGATACAACTTCCCAGGTAGTTGAATTTTTGAACGACTTCTAACTGATCCCCACCAAGGGTCAGCGTAGGGGGCGTTCCAGACCAATCTTGGAGGAACGCTTTGCATTTCGATGGTGCGAAGCAAAGCCCGAAGTGACGGACAGCTAGTGCTAATCCGTCCAGTGCCGCTTGGCACGTCTGTGAGCCGTCATAGATCAGGGAAATATCATCAGCATACTCTAAGTCAAGAAGTCGTTCTCCTGGGAGTAGCTCCACACCTTCGTATTCGTGTTGTGCGAACGCGATTTTCATGACTTCGTCAAAAGCGAGGTTGAAGAGGAAAGGGGATAGCGGGCATCCTTGTCTCACGCCGTTGGAGATATTAAAGAGCGACGACAACTTGCCGTAAGCCTTCACTCTCTCTGAGCTACGCGCATGGAACGCTCGGATAATATTCACATATTTCTCAGGTACACCACTCCTGCGTAGACAGTCCCAAATGCATGTCTATCCACGGAATCGAATGCACCTTTGATATCGAGGAACACGACAACGGTGGTCCGCCAATATATGCGACGGTGCTCCAACAAATGACGCAAGGTTAAGATGTGGTCAATGTAGCCACCACCTCAACGAAATCCAGCTTGTTCTTCACGAATCTGGCTTTTTACGAGTGCCAGTCAATCTGTGAAGGAAGACAGAGGCAAGCAGTTTGGAGGCGATGGATATCAGACTGATTCCTCTATGGCTGCCGCATTCCGATCATGAGCCTCCTTTG
>OX104069.1:20833263-20842496 GCA_944474145.2 Dicrocoelium dendriticum
TGGAGAGCTCTATAGTGAATGATAGAAATCGTGGTCACTTAAATGGATGCAAATGTGTGCGTATTGGTGAAAGATGTGTCTAACGTAGGCCGGTCTATTCAAAAGCAACAGGTAAGCCAATTAGCGAACCAACCGAAAAGGTAGCTCTGTTAAAGCTGAAAAAGAAGATTACATCCTGTGGCGTTTTGCTAGGACCCGTTAATGATCCAGAGCTTCGGGTAAATGAGATAGCCAATCATGTTGTACATGTCTCGAAATCTCTAGTACTTCTGACTGCATCAACTTAACAATCCTAAGTGTAGCTTGTCGCATTTCAGCGCTTTCTATCTCAGCTGGTTGGTCTGGTGCAGCGCGCCTCACGTAATTGGCTACGAAATAAGATTTGAACCGCAGGAAGGAAATGAAATATTTGCGCAGGGAAGTCCATGCCACGCAAGCCTTAAATTTATTAATCGAATGTTCTTCCAATGCTACCAAGAAAACATGACCAACCTCGAGTCATAACCATTCAGGCGGTAATTCACCTAGATTCTCCGGATGCATAGGCCATGGCGAATGGGGCTGAAGGAGAAATTGTTCCCCATGTAACCATTGGCTTATTTCCTTCTTGAGCGACAGCTCGAGTCCACGTGAGGCTATATCAGCCAGGTTCTGCTGCAACTTTACGTATCGCCACTGGCTAGGGCGTGAGTACTTTTGTCTAATGTAAATCCGGTTAGTAACGTACGTCGGGAAACGTCCAGTATCACTTCGAAGAATCTTCAGCGCTACCATCGAGTCTGTCCAGAATGTTGTGCTACCTTGTGGCGCCATCTCCTCGCTGACTTTCGCTGTCATGCTCACACTCAGTAAGAAAGCAGTAAGCTGCAATTTTGGTATCGACACCGTTCTGTTGGGGCTGATGCTTGATTTACTGATAATCGGGAATCAACTAACATTGTCATCGTCAATTTCACAACGCAAGTATAGAGCAGAACCGTTACCAGCCTCAGACGCATCCGAATGTACTAATACGACGTTCGACGGTCAGACTGTTCAGACCATTGGCGTTTGATAATCATTTGTTCTAAACTTACCGATCCTCTGCGGGAAGAGGCTCATCCCTATCCAGTTTTGTTTTCCGAATCTCTGTAACAGTACCTTCGCCGGAGGTAGCACGGGAGCATTGAGGCTAAGAGCAACATAGACTGCACCTACAAACTAGAAGAACGCTCTTCAGTACAACGTTTTTTTGAAACTTTCCATCTTATAAGTTAGGTGGTCATAGGTGACTCTACTGTTTAAACCAAGGGCATTTGTAACGCGATCGTCCTCAGTGGAATATTTTATTAAGGGAACCTGTCGGGTAAATGCGCGATAACCCTTCGATTGCTGATCCATTTCGTCAAATGAAATACTCCGTCGGGCAGAATACGTGTGAGTTGCTTAACGAGTTCCGTTGCTTCGTGAATAGAATCGACACTAACTAAACACTTGTCGACATAAAAACAGTTTTTTGCTACTTATTGAGCCTTAGTTTTAATTCACAATAACTGTCAACCATAACTTGTCGTAACGCGTAGTTAGCACAGCTTGATGACGATGTAGCGTCAAACGGGTGTACAGTCATGCGGTATTCAATAGGGATTGAACAAAAATTAAGTTTCTTCCACTACAGGAACCTCAAGCGATTCCGATCCTTGATAGGAAATTTGACCTAATGAAACATGGCTTCAATATCAGACACGATGGCAATCGGGTGGAACCTGAACAGCAAAAGCGCCCCCTAGATTGTTTTGACATATCGGGACCATGTATGTTATTGATTGGGGGAAGTTCCACGGTACGAAGCTTGACAATCAAAGACCACGCACTTTACCGGGTTTACGTGGATGCGATACCGAATGGTGTGTTATGTACCAGGTTTCCCCTTTAAGCCACAGTTCCTCTAATGGAACGTGTTCAGCACATTATTTAACTATATACTCTTCCACTGCCTTAGTGTGTGCATGGCACAGTGTAGCATTCTTCGACATACGTTTCTTCAACATGGCAAGTATCATCAGTGCGAATTGCCTGTTCTCTGGTAACCGAGTTCTCCTAGCTTGATATGGTAACACAATCTCACAGTGGGCGCCAAACTTTCTTTTAGCATCTTCATTAGTTTTAATGTGCCTCCGTCGTTCAAAGACGTGGCTAGCCGTGGAATATCTCGCTCGTCAAATTTCCTTTTATACATTTGCTCTAGTAATTGATGAAGATCAGTGGTATCGCAGCGAAGTGAGTTGATCCTCCATGATCGATCAACTATCAGTGATGTTGATTGCTCCTTCATAGTCTTACGCTGTTTGTTCAGTACAGATACAATCCAGCCCAATATTGTTTTAACAGCATACTTATCATCAGGATCCTCGCGCCCCTGAGCTAATGCCCAGTGTAGGTATGGTTTATTGCTTCCAATCGAAACTTCATCTCTTCCTTCTAGCTACGGTAGCCGTAAGTCGGAGAAGCGAGACCATCTGCCGAAATCGCTGTTC
Organism: Dicrocoelium dendriticum; assembly: GCA_944474145.2. NCBI lineage: Eukaryota > Metazoa > Platyhelminthes > Trematoda > Plagiorchiida > Dicrocoeliidae > Dicrocoelium > Dicrocoelium dendriticum. Next base: position 20,835,780 of record OX104069.1, read on the forward strand.
CTGTTTACCGTTCCAAGGTTTTCAGGGCAACAACCGGCTGATCTAATTGAATTCAACTGGACCGCGTCATCGCCAACTACAGATTGAACAGCTACACTGACTAACTGGAACTCCACTTGGCATCGGCAAGTAACGATGCTAATGTTAATCGTCGTCACGGACTCTTTAACCCCGATAACTTGTAGTAATGCTGAAACAACCAGCGAAGTATCTGATCCATTATATATTAAGGCGAACCTTCGAATGGTGCCAGCGGGTTCTAAAACAAGCACAGGCAACACGCCAAGCGATACAGCAGAAGGTTCGGCGTGACTGTGAGCAAAATTGGATCCTTCAGTGTTCGGTGTGTAAAAGTCGGTCCTTCAGGGACAAAACGTATTTTCTGCAAACAAAAGGACCAGGCGAAAACGCAGGCCGAGGGCGAGTGAAACATATCGGTATGTACAGCTAGTTGGATCCATAATTAACGACCTTTGTGAATGCATGACATATTTCCTTTGATTCAGCCAAACAACGCACTCCAATGCGTCCAACTGTTGGCCAATCAGCGTGCATGCGAGAAACGTGTGAACGTCCAGTCAGCTGCCGCCTTTCCTTGCGGCAGCCTAACGGCTTCCTTGCTGGGCTGGCACCGCAGGTTCGTTCGAATGTATGCTCCCATCACACCTCCCATTTTTCATGTTCTTGCTGCTGTCCTTTGCTAAATAGCCCATACACTTTACCACTCCCAGTCCTTTTTTTGGATCTGCCGATGTCGGCTCGGTGTCGCACCCAGTATAACGCTCTCACCCTGATCCATGCTGTCCCCTCAGACATCTTCTCAGCTGTACTCGGTTTCTTCTCAGCTTCTTCCCTCCAACATTTACTTCGTATGACCTTTCACCGACTTTCGCAGCCACGACTCCTTTTCTTCACCGCTCCTGTCCATCGGGAATTGGTTCAACCCATACTTCTTCCCCCACTGTCAGCTCAGGTAATTCCCGTGCGCCGTTGTCGCAGTACCGCTTCTGAGTAGTCATTCGCATTTTCAAACTTTTTCAAACGTTATTCAGGGGTTTAGTGGCTATCGACACCAGCGGATTATGATCAGTGTACACGGTTGTCTTTCTTCCAAAAGTATAATCATTGAAACGCTCCATGGCATAGACAACTGCCAGCATCTCTTTCTCGATCTGTGCGTACGGCTACTCGGCCTCTGTGAATGCTCGACTGCGGAAATCCAAAGGTCTTCCGTTCTGCAACAGAACAGCACCTATTCCACTCTGGCTACTATCACACTGTACCTCTAATGGTTGTGCTGGATCGTTATATCCGAGTACGGGCGCATTACTGATAAGGTTCTTAATGGTTGCGAAAGCCAAATCCTGTTCCTTCCCCCAGCTCCAATTTACTCCTTTGTGAGTTAACTGCCTAATCGGAGTCATGACATCAGCGAGTCCTGGTAGGAACCTGCTTAAATAATTCACCATACCGTTTAGGCGATGGAATGCCTTCACGTCGTTAGGGGACGGCATCTCTTGTATCGCCTTAATCTTCCCTGGGTCAACCCTGATTCCGTCGGATGTTAACACATGCCCATGGAAAATCACCTCCTCTTTCCGCAGCTCTACTTCCTCGCGTTTTAGCTTGATGTTCTTTTGCACGCAACACCTCAGGAACCGGTGTAGCTTAGTGTCATGCTCTTCTTCGGTAGAACCGTAAATCAGAACGTCATCTGCCACACAGGTTACGCCATCTAAATCATCTATTGCTTGCACCAAACGCTTTTGGAAAATTTCGCTGGACACTTTCAGGCCAAACGGTAATCACAGCCAACGATAACGTCCGAACGGTGTAGAAAATGTGGTGAGTAAACTGGATTCGTCGTCTAGAACAACGTGCCAGAATGCGGAAGAAAGGTCTACTTTCGTGAAAAACTTAGCTTTTGTCAAACGTGGTAAAACATCTTCTAACGTCGGTAGCGCATAATCTTCTCTACGCAGGGCCTCATTCAGTGGCGTCGGGTCTATACATACGTGTAATTCGCCATTTTTCTTCGTACTGATTGCGACCTGGATAACCCAGTCTGTTGGCTCATCAACCTTTGCAATCACACCCTGCATAAGCAGCTTGTTCAATTCCGCGGAAAAGCGGTCACGTAACGCAAATGGGACTCTCCTAGCAGGTAACGCAATCCGGCGTACCAAAGGATCTAACGACAGGTGAGCGGTACTCTCAAATTCCCCTAAACCTGGGCTAAACACAGACGGATACAGGTCACTAACATCGGCTTCACTCTGACAAGCGTACACAAAACGATCATGGCAAAAAATGACAAAGCCAAGAGATAAAATCGAACCAATGCCGAGAATCGGCGTGAGATCCTCATCCACGATCACGAACTGCAGACGATACGAAACACCGTCTCTCAAATTGACCACTTCAGTTGTCGCTGAGCCCTTTGGCTTGAGTCTGGAACCATTCCACATGCGCAAATAATCTTGATCCGATTGAATTTGCACGCCGCGGCAATGCTTTCTGGGCAAAATATAGATCGTCGCGCCTGTGTCTAACTGGAATGGCACAGACCGTCCCTCGTTCAGATGACTTGCATAGACACACTTCTGCGACGCTTTCCGAGACACGTTACCAATCGCTTGTTCGGTGTCTTCTGCTGATTTGGCTGGAACGAGTGCACTGACATTTGTCGTCTGACAGCAGCGGGCGAAGTGATTGCGCTTCCCACCTTTGACACAAATGCGGCCCCACGCCGGACACTGTTCGCGGTTCCTCGGATGTCGTGTTGCACAGAAGTTGCAGGGCTCCTGTCGCGCGGTCGTGGCCCTCGTAGTTTTGCTCCTGGAAACGGCGCCCAACTGAAGCACCTGTGATTGTCATCTACTGGAACTGATAGGCAGTGGAGGACTCACTGTTACAAATGTCGAAACATTGCTGCAGAGATAGGTTGCGCTTTCGTAATAGTCGCTTCGTCAAACCTTCGTCATTGATCCCAAGAACAATGCGGTCCCGTATGAGACTGTCCGCCATGCATTTACAGAAACTGCAGGATCGGGCAAAAATCTTTAGCTCAGTGACGTACGTGTCAACGAATTCACCTGGCCGCCTGTTCCGCGAAAAGAAGAGGTAGCGTTGAAATGTCTCGTTTGTTTGGCCTTCGCAGTATTCACTGAACTTCTCAAGAACTGTCTACAGATTGTTGGCATCTTCGCTCTTGTCGTAACACAATGTCTCGAGCACGCAGAGCGCATCATCTCCTGCTGCGTGTCAAAACCTGGCCAAGCGGTACGCCATCGGTTGTTTGTCCAGACGCGATAGAGTGCAGAAATCCATCCATTTGCTCTTCCACAAACGCCAGTTGCTTGCCAAACTGCGTTCATCCATGTTCAGCGGGGCAGGCATTTGAATAGCCGGTGCAGCTCCAACCATCGTCTGGGTGGTACTAATGTTCTTTTCCTTCTCCGACACCATGTGAAAAGTCGGTCCTTTAGGGACAAAACGTATATTCTGCAAACAAAAGGACCAGGCGAAAACGCAGGCCGAGGGCGAGTGAAACATATCGGTATATACAGCTAGTTGGATCCATAATTAACGACCTTTGTGAATGCATGACATTTTTCCTTTGATTCAGTCAAACAACGCACTCCAATGCGTCCAACTGTTGGCCAATCAGCGTGCATGCGAGAAACGTGTGAACGTCCAGTCAGCTGCCGCCTTTCCTTGCGGCAGCCTAACGGCTTCCTTGCTGGGCTGGCACCGCACAGGTGTTCCGAAGTTGCTTTCGCAGTTGCGGCAAAGAACAAGTAAGTATCAACGACGTCTGTAGTTTCATCCACGAAATCTATCAAATCAGTGAATTTCGGTTCTCTTTCGGTGCGGATAACTGGTGGCGTGCACGGACCACTTGAATTGCGGATGGTTTGGCAGTATTCTGATGATAGAGCTTTCCCGACGCGTCCAACTCGGATTCATACCTCAGTTGTTTCAAAGTTAAGTAGCATGGACGCAGCTCTACAGCTAAACGAGACAGAGCCGCGAACTGATTGGGCCTGATGTTAGGGCCATCAGTTAGAGCTTTAATTTGAGTCCTAGCATTCATGTGGGGCCGTCCGAAGTGTTTGAGCGAAATGTTCATTGCTTCCACAAAACCTTCACTAGGGTCGCGCATTAAGCAACTTTCGATAACTATTTTGGCCTCACCACAACAGTACTGTATCAGATATGAAAGCCTGATAGTTGGACCGGGAGTAGTTCTTGAAACATAAGCTTCGAAGCATCACATACATATCCAATAGCGGCAGGATATCCACCAAACGTGATCAGTCCGTGTTTTGTAAGACAGGATGACGTGCTGGGTCTAAAACAGTTAGATTTACTTTGCAGACGCAGGTTACTGTCAGCTTGTAGGCCGGAGCATGATGCCCCAACGGGGATCGAACATGGACACCAGCAGTTGCCGACGTACAAACCAGTTGAGCTAGAGATGTCACACGCGGACCTCTATTTATTGACTTCAAACAAAAACGACCAGTGGGCAACTTCGGGCTGGAGTTTACAAGTGTCGGCCGAAATAAATCCCGATAGTGGTCACTAACCAGCGCATCCGACTGAAATCCAAGTTCGCATTAGTCCATATCATCAACCATCTTGGCGAGCAGCCGGCACATGCTCGTTAAATCCGACTCCAGCAGAAGAATATGGGATTCAGCTCTTTGAAGCTCCTCAGCAACAATAGTGTTAACATTATTAAGAGAATCACCAGAAACGGACATGCTTGGGCTATACGATTTAGGTACCAACGATACGAAGCCTTAAGTAAGTACCCGTACGAAACCTAAACTAGACACTCCGAACTAATTAACCTAGACCTAACACAGTCTGGGCAGAAGAATAAAACGAAGTATCCTGTAACCGTGCTTCTGTAAGGCAAATTAAATACAGTACATGACTTACGAATTGGTTTTTCAATCGTCGTACAGGAGGGCAGATATTGTAAATTGGGAGGGGGGGCAGCGTGCGGACAATTTGTGCCATGTCACAGTAATAGAGTCATATGGATGACCTTGAAACGTCAAGGATTTGCCAGTGATCGAGAGAGAAAGGAATAAATATTTAAGATGGTAACCGATTGTTGCACACGGAATGAAAACAATGTAAAGTGGACAGAATAATTAGGGAACAGAGATACCGTGTACTCAAGTAAGCAATCCAGGTTGGGGAATACATTAATCTTCCCTTTGGACTTTACACAGTCATCGGAACCAATCTCATCGCATTGTGAAACTGGCAGGCGTAGCTTACGCACGCCAATATGAGTGAAAATTGCTAGCGTTTGCCAAATATCTTTAGAGGTTTGGCGTTTCAGTCGACCAGTATATCAAATCAGCATTGTGTACGTTGATTCATTAGACTTCCCTACGCTTATTTGCTAGCTGCACGCTACTCAGCAACGCATCGATGATGTCACCTCGATTGGTGACGAGTCGTTTGCAAGAAACTTGCCAAGCTCGGCGAACAGATCGCCTGGCGTCATTTGTCAGACATCCTCAGAGCTTTGGCGTGTCAGTTGACATTTACTTCGAGTCAGCTTTGTGGAACTTGATTCATTAGGTTAATTTGGCACCGGAAAGAACGTAAAATAACCTTGATCTCAATGGCTTAAAGTGGACTCTTCCACGTAAGTGGATAGTTCCACAGTTGTGTTTTCAAGGAGCTGACCGAATGGATCTATGCATCACAGTGTTTCAAAATGTCACGGCTGACTGATTTTCAAACCCAAGTTTTATGGTATGCAGTCTTCTCGAATATTTCATTTGGGACGTTTGTTATGCCGGTAGGGTGCTAACCTTTTCTCCTCACTCATCGTCGTTTGATCAGTTACAGGTGGCTTTGGTGATTGTTTTCGTGGCAGCTCTTTTTTTCTTCCGTAACGTTTTTTCTGTCATATTTTGTGTGACTGTCAGGTTCTTGTTTTCCGTTCCAGAATAGCGACCTCACAAATGCAAATATTGTGAGAAAACGTTGCCTCTTATGAAGCATGTCCGGATTCACGAGCGGTCTGTTCACTTGAGTGAGTAAGGTGTTGAATGCAATGTGGCGTGCAAGCCACTTTGCATTGGTAGCGACTGAAGATCCGAGTAGTTTGTGTGCAATACTTCGGTTTGTTTCAAGTTGGTTCGGTTTGTATCATCAGCCGCCTTCTTGGTCAGGCTACGTCTCGAGCAGGGAGGTCCGTGCTTTGCAGAGGACGTCAATACCAACCTTAAATCGTGCACATGGGCGAGAGACCGAGCCAGAAGCACAAAAACGATCGCGTTTCGGCCGTCAGCCTCTTACGGAGTATTTAAACATACTGATCATGGTTCAACATGCAACACATGAGTGGTAAGAAGTTCAGAAGCAGTGATGCAATTGAACTGCCGTCGAAAGTGCTCCGCCTACGGGGCCATACGACGATCCTTATTGTGAGTAGTGCACCCGCTCTGGCTCAGATTGTCTCAATGACGCTTGATTTCTTGGGAGCAATGATGCGTATCAGCTGGAAGAGCTTGCGATAATTGCGTTCTGTTTCTGCTTCCGCTATCACTCGTGCCCAACTGATTCTCCAGACTGCCTTGTCAGCGCACAGACTGCGCTTTTGTACACGTCTAACTGTCCGTCTGGTCATATTGTGCCCAGCTAGCCGGGAGTTTCCTTCTAGATTCTAACAGGTTCACTGAT
>OX104069.1:20842990-21010552 GCA_944474145.2 Dicrocoelium dendriticum
ATTGAACTGGTGGGTGTTACAAGAACTCGAGTTTAATAGACGTACTCCAGTGTACGTTTCTCTTGCACTCCTCGATTTTCGTCCACAAACGCGCGCTCAGCGAGGCGTTTCAAATCCTGATAAAAAGCTCTCATCTGGTTGTTGGTAACCGGAGTGGGACACTTGCCGTTATTGCATGGGAACTGGTGGTAAGTCCAGGAGCCACGCGAGTTCCTCACTTGTAGCTGCGTTAACCTCTTTCACCCATATTTTGATATTGGCCACAATGTCGATATCTTTATCTTCCAATAATCCCCGCAACCTATTTCTTTGCGTGGCCTATAAGCATTTCAGAATGTTCGGTGAAGCTTGTTTCGCTCATCTTGCGCAGTGCATGGCAACATAAATTTTTGGAAGGGAAATCGCGGAAAATTTATTCGACATTAGTAAGATTCTCATAGATACCTGAAAACTTCACCAGAAATACAGACAACTCCTTCTTGACCTCTCCTGCATCTTCGTCAGACACTTCCTAAGACTTCTCCATTATTTCCGTTACCATTAACTAGACGATCCAGGCACGGTCGTTAAGTGTGTAATAATCGTCCAAGTGAGGTGTTCCAAGTTCTTCCGTAATCGACACAGAGTAGGTCGCGCTGGACATGATAACCCGCAATGAAAAACTAGGGATGGTAGGTGGCCGGAAGTGCAGCCCCAATCACCTATTAAGAAGTAATATGGCCTAAACCAGTAAGTAGTTGTATAACCGAGAGGCAACCATCCGCAAATTGAGCAGTCCGCAGTCAAGATCACGACACGCGTCGGTTAAAACAATATGGCGCTTCACCTTACGCTGTCCTCCTTGGTAGACAAGTATTGCCTTGCCGGTGCCAAGAAAGGTCGTTTTTTATTTTTTTTGCAAGGAAATGTCTTTGTTGGGCTGTTCCCTGGCTCTCTGTTAGGAGCTTATTGGTGCAACTACCCGCTGTTTCATCTAGTTTTCAAGGATTGATCTCGGTCCGTCGCGAATCATGTATTAATTCGCTTGTAGTTGTGATGGTGTAAGGTACTTCGGACACACGACTAGACGATTGGAGAAACGCATAGCAGAGTATTGTGTTGTGGACATGCGAAGATCGGTCATCAGCTCTATTTTGGAACACCTAGCTCAATTCGTGACCACACACACCTTCAATGTTTTCTACGTCGTGCCGAAACCCGACTCGAAAAAACTTTGAAAACACTTACCAGTGTCAAAGAAGCCTTTGCGATCAACCTGGTGCGTCTCGAACTGTGCAGGCTGTTGGGGGCTGATGCAGCCCATCCTCCTACCATCTTCCTTACTTGGGCGTGAACGCTGTGCTCCTCGATCCTAGGCAGTGACTCGGTTTGCCCCTTCATGAAGCCGGCCGGATTAACCGTTGTGCATAGTGTGCGCGTATGGATGTGCGCGACCGTCATTATGGCTTGCAGTTGGACTGACGAACACTGGCGGTTGTTTGGAATCAACGAACTTTGGTTTAGCTTTGTAAGTCTATTGGAATGCTTCAACCAGTGTATGGCGTGATGAGATTTATTTAAGCGAAAATTTTCGCTATAAACGGAAGACTAAGACTGTTACCAGAAGCTAAACTGACGTTGATGATTCACGACGAATGTCGAATGTCGTTCTAAACTTGGTAGATCGACTGTTCATCTCTGGTGCGCCGGTTCTTCCTCACATGAAAAAGTGCTAATTAGTTTAGTGAAACGTTTGGCCATCCAAAAATCTCGCAACGGCGGCGTCATGCATGTGTCACATGAACTGAAGTTTATTAGCGTGTGGCCAACGATTAGTACTCGTATATGTATGATGTACAGGTCGTCTAGTTCGAATGGCTATGGGATCGACTAATTGAGTGATGTACTCAAAGTAGATCACCGGAATGATTTTAGGGCAAAATGAGTAGCAAATTGAACCCGACTCGAACAGGCTGTGCTGTTAATCACGTGAACATTGGGGTTGCTTTTAAGCGCTGGATTGGTCGGACGTTCTGTGGATTTGTACCTTGTTCTCCTTATAAACTGAATCCTTGGGACACAGCGAGATGTTGGCACTTTACCTCATTCGCAACGCCTGCATCAAATCGCCGTTGGCAACAGATTGGCTACACTCAACTTTTCATTTATCTCCTTCCCTGCGAGACAACTGGAAATTAGTGATTGAAACTCTCCATTGCGATTCATTCATTATAATTACAACTTTTGTGTATCACGAAGCATATACCTCATTCTAACAGATTTTGCACAGGTTTTCCCCGCGTGGTTCCTCTTCGTTAACTCACTTCGTTTCCCATTCCAGGCGAACGCCCACATGCATGTGACCACTGTGGCAAATCGTTTTTTAAGAAGAGCAATTTGGAAAGGCATATCGGTTCTGTTCATTTGGGTGAGTGTGTAGCCGTAGGAGTCACTAACTTTGTACCGTCGTCCATGGTTTTATTTGATTTCATCCAAGTCAGCACTGCATTTTTTCACGTTGTGGCCACATGTTATTGTGCAAAAAGTTTCCAGTTCTCATACCAGCTAGTTTGCAGTGTACCGAATGAGCGTGGTACATGGTTTGCCTTTTATTTGCTTACCTCTGATGGAACGTACTTGTATATAAGATGGTTGGCGGTTTCCTTTTCCGGATTTACCTGTCATTGCGGCTTCCGTAGGACAGCCACATGAAACCTGCGCCTACAGCGGGACCATTGATGGCTTGCGCTGCACTACCCACAGCTCGATCCACACACCTCATCTTTACTGGTTTCCCGAAGGAATAAGACCAGGAGGCATGTTCCATCAGTGGAGCCTACACACACTTCTTCAATATGCAATGCAGCCGGATTCCCGGCTATCCTTGTAGGGAATCATACGTAACAGACGTACACAATACTTTGGCTTGGCCGTATTGTGCTCCCCAACTTGGCCTATCACGGCCACGAGTACCCCGCCCCCCCCACCTCAGCAACAATTCACAGTTTCATGTTATTGTGGATAAAGTAAAAACATTAAGGAAAGCCCGCCAGTTCATCAACTAATCGATTAACTTACCTTGTGCACTTTTGAAATCTAAGGACAAGTTGAATGCCAACTGGCCGAATCCTAACTCGATGAGTGCGGTTGCGTTATTAAGCGGATTGCATGCTCTGTACCTTCCTTTCGATGTGCGTGAACTCGCAGTTCAACCGCGGGCTACCGGCTTGGCAAAGTCCGTCTAACCGAACCAAGTCTGTTCTCTCGCTTGGTTCTCTGGTTCTCACTTGGCAGTGGATCACGAGAAGTTTGATCAGTCTGGCTTAGAGCCTAGAGGAAGGTCGTCGTGTTGCTCGTGATATTGGCGAATTGGACGCAGAACGGATGTGTGCCAGCTACCTCGAAGCCGAATTCGCACACAGCAACGCGGATCTCAACGTCTTGCTCGTGGACGCGGTTCCCTATCCTCTCGCCGCTGTTGTCGATTGGGGCAGCGACACTTGTTATGCTGCATCCATCGTTTATCTGGTATACACCAATCTGGCGGATGCTAGTACAAAGGAGTCCTATCTAACCAATCTGTACATTGTCGGTAAAGGTATCATTTACGATTCGGGTGGCTCTTACTTGATGGTTGTCGGTAACGTGGCCACAATGCATCGAGACAAGTGTGGAGCCTCTGTGGTGGCCGGATTCTTCAAGGTAGCCGGTCTACTCTCACCAGAACATCTGGGGCTTCATGATAGCCTAGCCATCATCCGTAAAGATATCGGACCCAAGGCGTACGTCAGCGATGAACTGATCACCTCTTGGGCTGGGGTTCGCGTTCGAGTAAACAATACTGACTCGGAAAGACGCATGGTTATGACAGATCTGCTATAGGAGACGAAGGAGCGGGCTTTGCAGGTACCCATTCCTTACATGATAACTAACGAAACACTGAACGGGCATTCCATCCTGACATACGGACCAGAGTAAACGGCCATCGTGTACGATGGACCTGCTCGGGGCCTAAACGTAGATTTGATATTCCAAGAGACCGGATCATTTTTGGGTAAAATGATCAAGATATCTGCTCTGCGTCGTGAGGACTACAAAGCATACCGTGCCCAGAAAGAGTACGCTGATTTGTTCAGTCTAGTTCCTCCGATTGGTTTGACACTCGTCCGAGAACATCAGTTCCAAGCGGCTTTCATGTCCCTTGTCTCTGGTTTAGACTCACACATGCGTGATTCGGAATACTCGTTATTTGAGCAAATAATCGATTAACTTCTATTGTGCATTGATTTCGAAGATTCCATGACTTTCCATTCCCTCACGTGACCGTTAACATACCGAGGTTTGGCAAGGAAGCTACTAATTTTGTCAGTTGATGCTGGTTTTCTAGAAGCCGAAGGTCATTAAGCGACCTACAAATTTGACGAAGCTCTGGAGCCGTTGTACAGCGTTTTGACGGTGTTAGCTTAGCACATTTTTCTCGGTCAAGGGCGTTGCACTTCCGATTTTTCTTCGGCTGGACAAGAAGTTTTGCGGGGAATTTTGGTTATTTAACTTTGCATAGCGAAGAGATTAGGAAGATCTAACACTTGGAGCTTGTAGTCAATGTGGAGGAGGTTAGACCTATCGGCATTTTGTCAACGTTCACATCAAGCGCGGCCACACCGGGGTATCTGACAACGAAAATGTAATTTAAGGGAAAGTATACGCTCAAAATTAACAGCAAAATAACAGAATTAAGCCCACCAAGTAATGTGGAATAGCTTATATTCCTAATAAATTAGTGATCTAGGTTAGGTGTAAGTCCGTTTAGCCTAATTGTGTTGAAGACGCATTATGCATGCAACCTCAACATCAGCATTGGGCACTGTATGTAAACTGATATATATATATATATATATATATATATATATATATATATATATATATATATATATATTTAAACAGTGTGGGCCAGCTCCGTTGATGAAACATGGCTCCCATCCGCATGCGTCCCGGTCTTATTCCTTCAGGATTATACCGGATATGGGGGTGTGAGTGGAACTGTGGGTGACTTGCGGTGCACCACCCATAGCTCCATCCGCACACCCCATATCCAGTGTAAACCCGAATGAATAAGACCGGGAGGCATGTGGATGGGAGCCACTTTTCATCAACGGATCTGGCGCACACTCCTTCACAGACAAACACAAGCACTCCGTATTTGGGGAATCAAGTGCACACAAGGCGGTGGCTGGACCGTAGTCCGCTCCACACTGAGTGCATGGAACCACTCTTTGATCCTAACACAGCCACAAGGACCGTGCACTCCGTCCCTTCCAGCAACGACCAGCTGTCTCCTCGAGCCAGTATGGACGAGGTAGTGGGTAATAGACAGGTAGGTACCTTATCAACATGCTCATCAAGCACAGCCACACCGAAGATATCAAACAACAGCCAATCATTTTAAACGACAAGATGAAATAAAATAAATCGGATAATGCACACAGATACGGGGACATAACTCTTCACTAAATGTGCGTCTGCAAATGATTACGAACGAATCCTCAATAAGTTCAAGAGGTCAGAAAACATATTTTAAGAAAATGCCACAAGCGCGGAAACGTTATCGTAATTAACTACAATTAGCTTCAGCGACGTGTGCAAGTTTATAGAAGATAGTACAGGGAGACAGTAATATGAGAAAGGAAATGATTAGTACAAAATTGCAAACCCACCACCTGAAATCAAGGGACTTAGCATGCAAGTACACGGTTGGTAAATCGAATGCAGCGTACCCAAAAACGCTGCGCCGGTTCTGTCTAGCTTCTCTGCAGGACCCGTCGTCGCTTGGTTGGTGGTTCCGGGTGGCCTCGTTCATGGCTCACTAGGCCTGCCTGGCTCAGGCACTCGCGACCGCATGTGCTACAGCCGCATGCGCTCGATGTCGACGCATCGGCGCTTGCCGCTTCCGCACTTGCAGCTTCTCTGCATGCATGAGGTCTTTCTCCCGCACTGCTTCGTGATCAGCTCGCGCTATGCACGCCGACCAACCGCCTTTGATTTCCATGACCTGCAATCAAGATTAGAACGTGAGAGGCTCAGTTTCATCATGTCCTGCTAACGTAACTTTGGTTTCCCCATATGCCGCTTCCCAATACTTCGCTGACCATATAATAGTTGTTTCGATATCCGCTTTGAATCCAAACGCCACACGTGACCCAACCACCTCAGGTGTCTCAGCAAAAGGATGCAGTCCACTGCATACATCCCAATAAGACGCAACACTTCTGTGTCAGTGACTCTGTCGCCCCATCTGATGCGTATGATCCGTCGCAAACACTGTTGATGGAACCGCTCGAGATATCGCACATCCTGACGCTACATCGTCCACGTTTCACTGCCGTATAGAAGAACGGACAGCACCATGGCTTTGTACACCATCAGCTTCATGCCAATGGTATGCTAATGGTTGTTCCACACTCAATTCTCAAGCTTCTCGAATGCCGCCGCTGCCTTCGACACGCGGATACGCAGTTCACTGTGCAGCTGCTGATCAGTGGACATCACAATCCCAAGGTAGCAAAAGCGCAAGGTGGTTTCCAATACTTCAGCGCCATTGCTGATTCGCGGCAATATTGAAGATTGCACCTCCGGTGAAGGCTGAAAGAGCCAGACAGTTTCGCTAGTGTTGACGGTGAACCCGAATTTTGTCGCTGTCTAAGCCCGGACAGTAATCATGTGCTGCAACTCATCCGCGCTGTGTGCAAACAACGTACAGTCGTCAGCAATATAATAGTTAGGTGTCTCACAGACTAGCGTTCATGCACCGTAACGACAGATGTTCAACAATCCTCCACCAATACGGTGTTCCACGCGAACACCTTAAGCACAAGCCGCATCAAAAGCACAAAACATCATGGCGTGAAGATAGATATTAAACAGGGCAGGAGGTAACACAGCCTTGCTTCACACCAGAGACAACTGCAGAGTCATCCGAGGTCACTCCACTCAGCTGCACCCTCGCTCGCATACCAGTGTGCAGCCATTAAATTAAACATACAAAGCGGGCAACCAAACTCACCCAACACCAGCTATAGTGCATCGAGGTTCACCGTATCAAATGCTTCGCTGAAATCAACAAAATGCGTGTATAACGGCTGGTGTCGTGTGCAGTTCTCCTGCAACTGAGGAGCCGCAAACACCATATCTATAGTGCTGCGACCCAAACGGAATTCACACTGCTCTTCCGCCACTTTAGATTCCATAACTTTACTGACAGGTGGCTAAGCATGATTTGGGCAATCACCTTACCCACACAACTCAGCAAGTTGATGCCACGATAATTTGTGCAACATTGCTTGCTCCCTTTGCCCTTATACAGTGATAGCACAAGGGCATCTTTCAGCTCAGGAGGCACGTTCTCCTCAATCCATACGCGTTGCACCAAGTGGTGCAGCGTAGTCACCAACGCGGGTCCGTCGTGTTTCAATACCTCAGGCGGGGTTCCGTCGGCACCGGCACACTCGCCGTTTCGCAGCTGAGCAAGTGCCCTCTGCGTCTCGTCCAGTGTCGGCGTATCTGCCAGACTCGCCTTCACATCGTACTGCTTAAGGCCGTTCAATGTAGGTCAGTCGATCTCTGAACGGTTGTTCAAGTGACAGTCAAAGTGCTTTTGCCAAATATGCATTATGTCTGCAGTCTATGTGAAGTTAGCACATGAACTACCATCGATCAGTTTCCTCAGCAGGTCCAACGTTGGTCCATACACCGCCTTTAAAAAGTCAAAGAATTCCTTGTGTTGGCAGCGTTCGGCATAGCATTCCCTCTGATTTGCCTTCTCCGTACACCATGCATTTGTAATGCGACGGAGCTCGCGAAACTGACTCTTCCCAAGTCACATGGGTCTGTCACATGTGCAGCAAATGCTGCATTCTTCTCACACACCAATGCGCCAATCGTCTCATTGTTGTCATGGAACCAATCAGGACGCTTCCAGTTTGCGCGCCCGATGGTCTTCTCGGCAGCAGCTGTCACCTGGTCGCGAATGTGCTGCCACAGATCGCCTACTGTGGCTATACATTCCACTTCACACAGGCGTGCAGTCATCGCCTTCTCCAGCTCAATGCGTTTCTCTACAGTACCGCGGGCGAGAATGTTAAATTTACGCCGATTCACGGCGGGAGTGCAATACATGGATGTACGAAAATATAAGTGCAGTTTGGTCTGCACCAATTTGTGATCAATGCCAGACTCAGCTCGCCGCAATACGCATGTCATGTGCACTTCACGCAAATCACGCTGACGTGCGATAACATAGTTGAGCCGATGAGCGTGACCACTCCTTGGGTGCGTTCAATTTGCCTTATCACTCGCGCTCAGTGCAAACCGAGTATTCTTGATCATCCGGCCGGGAGTGGCAGACAGTGAAAGCAGCCTGTCACCGTTCGCATTCGCTGAACCAATGCCATGCGGACGCATAACGTCTGTCCACACCGATGCATCAGGCCCAACGCGCACGTTGAAATCACCCAGCAGAAATAGTCGATCGCTCCTTGGCACAGACTGTATCACGGATGATAGCTGAGTATAGAATTGATCACGCGTGTCATCAGGATAACACATTGTCGGACAGTACGTGCTTATAAAGGTAGCAAACTTACCTCTTCCGAGTCGTAGGCGAACAGTCATAAGTCGCGCGCTGATGCCTGTTGGTTCACCCACCAGCTGGTCAGGGAGGCGATCGGATATTGCAAATGCGACCCCATCATCATGTGGTGCTGAGGCGGCGCTGCTCACCCAGTATAATGTGTAGCCAGTACATGCTTCATACAACTTACCTTGCTCAGCGAGCCGAGTTTCACTGAGCGCCGCAATATCGATGTGGTAGCGCGCCAGTTCCATCGCGACAAGTGCAGTGCTTCGCTTGGGCGCTTACCCGAGTTCCGGTCCAGTTGTGTGCGCACGTTCCACCACCCGATGCTGAGTGTTTTGCGCGCAGGCATACGATTGCATTGGTGGGTAATGGCACGCGACTTAGCGGTTGTGCTGGAGGTTTGCTTGAGGGACTCCACCCGGAGCTTTTGGCTTGATAGACTGACCCACAAGGCAGTGGGTTGTTTGGAGGTTTGCTTGAGGGACTCCACCCGGAGCCTTTGGCTCAATAGCCTGACCCACAAGGCAGTGAGGAGCAGATCCAGCTCGGGAATGTGATTGCAGAGACAGATTGGCATCTGCTTGACGGCCGTCACACACAGCCTTTGAGGTAGTGGAACGATTCATATATGTTTTGCGACTGTAGTAGGATACACCTGGGACCACGGCCATATACGGGTGGATTTTGGCAGGTTTTGCACCAATTTCACCTGCCTGACTTGAGGCGGGCGGTAACAAATCAGCTTCAGAGACAATGCGTGGCGCTCCTTCTCTACGCCAATCTAGCTATGAGCTTATAACCCGTAGACCTGTTGTCTCCCATTTCTAACTTTTACGGGAAGAGGACCATCGACCACTTCCTAACCTCCGAAGAGGATGGACTAGGATACTGGCAAGGCGCCCACACCTGACAGGAGAACGACTCGGGTCCTCAGCCAAAGCCTTCGCTTAAATGTACACCCGAAAGGCAGCGGGTCTAGCACATGGTCACTTCACTGACTCATGCGGATTGGTGTCCTGGATCTTAGCAGGGAGAAGGGCGTAACCCAACTCCTACCCAGCGGTCGCCACGAGGAGGCGTCCAGAATATGAGCCAATGGCACAACAGTAGCAGCAGTGGGTTCACCATCTGGCAGTATATAACCACCAACCATCAATATATATATATATATATATGTGTGTGTGTGTGTGTGTGTGATTTATGGCGATACTGCTGACGTCATACTGCTTGGTCCTAATAAAATTACCTTATCTGCTTGCAGCCGGGTGGATCTGAGGAAACATGCTGTCGCTGAGCCCCCCTTCTTTCTTTCTGCCTCACATATTCTCTTCTTGTCCCCTTTTTATCTATCACCCAAAATTCCTGTAATTCATCTTTCCACATGGTCGATTACCTGCGCAGTCCTTTGCCTGTTTGCCAAGCGTCCAGCTTCGGGTGTTGGAAAGTGCGCACTCTAGTTGACCAAAACATAGTGAGCGCACTTATTCGCGCACTACCATAGTCGCCATGGAACTCTCGTGCAAGTGGATCGATATTGCAACACATTGAGACACCACCAACTGCCAAGGGGGCTGCATGATACTGGTACCGGTTACACCTTCTACTGGAGATGGGAAACGTCACCATAGCATCACGTGCGCATAGGTTCGGATTTTCTCTATCTGTCCTCCTACGACTTTTCGCCTGCGACTTGGAATAGGTAAATTTGCAACTTTCATTAGCACCTTTGATCTCACCATGTGTTGTCTTGATGGCACGATGGATCTGTTTTATGCGTAGTTATCCACCGTGATACGGTCCGTGCCGAGGGTCGGCCGCCTATTCCTCATGCGTGATATCAACGCTCGCATTGGGTGGGATGCCGCGAGGTGAACAGGCGTCATCTGTCTATGGTATTGGCACAGCCAATGGAAACGGAGACCGGCTGCTCCCCCTTTGCGCCTCCCATGACCTGACGATCACGAAGGCATTGTTTACACTGGTTGTGATTGATAACACTGATTGGACGCAGCCACGGAGAGGTCACACTCACCTGCTCGACCATGTCAAGGTAGGCATCAAATGGTGCCTCATCATCCACTGTGTCCAAAAGTGCTGCCACTAAGCCACAGCTGGTGTTCACCGCACGGCTGCAGCAAACATTCGCCGTTGTCCATCCGCTCTGGGTTAAATCCTTACTTGCCGCCTAGTTGAGCTGCTGAAGTGCTCAGGCGACGTACTTGCGCCTTCATATTCACGTGCCATTTGGACGTCGCAGAACACGTGCGACTTAATACATATCAGGCTCAGCCTCGCTGCGAACTACCTATGCTTGGGACGTTCCGTTCACGACGCGCAAACGTCGTGTGCCGGCAAATATACGTGGTATAAGTGGTTTAATGGTTTATTTCTTAGTTTTGCTCACTTTTCAAATTTCGTTTTAACTCGAGTAAACCCACATGACGCGGTGGTCATTTTTCCACCTATGGTGAAAATGGTGCACATCAACATTTGACCGATGTACAATCGTTTCGCCTCACATCGAAAACATGGTGGCTTTCCAAAGTCTATATCACCTGTGGGAACATCAGGATATCCTCCTGTCAGTCAAGAATCGTAGTTACCAAGCATGGAGTAGGAGGATGTTCGCTTCACATTGGGAACATTAGGACAAAAGTCCTCAAGGTTTACGGAATATCGTTTATGTCATACGGAAGCACGCGGGTTGCAATACTGAAGTCCACATATTTGTGTTTAGGAATGCATCGTTTGCTACCACCCTGGGATTTGTTAAATCTGAACTTTTTGCATTCGGTTACGTCTTGTCCGCCGTACACTATATGCTCGCCTTTCATAAGGCGGCTGGACGAAACGGTGAGATGACAACTCTGCGATGTGCTCGGTCTACAAGAAATATTTACTCAGGGACCACTAGCTTGCAGGTGCTTTTTTCCTGCATGTTGTAAGAGAGGGAAAGAAGAAGCGTTATAAAAGTGGTCAGTGACAGAGAGTAGAGGGAATAAAATTAGAAAGCGTCATAACATTACATGTGGGTTGCGAGACTGGTTGCCGCAATGTTTGTAGTTATTGAGTTACATTTACATTCACTTTCACTGTTAGTCTTCAGCTTACCTCTTACCTATGCGTTTTGTTGCGTTTGTCCACAACCTTAACGTGTGAATTTTTTTCCCATTATTACTTGCGTTTGATATTCGTTTTTTGCCCATGTTCTGCATGTCTGATGGCTTCCTGTTTCCTGTTCCAGAACGACGAACCCACTCCTGTGAATATTGCGGAAAATCTTTTTTCTACAATGCTTATCTCCAGATCCATATATCTTCCGTCCATTTAAGTGAGTGCAGCCTTGGTTGCTTCGCTAGGTTCTCCTATTTTATATATGTCTAAACAACCAAATGTCCAATATTTCGACTTGTATATACCACCACACACCTGTATCATACTTCTTGTAACTCGTAGTCTATCAAATTCATTGTGGTCAACTTTTGAAGCTCATTTGGAACATATGTTCTCATAAACTACGAACTGGGATTCATTTTTCTACTTGTTTTTAACAATTTATTTCTTTGACACTACAGCGAGCGAAGGACTTGTTTCTTTCTGCCACTGATTGTGATTTGACTGCCTCCATCTTGAGTAGCAATCGAAAGCACCATGTATCTATTTTCTCACCGCACAGCTACCTTATGCCGTTTTCTTTTGACATTCATCATCGAGCCTTGTCAAATCACTTTACGGCATTTGTTTGAGACTGATGAAGTTTGGCTTTTGGGTGGATGCATTACCAGCTAATCATCTCTAATTGATTTGGCATCCGTTTGAAAATGGAAGAGCTGTCAACGGCTTTTTGTACACCTTGGTTGGGCTCACATTGTCAGGGTTTTCCTGCGCATCATTGTTCGGGACTTATCAACGGTGAGCAACCTGAGGTAGTGTTCACAACTGAAAGCCGGTTCCTCGGCAACTGAGAACAGCCATGGGCGACGGATGATTATGCTTCCTCGCAGCTAATAGCAGCGCATTACAAAACCAGCATGCGTGCCGCACGATTTCTTATTGAGGTGCGTTTAGCTTGCTAGCAATTATCAGATATTTCAATTGACTTGTATTCTACTAATCGGCATTGTCGAACCTGGTTCAGTAGAACCAATTGTCACCGAAAGAAACGTCACTTACATTTCACCGTGGCTTTAATGTCATCTGTACGCACTCAGCACTGCTATCATAAAGTAGCTCAGCCTTCGCATCGTGAAATATGTTGAGCTTGTTGGTCTGAGCTGGACTTATTCACTTGATGAATGAGCAATTCGTACGCTACGTGAGCAATCTGTTGGGTTCATGGATTCACGTATCGCAGTTTTAGGATGTAAAATCTAATCGCTTTTTAATCCCAGGTTATATGTCATTCAGTCTAGTAGATTATTTCAGACGGGATTTTTATTAAGCCGTTAGGGTGCCATTCTTTTCCTCTTAATCGTCATCTTTTGATCAATTGCAAGAGGCCGTTCTGATTGTATTCGCCACAACCTTTTTCTAAACGTTTATTCTTTTGTGGTTTGTAACACTGTTAAGTTCTTGTTCTCCGTTTCAGAAAAGCGGCCTCATCAATGCAAGTACTGTGAGAAAACGTTTTCTTCTATGGGCAGTCTCCGGGTCCACGAACAGTCTGTTCACCTGAGTGAGTAGATTTTTGAATTCATTGTTCGGTCGCAATCTTTTTCCTTTGGTTTTACGGTTATGACACAATGTTCAATTGGATATTTCGTTAAATGTTTGGAACCAATGTAATCTCCCATTCTTTTCGTATGCATTCGGTATGTGCCATCAGGCTGCTTCTATGTAAAGCAACACGCGTCACAAGCTACCCCAATGCGATTCGACGTAGTCTATTCGTCATTGACATAGAGGTTACTCACCGCTGTGTGATTTTCCATTATCAACAAAACTAATGAAGATTCTGATTTTTTGTTTACATATTTGCGCTGATCAGCTTGAAGTAACAAGGAGTGACTAATCCTCATTGCATTTCGGAACGTGTTAGCTGAATTTCACAGGGGACTGAGATTGTGCAGCGTGTATAGTCTTGACAGAAAGCAGATTTATCTATGCGATCCAAACAAGAACATCAGAAGACGTAGATTGTGAGATGACGTCGCCATTTCGTACGTTATCCATGGCTATATGGACGGGGTCATTGAGATGCGAGCGCCGATTTCTCCGCGGTCCAATTATGTGCACTGTGGTCGATCCTGAAACTTGTTGTCCAGCTGCAGTCCCCATCTACGATTGTCTAATTGTTATAGCACTGGTAAGGAAACCACCACTCTCCATCGTTTTGTGAATGTGCCTCACTCACCCATTTTCATCCCGCCCTCTTTTAAGATTCCCCACATTCGTGTTTTCTGTTCGCCTCACATTTTTGATTAGCTTGTATTGTCACTTAATCTCAAGCTTATTAGCTTTTCTCTTACTCTGCATATTTCGCTCGTTCTTAAGGCACCTTATCGATCTTTTCCCCTTGAACTGACTAGCCTTGTTTGACCGAATCTCAGCCTGTTTGGATAGTCTGTGTATATGTCCTGATTCGCAGTATTCGTGTGATTCGTACTCACGGACGCTTGGCTCCCGGTTCGACTCGCAGCGGGTAACTTTTTTTGTACCCGGGTTGCCGTTCGTGTGTCGGTTATTGCTTCGTGCGAGTGTTGTGAATTTCGCCTCCGGCGATGATGAATATTGGTGGCATTAGGATCATTTTGTGTTGTCTATCTGTCGTCAGGAATCTTGGAGTGGACACTTAATAGTTTGAAAATCGCCCTAATAGTGTACCGCCTTATGTCCATTTCCTCTGAACTATTCTCATTGTCACAGTATTATTTTGTCGTTTTCGAGGAAATCTATCCTATCTTTTATGTACCTCTCGAACTTCCTGTTTTTGCCTTCGGGTGTCCTGTGGAGTTTAACTAATCACTTCAAATCTTTGTAGCAATCGAGCTTATGTTTGCGTTGTTCTGTGTTTGTTTACTCCGACTGCCTCGAGGAGTGGGAGCTAGAAGAGGAGCATTGCGTGGGCGTTTGATATTAGGAAAACACTTATTGGTGCTCGCTAGAAGTAGCGGTGCGAAACGACTAGATTAAACACCGAGACGAACCAATCAGCTATTTGCATGCCGGCCGAATAGTTATCTCTCTGTGCACTACTTGAACAGCCAACAAGCGAGTTATTGCGCTATAGTCAGGAACTTTCAATTTGGTCATTCTCTCCTGAACTACAGTCGAACCCGCAGTCGGATCGAATCAAAACATCAAAGGGGTCTGCGGCAGATCAGAAAAGGTTACCTACGTCATTCAATACACGAGCAAGCTATATGACAGAAAATCCTCGGCCCTATTCCAAACTCGAGAACTGAGCGAAGTCGGTAATCTTTTCTCTCCGCATTTGTCAGCACTCTGTTGTTTACACACAAGTATGTCCAGTAACAGAAAGGACTTGTCCTTGACAGAAAAGTTGGCCGTTTTGGACAATAGGAAAACTTCTCTACCAGGAACCTCGCAGTCGGAGTTATCGCATGATTTACGCACTTCTCGCCGTACCCTAGCTAGGTTGATTGCCAGCGAAAACGATCTCCGGCAGAATTTGTCGCATGGCGCTGCAAGCTCTCAGAAAAGGAATCGATGTGGAAAGGATGACGAAGTTGAAAATGCAATGAAAGACTAGATGATATCGGTTCGTGAGCACAACAGGCCCGCTTTCACAGAAAAAAGTCAGTAGATTTCGGGGAAAAGCTTAAAAACATTTGCTGCCGCAGAAGGATAGTTGCAAACATAGAAGAATCGAAATCGACTTGTGTATAAACGTGCGCATGGCGAAAAGCGTTCCGCAAACACAGCAATCTGTAAAAATTTGCTGAAAAATCAACTGCCTGAACTTTTAGATGCATTAAATGATGATAACGTGTCCAATGCAGAAGAAAAAGGTCTTTTTTACCGAGCAACCCTAGAGAGCTCCTAGTGTTTTCTGCCGACAAGCTCAGCGGATCGAAAAAGTCATGGATAGAATCACTCTCCTGTGTTGTGCGAATAAATCAGGCACGTATAAATGAGAACTGGTTTTAATGGCGTGAACGTGGGCACACATCCAGCAATTTACAGAGCTAACAAAAATGCGTGGATGCCGAAAGAACTTTTCACTGAGTGGGTCCACGAATGTAACAAGGAGCTAAGCCAAAGTGGCCGAAGAATTATGTTAGTTTTGGATAATTACACTGCGTATCTACAGGTAGAATGCCTGAAAAGCATTCAAATGGAATTTTCGAAAGCAAACACGACCAACATTCTTCAACCCACAGACGTAGATTCGGTTATGAATCTGAAAATCCGTACTAGAATGGAAATTGTGAGCCGAATTCTTTAGCAGCTCAAAATAATGTACAACTGACGTCGCATTGCTTTCTCAGCAAAATATATAGAGTAGTGCCAGTTTCTGTAGCTATCCAGGTAGTATGCAGGTATTGTGTTATACATTTTTAATTATAGCTCATGCTCTTATAAATAAACATCTTTTGTAGACTTTAGTTACAAGTACGTATTTTATCCTTCTTAGGACGTTTAAACTCAAGTGATATACTGTACAACAATTCATTGATTGTTTCCGTTTTGGAAAAAATGGCAATATCAGTTAATTGCCCAGTCCGCTTTGTTGACCACTTTTGAAATATCCCGATGGCGCGCAATAAAGCGGGTCCGACTGTATTTATTTTGACCCTATATTTTAGCTGTACATATTTCCGGGTGCTCTATACAGTTTCTACACTTGGTTTTTGTTTTCTGATTTGAGAAGTGTCCGCATCCAGTGGCTGTATCGGTTATCCGTACTGTCAGCGGAAACAACAGTTTTTGGCGACGGATGCAAAGATATTCAAGTTGTTTATCTTTGCAAATGATTTAAAAGCACTTTTTCTTCCATTACGTTTTGTCAAAGAGTGTTCAAGAGCTCAGCTTCAATGAAACAGTTTCCCGACTTACAGAGATGTTCGGTGATCAAGCCTTGTTTTTCAACAATCGGTGCAATTGTCTGAAGCTATGCAAGAGTGACAGCAATAGTCTCATTGTTCACGCAGCAACAGTGATGAGAGAGTGCCGAAAATTCAAGCCGAAATCACTTACTGAGGACCGATTTGCTTGTCTGATACTGATATGCAGCGTGTAATCTCCAAATGAAACCGAGATCCGCACCAGAATACTCGGGTTGTTGGAGTGAGACGCGGATGTCACACTGCAAGCTGTCATTGTAAAAGCCCAGAGAATTCTCAACTTAAAACACTTACAGCTATGCTCGAGGATACGAAGACCCATTCCAGTGATTTCACACTTCAGCAGATTTGCAGGAACAAGCTACCGGCCACTGATTGCTTAAGGTAAACCACCATCAGCATGTTGGCAATGCGGAGACTGGCATATCTGCTTGAAATGTCGTAAACGCGACCACGAAGAAACTCATTGCAGATTCAAACCATCTTTCAGACTGGTTCATGATGCACAAAGAAAACCTATGGACGTTTCGCGAAGAGTGGACGCCAATTTTACTGACGATCTTAAAGATGACAGAAAATACATCAACCTCAATTGTTGCCAGGCGCGTTTGCAGATCGATACGGCCTCAGACATCACGGTCATATCAGAAAGGCTGTGGAGGATTGTCGGGTCGACAGATATCAAACTAACCGATCAACAGGCGAAAAGTGCATCAAGTGCCTAGTTGAAATTGCTTCGTCAAGTCGAATATGTGTCTCGTTATGCCAACTTTACCGCATGGGGAACGATTTTAGGTCACGAGCCACCGGAATTTGAATCTTTTGGGTCTGGACTGAATCGAGTGTTTCAACCTACTTGATGTTCCGATCAACCAGCTTTGCGCAAGTGTCCAGATACACAAGTCGACAGACCCAACAACTGTATCCATCGAGCGCCTACGTGAGAAATATGCAGCAGTCTTTCGAGAATGCCTCGGCAATTGCACCAAAGTACAAACTTCACTGACACTTAAGCCAGATGTTCTTCCAGTGTTTCGTACGAGACGCCCTGTAACTTATGCGGCAACTTCAATGGTTGACCAGGAGCTGGATGGCTTAGAGAGAGCAGAGATTATCCCTTCAGTGAATTACTTCTCTTGGGCGGCACCCATTGTCGTGGCCAAAGAGTCCAGCGGTCAGATTCGCATATGCGCCGATTTCTAGACGGGTCTTAATGGTACATTGTACGCCCATCAATGCCCTTTACCGTACCCAGATGATTTGTTCGCAAAATTGAATAGAAATGAATGTTTCGCAAACCTGGATCCTTCTGGTGCATACCTGCAGATCGAGGTACATGAAGCTTCATGATACTTATTCACTATCAATACGCATCGAGGCTTGTGCCAGTATCACCGTCTCCCATTTGGAGTCAAATCTGCACCAGCCATATTCCAACAGATCATGGGCACAATGCTGAAAAATATCGATGGAGCAGCCACATACCTGGATAATGTCATTGTTATCAGAGACAGTGCTAATGACTTATTCGAAAAGTTAGATCGAGTTCTTGGTCGTGTAGAGGAATATAGATTTAGACTACGACCTGAGAAGTGCAACTTCTTTATGGACTCGATTTCGTTTCTCGGCTTTATACTCGACAGGAACGGCATGCGTCCAGACCCAGCGGACATTGAGGCAATCAGGAAGATATCGCCGCCCAAATTTGTTGCAACACTAAGGTCCTTCCTAGGGTTCATATGCCATTACAGCGCGTTCCTACCCCACATACATCGCTTGTTTGGCCCACTCAATGACCTGCTGACCAAAAATAAACGCTAGAGATGGTCCGAGGAATGCCAGAGCTCATTTGACGAGGTAAGAAGGCTACTCTACTATGTTCCGAACTTCTGCTGACACATTACGACCCTGCTTCGGAGATTTTGGTGGCCGCAGACGCCTCGAATCTTGGCATTGGTGTAGTCATAGCCCACAAGTTCGCAGATGGTTCAGCAACGACAATTGAACATGCATCGCTATCGCTGCCTCTCGCAGAGCGAAATTATGGCCAGCTCGAGAAAGAAGCCTTGGCGATAGTCTTTGTCGTGAAAATAATTTCAAAAGATGCGGTATGTAAAGAATTTTACACTTTTTACTGACCATAAGCCTTTGTTGACAATTTTCGGATCATAGTCGGCTATCCCTATCTATACGGCAAACAGTTGCAGCGATGGACTACTACTTATTCGTCTACGACTTAACGGTTAAGCACATTTCTGCGACGAGCAGTCGTCAAGCTGATGCGCTTTCCCGGTTGTTAGAAAACCAGCGGCGCCGGCACGAAGAATCTATCATTGCGGCAATCTCTGAAGTCATGAGTGAATCACTGGGCTTCCGACAATTTTTGTGATGGTACGTGACGCATCACTGTGGGATCCTGTCCTACAACAATCTGCATGGGGAGTGTCAAAGTTTGTTCCGGAGAAAGACGAAGTATCCATCATCACTTAACGTTTACCATTGACGGAAATAGTTGTTATTCCCAGGGAGCTTTGCCAAATGATTCTGCGGCAGTTTCATCCTGTCACTAACCGAATGCAAATGATTTCGCATAGATACGTTTACTGTCCGCATATCGACTCGGATCTGAGACAGCTGGCCAAATATTGCCCGAAATGT
Source organism: Dicrocoelium dendriticum (assembly GCA_944474145.2). NCBI lineage: Eukaryota > Metazoa > Platyhelminthes > Trematoda > Plagiorchiida > Dicrocoeliidae > Dicrocoelium > Dicrocoelium dendriticum. The sequence goes on from OX104069.1 coordinate 20,862,287, forward strand.
GCGCTTATCAGCTAGGTGCTACGAGGAAGGCGGAAATATCTTCTTGGTCGTTGTCAAGGAAACCCTGGGAGCGAGTACATGCGGATTTCTTTTGTCCCTTGAATGGACAACAGTATCTCATCGTTGTCCTTTGCTTCAGCAAGTAGTCTGAAGTGTTCTGCATGGAACGCAAAACAAGTGGCACAACAATTGGCGTACTGAGGGGACTTTTCGCCCACCATGATTTTGTTTAGGCCCCGTGGTAATGACTGTGAGTCTGTTCCCTACATCCTAATCGCATGGAAGCAAATTTCGCCAATCGACGGATCACTTACTCTTCCGTTTGGCACTGCGCTCCCAGGTAGTTTCATCATGAAAACTCCTTTAAGTGGAGTAACGATACTCTGTAGTCACCGTGCGTATGTCTCAGATGGAATCTTTTTGAAAGTTTTACGATTTTCATGGATTCATTGGTGTTCCTTACCACTTACTCTCTTTAGGCTCTGCTGTTTCATAGCTGCGAAATATTGCTAATGATTGTTGGTGTACATCTGATTCATTAACGTATTTTCATGTGACCAGGTTATGCGCGTCCATCACAGTAAGCACAAGTGATGTGCTTAATTATGCTGGAAGCATTCACTCTGAGAATACATTGTACATTCCTTATTTGTTGTATATTAGCTCTTCTATGTGTGTGTTTCCGAGACCTCCTTTGCTAACATCTCTATATTTTTATCATCGCCGCTGCATTCTTATCATGTCTTGGCAAATGTCATCATACATTAACACTCGACTCTAACAACTGGATCTATCACAAGTAACTCACACTCGGCGGCTAAAGATCACTCGATATGGATGACGTTCGCACGATTCACCAATGCGACTCAGTGTGCCGTTGCTCTTTGTCACAACTGAGGACTGCTGCACACATCAGACCTGTCGGACGTGCATGTTGCAGTTAGCACGGTGTGGGATGCCAAAGCCTTTTTGCTCGATTTGAAACGTGCATCACGATCGAAAGTGCATAGATGCTGTGCTACAGAGTTACACGGACACCAGAGATACGTCGTAACCCCCAGCCCTTTTTGATTAGTGCTGTATGGAGCAAGAGACAATGTTAGATTATCAGCGGATTTCCCACCTTACCTTTCCGTAAATTCCACTGGTGGCTGCTAATTTTGATGACGGGGGTACTGCCTCCAAAATCGGTGCAGTGCCAGTTAGATTTGGATTCTTGCCATTCTTATGACTGACACGAGTGCCAGCTAGCATCACTGGTCATGATGCTAGGTGGTCCATAGTCACACAGGGGGATCGACAACCGTCATGGGCGATGCAAGTCAATATATTATGAAATCCTTCACCATATGTTTTGCCAAGTGTCCTCGAAATGAGTCAGAACCATCCTCTTGAGGTAATCAGAAAATCTGGATGATGGTGCCTTGAGCGATTACATCTGATTGGGAAAGTATTGCTTTATAGAAGTCTGGCTGAAGTACAGTGACTCTACTGCTTGTATCAGTCCACACTTGATCTCTCGTTTCACCATCACATGGACAATTGCGAAGTATAGTCTCGGTAACGAATCAGTCCTGTCCAGCACTAGTGCTTTGTACTTTGAGGTAAAGGCACATACGGAAGTCTGAAGCACTTCAGTTCAGGTTATTTAGTAGTGTTCGTATAGCATCGTTGTCGGACCCAATTGTATCTATGCCGTCCGTATACTGAGGGTTTATCTGACGCTCACCTGACAGCTTCCACTTCGGTGAGGTGGTGGATCAGCAACAGTCTCGATCAGAACGTAAACGTACTCGATTTTCATTGATACGGATGTCAAGAAAACTTGTAGGTCGCCGACGATAGAAATGGAATGCATGGTTGATATTTGCATCAAGTCTGTTGATCTTTTCCAAGATGGGCACTACCGTTGACAACCGTCAGTCTGAAGGTAGCTTCAGTGTCCCAAATCGTGTTGAATAGAGCATCAAGTTCAGTCAACAGAGACTCGCTTCTACCTTTTAGCAACGATGCAGGAAAGTCGTCGGGTCCAGTAGATTTGCTTCGTTTCACCGGAGCAAGTTCATGCTGAGTCTGTGCTAAACTCGGTGTGTGACATCAACTTCACCCATGGGTTCAGGTGGTTCGGTATTTGACACTAACGTTATGCTTACTAAACTGCTCTTTCAATTTGTCCGCCCAACCTACCAGTTGATGAGTCAGAGTGAACTAAATGTCCAGCTATTATTTCATTATTTAAGAGTTTTGTAGGCACCCATCATCCAGTGATATTCGCCGTTTCCTTTCAGTTTGGTCTGGTCTACTGAATTACCCGGTTGGGCCAGTGATCTTCCTTGAGGTTGTGTTAAGTGGTGTATCGGATAATATCTGAAAAGTGTGTGTTATATGGTGACGCCTGACCATTTGAAAAGCATTGAGTGTGGGACGGGAAATTGCGTGGAACAAGTCCCGTGATGTTCTCCACGCGAACACGAGACAACGTTTGAGTTGACCTTTCCATCTACCGCATCAGTTATTTGCTCACTATGGTAGTACCATTGATGGCCGTCTGTATAACTGCGCCAAATTCCTCTGTAAGCTAAAACATTACATCGTATCGGACGGGTGCAGAACGCTGTAAAAGCGGCTAGCGCTCTGTGGCTGTAATGCGCCCCATCATTCCGAGGCGAAAGCTCGTGTTACACATCCGCAGATCTTCCAGTCAACAGAATTTCTACATGTCAACTGTGACTTTGTCGCTGTGTTCAACGAGCTATTTTATCTCCGCACCCATCGTGTTCCGAAACTGATTAAATTAACCCGAAGACGCTGGTGTTGCATCTACCATGTTGGCCGAATCTTTATCACATTTTCTCAGTTTCCACAGCCGGTTTCTTTTTGAGCATCGCAGTACGAACGGAACACAATTCATCCCCTGCTGTATTTTAGCAACATCACCTGTAGTTCTGCATTGCTTGAAACTGAAAAGTGCTGTATTCTCAGGACCCAGCTAGTTAACAGTTACCCCGCTTCTTTCATTCGTAAACACTCCGTGATGCGCGACGTATGATAAACCATCGTCACGTTAGCGAGCAGGGATCATTTTGCGTCCCTTTTTATGGTGTTTCTTTCCACTTACTGTTCAGCTTTTTTGACGACAGCGATACTTTGAACCGTTGTCTCATTATCGCTCGAGATGCAGAGCTCTCGGTAGTAGTCGACAGATTCGCGGTGGAAAGTTGACAGATCCGTTACGAAACCGCTATCTTGTAAATGTATTTTGGATACGCATCACAAATCAGTTCCCTAGGCATGGAGGTGAACGATGCGTTTTGACCGATCTGATACGAAATGCGGACGCTGGGTGAACAATTATTAAATAAAACGTTTCGTTTGAAGGACAAGTGGCATACATCGATATCACTAGTGGCCAAATCAGCGGCAAACTCTTGTTCCGTCGACAGAGAAGAGGGAAGTTGCAACCAGATAACAAGAGTGTACACTGGCTGCGGAGTGTAGGAGGCAGGTGGAACTGTCCTGCTGCTCCTTCCGGGCGAAGAAATTTTTCATGTTGCCCTACGTCTAACCTTTCACTCAACAGTTTGAACTGCAAGATGGTCTTGTCTGGATTCTGAAGAATTTCCTACCACTTAGATTTAGGTGGAAATGTCATCAAGATACGGTTATGTGGCTGCGATTATTTTGCGGAGTGTAAAGGGAATAATTGCTTGGATGATGTTGAGCAACGTGTCTTCCCATTACCAGTTTACGGACCAAAACCGAATCAGAATACTGTTCTAGTTGAACGCGAACTACAACAGTGTGCACTTCCAGTACAATTCTGCAACGACAATTTGCCGTTCGTTCAAAATAGCCAGCACATATGTCTTTAAATGACACGTCCACAAGGTAATGGTGCCCAGATACACGGCGTTTTCTACGACAAATTGAGCAAAGGGAAATAACCACATTTCCACCCATCTACCTATTTCAATATCCCAAAATAAAGCCTCCCAACGAATACGCTGTGGTTTGCGGTGTCCGATGTATAGCCATCATGATCTCCATTCACACCAATACGTGCTGGTTTCCCGCCTTACACAGCAGTTGTTTGAGGCGAAGTAGCTAGGCGTTCCGAAATGTCCCGTCTTAAATTGCTAGGAATTCGGTTGTGCACGGCTAGATGCTATTCTGCTAAGCGGTGAGACCCTTAAACTGCAACTGTGTGAGTGGCAAGCGAGAAATGCACGTTTGTTTTTTTAGCGGATACTTCGCATCTTCAAATGTATTAGTATTCCAAAGTTATTTCGCGAAGTAGTTTATTCAGTGTTGTTCCGTCAGCGGAAACCGAAATATCTTATCCCTTTCATCCGAACCAATTTTCCGATTCAGGGGGCCTGCTGCTATCTTGAGACACTTTTGATTTGCTTGTGTTGCGAGTTTGAATATTGCTGACGATCTTATCTATTCCATAGATAGAATCCTTGTTAACCAACATTCTACTAAGAGAACCGGTGGCATTTTTGTGCATTTATCACGAATAAAATTGTGGCTTCCCCGATTCCCATGGAATGTCTCACGGATCTGCTGCCATTATGTGCATAAAATGTGCACTTCTTTTTTGAGGATCGTGTATCTCAACAGGTAGTTGATATGTTATTGGGAAATCCGCTTGGCCAGATGATGTCTGACGTCGTCATGGCAGTGCTCGAGTCCAGGTGTGAAGCCTCCCTGAGCCCGATGTACTGTTTATGGATAACGCATCTGTGATTGCTCCAAGTGTAAGTACCACTCAGTGTGTTCAACAACGCCCATCCCAACGATCGTTTCACCTGTTAACTACAAAACGGCATCTGTGACTTTTGTGGATGTATTGTTGACCAGACGAGAAGACTGCTCGATATGGCGCTCTGTTTACGCGGAAATCACATGGACTGGGCTGTATGAGAACTTCACGTTGACCCAGTACAAGGGTTGCCTTGTCAAGATGTAGAATATGCAACGCCAACTGTATGAAATCGAAATTGTCCTTCATCGCACAGACATTGCGTGCCAATGGATATCCAGAAGCATTCATTAGATTTTCCAGTCTCCTGTGGGAACACAAATTACTTTCTAAAATGCCTATCTATCTACAACTACTCCTCAAGATTAAAGTCGTGACGGTGCAACTTGAACGACGGTTGAGCACAGCTATTCGCCGTTCATTCAGCGCTTCTAAATTCTGTCATATTTGAACGACCAGAAAATTGCTGCAGCCTTTGGTCCCGCCCGCTCAACCGGTCTGCGCCATAATCCATTGCATCTACCGATTCGTCTCCAGCTATGGAAGCAGTTAGAATGGAAGGACAGATGATTATCTGGGTTCGCGGATGTGTGGACCAGGCCACACGTCAGGGAGCAGCAAGCAAACTGCTGACCTCATCCATCGCTAGACACCAAATAGGTACAGATCATCGATTTGATCCCGACTCGAAGTTTACAATTGTCTGCTGAAACGAAAACGGCAGGGTGCTTACGTTTGCCGTGGCCGTGACCCTTAATCGTCACCGTCCTACATTTTTGTACAAAGCCAACTGGCGTTAGCACTAAAGCTTCCTTGGGTTTCATTACATTTACCACAGTCCGCTTCCAGATGCTTTGTTCGCAAGATTGAATGGAGGTGAATGTTTCGCAAACCTGGATCCCTCTGATGCATACCTGCAGATCGAGTTACATGAAGCTTCACGAGACTTACTCATTATCAATACGCATCGAGGTTTTGTTCAGTATCACCGTCTTCCATTTGCAGGCAAGTCTGCACCAGCCATATTCCAACAGATCATGGGCACAAGGCTGACATATATCGATGCAGCAGCCACATACCTGGATAATATCATTGTTGTCGGAGGCAGTGCTAATGACTTATTCGAAAAGTTGGACCGAGTTCTTGGTCGTGTAGAGGAATATAGATTCAGACTCCGACCTGAGAACTGCACCTTCTTTATGGACTTGATTACGTTGCTCGGCTTTATACTCGACAGGAACGGCATGCGTCCAGACCCAGTGGACATCGAGGCAATCAAGAAGATATCGCCGCCCAAAGTTGTGGCAACACTAAGGTCCTTCCTAGGGTTCATATGCCATTACAGCGCGTTCCTACCCCACATACATCGCTTGTTTGGCCCACTCAATGACCTGCTGACCAAAAATAAACGCTAGAGATGGTCTGAGAAATGCCAGAACTCATTTGACGAGGTCAGTAGGCTACTATGTTCCGAACTTCTGCTGACATTACGACCCTACTTCGGAGATTTTGGTGGCTGCATACGCCTTGAACTATGGCATTGGTGCAGTAATGGCCCACAAGTTCGCAGATGGTTTATCAAAGGCAATTGCACATGCATACCTGTCGGTCTCTCGCAGAGCGAAATTATGGTCAGCTAGAGAAAGAAGCCTTGTCGATAGTCTTCGTTGTGAAAGAATTTCAAAAGATGCGGTATGGAAGGAAGTTTACACTTTTTACTGACCCTAAGCTTCTGTCGGCACTTTTCGGGTCAAAGTCAGTTATCCCTATCTATACGGCAAACAGGTTGCACAGAATAGGTTGTTTGCTTGGACACGTGCTACGTATGCCTGGTCATCGCTTACCTAGGAGGGCCTCGTTTAGTCTGCTATGTGTAGGGTGGCTCAAGCCTCAAGGTGGACAGAAGTTGAATTTGCTGCGAGAAATGCAGTCAGTGATGACCAAACTTTATGCCGTCGGTCCGTTTCGCCTTCCCTGTTGGAGTCCACGTGACCCGCCTTTTGCTTCGCTCGAGACTTTACAGGACATGACTCGCAACCGACACTAGTGGCGCGTCTTTTGCCGTCCAGTCGGATTGCTTGTTTAAAGTGTGTTTGGTGCTGGGTTCTCTGCGTGGTGATAGCTGCTTATGACGCGGAGCAGTAAAAGACGCAAGGAAGCTCTCTCGCCGATGCGCCTTATGTTTGCACGATAGCCAACTGTTTGTGACGGTATGTTATTACTAGGCGTAGGCGCGTTGACCCTGAATGTTTGCTTGGGACATTAAGGTTTTAAGGTAAGTTCCCCTTCTCTCCTTATCATTCTTCGTTCCGTAGGTTGTAGTGGTTGTATGGCAGCGAAGCATCAGTTCAAGTGGCTGATGTACTTTTGTTGTTGATTAACGTTGAAGGCTGCCAGTCGAACCGGAGAACGGTGCCGATGGAGGCCACTGGTGGTACTCTTTGGACATCAGAGTTAGCTTGATAGGAATTATTCACGATCCTGGGATTGGTTTGTTATTGTGGTGCGTAAGTTGTGAGTGTCGCAGGAGCGTGAGTGAACGACATAGTGGTAATAGTAGTTGAGGCATCCGTTTTTTCAGCGGATGTATACTACCCGGTTGCCCAAACCGACGTAGGGAGTTGTCGTAGGGGACATCATCCCGAGCCTTTGGCTGAGTAGTCTACCCGCAAGGCAGTGGGGCGAATTCACGGGAATCGCGCCCATTGGTTACCGGTGACCGATTACTCAGTTCATACGACTTCCGTATGGACACTTACCAAACAGGGGCCCAATTCTCTCTACAATTTCAGTATCAGATTGCTGTAACCCAATGCAATGAAGCAAGGAGCACTGACTTTGTTATTAAACAGACACGTGACCTCTTATATGTTGAGAATGCTTGTCATGCGAAAACCCACCAAACTATTGGCAGGACGGAGGAATCCAACAACGAATCCGTTTGACTGGATATGACTTTGTGCATTTACATACTATGTATGTATATGTACGAATAAAAAGCATGTTTTTTGCATATGGTGTACATTCTGTATTTTATATTTCCTCTCGTTTTCGTCTTCTCTTCGACATCACACCTATGAGCGAACTTCCATATGTTCCGCAAGTGAGCGCTCGGAAATGTATGGCGCATATGCAAAAAAGTTTTCTTTCCACCCATCGTTTTATTTAATCGCATTGGAGGGTTATGTTGTTTTAAATCCCTTAGCATAATTCTTCACATGCATCCCATTTGGTGTATCGCTGAGCCAACGGATGTTCTATGCAGTTTGCAGCCAGTTACATTCTTCCTCTTCATCGTATATCCTAGTCAAGTACGCCTCACAATCTTATTAGCTTGCATTGGTGACCAGAGCTCCATCAGTTACATCAAAACAAACTCCTTATTTTGCGTAACCTCTTTGACCTAATTGTATGACTGAAATTCTCAGTGAAGCTTTCTGTTGTTGTCAATCTAGTTAGAAGCACTTCGCATCTGTCGTCGCTTATTCTTCTTACCGTTGTTAACATTGTTTTATTTGTTATCGCAGACAAGAGGCCCCACGCGTGCGAACATTGCGGCCGATGCTTCTCTACAAAGTTTGTGTTGACAAGACACCTTGAGTTTGTGCATTTGAGTGAGTATTCCCTTGAGCATGTTTTAAGCATTGCAACTAAGTTTACAGTTATTCTGCTAAATTTCTTCTATATGCCACGCATTGGCGCTATTTCTAACTTGGTGCTACGCGATATATGTGACGTCGTTGTGCACCCACTCTGGTTTCCATGCCCTTTTGCGTTAGTGACTTCACGTAACCAAACTACTCACTGACTGAGTCATTACGCTACACCCCCGTGATTTAAGATTGCTACTTTTCCAACTCTCTTGCCAAGCTCTGTAGGCACATGTTCACGTATACAGCCACTCTGGCCTACCAGTGTTTCTAGTAACTTCGATCTCCTGCCATGATCGATCTTTACTATCTTCTGGCAGCATTGGTTTCATGATCCGTTGAGTTTCGTGTGAATGGCACGCGGAACTGTTTGACGTGTCATCCCGAGTCAACGCATCAACTGTCTGTCATTGTGTATGCTATGGTTAACTCCCTTGTGAGTTCACTGGTCGGCTTTTCGCATGTGTCTACGAAGCGATGCGGGAACCTGAATGTGATTGCCCTTGGAAAGCAAGCTATCGGAGAAAGTGAGTTCATCCTGGAGTTGAAATGGAGTGCCGGTTTCTTTGGGATCTGCCCCTAACACAGTAGCCACTTGAAATAAATGAGAATATCCGTAGCTCGTGGTGTGGATGCGGATTTTGAGTTGTTCGTCGAGCTGAGTGGATATTTTGCAGACCTTTCATTGCCAGACGAAGCAGCATCATCAGTGCAGCTTCAGTGGCCTGGTTCGCAGTGCTTCGTAAGCGACTTCAATAGCCACTCTTTTGCGTTAACTTCTCGCAACTATGTCAACAGTGCGTCCTCCTTTGTGTGGACCTTTTCGCCACTGCCAGATGTGGTTTTGACCTGTTTCTGAAGGGGTTCGCATGTTAGGGATGAGCTTTTGACATAGCATCTGCCTTGCCATGTTCCGTCACCTGTTCTGTCATACTTATGTAGAAGCACTTAATTGTTCCTTTTCTTGCGACACTGTCAGTTTGGTACCTTGCGTGTGATATAGACTCGTCATGTGAGCATGCGTTCTACTGACCGACTAGAGGTAACACGCTATCTGATACCACTTTCAACACCTCATATTCTTCGACTGTGTAGTGCACTGTTCACCTCGTGTCTTAATCCAACTAGGCACAATAGTGGCAATTAAACACGCGCAGAGATCCGTGCACTGTGCTCACCAGTGAGTTTGATGGTCCATGGAATTGTTCTTGGATACTGTGCTAACTTAGGCGTTTGTTCTTACTAGAAAGCCGTGGTAGCTGGCTTCCAACTGTGTGCGATATACGTCAGTCGCCTCGCTGTCTTGTGGGTCAGGTCTTTATAACCCAAAGCTCTGAGTGGGACCCCGTAGGTCGATTCTGTTTCTCGGCCTGGACAGCCGGGAAGCTACGTGCTCACACAACTTATTAGACCAATGTTTTGACGACTATCTCCTCTCTCTCTCTCTCTCTTTGCCAATAATACCCTCGGCTGAGGTGCTAGCGATAGAACATGCTTTCGTATAAAATACCCATTTTAGTTACCAGATTCGAGAAAAACGGAGGGGGAACGCGTAAACCAAACAATTATTTTCGGTTTCTTCATCCTAAGGCTTAGTACAAAAATATACTTTAATTATCAAGTCTGTAGCACAGTACAGAAATAAATTGGATAAAATCAAAAAGCTCTCGTGATGTACGTCGACCAGTGCTTCCTTTTCAATCTGGCTGTAGTTTCTCTCGGCTTCTGTCAAAGTCTTGGCCGCGTAACCGATAGACTTCTAGGATCCGTTTGGGTACATATGCGAAAATAACTGCCCCGATCTCGTGATTTGATGCGTCTGTTACGAGAATGATCTGCGTTTGTTCGTACTGAGTCAGCAACAAGTCTGAAGCCAGTAATGACTTGATTCGTTCAAAGGTACGCTGGCACTCTCGTTTACATTTCCAGGCGTGATCTTTGGTCAGAAGGTTGTTCGGTAGGGCAAGGAGACGATGCATCTCAGGCGAAATGCCCTATAGCGACGGATGAGACCACAGACTAAACGCAACGGTTGAACATCTGTTGGTGAGTGCATCTTCCTTATGGCTTCGACGTTTGCCGGATCTGGTCGATGGCCATTGTCTTCAAGGATAAATTCAGGGTATTTGATCGTTAGCGTGAAAGAAATACATCTGTCTTCACGAATCTAGCAACCATACGGCTGGATACGACCAAACACCTCCGCTGTTCGACCCATTACGATGATGTCGTCGAGATATGCGGCGGCTCCAGGAGCTCTTGTGAGCATGGTATCAGCTGTTGCAAATGGCTGGTGCCGTTTTTACGCCAAAAGGCAAGTGCTTGTACTGAACACAGCTCTCAATCGCTTTTTTGCTGCTGGCCCGGATTCCCTCCTACCTGAACTATTTAAGGATGGAGGTGAGGTCTTCTGCAACTTACTGACCACCTCGTTGGAACTTATATGGAATAAGGAAGCTTTCCCGGCCAACATGAGTGAATCGATTATAATGACAATATATATACAATCAAGGCAACTGCACTGACTATGCTAACTACTGGGATATTAGCCTAAACCCCATTGTCACAAACTTACTGGTCTCAATTCTCATTCGTCGCCTCAGTGCGGAACGGAAATCCTGGATAAGAGAAGAGCAGGCAGGTTTCCGCCATGAACGTGCCTAAATAAACTATATCTTTACTCTGCGGCAAGTGCTAGAGCAGCGCCACGCATACTGCAAACCGACGATAGCTGTATTCCTCGAGTTTAAGAGTGTGTTTGAATCAGTGGATCGAAGCATTGTATTCAAAATACTTGAGTGGAAAGGTGTTCCTACGAAATATGTAAACACTTTACATGACCAATACTCGAACAATAGACGCCGCGTCAGGGTCTACGGCGACCTGCCAGCTAGCTCTACGAAACAAGCGGCTTTCGTCAGGATTGCCGGATTTCCCCGTTTAGTTCGTCGTGGTCTCCATCATGGAGTGTTCCCATGAGTAATTTCACGATACAGACGTTGAGGTGCTCCCTGGTGAAAATCTAGTTGGTCTTGATTATGCGGACGATATCGTCTTGCTGTTTAATGACATAGGGGCGACATAATCCACCCTGAATAGCCTCTTAAGTGGCCCCATTATTTGGTATGCGCTTAGCACTTTCAAAGTGCTAAGTGTTGTTGCAGGACCATCAGCCACTTGATGATCGCTTGCGATGAACTCGAGGTATTTGATCAATTCACTTACTTGGCAGTAGGATCAGCATAGATGGGCGCATGGCAACTAAAGTCAGTTCATGTATTGCAAAAGCTAGTAATGCCTTCATGAACTGCGGCACATTTGGCGACAGAAGGGAGTTGCCTTCCGTCTGAAAGACCGTGTTTACACGGCCATCCTGCTGTATGAGAGTGAGAATTGATCCCTTCGGTCTGAAGATTTGAGGCGATTTCAAGTCTTTGATCCTCGCTGTCTGCAGAGCATCGCTGGTGTCGGGTGGCACTAGCATGTCCGCAACGATGAAGTGCGTAGGCCAATACTAGGCAGTGATAGCACTGAATAAGTTGCGTTGGCTTGGACAAGTACTACGTATGCCCGGTCACTGCTTACCGAAGAATGCCTTGTCTTGTCTGTCGGAAGTTGAATGGCGCAAGTCTCGAGGTGGACGAAAGTCGACTTCGCAGTGGGAATTGAAGTCACTGACGACCAAAGTGCGTACCGTCGTTCCGTCTCGCCTTCCTGGCTGGAGTCTACTTAACCCGCGTTGTACTGACTCATCTGTTTGTTACTGTCTTATTATGACACGGGGATGTGAAAGCTGCAAGGAAGCTGTCTCCCTGATGCCACCTTACTTTTGCACGATAGCCAGCTGTTTGTTATGGCGTGTTGTTTACAATGCGTGTGCACGTTAGGTTTTTACGGTAAGTCTCCCTTCTCTCCCTCTTATTATTCTTCGTTCCGTAGGTCGTTATGGTCGTATGACAGCAAAGCATCAGTTGAGACTCCTGAGATACTACTGTTGATGATGCTAATTCTGTAGCCGTGTTCCGAAACTCTGCACAATCCCCTATGCATGTGAACAGTGCGATAAATCGTTTTCACAGAATTTCAAAATGCGAAACATCTCGAATCTGTTCACTCGAAGTAGTGTTTAATTGATGGTGGCAATTAAATTCCTTTTCCCACTTGCGTTGTACCCTTGTTGCTGGTGTCACATGACTTCGGTTTGATCAGCCATAAAACTTGCTGCAGCTGCTTGTTTTATCCTTCTCACAGCCCAGAATCATGTAATTCTGCAGCTTGTACTATTTTTAAATTCTTCCACTGCATCGGTTCTAGTAGCGAAGCTCAAACGCTCCTCGCAACTGAGAACGCACTGCTACTTGTACTGTAATAATAGTTATTGCACTTTCGTGACAAGCACTTATCTCATTTATGGTTATAGAACTTGGGCACTCACGTTCGAATAATAACACAGTTGCACTGGTGCAGTTGAAGCAGGAGGGGCATGTACAAATCACCTCATGACGCAGTGATGGCTTGTAATCATTGAGGTGGGCTTGAAATGCTGTTCATCAGTTCTGTGCTCCCCTACAAAGTCGGCGACACGACGTTTACGTGCATTTGGCTCTTTACAGATACATCGGTAGACGGAGGGTAATTGACCCCATGGATATGCCTACAGCTATTTGTAGAAAACGCTTTTTGCATTTGACGGTCACAGCAACTTTTCAACGCTTTTGTACTTTTGTGTATCAATAAATTCATTTGAGTTGTCTGTGCTGTATTTTTCAAGGAAGTCGTTACTTCTATGGATCGACATTGTGTTACAGATGAAAGGCTAAAGCTGGACACATCCTGTAGAATGGTCCGTTTGAAATATCTCTCTTCAGTGATAAACGTTGGTTACTAGTTAGTTCACGCATTTATCAGTCAAGTCAAATCAAGAATGCGCTTTTCTGCACCCATGACGGGTGAATTTTCAGCCTTCACACACACGCTATCGATATTACAACAAAGCCAGTTCAGCAGAAACAGAGCAAACAGCAATCTAAGGCTCAATACAATAACATTCTCACTGGCGGAATTTACTGGGCAATTGCTTTATAGAGCAGCATTTTAGTCGAAATGTAATCCGACTGAATAGGATATGCTCGACGTACAGTATGCTTTCGTTCGGGTGTATATTGCACTGTACTTTTGTCTAGTCGACGATTGTATGTATTCGATTGGGAACTGCAATGTGAATATTGTGGTAAATGTCAACGAATATTTCTGAAGAAGTTTAGTGCATGAATTTACGCGCGTCGATACAATCGTTTTCACCGAAGTTGCTTTTGGAACACCACTACAGTGGGACAAAGGCTTCAGGGACCTGTCGAGCAGCTTGAAATGCTTACACAGTAGGCCTGGAAAATTCGCAGGATAAAAATAACTCCAGTGTGGTAGAATACACGCAGTAATGAACTTCAGAATCAGATTGTATGGTACACAGGGCGATCACAATGGTGCGACGTAAAACGAAATTCGCTTTATTTTAGTGCATATTTGATTGCCATGGAGTGGCCCATGACAAATGGTGGCTCAGTGTAACTCCGTTTCAGAGTGCGTGGTGGGATGTCACGCTTTGAGCCGGCGTGCATTCTGTTTAAGTACGGCATAAGCCAAATGAAGATACGGCTAACACGCGAGTCCATCCCGCTATAAGGTTGCTTGGCCTTCCATTAGACCCGACCCGAACTCTTTTTACCTTATGGGTCATGTAAAACTCGGGCTTTTATTCCCATTAAATACCATGTTCCACGTCTGAAGGACAGGAACTTCGGTCTATTGGGAAGTGACGGGTGAGTGAGCAATCTGCAACATCAGGACAGGTACTGTGAGCTTATTGGCAACACGTCGCGCACCAAGCAGAAGACATGTGTTAAAATTTGCGCACCTAATCGTCAGCCCTCGGTAACTCAGGTGGTAGAGCAGCGGACCGGAAATTCGTGGACCGGGGTTCGACTCCCCGTCGAGGCATATTATTGTGCGTGAATTTTAATCGTGGCTTCTACTTTCTTCGAACTTTACACTACTCCCAAACATCCACCATTAATCTACCATCGCCCACTGGACGTCTGAAGGACAGGAACTTCGGTCTATTGGGAAGTGACGGGTGAGTGAGCCAATCTGCAACATCAGGACAGGTACTGTGAGCTTATTGGCAACACGTCGCGCACCAGGCAGAAGACATGTGTTAAAATTTGCGCACCTAATCGTTAGCCCTCGGTAGCTCAGGTGGTAGAGCAGCGGACCGGAAATTCGTGGACCGGGGTTCGACTCCCCGTCGAGGCATATTATTGTGCGTGAATTTTAATCGTGGCTTCTACTTTCTTCAAACCTTGTATTAACAACGTGCCGTCACAAGCAGCTCGCTATTGTGCAAAGATTAGGCGGCATCAGTGAGGCAGCTTTCTTGCAGCTTTCACTGCTCGCGTCATAATCAGACATTACACTGCAGATAACTCAGCACCACACACACGACAAACAGGCAGTCCGATTAGGAGACAGCAGCAAACGCGCCATTTGTGTATGCTGCGAGCCATGTCCTATAAAGTCTCGAGCGAAACACAAGGCGGTTTACGTGGTCTCCAGCCAGGAAGGCGAGACGGACCGACGGCACGCACTTTGGTCGTCAGAGACTTCATGTCCCACTTCGAAGTGAACTTTCGTCCACCTCCAGACTTGCGCCACCCAACTTCTGGCAGTCAAGACAAGGCATTCTTCGGTAAACAGTGACCGGGCATACGTAGTACTTGTCCAAGCCAACGCAACTTATTCAGTGCTATCCGTTGTTTTAAGGAACTGGCTTGGTCCTCACTGCCTCGCACTCGCCTACACATATCATCGTTGCGGACACGCTAGTGCCACCCGACACCAGCGATGCTCTGCAGACAGCGAGGATCAAAGAATTGAAGACGCCTCAGATCTCCAGACCGAAGGGGCCAATTCTTACTCTCATACGGCAGGATGGCCCTTACTATGGCCGTGTAAACACGGTCTTTCAGACGGACGGAAACTCCCTTCTGTCGCCAAATATGCCGCAGTTCATGAAGGCATTACTAGGTTTTGCAATACATGAACTGACTTCAGTTGCCATGCGCCCATCAATGCTGCTCCTGGAGCTAATTTACGTAAGTTGGTCAAATACCTCGAGTTCATCGCTATCTAAGGCCAAGCGATCATCAAGTGGCTGATGGTCCTGCAACAACACTTTGCACTTTGAAAGTGCTAAGCGCACACCAAATAATGGGACCACTGTGCACTGTGCACTGTGCTCACCAGTGAGTTTGATGGTCCATGGAATTGTTCTTGGATACTGTGCTAACTTAGGCGTTTGTTCTTACTAGAAAGCCGTGGTAGCTGGCTTCCAACTGTGTGCGATATACGTCAGTCGCCTCGCTGTCTTGTGGGTCAGGTCTTTATAACCCAAAGCTCTGAGTGGGACCCCGTAGGTCGATTCTGTTTCTCGGCCTGGACAGCCGGGAAGCTACGTGCTCACACAACTTATTAGACCAATGTTTTGACGACTATCTCCTCTCTCTCTCTCTTTGCCAATACTACCCTCGGCTGAGGTGCTAGCGATAGAACATGCTTTCGTATAAAATACCCATTTTAGTTACCAGATTCGAGAAAAACGGAGGGGCAACGCGTAAACCAAACAATTATTTTCGGTTTCTTCATCCTAAGGCTTAGTACAAAAATATACTTTAATTATCAAGTCTGTAGCACAGTACAGAAATAGATTGGATAAAATCAAAAAGCTCTCGTGATGTACGTCGACCAGTGCTTCCTTTTCAATCTGGCTGTAGTTTCTCTCGGCTTCTGTCAAAGTCTTGGCCGCGTAACCGATAGACTTCTAGGATCCGTTTGGGTACATATGCGAAAATAACTGCCCCGATCTCGTGATTTGATGCGTCTGTTACGAGAATGATCTGCGTTTGTTCGTACTGAGTCAGCAACAAGTCTGAAGCCAGTAATGACTTGATTCGTTAAAAGGTACGCTGGCACTCTCGCTTACATTTCCAGGCGTGGTCTTTGGTCAGAAGGTTGTTCGGTAGGGCATGCAGACGATGCATCTCAGGCAAAATGCCCTGTAGCGACTGATGAGACCACAGACTGAACGCAACGATTGAACATCTTTTGGTGAGGGCATCTTCCTTACGGCTTCGATGTTTGCCGGATCTGGTCGATGGCCATTGTCTTCAAGGATAAATCCAGGATATTTGATCGTTAGCGGGAAAGAAATACATTTGTCTTCACAAATCTGGAAACCATACGACTGGATACGACCAAACACCTCCGCTTTTCGACCCATTACGATGATGTCATCGAGATATGTGGCGGCTCCAGGAGCTCTTGTCAGCATGGTATCAGCTGCTGCAAATGGCTGGTGCCGTTTTTACGCCAAAAGGCAAGTGCTTGTACTGAACACAGCTCTCAATCACTTTTTTGCTGCTGTCCCGGATTCCCTCCTACCTGGAATGTTTAAGGATGGAGGTGAGGTCTTCTGCAACTTACTGACCACCTCGTTGGAACTTATATGGAATAAGGAAGCTGTCCCGGCCAACATGAGTGAATCGATTATAATGACAATATACAATCGGGGCAGCTGCACTGACTATGCTAACTACTGGGATATTAGCCTAAACCCAGTTGTCACAAACTTACTGGTGTCAATTCTCGTTCGTCGCCTCACCGCGGAACGGAAATCCCGGATAAGGGAAGAGCAGGCAGGTTTCCCCCCTGAACGTGCCTAAATAAACTATATCTTCACTCTGCGCCACACAAACCGACGATAGCTGTATTCCTCGACTTTAGGAGTGCGTTTCATTTAGTATATCGATGCATTGTGTTCAAAATACTTGAGCGGAAAGGTGTTTCTACGAAATACGGGAACATCTTATATGATCTATCCTCGAACACTAGAGGCCACGTCAGGGTCTACGGTGACCTGCCGGCTAGCTCTACGAAACAAGCGGCTTTCGTCAGGATTGTCGGATTTCCCCGTTTTTGTACAATTTCGTCGTAGACTCCATTCTGGAGTGTTCCCTTGCGGAATCTCACGATGCAGGCGTTGAGCTGCTCCCTGGTGAAAATCTAGTTGGTTTTGATTATGCGGACGATGTCGTCTTACTGGGGCGGCACAATCCACCCTGAATAGCCTCTTAAGTGCTCCCATTATTTGGTATGCGCTTAGCACCTTCAAAATGCAAAGTGTTGTTTCAGGATCATCAGCCACTTGATGCTCGCTTGGTCTTAGATAGCGATGAACTCGAGGTATTTGATCAATTCACTTGCTTGGCAGCAGGATCAGCATTGATGGGCGCATTGCGTCTGAAGTCAGTTCACGTAATGCAAAAGCTAGTACTGCCTTCATGAACTGCGGAATATTTGGCGACAGAAGGGAGTTTCCGTCCGTCTGAAAGACCGTGTTTACACGGCCATTGTAACGGCCATCCTGCTCTATGAGTGTGAGAATTGGTCCCTTCGGTCTGAAGATTTGAGGCGATTTCAAGTCTTTGATCCTCGCTGTCTGCAGAGCATCGCTGGTGTCGGGTGGCACTAGCATGTCCGCAACGATGATGTGCGTAGGCCAATACTAAGCAGTGATAGCACTGAATAAGTTGCGTTGGCTTGGACAAGTACTGCGTATGCCCGGTCACTGCTTACTGAGGAAGGCCCTGTCTTGTCTGCCAGAAGTTGGGTGGCGCAAGTCTCGATTTGAACGAAACTTGACTTTGCAGTGGGACATGAAGTCACTGACGACGAAAGTGCGTGCCGTCGGTCCGTCTCGCCTTCCTGGCTGGAGTCTACTTAACCCGCGTTGTACTGACGTGTCTGTTTGTTACTGTCTTATTATGACACGGGGATGTGAAAGCTGCAAGGAAGCTGTCTCCCTGATGCCACCTTATTTTTGCACGATAGCCAGCTGTTTGTTATGGCGTGTTGTTTACAAATCGTATGCGCGTTAGGTTTTTACGGTAAGTCTCCCTTCTCTCCCTCTTATTATTCTTCGTTCCGTAGGTCGTTATGGTCGTATGACAGCAAAGCATCAGTTGAGACTCCTGAGATACTACTGTTGATGATGCTAATTCTGTAGCCGTGTTCCCAAACTCAACACAATCCCCTATGCATGTGAACAGTGCGATAAATCGTTTTCACAGAATTTCAAAATGCGAAACATCTCGAATCTGTTCACTCGAAGTAGTGTTTAATTGATGGTGGCAATTAAATTCCTTTTCCCACTTGCGTTGTACCCTCGTTGCTGGTGTCACATGGCTTCGGTTTGATCAGCCATAAAACTTGCTGCAGCTTCTTGTTTTATCCTTCTCACAGCCCAGAATCATGTAATTCTGTAGCTTGTACTATTTTTAAATTCTTCCACTGCATCGGTTCTAGTAGCGAAGGTCAAACGCTCCTCGCAACTGAGAACGCACTACTACTTGTACTGTAATAATAGTTATTGCACTTTCGTGACAAGCACTTCTCTCATTTATGGTTATAGAACTTGGGCACTCACGTTCGAATAATAACACAGTTGCACTGGTGCAGTTGAAGCAGGAGGGGCATGTACAAATCACCTCATGACGCAGTGATGGCCTGTAATCATTGAGGTGGGCTTGAAATGCTGTTCATCAGTTCTGTGCTCCCCTACAAAGTCGGCGACACGACGTTTACGTGCATTTGGCTCTTTACAGATACATCGGTAGACGGAGAGTAATTGATCCCATGTATATGCCTGCAACTATTTGTAGAAAACGCTTTTTGCATTTGACGGTCAAAGCTTTTGTACTTATGTTCTTTTGTGTATCAATAAATTCCTTTGAGTTGTCTGTGCTGTATTTTTCAAGGAAGTCGTTACTTCTATGGATCGACATTGTGTTACAGATGAAAGGCTAAAGCTGGACACATCCTGTAGAATGGTCCGTTTGAAATACGTCACTTCAGTGATAAACGTTGGTTGCTAGTTCACGCATTTATCAGTCAAGTCAAATCAAGAATGCGCTTTTCTGCACCCATGACGGGTGAATTTTCAGCCTTCACACACACGCTATCGATATTACAAAATGCAATTCAGCAGAGACAAAGCAAACAGCAATATA
This sequence comes from Dicrocoelium dendriticum, assembly GCA_944474145.2. Lineage (NCBI taxonomy): Eukaryota > Metazoa > Platyhelminthes > Trematoda > Plagiorchiida > Dicrocoeliidae > Dicrocoelium > Dicrocoelium dendriticum. The sequence goes on from OX104069.1 coordinate 20,881,825, forward strand.
AGGCTCAATACAATAACATTCTCACGGGCGGAATTTACTGGGCAATTGCTGAATAGAGCAGCATTTTAGTCGAAATGTAATGCGGCTGAATAAGATATGATCGACGAACAGTATGCTTTCGTTCGGGTGAATATTGCGCTGTACTTTTGTCTAGTTGACGAGTTATGTATGCGATTGGGAACTGCAATGTGAAGATTGTGGTAAATGTCAGCGAATATTTCTGAAGAAGTTTAGTGCATGAATTTACGCGCGTCGATACAATCGTTTTCACCGAAGTTGCTTTTGGAACACCACTACAGTGGGACAAAGGCTTCAGGGACCTGTCGAGCAGCTTGAAATGCTTACACAGTAGGCCTGAGAAATTCGCAGGATAAAAGTAACTCCAGTGTGGTAGAATACACGCAGTGATGGACTTCAGAATCAGATTGTATGGTACACAGGGCGATCACAATGGTGCGACGTAAAACGAAATTCGCTTTATTTTAGTGCATATTTGATTGCCATGGAGTGACCCATGACAAATGGTGGCTCAGTGTAACTCCGTTTCCGAGGGCGTGGTGGGATGTCACGCTTTGAGCCGGCGTGCATTCTGTTTAAATGCCGCATAAGCCAGATGACACGCGAGTCCATCCCGCTATAAGGTTGCTTGGCCTTCCATTAGACCCGACCCGAACTCTTTTTACCTTATGGGCCATGTAAAACTCGAGCTTTTATTCCCATTAAATACCATGTTCCACATGATACTCAGCTGACGTATTTCAGCTCAAACAGTCGCCTTTACTCTAAAGTTTGGGACATTCCGAGGCAAGTTCTCTCGTGACTAGTTGCTTTGTAAAGTGAAAACAAAATGTCATTACGTTGGGACGCTTTTAGCTCCAAGCATCGCGAATTTGACATCAACAAACAACCTTGTTGACCTATGGAAGAAGGACTTACCTGAAAACCTTAGTGCCCTAGGCAAACCTTGTATTAACAACGTGCCGTCACAAGCAGCTCGCTATTGTGCAAAGATAAGGCGGCATCAGTGAGACAGCTTCCTTGCAGCTTTCACTGCTCGCGTCATAATCAGACATTACCCTGCAGATACCTCAGCACCACACACACGACAAACAGGCAGTCCGATTAGGAGACAGCAGCAAACGCGCTATTCTTGTATGCTGCGAGCCATGTCCTATAAAGTCTCGAGCGAAACGCAAGGCGGTTCACGTGGTCTCCAGCCAGGAAGACGAGACGGACCGACGGCACGCACTTTGGTCGTCAGTGACTTCATGTCCGACTGCGAAGTGAACTTTCGTCCACCTCCAGACTTGCGCCACCCAACTTCTGGCAGACAACACAGGGCCCTCCTCGGTAAGCAGTGACCGACCAAACCAACGCAACTTATTCAGTGCTATCCGTTGTTTTAAGGAACTGGCTTGGTTCTCACTGCCTCGAACTCGCCTACACATATCATCGTTGCGGACACGCTAGTGCCACCCGACACAAGCGATGCTCTGCAGACAGCGAATTGAAGGCGCCTCAGATCTCCAGACCGAAGGGGCCAATTCTTACTCTCATACGGCAGGATGGCCCTTACTGTGGCCGTGTAAAATGGGTCTTTCAGACGGACGGAAACTCCCTTCTGTCGCCAAATATTCCGCAGTTCATGAAGGCATTACTAGGTTTTGCAATACATGAACTGACTTCAGTTGCCATGCGCCCATCAATGCTGCTCCTGGAGCTAATTTACGTAAGTTGGTCAAATACCTCGAGTTCATCCCTATCTAGGGTCAATCGATCATCAAGTGACTGATGGTCCTGCAACAGCACTTTGAAGACGCAAAGCGCATACCAAATAATGGGACCACTTAAGAGGCTATTCAGGGTAGATTATGTCGTCCCTATGTCATTAAACAGCAAGACGATATCGTCCGCACAATCAAGACCAACTAGATTTTCACCAGGGAGCACCTCAACGCCTGCATCGTGAAATTACTCATGGGAACACTCCATGATAGAGACCACTACGAACCAAATGGGGAAATTGGACAACACTGGCGAAAGCCGCTTGTTTCGTAGAGCTAGCTGGCAGGTCGCCGTAGACGCTGACGCGGCCTCTAGTGTTCGAGTATTGGTCATGTAAAATGTTTACATATTTCGTAGGAACACCTTTCCACTCAAGTATTTTGAATACAACGCTTCGATCCACTGATTCAGATGCACTCTTAAACTCGAGCAATACAGCTATCGTCAGTTTGCAGTACGCGTGTCGCTCCTATAGCACCTGCCGCAGAGTGATTATGTAGTCTATTCAGCGAGTTTGACTATTGCACTAATTCGTATAAACAACTTCGTTGCTTGACTGAGGAGTTAGAGAAGTTTGATGTTTTACGCCAGTGATAACGTCATCACCATATTTTGACATTATGGTTTGTTCTGCGACATGATTACCGCTTACGTTTGTAGAGGTCACGAATAGTGACAAATCACTCCTTGAATCACACAGTTTGTTATGCTGAGGTTTTGCAGCCAAACCTGGTATTCTGAGTACTTTCGGCAAAGTTATACCTTAGCAAGTACACTATGGTTTGTTGTATACCAGACATCTGTAGATCTTACGAAAGCAATTTACGGTTAAAACACCGGAGAGCGTTGCTGTAGTGGAGGCAGGAAACAAGATTGCCTTTGTTTTTACTGTTTGGGACGACAAGTCTGGGTGCACTAGACAAGCCACTGCATCTTGTGTGGATCTTGAACTTTTTATACGCAAACTGTACTGGGTCTGTTAAACCGAATTTGGCCAGCATTTTTTCGAGAACGATTTTCTCAAAGACCTTTGCAGCCACCGATGTGGATGCTATAACCGATATCTAGCTGTCTTTATTTTCAGTACTGTAGTTATGCTGACAATCCTCCACCCATCCGCGAATTTTTCCTTGTTTTAACACATTGTGTATAGCTGGGCCGGAGACCGGGCTAAGGAATGAGCACATTACTTCAGGACGACCGGCGATAACCTATCAGGTCCGCATGCCTTTCCTGAGTGCAGCTGGTTTGGCTTTTTGTGCACTGACGCGACGTCGACAGTACTCAGTGAGTCCGTTGGTCACTAAAACGTTGAAGCTAATGAGTCAGAGAACGAATCACTGCAGGGTAGCAAAAGTTCCGATTTAATTCTACGTTCATACCAGAATTTGTGCTCTGAAGGGTGAACCAGCTGAACTGCTTTATTATCAGAAAAACCTAACGACCACTATTGTTTCCTAGAATTTTCTGTACATAGACATGGTTGTGGTGTTGAACTTTGCACGAGCAGAAAGAGACTGCACTAAAGCGCAATTTTTCTTTTTCAAAGCTCTTTCCTTAAGCATACGAAGTTGCTTGAGATGGGGTGAAATGATCAGTGCGGATGAAGACGGTTTCTATCTGGCAGCAGATATCCTAGCATAAGTTCGACAACTTTTCACTTAGTCATAGTATGTTGCCACATCTGTGTCGAAAACAAACCAAAATCAGTGGAAGCAACCATTTCACTAAACCGCGATATGTTCGAAGAGAGGGATTGTCTCCATTTCCATCTACGATCATCGCAGAATATGGTGTTTTTGTGGTTTATCTTACTCCAGACATTAGGGGTTCACATAACTATAGAATGATCTAGGCTTCCAATTGGTGCCTGATTTCAGACCGAAAAAGCTTTAGATTAGGGGCTACTACCAAATCCAGGGTTGCCTCTGTAGGACTAGTAAATACTAGTCGGAGACGGCAACTTACAAAACAGTTAAATTGCGAGCCGGTTGTAAGGAAGACTAAAACAAAGAAGAAGAATATACAATGGGTCAATAGTAAAATGTTACCTAAAAGGCATCAGTAAGGTTTTTGGGCGCTACGGAGCTCCTCCCTATTAAGCTGAACATAGAAAGCCTTTGATATCTAAAATGACGGATGAATGAGGTACGTAGGGCAAAGTCGTGCCGAGTAAAAATGAGTGAGTGTTCGTGTCAAATGGGGATTCGCCGGAAGTCAGAGTCCGCTGTGCCGTTTGTTATTTATTATCTTCTTGATTAGAAGGCACGGTGTATTTCGGCGAGCCGTTGGAGCGAGCTTGTCGGACTCCAAAAAGGACTGGCTAACCCATGAAAAAGGTTGACGGGACCTCACTCTCCGCTGCTGCCAAACGGTGCGCTTGGGACTGATCTCCCCTCCCGCACCAAAACCACCCTCGTCCCACGAAGAGACGCCATCGTCTTACGAAAAAACTACCCTTGTCGCGCAGAGAAACGCTCTGCGTCCGCGTCCGAGTCTTTGTTGATTGTGGTGATCCTCGAAAACGTCGCTCGTGAGGGTCAGTTGATCGAAAGGGTATGTTTGGGCATCTAGAGTCGAGAAAGCAGAAAACGCACGCACAACACGCCAAAAAGAACGAGCGAATGATCTGCGTGCAAACATTTGGATATTTACAAGTAAGGTTTTTTGGATGTTTTTTATCTTTTGTGCTTTCGAAACGTTAACCGACCAAAATGAGGCAAATATTTATAATATTTACAAATTTAAAAGGATGTACACTGTACATTCTCGGGATAGGGAACGGGCTTACGAACCTACCGACCACGGCAATTTATCGTGGGAGGTGACAGGCTCGCAGTGACGATGAAGTCTGAACGACCATAGCCTGTAAACCTAAATCACTATCCGCTGCAGATATGCTGCGTATTTGTAACGTGACGCGATTATTTAAAGCGTCACACGAAGCGATCTCGTCAATGAAGCTGGTTTGAGGTGATCGATGGCAATGATTTCTCCTCGACCACCGCGGTATATCGTGTACGTTTTATTCGTATGGTGTGGTACTTTGAAGACTCCTATGTACGGCAGCAGAAGCGGCTGCCTAACACCGTCTGCGCGGAGGAGGAAGCTTGAATACATAGAAGGGTCCTCGGACACGTACACTGGTGTCTGTGATTGTGGAGCAGGCGGATATGGCTCACATATCTGGTGAGTTGGTCGGTTGATGTAACTTCCGTAGTCCAAATAGGAGTTAGACAGGGCTGGTGCCACCAGTTGTCCAGGCAAACGCAACGTGCAGCCGCTGACTAACTTCGCTGGCGTTGCGTCGAAATCGCTTTTAACAGTGTTTCTGAAGCCTAGGAGGACGAAAGGAAGGTTTCAGACCATGAAGTGTCTGCGTGCGTACGTAGCGTTGCCTTCAACTGGCAGTGAAAACGCTCCACCATGCAGTTAGCGGCCGGATGACAATCCGTCGTCTGAATGTGGCGACAGCCTAACTTCTTAAGCAACGAAGCGAATGTGGGCGAAGAGTGTGACCCTCGATGGGCGGTCACGATGGCCGAACAATCGTATTGAGCTACCCAGTGCTCCAGAAATACTCGCTCACGTTACTGAAAAGCAGTTAGGTATGAGAATGGCTTCCGGCCACTTAGCGAATTGCTTGACACAGTTCAGCAGATATACAGAGCTGTTCGAAGGCGGCAGGGAGCCTACGAGGCCGACGTGCACCTGGGGAAAACGTGGACCTGGCGTGGGAAGTATTACTACTGGGTTTTTCGTGTGCTTTCGCACGTTGACACGGAAAGCAAGCAGCTGCCCAAGTACGAACGTCACGATTGACATTGCACCAGCCAAATCGTGTGGTTACGAGTTTAATCGATGCAGGAACGCCTGTATGAGACAAGCCACGCAACACATGGAACAATGTCTGCCGAAACTCGCGTGGGACAACTTGGCGCGGCGTGCCTAGAGATAAATCGCAAATTATGGTTCCATTTGCTCATGTCAGCGGAAGGGATTGTATGTCCAGTGATGGAGACCTGCGTAGTTTATCAACCTTAGGATCATTGAATTGCGCTGCGGCCATGGCTGCCAAGTCGGTAGCGGTGCCGGCGTCAACGGAGATCGCTTGAATTTGGAAGTGTGTAGGCGACAGTGTTGCGCACGCCAGAGAGGTAGTTTATCGGCCGTAAACTGAACGATATAATCTAGGTATCGCGACTCCTGGGAGCATATCGGTCGTTAGTCGCGCTAAGCACGTGAGTCCGGGGTTTATGGTCGGTGAATATTGCAATGGAGCGGCCTTCTAAGAATGTCACGAATAATGTATAGATGAATAAATTGCTAAAAATTCTCTACCGAAAGTACTGTATGGAGCTACAGCAGGTTGCAAACGTTTGGAGACAAATGAAAACGGCTGGCCGTAGTGGCACGACGTCTGCAGGAGAGATATGGTGCCCGTGAAAACTGACCGTCTCGACACCAAACGAACACTTTTCTGCATTGATCGTCACTCTGTGTTGAGATAAACAATAGAAAATCGTTCGAACTTGGCGTAAGGGCTCCTCGCATGAGGAGCTCGCGAGTAAGATTTCGTCGAGTTAGGCATAATCGAAGACTATGCCGCGGCAAGCTTGGTCGCTAAAGCGCCGAAAATTTTGCGCGGCATTATTTAGACCAAATGGCATGCGTAGAAACTCGAACAAACCAAATGAAAACGTCGCGGCAGTTTGAGCGATGTCCGCTTCGGCTACTGGAATTTGGCTGTATGCACACCCCAACTCAACTTTACTAATAACTTTTTTTCTGCCAGAATGGCGTTGAAATTCACGATATGTGGGATCGGATTGCGACCAGGCGTGAGTACATTGTTTAGAGATCGATAATCGCCATAAGGACGCCAGACCCCGTGATATTTTTCTGAACCATATGGAAAGGTGACGTCCATTAGCTGTTGGATGATCTTATGATACCGAGCTGAAGCATGTGCTCGAATTCAACTTTTGCGGAGCGACATCTGTCGAGGGCGAGTCGTCTTAGTCGGGCACTCGTTGGCGGACGGCGCGTGACAAAGTGATGAGCGACCTCTGTCGTGACTGGCGGAAGCTCTGCAGCTGGTCGTACTAGTCGCGGGTATTCAGACAGTAGGTTCGCATCATCTGAAGGTACGTCGGCGATTCGGAAAACGGGACTGAATATCGTGGTGTCCTTAAGAGCACCTTTAAGCCCTTGTTACGTACAGTCGTCTAAAAATCTGTGGTGACCAGCACCAACAAACAACCCGAAATGTCGGGGGAAGTCGATACCGATAATTGCGAAATGCACAGACGCAACCTTCATAACCCACAACAAATCTGAGTGGAGATTGTGGTCTAAGTTCATCATGCGCTGACCAAATAGAGCTATCGGAGTACCGTTGACCGCACGCAGGTTGTACGTAGGCTTTGAGTGCTTGGATTTTGCGTTTGCTGGGATGAAGCTGACTTCTGCTCCAGTGTCTTGGAGTAGATTAATGGAAGAAGGTGGATCGATAACGGAAACCGGGCGATTTGTTTGGTCATCGTCGGATGCGTTGGTCCTGCTCGTATGCGGACTATTCACTTTCCCTGAAGCGATGGTATCATGCCCAATGCTGGGAGCCCGACAATGTGTAGCTCTTCCACCATATTGGCGGTGATACCAACATAATGCTTCGAGGAATTTGGTATTGTCGGACTGCGGACGTGCAGAGGAAGTGCTGTGCTTTTTCTTCGAATGTGACCTACTCGATACAGGAACAGACGGACCGCAATAAACGATAGCCAAAGCGTGGTCAGCACTTGGCCGTGCCACGCACTGCTTCGAAGCCTTCATTGCTGCTGTCCTGCTCAACATAGCGCAGTTTCTGCATCTTTAGAGTTAGTTTGACCTGACGACATTATATTTATTAATGCTTCTTGGTGCTTGACATTAAACAGTCTTTTGATAGTAGTCAAGACATGTCGACAGGTGGATCATATATATATATATATATATATATATATATATATATATATATATATATGTCGGATAGTTTATTTCAGCGGAACCATGCAGCAATTTTGCTTACGCTTATGATTCACCTGTCGATATGTCTTGACTACTATCAAAAGGCTGTTTAATGTCAAGCACTAAGAGGCGTTAATAAATGTAATGTCAACTCCGTCAAGATGCCTGCAGTTGCTTTGACTGTCTGAGGTTGGGACTCGCCGCTAAATAAGGTCACTGCCCTTTGCTTCATAATGACGAAGCGTTGTAGACCAGCAACCTAATGCTTATCCGTACAATCAGTGATAATTCGCGGACGTCAAACAGCTCTTTAGCTTTTGCGCCCATTCAGACACATTCAAAACCAGCAAAACTTTACAAAGCCAAGCAACACAGCTACCCACGCCTACACGCACACAGGTAGCAGCCTGTATGACACCATTATAACAATGCTATTTTACATTCCTTGATAACTTGCTGCACTCTTAAAATGACCATGCCCGTGCAGGCGTGCGTCGTTTGGCCGAGAATCAAAGTTTATTTATTTATATAAATAAAACTGTCAACCGCAACCGCAGCGTTTTTCACCTTTCTAATGGGCAATGTTTCTCGTTGCATATTGCTACCAAGTCCTACGTGTACACGAGAGTTAACGTTAATTTCATGGTCATCAACTTACGTTCACGTTTAACTAGGACCGGAACAGTAGGATAAATTCCCGAGCATGTTTTTTCCATTGCGCATCCTTGATCCAGGGTATTATTCCTCCGCGATAACTGGAAGCTAGACGAGTCAGGTCAGCACGCCCGAATAACACCATGCAACCTGCTTCGGCAGTCCCCGCCGCGCCGGTCGGATGAAATAGGCAACAGAGGTACGAAGGTAAGGAAAGCGTTAAGAACCAAAAAGTAATAGATTCATTAATTCAGCAAGACGTGTAAGCTAAGATGTGAAAGAGGTCTAAAACTGAAGGCCAAGGGCGTCAAGCCGGTGTTCGAACTTTTTCACCGTTGGTGCCGATACCATGTCCTCGGGCGGTGTATTCCAGGAATCCACCACTGCATACTAAATGAAAGTCTGCCCAGACGCCATCCGATCGATTTTCGTTGTTGCTTCATCGAGGGACCTTGAAGGGGTGGCACCCGAGCTGGTTGAAAAAGCCCAGATAACTTGGGTCCGATTTTGCCAGTAAGTATGCGACAGGTCAAGGTGAGGTTACCTCTATGGCGACGAAATTGCACTGAGGACATTCCCGACTCAAGTAATCTTTCTGGGTAATATAGGTACCGTAGTCCATGTTTCCTTTGGTTCCAATTCTCATTACTCTGTTAGGCGGAGCCTGGGATACTAGTCGGTAAGCAATGACACGTAAGAACTGTCAAGTACAACAGTATAGAAGTCGGAGGCGACTGAACCCAACGTATATTGTGCAGGCTACAAGAAACGGAAGAGAATCAGCCAGAGCGAGAAACGTGCAGCGAGGTGCTCACCAATGCCGTTTGTGTCACGGATGTGCAGTCAATAAAACAAGTGGACGTTTCGAAGGTTAAAACAACCGTAAAATCCAATGTTACAAAACACTGAAATAGCTTGTTTTCCGGTACACTACAAGGGCCTCCCCCTAGAAGTCTGAAGGATGGAAGCCTTCGATGGGGCTGTTAGTGTGGGAAACGGAAGGTGAGGGTGGATGCGAATATTTGCAGGGTCTTGAGTAAGGGCTTCAAAAGTGGGGTGTGTAGCAGAGTTCGCTGGGTCCAGGCTTTTGCTAATTATTTATGCCGATCGTATGGACCAGAGTGCATCATCGGTGGGCCGTCGGGTGGGGCTGGTCGGGCTGCAAAAATACTGGCTTGTCCAGAAAAATGGCCGACAGGACCTTCCCTTTACTGCAGACCCGACGGTGCGCTTGGGAGGTGTCACTCCCCCCCACCGCACTTTAGTCCACGGTCCTCGTCCCACGAAGAAATCCAGGTGTCCTCGTTCCACGGAGAAATCCGGGCGTCCTGGTCCCACGAAGAAATGCGGGCGTCCTCGCCCCACGAAGAAATCCGGCATCCTCGTCGGCAATGCCTAGGCGGCGTTTGGGAAATTATCCGTTCGTGGGTGTCTGCGGTCGAGGGCTACTGTCTGTTCCTTGGGTGAGGAAGGGGGGCTTTGGGACGGCTGGCGAGTCACTCCAGGGTTGCGTTGAACCGCTTGGCGACTCACTCGAGGGTGGCCGGATAAGTTGGACATCGACGCCAAAATATACTATGTTCTATTCCAAGGTGGACTTCTAAAGTGCAACATACTGGTCAATTAAATGGAAGAGCACAGGCTGGAGAAGGCCAGATTGACTGTGAAGCAGGAGCCGCTAGCTATTTAATGTACGTCACTGATTAATGGTCGTTCATGGTTAAGAAGAGTAGCAAGAATGGAGGGGACTACATGTTAAGCTGCGTCTGCAACTCTTTTCTCCCTTCAGCAGTAGTTGCAATCGCTTCCATTCTCGCCCCAACGCTTAACTTTGCTAGCCTCTTATTTCCTGCCTCAGCTTGGGATAGGTTCTCGCTCCTGGTTCACAATAACTTTGGTTTCCACCACCACTCTTCTCTGCCGTCTGTTGGACTTGTATTTCTCATTGTAGCCAGGCTGGTGTAGAACACCTATCTTTAGGCGATGCAGCTCATAGCATTCTGCTACCCCACGTCCGCTACAGAACTAGCCCTTCAAAGGTTTCCGCGATACAGGTTTAGTATGTATTCCTGCCGCTTTTCGTTGCAGTTTTCAACAGCGAATGCCTACTAGTATGTGCCTTATCTTAAGGTAGCAATCGACTACTGCTTCAACGTTAACCCAACACGAAACATTTCTCTGTCGTCTATTTGACATGAATACTTCACTGGGGTAATAAACTTTGTGTGGAACGCTTAGTATCATTTGCCGCTGCTGCCCAGCTTAATCCGGCACCCATAATCACTTTCAGAGATGGTTTTGCTACCATTCACAACAGTAGAATATTGGCACTTCCCTTCTTACTACTCTCCTTAACATTGAATAGCCATTAGTCCGTGCCTTATAGTTCGAAAGCTAACGGCTCCTGCCTTACGGCAAACTCGGCTTCCTCCACTTTTTTCTCTACCGTCTATTTGACTTATGTGTTTTGCTGTAGAAGTCCACATTGGAGTGGAACACAGTATCTTTTTACACTGCTGCCCAGCTTATTCCGCCTCACCAGGCCCATTTCATAGCTGCCTCTGCAACTGTTCTGTCACCACAGCTGTAGTATTTAACGCCGTCTTGTATCGCTTCTGATTTCAAGTTTGATTGCCTTTTAGTACGTGGCACATCTCTAGATAGCGCGCAGCTCCAGCTTCACAAATAATACGACACGCACATTTGCTCTTCTCTGCTGACCTATTCGAATTGTATGTTCCACTAAAAAAGCAACCCTTAGAGCGAAATACTTGGCTTCTTCTGGCGGTGCTGCCTGTATTATTCCTTTACCCCTGGCCACTTTCAGAGCTGGCTCCTTAACTATTTTCTCGCTGCAGCTGTTGCAAGCAGTGCTGTATTTTCTCTGTACTGTTTTTAAAAGAAACCTGTTAGTTCACGCCTGAGCCTAAAATAGCGCTCCTCTCCTGCTTGTTAATTAACCGGGCTGCCAGCAGCTCACTTCGCAGCCTTCTATTTAACTTTTACGTTCCATCTTGATTGCCCACTTTAGAGTGGAAAAACTGATATCTTTTGGCGCTGCTGCACACACTATGCTGCTATTACTGGTACCTTACAGAGATGGCTCTGCAACACTTTTCTCACAACAGCCGTTGTGTGTAGTCCTTTATCTTCCTGCTTCAGTTTTTAGCTTAGAATGCTTATAAGTCCGTGCCTCATCTTAGGCAGCGGGCAGCTTCTTCCTCATAGTTAATCCGACTCCCAGAATCGGACTTTTCTGCCGCCTAGTCGACTTGCATGCAACACTAGAATTCTACCTAGGAGTGGCACACGTAGTATCTTCTACCGCCGCTGCCAAGCTTTTCTGTTATTCCAGGTCCCTTTGAGAGCTGGTTGTCAGACGTATTCTCTCCACAGCTTTGGTATGTATTCCTTTCTAATTTCGTCGCAACTTCTCTGCCACAGTCCGACATCAGCACCCAGCTATTTCTCTAAAACCTGCTTACGGTGCTTGTTACTGTATTCCTCTTATGCGTTGCTGGTCGCTCGTAGCAACTCCATTGGCTCTCATACATGTTGGAAAGATAAGTTCTAGCACTGTAGACCGAACGTTCAACCTACACCTCAGCCGCACAATTTATCAGCTATTATGCTCTTCTGGTTCCCTCAAATAATTCACCTGTGAAAACGCCTGAAGCTTCCGGTTTTCACACAGGAAAACGGTTGCATACGTTAGGTCAATTTGGACTGCATTTCACTTTTGCGCTCAACAACTATATAGTCAAGTACTTGCAAGCAAAATAACAGATCTACTGTACGACATATTCGGTCATTCCATTGCTTTTAACCACCATAACGTTACCAAACATTTTGTATTTATACATTAACACAATCCCGTTCATTTTCCTTCGCAGTTTCCTCGGTCAGTATTTCTTTTTCCCCTATTCCAATGCATAATATTGTCTGCACGGAACACATATAAGGACATACCCGCGACGCTTACCTGGCTACGGAATCAACACAGAACAATGAACTCATTTGCATTTCGCAATTCTGACACACTAAAGGAACCCGGAACCCTAAGCATATCAATACAAGTTGCCTGTGTCGTATGACTATAACAGCTCCAAACACTCACAGTAGACTCCGAAGAAGGCAACCACACAACCACAGGAAAAAGTTTGTCAAAACATGACTGTTAATAATCACGAGGACAATAGGTCAGATTCAGCATTGTCAACGTCATACCACCGGCCGGCAGTGTTCCAGGACGTGGTGGCTTATCGGCTGACAAGCCTTCTTCCCCACAAATTGCCACAAATGTCGTTTCAGCTACACTGCGACGTGGCGGATGTGACTCGCCTGTCAGTAAAGTCACTGCCCCAGCCACGCATTGGCGATTTGACCTATACGCATTTTACAAATTCTGTGCATATATCTACTCTCCTGCGACTACGCCTACATATTTGATCAGTGACATGCCACTATTCGTGAAACATGTTTGCAGCTGCTTCCCGAGACTTCACGCATCTGACCCGCACTGAGTACGCAACCGCATTCCACTAGTTTTTTACTAACATACTCCACTTTGTTGGTCTATTTTTTCATACATCTCACATTCTGTGAGGATAGTCTTCATACAATCTTTGGATTATGTGCACTACTTTATCTGCGGATAGCGACGTTCAGTTGAGCGTTCTGTTCCATTAAAGTATCTTGATCGAAGGAAGACGAATCTAGATCGTTTTGCAGACTCATCTGTTTACTATTTGGACTTTGTCTGTTATGACGTCCGAATGTTTGTCATGTTTTAAAGGAGTTCCTTCGCGCTCTAATGGCTTTCAATGCACCATCTGCGTCGCATGGATCCACAGGGATTGCTGTGTAGTCCGCCATGAGTTGTACGACTTTCTCCTGCAATCCAATGTTCCGAGTTGAGATATCTTTATCGATCTGTGCCGCGTTACGATAGCCAACAGACGATGCCATGACGGACGGCCTGCGTTCAGTCCGCTCGCCTCCCCTCCTCAAGCCGAGTTCAACCTCGCTGTCAGATTTTGCAGACATTACTACTCCTCTGCTTATATGTAATAGTGATCGCTGCACACTTTCGTTCTTCTGAACCCGACGCCTCAGTCCTCACAACCAAGTTAATTTCCGCCGAAATATCTAGCCGTCCGATCCAATCCGCCCGCAAGTGGCCGCTAACGCTGTGGACTGTAATATCCCTCTACCCTTGGACCAGGATAAGGAGTGGAACATTTTGCTCTCCAAGATGATTTCGCTTGTTGAGCATGTTGTTCCAATTTGCTATAGGGGAACGTTTACCAGAAACCCTCCATGGATAGACCGAGAATTGAGGTGCCTAAAATCCAAAAGAAGTAAATTATGTGACCGATTCAAGGTCGCTTACTGCGCACTTGACTGTTCGAAGTATAAATCGATCAGAAATCACTGTAACTTGGCGAACGTCAGAAACGGCATCAGTGTGAACTCATTTTGGCTGTGCAATATAGTACGACACGGACGCCACTCTACTGTTACTTGAAAGTAGTACCAATGCTAGCACTGGCATTTCTGACCTGTTTTCGAAACAACAAGGCAGTTCACCTGACGGCGTTGCGACGAAAGCCAGTCCACTATCCCTGCAGTATTTCTTTGCCCACACGATAAAACGCAGTTACCCGATGATACTACGCCAATCCCCGTTTTTTCGTTGCGGCACATAGAATTGTGTGTGGCTGACGTTGCCAAAGCCCTTCATGAATTAATTCCGAACTCCTCACTGAGTCCTGATGGGCTGCAGCAGCTGTTCCTCAAGACCGTGGTGGACTACATTGCTGCTTCCGTCTGTCAGATATTACGTTGCTCATGGGAAGCTAAACGACTGCCGGTTTCTTGGAGATTGGAGACCGTTGAACTTATATACCAAAGAAGAGATCGTCAAAAGCTTGCAATCTATCGGTCTATCTGCATAACGTTCGTAATGTGCAAGTCCATTGAAAGGATTCTCAAGCACGCCCTGCAGCTTCAATTCGAGAATCTAAACGTCTTCTCTTTCTGCTCAGTATGGCTTTCAGCGGGCTCCCTAATGTACCTCGAACCTGCTTGTTGTTAAAGTGAACTAGGCGAGGTCGCTAGACGCTGAGAAACGACTGGAGGGGTTTACGCAGACGTCATCAAAGCATTTGACAAGGTCCCCCGTGAAAGGCTCTTCTTAAACTCCAAGGTACCTGTGTTTCTGGGAAAGTGCTTTTCTGGATCGCTGATTTTTTGGATGGCCGGACCATGCGAATCAAGGCGATGCAAGCCTACTGCGCTCCTGTGCTAATGACTTCCGGTGTTTCGCAAGGGTCGGTACTTGGTGCAGACCTATTCAAGATATTTATCAACGATCTCTCATCAGAGGTTCAGATAAAGTGCCTGATTTACGCTAAAAGCATGCAGCTGTGGATGGTGTTATCCTGTCTCTAGGATGCTGACAGAATGCAGGCATGTTTGGACATGCTACATGTCCGGTCGGTTTACTGGCAATTTCCCAGAAATCGTGCAAAATGCTCAGTTCTCGCGATAGGCGCCACTGAACCGTTCGGGATATGCCATATGGGTGGGGTGTTACTCAGACCACCAATCTTGCGAAAGGTCTCGGTGTGCTTGTCTCACATGGTTTATGGACCACAGAAGATATACGACGGAGGGTTGCCGATGCCAACAGTATGTCCCATGCCTTACGGAGAGCCTTCTCGTGACTGACGCCGGAAATCTTCAGAATCCTCTTTACTTCCCGTGCGCGCCCGATCCTTGGATACAGACTCCGCACTACTTGTCTTCCTACCAAGTTCGAGCGTAACATGCTTGAGAAGGTCCAGCGGCGTTCCTGGAAATCCATGCTGAAGGTAATGTTATTGCCTTACCCACTTCGACTACAGCGGATGCATCTGTTCTCGTTGGAATCTGGTCGACGTAGAGATGATCTGCTTTTTACTTAGCGAAAACTTATGGTGGAGCTAAGGATGGAGCTATAAGCTTTCTTTCAATTGGACACTAATGTTTGCACACAAAGGTAAGACTGTAACCGATTTAAATCCAGAAAACACAAATTTTGCTCCACCCTGGCTCTACCAACCCGCATTACAAATGACTGGAACGACTTGATGAAATATGTGGTCTACGCGCAGCCTGAGAAAGTTTTCAAGCGGTTTTTGGATTCTCACTTCATGGGTAAGCTGAGCCCTTGCTACTTGAAAGGTGGCTGTTACGGCCCCTTCTGGAAATCAGTCTCGCAGCGACTCACGGCATCTATGGAATGATGGGAAAGTGAAGGAGCTGAAAAACGACGTTTCTCCTGATCTCTACAATCCAATGATCCAATTTTACTCATGCGCTTTGTCCTGCTAATCATGCTATCATGTACAATATTGCACCATGCTAATCATGCCCAAAAGGCATGCCCAGCTTTGTCGAGACAGAAATATTTATTTTTTATTTAGCACTCAGGCAATTCTTCCTGTATCCGCTTCCTGCCGGAAACCAGTTTCTGCTGCTTTCCGCGTGGTGGGCTTACTGAAACCAGCGTTCGGTCAAATTGATGCAAAATTTCCGTCACCTCCATAACGCATTTCTTCGGTCTCACTTGGAGTCTGCCGTTCAGCCTAGGATACACTGGTTGCTGAAGGACCATGGTATCCTAAAATCTCCACAACGTCAAACAACATAACTGGTCCGAAGTCCCAAATATGTAGATTATCCACAAAGACTTCAATACCGGTGCCTCAACTCACTTAAATGCCGACATCACCGAGGCGACCTGTTCCCTGTATCTGTGATATTATCCAACCCTGGGCATCGCTGCCGTCACCTCCTCACAGTGTATTAATGGTGCTCATACCTATGTGGTCACCCAATCATGATCCCACAACTGCACAGTCGTCTGAACTGCAGACGACACTTCACGCTTTGCGAATCTGCCAGTCGCTTAATGCTCTGCCTGCCAATTTAGTCTCGGCACCTACTGTAGAGGATTTTAAGACTCGTCTGGACTGTCATCTGACCGAAATACATCGCGATATTCCCTGAGACGAATATCTTCTACTTGAAGGAATTTCCCTTTGTTTCTCTTCCACCTACTTCTTTTCCATATCGGTTTCGGAGGGCGTGGTGGGATGTCACGCTTTGTTTGTTTCCGCAAAAGTTTGATGAAGATGAAAGCTAACTCACTACTCCATCCCGCCATAAACTTGTTTGAATTTTCTTCAGACCCGACCCCAACGTTTTTCATCCAATGGGTCATGTAAAGCTTGAGTTTTATTCCTATTAAATACAATGTACTAATGTCGGATATGAACTCAGTTAATTTAGACTACCGCTGTCTCCGAGGCAATGTGCTTTATATTAGATGCATTTTAAGAGGCGACCTGGGGATGGTGCAGCAGTTCTTTCAGCTCAACAGAAATGTTTCGACACGGGGCCACAGCTTTAAACCATTTACACGTCGAAGAAACCATGTCTGATTCGATGACGCCTTATTTACACGGAGTTTGAATGAGTGGAGGTATCGCCCTGAATGCGTGGTATGTGCCCAGGCGGAAGAATGTTTTAAAGGACGATTTGACAAATACATGCTGAGCACGCCTGGATTTCGCTGTGTTTGCTGCAGCTATAACAATCCATCGGGGAACACACTTTAGCGAGTACCCATGTCTTCCAGTCATTCTGCTCTCCGCAAATTTATGTACTATATACCAAAATACAACGCAACCATACACACACCTTTCTTTACAACAAGTAGCCTCCACTCTGTCCCAGAAGATCATACTGGTGCATCTCGGTCCAACATCGATTCATAAAATCTCCTTACAGTAGTGTAATGCAGAACAATGCTACTTCTGGGAAGCGCATGTGTTCCATTTCTTAAAGTCTTTTTCAGATGCTTCCCCAATCAGGTTTTGACTGGTTTTTGCCCCTCGCTTTTTAGAAGCCATGAACAAAGTGGATTCGGCGGTTGACATGCTTTACATATCTGACCTGACTGTACGGTTCTCTGCCGTGTATAGTAAGTTCTGTCCTAATGCCTTTCTTTCTCATATAAATGTCTAGCGGGCCATGAGGTGTGTCATTAGGGGCCACTACAGAAGCGACGACGGGTCCTACAGAGAATTACGGCGAGCCGGCACAGCGTTTGTAGGCACGCTGCATTCGATTTACTAACCGCGTGCTTGCATGCTAAGTCTCTTTATTTCAGGTGGTGGGTTTACAGTTTGTACTTTAATGCTTTTCTTTCTCATATAAATATCTCCCTGTACTCTATTACATTAACTTGCACACATCGCCTAAGCCAGTTGTATTGGATTTCCATAACATTTTTGTGAACTATACTTCCTGACCTCGTACACTTATCTAGGATTTGTTTGTAATCAACTTATTACATATGCTATTTAGTTAAGGTTTATATCACCGTTTCCTCATGCATTAATCGAGTTTTTCTCTTTTTCTTTCTCTCCCTCTCTCAAGTATTTGGCTGTTGTTTGATATCCCCGGTGTGGATGCGCTTGATGTGCATGTTGACAAGGTGCCTACCTGTCTATTACCCACTACCTCGTCCATACTGGCTCCAGGAGACAGTTGGTCGTTGTTGGAGGGGACAGGGTGCACGGTCCTTGTGGCCGTGTTAGGATCAAAGAGTGGTTCCATGCAGTCAGTGTGGAGCGGACTACGGTCCAGCCACCGCCTTGTGTGCGGTTGATTCCCCAAATACAGCGTGCTTGTGTTTGCCTGTGAAGGAGTGTGGGCCGGCTCCGTTGATGAAACGTGGCTCCCATCCGCATGCCTCCCGGTCTTATTCCTTCGGGTTTACACTGGATATGGGGTATGTGGTTGGAGCTGTGGGTGGTGCAGCGCAAGCCATCCATGGTCCCTCTGTAGGCGCGGGCGTCTTGTGGCTTGCCACAGTGACAGTCAAATCCGAAACCGGATGCCGCCAACTATATATATGTATATTAGGGATTGCAAAATGAGGTCAATGTATCCCATCTCTATACGCCCCATTGTACTGCGGCCGCGTTCAGGTAAACGCACTGAAATTCAGACAAGTCATCAAGGTTGATTCCCGGAACAGCGGCAGTACGTTGTGATATCCGAATCGAAATGCATGGGCATAGGTAGTATTCTAGACACTGATGGATTGGTCAAGATATGCTAGCGGTCCGAACGAATGACCAAGGGGAAATAAATAGTAACACATGACGGACTGCTTGATGGTTCTACCTCCCTGTTGATTCTCGCTCACCTCGGACAACAGACGATTAGAACCGGCTCTGGTTTTACCTTACGACACGGATAGCCTGCAGTGGACATAATCGCACCATTTCCCTGCTAAATTGACAAGTTGCTTACGCCATCTCCGTCATTCATTTTGGTGTCATCCTTATTCTATATACCGCATGTAAGTCGGGCTTGGGTGCAGTTCATTTTAGAATGATTAACTACTGATTTGGTGCAATGTGGTATCTTTATTGCACCTGCTTAGAACGGATGAGCCACAGGTAACCTAACTTTTTTAGGCTTATTTAACTCGGTTGTATTTCGCGATGACTTCACGTGTTACCCATTACGATATTGTACTCATCATGATCTATGCTATGCTATTCTTGCTACCTCCTCAAGCGGCGTCTAGTATGGTTACATACCGAGAGTGAGCTATGGCATCTTCATTTTCGTATTATTATTCGGCCGCGATTCATATCACTATGTCAGCTCCATGGTATTGCTCACCATAACTGTAGCTTGACTAGCTGCTCAATGCTAACTTGCATGATGCTTAGAGAGCCGGTGCATCGCAGAATAATGGTTCAGTCCATCCATGAGCTCATTCGTAATTGATGTGAGTGCGGTATTTCCGAGCGATTTGTGTGCTTACTACGGATCAATGCTAGGGTGGCAAATTATTGTGTATGTTTCCAGTTCGATGGATACGTTTGAATCAAAAGGTTATCATCGCTTGGCCGTTTACAGTACGCATAAAATGTCAAATGTCAGAGATCAGGCTGACCAATAGTTCTGGCCTTGTATCGGCAGGAGTACATGCCTTCCGAAGTCAAAAGCGGTGCTCTAAGCAAGAAATATGTGAAAGAGTTAGTGTTGGGCTGACTGAACGTAGTTGTTCAAGCCTCGGGAAAATTGTATCCTTGCAAGATGACGACTGCGTTTTCCGGTTAGTAAGTTGTAAAATCGGCTGATAATCTTCCACTCGTATCCAGATAACGGAACTTTGTGCCTCGTATTATATTATTGTCGCTACGATTGACACTTCCTTGAGTGCTTGAAGCCGTACCTATGAGAAGCTCGAGAAAAAAGCAACGAACAGACAACCACGCGGACAGACTTAGGGAGGCATCCGGAACGCAGCTGATCAATTGCAACAATGGCTGAACTATTGTACTCCCTATCAAGTAATTGTTATTTAAATATCGTATATACACGTGTAGCATGTGAAGAAATACAACGAGAGGCGACCAGGTTACAGATAAGTAGAGAATCAGGTTTATTAGGTTTATGTACTCATTGAGCGCGAGTATTGCAATAACGTTGTAGGAACAGTCTCTCAACGATAATTATTCCAGCTCCATTAGCCATATTCGGCAACTTACGGTCCAGATAAATGGTGAGCTCATGGAAAGAGAGAAGAAAAGCGATGACATTATAAATGTCAAAAAAGAGGTTTGTAATGCTTTCTAGTAAAAAGAACTTAAAAAGCTTTCATCATTAAATCGCTTCTAATGACGGACGGCACTTCGGGGTAACTAGCTGGAAATAATAAACGTATAACACAACACATTTATCCGACTAAAGAATCAGCACGAGCGCCAAATGCAATTGGCTTTAATCGCAGCTAATATAAAAAACGTTTTGTAGCGTAAATATTGCTAAATTGAAAGCAAAATATTATAGGCAGAATATTGCTTGCTTCCTGTACGGTGCCACGTAGTGGCACAGTATGAACTGCGAGAAATGTGGGTAATAAAGAAAATAAGTTACAACAATTTTGCCCAGGTAAATTTCGACTATGTAAACTATTTTCCAAAAAACGACTGAAATCGCTGAAAATGACTTTCAGTGCTAATTTAAGTGTGGTCTAATGTAAACGATCGTGTTTAGTTGTTATTTCGAATTGCAACCAAGGAGGTTGACTTCAAGTATGCCCTCATTTGACTATCGTTCCATAGATTCGATACATTCTATTCGCTGCTTACTTCATTTGTGCGTCGCATCATCGTCAAATTTGTCTGCTATAATAGCAAAGGAAACAAGTATCACAGCTTTTATAATATTGCTGACGGTTTAATTCAGTTCCCGAGACAGTGATTGCGGTGCTCGCGTCAATGCTGCGCGGGATGGCCGTAAGCTACATGTGCTAACGTTCGATCTGGCCCACAACCATCCATGCAACAGCTTCCTTTTTGAAAGGCACCCTCTAAACCGGCGAGTTACGGAGGAGGAATTCAATCAACCTGCTGACTTGTTTTGATACACTACCCCAACGTGCGACGTAAAGCAATATATCGAGAATGCATTCGTGAAACACGTCACCAGCGACGAGGTCCGTAATGTACGCCGCAGGGTGCTCTGGCCCTTGTCATGTAGGTGAAATGTCAATATGCTGCAGGCCATTCAGAGCATGGAACGGGATGGTTTCGTGCAAACCATTTCTGAAAAAGGCGTACTTACGCACTGTGCTTCGCTCGTAATCAGCAAGTTTAAAGTTTTCGGCGATTTCCACATGTTGGTTGCGTGGATGCAACGCATGGTGCAAACCGCCTTGGGCACTTATTGTACGCGCCGTTAAATTTCGCTACAGTTTCAAGTTTTATCAGTTCTTGGAAACCGACGGCATGAGTTACGGCCGATCAGTTTTTAGGGTTTTGTGCGTAAGGAAACGTTCAACTCGTTAGTAAAATTGTTTGATTTATATCGTGATGCCATGGGCCATGATTTCTTCGTACGCACTTTCGTTATGGACAACATGGCAGCTCAAATGCGCGCAGCAAAAACTTTTCCATTGTGACCTTCTGCTGTGCTCACATTTATATCCGCGAGGCGGTTCTAAAGCACGAGAGTTAAGCGCATATTTTATTCCTTTCTGTAGACTTTATTTATTTCACCGAATGGCTGCAATGGATACGGAGAGCGAGTATGCTACTTTGCCGACATTCTCGCTGTTCTAGGTTCCAGCTGGAGCTTAGCCTACTTCAGAAGACGGATCCGCAGTTTGTACGCATCTAACATCCCACTGGATGTTCAGCAAGCAGTCGTAGGCAAAGTACACTCAAGCAGGATTGGTGCATTTTGGGAACACCACCAACCACCGTGTCGAAAATGTAAACCTTAGATTGAAGAAAATAACGCATGCTTCCGAGCGCTTATCTGTGGCTGTGTGTAAAGTGGGGAAACTGTCTGAGGTCCTACTGAAAAAATTCCAGATGCATTGTACATACTTTTGTGACAGACACCAGGTGTTTGAAGGTGAAGGTAACCTCTACGTGCAGAGGCTAGTAGGCCGTCTAACAACGTATGCTGGCACCCTGGTTATGTGTCATCTGGCAATACCCAAGTTCCGTCCCGTGTACTCAGACAATGGAGCAGGACTGGTATGTCATGGTGTGTGTTTCTAATTCCATAGTTTGTTGTTCAAGCTCACACCACCGTTATGACATCGACTGCGCAAATGGCACTTTCACCTGCGCTTTTGTGTGCACATGTGGCTACCGTGCGTCCGTTTAATGATCTTATATTAGGAAAGTCAACATCCGGCGGGTAAAACAACGTATAGTTTCATTCCTTTCTAGAAGACATACCTTTCCGTAATCAAGTTACTTTCGACCAGCATCTCTCCTGTCGCGACTGACCTTTTCAACAGGTGGCTGTCCGAAGGTTCGTTGTCTTTTGACTGGAAAGGTACAGTGGTGAATCCTATTCCAAAAGTTTGCGACCCTATTAAAGTCGATAACTACAGGCCAATTTGTCTGTTACATCTTTTGGTCAACTTTGCTAAGAAACTTGTACAAAAGTGATTATTGCAGTTGCTACGGTCGAAAGAAATTCTGGCACCCTCACAGCACGGTTTTACGCAAGGCCGCTCACGCATTACAAACTTACTTGTGACCAGGCATGAGTGGTTGAAGGCAATAAGCAAGGGTAAGTCCTTCGACGCGATATGCATTGATTTCAGTAAAGCCTTAGACAAGGTCAGCCATGAGATTCTCCTTCACAAACTCAGGATGTGTGGTGTCAATGCCTCACTGCACTGGTGGTGCCGAGACTTACTTCTTGGACGAAAGTGGAGGGTACAGGTCGACGACCATCTAACTGTCTGTTATCCCTCTACAAACGTCGTACTTCAAGGCACTGTGCCGAGGCCCACTCTGTTTCTGCTCCACAGCAACGATCTAGCTCAAGACCTCCGGTCACCGTGTGCCTTGTTTGGGGACGACAGAAATATTTGGAGAAAATTTGTCTCTCCCAATGACTGTGGCCTACTTTAGCCAGACCTCATACGCCTGTCCACGTGGTTTTCAAGTTTAGTTCCCGGTCAACGCAGCCGTCTGTGTTTTAGCCTGAGGAAGGGTGCTTACGGCCGAACCTTCACCCTTGACGGCCAACCGCCATATCCCATGCCCTAGAACCTAAATGTACTCTCACGCTACAATTTAAACTCTGTGGACAACACGAACTGGCTATTTCGTCACGGACTGCACATGCTTTGGGAGCTCAATCGTAGCTTTGGCAGATTGTCTAGGGGGGATGACATACGCCTTTTTCTTTTCAATCATAAGACCAGTGCTAGAGTACGGTACTTCCGCCTACTTTCCGATTACCCAACATGATGCACTAAAGATTGAACGGGTCCAACACTTTGCTAAAAGGCTCATCCCGATTTTACCTGGCTTGAGGTATGAAGACCGGTGCGAGAAACTTGGGCTCTACACATTGTCCTACCGTCGGGTGCGAATCGACCTAATTATCACCTACCTGATCCCACAGCTCGGTGACTTTCCCCTGCTGTGGCCATTGCTGAACTTACGAGGGCCATGCAGCACACGCAGACACAGAGAAAAAGTTGTCGTGCCGGAAGTGACGAGTGTTCCCCACCCACCGTGCTTCGAAAGGAGCGTGTAAATATTTAGCACTGTTTGCCTGAACATGTGATGTAGGCAACATCTGCGTAGCAGTTCAAAACGTTGTTAGGTTTATATTTAACAATTATTCATTTCAGAGAACGATTGCACACTTACGATGATCTGTCACGTGAGTCCAGCAATAACGTGCGTCCGCTATTTTAAAAGTTACACGAGATTGATGACAATATTCATTACTGACAGGTTTAATAACCTTTTCCGTCATATTCCGAAAGGTTGTGCAGCACTCATTTATAATTGTTCTATAATACAGTATTCAATATTCACCCTAACGGTCATCCATTAAACTTGTGCAGCCGGAATGGGCAATACGGTCTTACTCTAAAATCTTTCCTCTATCTACTGTATACGATGTTCTTAGGGCTTAGTTTTCATCATGGTCTACTTTGGTCTCTGAGTGATGTTGTTTGATACGCCCTAGCTTCATTTGTTTCACTCTGGTATGACTGCCAACCCCCGATTTGCCAAATGCCACTGGTTCATAACCCACATTCCTATATGTTTTCATGGGCTTTTGATGTCACAGTACCCACAACACTGGCATTCTTACAAGTTATACTTTAACCACTAACAGTGTTCTTCCGATTTTATGTTATTATCAGTATCCACTTCCGGTTTCTGCCTATTCCTGTTTATGCCTAACCCCGTCTGTTTCGCTATAGTATGGGTCTTGTCCTCGCAAAGCAACTAGATCTATGACTGACCTCCGTTCCATCTCAACGGGCTTCAAAATGGCACCTGCCGCCACAGTGTTCACAACTATATGACTCTTCAGTATATTCACTCTTATCAAATGCTTAATGTTCTCACGGCCCTTTATTATTAGTATGTACTTACACACGCTGAAGGTTTCTGCTCGCAGCTCCACGGCCACATGTTTCACTCCGGTATGACTGCAAAACCTGGAGAAACCGCCTAGATTTTGGCTAATTATGGTGTCATCCTAACAGTCCCATTAGGTTTATGATTCAGCAGTGCTCACATCAAACTGCTTTTCCAAAACCATTATTCCCTAATCTCATGCTTGATTTCCTTATATATATTAGCATTCCTTATCTCGGATTCAGACTGTTGCTGGTTGCTGTTTTCTGGCTCAATTTCTCATTACCTGGCACTTCCCTGGCTCGTTATCATTTTGTCTTAACAGGCTTTGACTTAATTTGTGACGTTATAGTGCTCACAAGCATTCGAATTTTTACTATATTTGTTGCTTACCACATGATGGTTGTACCTTTTGCATAATATTTTTCTTTCCTTAACTACTTCTGGATGCTTACAGTTTATGTTCGGTGCTTCTTGGCCCAATCGGTTTCACTCTGGTACTATTGCTAATCCTTGCTATTTTATCCTAACATGCTTTCTTTAAGCTTGTGGGACCGCAGTGCTCACAATAATCTGACTCACAGCAATTTCTTCCCTTACAGCATGCCTCATGATATTTCGGCTTTATATGCTTTTCATTAGCTACTTACGGTCTCCGGATATTGGGGTCTGTTGCTATGTAGTTGCATCTGATTCACTCTAGTATGGTCCCTGCTCTCATTAGAGAAACTGGACTCCAGCTCACTTCCGTTTTATCAAAATTTGTTTCCACTAGGCATGTGATTCCAAGGTGTTCATAACAATCGGACGTTTCAATCTATTAATCAATATACTATAAACTCGATGTTCTTGCGGCCTTGTTTTCTCCCCCTTTTCTAAATATGGATTTCACAAGTTGTTGTCCGTTGTGCCATAGCTCCGTCTCTTTAACTTTACTACAAGTGTTTGGCCTCGATGAGCCGCCTAGCCACTGGTTCTATTTCACTATACTCTGCTTGATTAAATTAGGCTTGTGTTGTCAACAAGTTTATAACAACCTTACTCTCTTAACATTTTATCCATTTAATACGTGCCTGATATCCTTAATGCTACAGTTTAATATCGTTTTCTAATCACGGGTTCGGAATGCATTTGTCTGTTTCTATATGGCTGTAGCTAATTCAGTACATTCTCCCTCTTGTGCTCGCAAAGCAACCAGGCTTCTGACTCGCCACTGTTTCAACCCCGGGGTTGCATAAGACTTGTTAGGCTGCAGTACTCACAAAGACCTACCTGTAAGCATTTTATGCTCTTACCTCACGGATGAGGTTTGTACTAACTTAGGTTGTTATTATTATAAATAAATTTGTAAACTTTTCTATTCCACCATACGAAGGATGCCCACAGATGCATGATCCATAAAGTACAACTGGACGGCTTTTTCACTGGCGCCGTAACAGTTGCAAGCGAAAATTGTTCAGCTGTTCA
The DNA here is from genome assembly GCA_944474145.2 of Dicrocoelium dendriticum. Lineage (NCBI taxonomy): Eukaryota > Metazoa > Platyhelminthes > Trematoda > Plagiorchiida > Dicrocoeliidae > Dicrocoelium > Dicrocoelium dendriticum. The sequence goes on from OX104069.1 coordinate 20,907,732, forward strand.
TGGTTGAAACTGTACAACTGCTAAATATAAAAAGGAATAACGTTAATCGTCGTGAGGTCAAGCAAGTTTGTATGGGAATAAGCAAGCCTCATACAGCGCAGTAATAACAAAGCCACAAATAGAGCAAACATTACGACTGCTTAGTTAAGCAAAGAACTAATGAAGAGAAAGATCAAGTGTGATTTTACGAAACACTGGGTTCTTGCGCAAGTAACGTAAATATCAACGGTGCATACGCAGCAATCGGCGAGGCAACTAAATATGCTGATTGAATAATGTCAGGGAGTATCAAAAGTGGTGTAATGTGATGCTAGTCAACTAGCCAGACTGAAGTAATGGACTGTGACTTTATTCGGTGGCGAGACCCATGTGCCACGTGACAGTGTGCTTGGACGGACATTTGTGGCCTTATATATGGAGGACGCTTGCCAGAAAAACCCACCACGTCCAAGAACATTGCCATTGATCTAGTTGAACGGCAACTGGTAATCGGCACTTCTACGTATTGAGGGATTATTGACGCTGTTAGTCGCAGTCAGGATAAAACCAGGTTTTCCATCGGTCAAGGTAGAGTAGTCAAGAACCGGGTTCGTCTATGTGTCTTGTCCTGTTTTGCCAAAGTGGCTCAGCCCGTTTTTTAGTTAGCTTATAATTAAAAAAGGTTTGTAATGTCCATGTATTGGTCGCCTGTGGAACCGCATTATGTCTACGAGGAACATTCAGGAAATATCATATTGAAATATATTTGGCACACGAATAATGGCAGAACTCAATTGCTCACGCCTTGAAGTGTACCGGATTGGTCGAAATAGAATGGCCCCCAGGGTAAGTAGTAATATTGATCACGAACACTGGCATTCACGCCCAAGGGAACAGCCATAGAAAAGTTGATTGGCTAAAGATGGGTACTAATTGAAAATCATGTATCTGTTCGTAAAATTAGCCGAACCCAACTGTTCCGGCAATATCAAAATGTAGCATTGTATCCTATTGTCAGGTTATAGAGGAATGGCATCAGTATGAAAGACTACCTCCCGTATACAAAGGGGCAGTCCTTGTATACGTGTGACATTAAAGGTCAGCAGGAAAGCACCGAACAAAGAGCAGGTCTTGGGAGATTTGTATCCTTCCAAAAGAACAAATAATTATTTTGCCCTGTCGGTAAGTCGTAACAGTAGCAGAATAAGCAGTTGTCCATTTCCAATGGAAGGAATATTGTGCTTCGTTGAAACCTGTAATGGACGCAAAGATGGAATGGTCCTCGATTGCTGGCCCTTTTATCTGTAGAAATCTTGGAGAAAAAGGAGCAAACAAAGGCATCTACAAAGAAGGCCAACAGGGATGCATCCGGTAGGCAGTTTAAATGATGGTCAGTTGCAAAAGCTCTCGATCTAACGAACCTTATACAAAAGGTAACATTATCAATTAAATACTCATGTACTTGTGTTCACTAAAAGTAAGTGGATACAAAGGAAGCCAGCTGACTCGATAGCGATAGAGGACGGAAGTAACTGGAAGTGTTTGCCTTACTTCCAGGAGAAAAGTATGGGGCATTTATTTAACGTAAAGAAGCAGATAGACTTGAGGGTCCGAAAGCGGATATGCTGCACTTGCCGAGGAACATAGGGAGATAGCCAATGTGCGCTTAACTTTAGGTCTTTAAGTTATAGAGGCCAAAAGTGGGACTTAGAAGCAAAGGTATACAGAGGTACTGGCTTTGTGCGCGTACAAAGTGGCCAGGTGGATATCACATGCTCAGTTTTGATTGAAACATCCACAATGGAAAGGTGACCGTCAGAAGTAACAGGAACCTAACGCGCAATTCCGTGGTCGGTAAACCCAGTAGCCGAATACGTCAGTAGGAACGAAGTCTGGGCGTTGCCTTCCGGATAAATAGATCTATATAAGTGCGATTTTAAGGCTCCAAAGAAAGGCAGCCGCTTACAAATAAAGGTCGGAAACGCTTGGACAAATGGTATCGGTCAGAGCAGAGCAAATATTGATAAGTAAGTGAAACAAGGACTAGTCAGGGCGCCTAGGAACCTTTCAAAAAATAACGGTATGAACGCAAGCATAAACGTAGGATATGTATCCAAAACGCGGAAATGTGGAACTAACGTAGAAAGCCAGTGAGTTCAGAAGTGCTTGAGCATAGCAAATGGGTGAAAATAAGGGCAAAACAGTGGTGGACGAGGTGTAGCAAATGTGCTCATAACTCAGCAGTCTGAAAGCATACAAGAAGCTGTTTGCTGACTCCCAGCTCCAGTTATTACCTTTTAGTTGACTGCTAATCCTGGAACAGCCGTCTAGCCTCTAACACATTTCCATTGCTTTCTGGCAGGCTTCCATTTAAACTGTGACGTCGTAGTGCCCACAAAACCTCGACACTTCAAACTTTTCATATGCTTAACACATAGTTAATTTTCTTTTGGTTTTTATCCTTGTCAGTTGCTATTTCGGATTCGTGATGTTGCTAGTTGCTGCTCCCTAGCTCTATCTGTTCTAGGCTAGTATGACTGCTTGCATTCGGAGAGCAACCTGACCTCTGGCTCAAGTCCGTTCCGTCCTTAGGGTGGTGCAATAGAATTGTTATGCTGTGGTGCTCACGGCCATTCGACAGTTACTCTCATCTTCCGGCGCTCTGGGAAAGCTATCACCTGGCTGGACGCAATGGACAATGGACAATGGTTTATTACGGGTAAAAAAGCATCGTTTAACAAGTCTCGTGGGATGGAAATTATTGCGAAAATCAATTGCATAATAAAGGGAAAAGCGTTGTGGTGGACTCACCATAGACTTATGTGGAATAGGGGAGATGTTCGCATATCAAACGTATAAATCCATAAATACATTGGTTAGGCGTTTGGCAAGAAACCGTTTGATTGCGTTTTGTAGCCCCTGGCTAACAAGTCATAAAATGAAATGTAAGTGAGAGAATGCATCGTCAACACGTTTTTTAAATATCGCCAGATTGGGAGCAGAGGCGACATAATTAGGGAGGGCATTCCAAGGCTCACACACGCGGAGAGAAAAGAAATTTCTACGGCATTCAAGCCGGCTATAATGAATTGTCAGTTTCAGAGGGTGACCTCTTAGTTTAGTGTTGGGGTTCAATTCCAACAGCGGACGGCAAATGTGGTTTGGGTTCTTCAGAATCTGGTAAACCATTATGAGATCCCCTCGCAAAAGCCGATATCGACTGCTGTACATTCTTAGAGATTTCAGTCTAAGCTGATAGGGCAGATGAAAGAGGCCCCTGACGTTCTTGGTTGCCCGTCGTTGAGGAGTCTCGAGAGCAACGAGATCCTGTTTCTGCCACGGCTGCCATGCCTGAATAGCATATTCCACGTGAGGTCGCACGTAGGCGTTAAGCATTTGGGGAAATATTGATGGTTCAAACCGACCGAAGGCTCTGCGAAGAAGGCCGAAGTGTTGATTTCCGGTTCTCGTCGCCTTCTCTGCTTGTTTTGAACACCCGAGATCTTCCTGTACCAATACACCCAGGTCCCGCTCCTGAGAAACCTTCGCCAAGGTGTGGTCTCTAAGCTTGTAAGCGCTCATCTGCTGGTGACGCAGATGCATCACTTTGCACTTAGCCATGTTCAATTGAAGCTTGTTCCTCTTTGACTATTCGTAAATGCAATCTAGGTCATGTTGGAGCAGATCCTGATCTGCCTTGTTACTAATCGCCCGCCAAATCTTGATGTCATCGGCGAAAAGCAGGAAGTTTGAGGAGATGACTCTTGCCAGCTCGTTGATAAACACCAGGAATAAACGCGTTCCCAGCACTGAGCCTTGTGGGACACCACATTCCACCTCAATTGGGTTAGAAAGTGATCCCCTAACACGTACCTGGAGCTTTCGTTGCTAAAGGAAGTTGCCAATCCAACCAACTACTGCATCTCCGATTCCGTAACTTTGTAGTCTTTGAGGTAGGATGTGGTGATCAAGGCGGTCGAAAGCTTTGGAGAAGTCCAGATAGATGACGTCGACTCCGACCCCATCATCGGCCACTTCCGTCCAACTACCTCGTGCAATAAGTAGGTTGGTGGTGCATGACCGGTGTTGATGGAAGCCATGCTGTTCCGGTACCAAGATGTTGCACTTTTCCAGGTAGTCCATTAAAGCCTCAGCGACGACTGCTTCCATCACCTTCGCGAGCACAGGGAGGAGAGTCACTGGACGATAGTTTGCAGGATCGGAACGGCTACCGCCTTTAAAAATAGGGGTTATAATGCCACACTTCCACATAGTGGGGACTTGTTGTTCATCAAAGCACCTTTGAAAGAACTGTGACAGTGGTTCAGCTAGCTTGGTGGCCATAACCTTCAGTGCCTTCGGGCGGATGTTGTCTGCTCCCGGAGAACTATGTTCACGCAGTGAGAGTAACTTCCTTAGCACAATTGATGGGTTGAAAATAACATTTGTAAACAAAGGTGTCGGTAATGAGCTTGATATTATGAGACAGGTAGATGTTGGGAGTTCAAAAATTGGGGCGTATTGCAGCCGTAGGACATTAGCTGCTTCTTCAGAACTTTGTACTCTACCGCCTGTCGTGAATAGTGGGGGTATTCCATGCTTCACTTTACGAAGTTTACTGACATGTTTATACAGTAGTTTGTTGTTTGCCATGAACTTTTTGGCTAGGCACTGTTGATAAGTTATTTTGTCCTCACGGACAAGTGCGGTGCAATGGTTGCGATGGGCCAGGAAATTTCCCCAAGTCTCTGAGTCGGGGTTAATCTTGTAGGCACGCCATGCTGCATCCCTTATCGCCAGGCATTTGCGAGTCCTACTCCTTATAATTGAAGGCATTTTCGCGGGACGACGGGGTTTGGTCTCTGATGCTTTGTTGACGATGTCGCTGAGCTTATTAACGAACTCTGCCCAAACGTTGTCAAGGGGACTTTTGTTTGAGAATTCCCAAGCAGCTGCGTCGGCGAGTTCTTTCAATACGTGGTAGCGTGTGATTGTATGAGTTAGTTCCGAGTGTTCAGATGGATACCCTGCATAACACACATAGTCAAAAGTTATTACTACGTGGTCACTGAGACCTAATGGACTATCCATCAATAACTTGTCAATCATGAGCACTTCATTTGTGAGCACAAGGTCAAGTATGGACGGTTTGTTTGCTGTCCTGAATCTAGTGGGCGTGGTGACATGATTGTACAAAGGAATATTAGCGATCAGTTCCTGCAAGTCTGCTTTGAATTGCTTACTGGGCGATGCCGAAACCTCCAGATTGTGTAGATTGAAATCCCCGGAGATGAGAATGTGGCTGTACCTAGTGCGTGTTACTCTGTTTAGGCCACGGATCAAGTAGGAATCCATTTCCAAAGTGGACGTTGGGGGCGGTAAACGATAGCTATGAGACATGTATCGTTGTGTCTCAGTCGGAGACGGCACCAGAGTGAGTCGGTAACGTGTGTTTCCAGATCATCAACTATTGTACATTGTAGATCGCTGCGGTAGTAGAGTAGGACCCCACCTCCTCTGCTGGGGCGGTCGTTCCGGATGAGTGACATTCCGGCTATCTCAACCTCAGCATCAGTCACCTCTTGATGCAACCAAGTTTCGGTAATAGAAATTAGGTCCCAAGCATTCGCAACCTGACGTAGTCGAAGTTCGTTAGTTATACTGAGGAGCCCTTGGGCGTTGGTGTAAATACATGAAAGTTTCTCACATTTAATCAATGTTTCAGAAGTTGTATAGCTCATACGTGAAGTTTCGCCGACCAGTGAGTGGCCGGCGAATGGATGGGTGGATGAAGCAAATGAGTTTACGCCGACCATTAAAGGGTCGGCGACTAATCGTTTTTTGGATGGGTTGCATACTCTCGAGAAGTATTTGATATATAAGCAGGTATCAGATGCTCCGAATCCCGGTGTTTGCTCGTGCTCTGCTGTGCCCCTCCGGATAGTATGGCTACTCTTGAAACCGTCGCCGAGTCGGGTCCTGCAGCTGGCGTTTTCACTAAGAGTTGTGCCTCTACTGAATTGTCATTAAAAGGTGTTGGTGTTCCTGCTGCTTTCAGACGAATTTCCGTTGGCAATCTGCAACGGAATTTAATCCAGTTCGCTAGTAGGTTTTGTGCCATTTGTTCTGACTGTAACACAAGTTTTAAGAGCCTGGGACCGCACCCTTATAGTTTGGTGATATGGGGATCCTTGTCAACGAGGTGACCACCACATTTTCGAGAGAAAGAACCTCCCGGATGTAGTGCCATTGCTCGCGGTCATGCATCTGAGCATCGTCGGAAGAGGAGTCAGTAAGCTCAGGAACACCGTGAGCAATCACTGTTTTCTTATCTTGACTTATTCTGTACCTATCTTTGTTAGCGGTATCCCCTGAACGTTCTTTCCACGGGATTTCGGGTAGTATGCTTACTCTACTTGAGTCGTTGCGGAGACGATTCGCGGACAGCAGAACGGCCTCAGTCTCGTCCGCCGAGTTTAGTGTTACCCGAAGTAACCGGGGTTCGCCGTAGTGCAACGCGTTTGGGTGGCGCGAGATTCTTTTTAATGTCGTGGGATTAGCATGGACATCGATCGACGTACAGATGGAACCCCACTGATTTCGATCGTGCGTCAACTTACCCTTAATTGTATTGGATTTGGATTCGGGAACATTTGTGCATACAATGTTTAGGACACCATGGTTGCGCCTGGTGGCTACTGGTTTTGGATTTCGAGGCTTAGTTTCTGGTGTTTTTGTTGAATTTGTGAACGGCACTGGAGTGTGCCATCCGTGCTGCGGCAGTTTTGTTTTCTCTAGTTCGGGCACAAAGGTTACCGGTGCTCTTTCCGGTGTTTGCTTGGCAGCAACCGAAGCCTACGTTGCCGGGTTGTTCACTATGGCTGGTTGACTGTAGCTTACAGTCTCGAGTGTAGTGAACAGACTACTAGGTGCAGCACATAGTACAGAAGTTGAGGCAGGCGCGCTGCAGGCACTGTTTTTACTTATAGGAGGGAGAGAGAATGGAGTTGATACTGCTGGAGGCTGTCGTTGGGGTTCGGTTGGGACGCCTGGCTCGCTTCTTCGGCCTGACTAGTGAGTTCGGGGTGTTATTTTCACTCACAAGTGCAGGTCTGTTTCCTCCCATGGGTGTAACTCTGGCGCTCACCAGTTGCTCGACCGCTTTGGTTAGTCTTTCACATCTCTTCAGTAGCACAGATAGACAGCTAACAAATGGAATAGACTTGCATACTTGGCAGAACCAAGGCGACTCTGCGGTGTTTGCTTCCGTCGACTTCTTGCCGAGACAGGTAGTGTGATAAGTTTTCAAGCACATGGTACATACCAGACCATTTTTCACCACTTTAGCACATGATTCGCATTTGCTTTTCATACGAGACATGTTCTCATTTGGGGTAGGAAGTGGATGGAGATACTGACGCACCGCTGCGTGGCGATCGGCGCTGGTTTGAGGTCAGCAGGTCCAGACGATGTGCGTGCTATCGATCCAGACGGGTAGACAGCGATGCGAGACAAAGCGACTGAGGCAAAGCAAGGTGACTTGGAAAATACTGTCTAGTGACGGCAGTGGCAGTTCCAAATGCAGAGCAAATTGACGACTATCGCTTTGTAGAGCGACTTGAAGGAATGGTAGTAAGCTGAAGGAATGGTAGTAAGCTGATCGGATAACTCTCAAAAATATCTTTAAAATAAGACCACAAGAGTTCTTATGCGACGAGAGGAAAAATAAAACATCCGGTAAGCTTCAAATACCGTTGGCTTCGAAGTTCCAAGAGCACAGTTTGTTGGTGATCCGTGAATAATAGACCCAATAAGTGAACAGTGGTAGGAGGAGCTTGCGGAGCCAAATCGAATGATGGCACGTAGGTCTCTGTGAGAATAAATCCAAAGATTTGGAGGCGAATAACGCAGGAGGACAGTATTTTGCGACCGCACTGACAGGTTACAGATGAACGCCTCCATGGAATTAACACCACTAAACGCCTATGCTCTCCGCTGTCATCTAAGTTCCTCTCCTACCTTCAGCTCCCAATTACTCCGGCAGACACTGCCGATATATTTTTATTAACCGGGACCATTGAAACACATCGCGCGGCGCAGCGCACTTATAACAATCGCATCCATACTTACTAACACTCGACTTCATGAATTTTGTTTGCTTTTCTGTGAAGGGTCACAGAGGTATTGCTAGAGGTTTTTCTTATTTAGTGTGCGTATTCGCTCATTTTTCAGCAGGCTTAGAACACACAGTCACGAAGCTCGACGCCTTAGGTTGGTATCAAGTGACGGGTATATGGCTTTACGAGCAGCAACGTGCTATTCATTCTGCTATCTTTGGATTTGGAGGTTTACCTATAGCTTTTGCTTTCTACGTCGGACATAGCTCATATGTCCTACTAAGCCAGAATCATATAGAAGGACGCATCGTACTCGTCTCGTATGTACTCATGCGCAAGTGCCCATTAGTCCACGACTCAATTTTTATGCTTTCCTGTAAAAGGACCGAACCTCATCCCCAATGGTCGCTTACTCAGCGTGAACTCTCTTCTACTAGTAACCTGGACCGGTTGCTCACTCAGCAAGACGCAAAGCCTTAGATTTCTACCGTCAAGCGTCCGCGTACTTCAGAGTTATTCTGTGCTCTTTGAAAACCCACATCCCCAAAAGTATGTATACGTCTTGCCATATCTTCACTGTGTCCTCTGGTTTCCGGAGCTAATCAACTGAGAAGTAGGTAGCCACCTACTGGTCTCCATTTGACATTCTGCAATTTTAGCTGATACTTAAACCGGACGCGAGATAAGCGCAAATCAACCATCATTTACAAGTATTTTTGTCAATACTAATGTTATAGCCACTAGGTACATATTGCAGCAGTCTTAACGATACAGTCACAGCGTGTTAGTCAGGTTTTTGATTGATTTGCTCTGCCTTTTTCCCTTCTTAGCCATCAAGAGGATGGAATGCGTAACCACAGAGCCACTCTACGGAGGACATGAATGCAACTTACCTGGCCCATGATTCATCCGCCTGGGCACGAACACGCAAACGGAAACTAAACACCATCAGTTCCAAGTACTTCTTAACGTGCTCTGCTCTAGCTTTATCCACACGACTATACAGCGTCCTTAACCGTAACGCCTGGTTAAAGCATCTACGATGGAAAAAGACTAATCCACTCTGTTGGGCAGTTGAAACTATTGGATGTAATTGGACTGCGAATAACTGGGAGATAAATTAGTTAGGATGCAGCAGTGCCAGAACAAGCCCTTCAAAGGTTTCCCCGATAAAGGTTTAGTGTGTAGTCCTGCCTCTTTTCGTTACAGTTTTCAACAGCGTATGCCTATTAGTATGTGCTTTATCTTAAGATGGCGAGCGACTCCTGCTTCAACCTTAACCAAGCACGCAACTTTACTCTACTCTGTCGTCTATTTGACATGAATACTTCACTGTTGCAATAAACTTTGTATGGAAATTTAGTTTCATTTGGCGCTGCTGCCCAGCTTAATCCGGCATCCATTTTCACTTTCAGAGATGGTTTTGCTACCGTTCACAACTGTAGGATATAGGCACTTCCCTTCTTGCTATTGTTCTTAACATTGAACGGCCATTAGTCCGTTCCTTATAGTACGAAAGCTAATGGCTCCTACTTTACGGTAAAAGCGGCTTCCCCCAACTTTTGCTGTACTGTCTATTTGACTTATGTGTTTTGCTGTAGAAGTCCACATTGGAGTGGAACACAGTATCTTTTGACGCCGCTGCCCAGCTTATTCCGCCGCACCAGGCCCGTTTCAGAGCTCGCTCTGCCACTGTTCTGTCGCCATAGCTGTAGTATATAGCGCCGTCTTGTATCGCTTCTGGTTTCAATTTTGATTGCGTATTAATACGTGGCACATCGCTAGATAGTGCAAAGCTCCTGCTTCATAACTAATACGGCAGGCACCTTTACTCTTCTCTGCTAACCTATTAGAGTTGTATGTTCTACTGGAAAAGCAAACCTTAGAGCGAAATCCTTGGCTTCTTCTGGCGGTGCTAACTGTATTATTCCTTTACCCCTGGTCACTTACAGAGCTGGCTCCTTAAATATTTTCTCGCTACAGCTATTGCAAGTAGCGCTGCCTTTTCTCTGTCCTGTTTTCAAAACGAAACCTGTTAGTCCACGCCTGAGCCTAGAATAACGCACCTCTCCTGCTTATTAACTTACCGGGCTGCCATCAACTCACTTTCCAGCCTTCTATTAGCTTTTACGTTCCACGGTGGATGTCCACCATAGAGTGGAAAAATTGGTATCGTTTGGCGCTGCTACACACGCTATGCTGCTATTACTGGTACCTTACAGAGATTGCTCTGCAACGCTTTCCTCGCTACAGCCGTTGTATGTAATCCTTTACCTGCTTCTGGTTTTAACTTTGAATGCTTATCAGTCCGTGCCTCCTCTTAGGCAACGGGCAGCTTCTTCCTCAGAGTTAATCCGACTACCAGTATCGGACTTTTCTGCCGCCTATTTGACTTGCATGCAACACTGTAGAATTCCACCTCGGAGTGGCATACTTAGTATTTTCTAGCGCCGCCGCCAAGCTTTGCTGTTATTCCAGGTCCCTTTGAGAACTGGTTTTCGCACGCATTTTCTCCACAGCTTTAGTGTGTATTCCCTTATAATTTCGTCGCAACTTCTCTGCCACAGTCTCACACCACCACCCAGCTATTTCTCTAAAAGCTGCTTACTGATCTTGTTACGTTATTCTTCTTATGCGTTTCTGCTCGCGTGTAGCAACTCCACTGGCTCTCATACATGTCGGAAAGATAAGCTCTAGCACTGTAGACCGAACATTCAACCTACGTCTCAGTCGCATAATTCACTACTTACTATGTTTTTCCGGTTCCTTAAAATCATTCACCTGTGAAATCACCGGAACCTCCAGGTTTTCAGAGAGGAAAACTGTTGCATATTTTAGGCAAATTTGGACAGTATTTTTCATTGGAGTCCAACAAATATACAGTCACGTAATTGCAAACCAAATGACAGATCTATTGTATGACATAATCTGCCATCCCATTGCTTCTAACCACCATAACGTTACCAAACATTTTGTATTTATACATTAATACAATCCCGTTCAATTTCCTTGGCAGTTTCCTCGGTCCGCATGTCTTTTCTCCCTTATTCCAATGTATAACATTATCTGCACGGAACACATATAGTAGGACATACCCGCGACGCTCACCTGGCCAAGGAATCCACACAGTACAATGAACTCATTCGCACTTCGCAATTCTGACACACTAAAGGAATCCAGAATACTAATCACATCAATACAAGTTACCTGTGTCGTATGACTACAACAGCTCCAAACACTCAAGGTAGACTCCGAAGAAGACAATCACACAACCACAGGAATCAATTTGGCGAAACATGACGGCTAATAACCGCGAGGACAATCGGTCAGATTTAACATTGTCAATGTCATATCACCGGTCGGTAGTGTGCCAGGACGTGGTGGGTTATCGTCTGACAAGCCTTCTTCCCTACAAAAAGCCACAAATGTCTTTTTAGCAACACGGCGACTTGGCGGATGTGACTCGCCTCTCAATAAAGTCACTGCCCCAGCCAAGCATTGGCAATTTGACCCACACCGCATTTCACAAATTCTGTGCATATATCTACTCTCATACGACTACGCCTACATATTTGATTAGTGACATATCACTATTCGTAAAACACTTTTGCAGCTGCTGACCCGCACTTTGTACCCAACCGCATCCGACTAGTTCCTTACTAACATCGTCCGCTTTGTTGGTCTATTTTTTTATACATCTCACATTCAGTGAGGATAGTCTTCATGCAATCTTTGGATCATGTGGGTCTACACTACGGACTACATCTGCACTACTTTATCTGCGGATAGCGACGTTCTGTTGAGCGTTCTGTTCCATTGAAGTATCTTGATCGAAGGAAGACGAATCAAGGTCGTTTTGGAGACTCATCTGTTTACTATTTGGACTTCGTTTGCTATGACGTCCGAATGTTTGTCATGTTTTAAAGGAGTTACTTCGCGCTCTAAAGGCTTTCAATGCACCATGTGTGTTGCGTGGATCCCCATGGCTTGCTGTGAAGTCAGCCATGAGTTGTACGAATTTCTCCTGCAATCCAACGTTCCGAGCCTAGGTATTTTTATCGATCTGTGCCGCGTTACGATAGCCAACAGGCGATACCATGACGGACTGCCTGCGTTCAGTCCGCTCGCCTCTCCTCCTCAAGCTGAGATGAACAGCTCGGTCAGATTTTGCAGAAGTTACTATACCTATGCTTATAGGTTATATTGATCGCTGCATACTTTCGTTCCTCTGTACCCGACGCCTCCGTCCTCACAACCAAGGTAGTTTCCGCCGAAATGTCTAGCGGTCCGATCCAATCCGTCCACAAGCGGCCACTAATGCTGTGGACTCTATTATCCCTCTACACTTGTACCCGGATGAGGAGTGGAACATTTTGTCCTCCGAGATGATTTCGCTTCTTGAGCAGGTTGTTCCAATTTGCTAAGGGAGAACGTGTACCAGAAACCCTCCATGGATAGATCGAGAATTGAGGTGCCTAAATTCCAAAAGGAGCAAATTATGTGACCGATTCAAGCTCGCTTACTGCGCACTTGACTGTTAGGAGTACAAATTGAGCAGGAATTACTGTAGCTTGAAAAACGTCAGAAACGGCATCAGTATGAACTCACTTTGGCTGTGCAATATAGGACGACACCGACGCCACTCTACTGTTACCTGAAAGTAGTACCAACGCTAGCAGTGGCATTGCTGGCCTGTTTTCCGAACAGCAACACAGTTCACTTGACAGCGTTGCGACGAAAGCCAGTCCACTAGCCTTGCAGTGTTCCTTTGCCTACTCGATAAAACGCCGTTACCAGGTGATACTACGTCAATCCCCCTTTTTTCTTTGCAGCACATAGAAATGAGTGTGGCTGACGTTGCCAAAGGCCTTCATGACTTAGTTCCGCACTCCTCACTGGGTCCTGATGGGCTGAATGCGCTGTTCCTCAAGGCCGTGGCTGACTACATTGCTGCTCCCGTCTGTCAGATACTACGTTGCTCATTGGAAGCTTAACTACCGCCGGTTTCTTGAGGATTGGGGACCGTTAAACTTATATACAAAAGATGAGGTGGTCAAAATCTTGCAAGCTATTGGCCTATCTGCCTAACGTCAGTTATGTGCAAGTTCATTGAAAGTATTCTCAAACACGCCTTGCAACTTCACTTCGAGAACCTAAACATCTCTTTCTGCTCAGTATGGCTTTCAGCGGGCTCTCTAATGTACCTCGAACCTGCTTGTAGTTAAAGAGAACTAGGCGAGGTCGTTAGACGCTGGGAAACGACTGGAGGGGATATTTGTAGGCTTCAGCAAAGCATATGACAAGGTCCCTCATGAAAGGCTCTTCTTAAACTCCAAGGTACAAGTGTTCCTGAGAAAGTCCTTTTCTGAATCACTGCTTTTTTGGATGGCCGGACCATGCGAATCAAGGCGATGGAAGCCTACTGCGCTCCTATGCTAATGATTAGTGGTGTTCCGCAATGTTCGGTACTTGGTGCAGACCTGTTCAAGATATTCATCAGCAATCTCCCATCAGAGCTTCAGATGGATTGCCTGATTTACGCCAAAAACATGTAGCTGTGGATGGTGTTATCCTGTCTCTAGGATGCTGACAGAATGCAGGTATGTATGGACACGCTACATGTCCGGTCGGTTTACTGGCAATTGCCCATAAATGGTGCAAACTGCTCAGTTCTCGCGATAGGCACCCCTGAACCATTCGGGATATGCCATATAGGTGGGGTGTTACTCAGACCACCAATCTTGCGGAAGATCTCGGTGTGCTTTTCTCACATGGTTTATGGACCACATAAGAAATACTACGGAGGGTTGCCGATGCCAACTGGATGTCCCATGCCATACAGAGAGCCTTCTCGCGACTGACTCCGGAAACCTTCAGAATCCTCTTTACTTCCCATGTGCGCCCGATCCTTGGACATGGACTACCCGCTACTTGTCCTCCTACTAAGTTCGAGCATAACATGTTTGAGAAGGTCCAGCGGCGTTCCTGGAAATCCATGCTGAAGGTAATGTTCTTGTCTTACCCATTTCGGCTACAGCGGATGCATCAGTTCTCGTTGGAATATCCTCGACCTAGAGATGATTTGCTTTTTACTTGGCGAACTCTGATGGTGGAGCTAAGGATGGAGCTAAAAGCTTTCTTTCAAGTGGACACTAATATTTTCACACAAAGGCAAAACTGTAAACTATTTAAACCCAGAAGGCTCAAATTTTGCTCCACCCTGGCTCTACCAACCCACATTGTAAATGACTGGAACGCCTTGACGAAATATGTGGTCTACGCGCAGCCTGAGGAAAGTTTCTAGCGGTTTTTGGATTCTCACTTCATGGGTAAGCTGAGCCCTTGTTTCTTGCAATGTGGCTGTTACGGCCCCTTGTGGAAAACCGTCTCGCAGCGACTCACGGCATCTACGCAATGAGCGGAAAGTGAAATAGCTGACAAAAGACGTTCATCCTGCTCTCTACAATCCAATGATCCAAGTTTACTCCCGCACTTGGTCCTGCTAATCATGCTATTATGTACAATGTTGCACTATGCTAATCATGCCCAAAAACCATGCCCAGCTTTGTCCGGACAGAAATTTTCATTTTTTTTATTTAGCACTCAGACAATTCTTTCCCTATCCGCTTCCTGCCGGAAACCAGTTTCCGCTGCTTTCCGCATGGTGGGCTTACTGAAACGAGCGTTCGGTCAAATTGATGCAAAATTTCCGTCACCTCCATAACGCATTTCTTCGGTCTCACTTGGAGTCTGCCGTTCAGCCTAGGAGACACTGGTTGCTGAAGGACTATGGTATGCTAAAATCTCCACAACGCCGAACAACATAACTGGTCCAAAGTCTCAAATATGTAAATTATCCACAAAGACTTCAATGCCGGTGCCTCAACTCGCTTAAATGCCGACATCTCCGAGGCGACCTGCTCCTTTTATCTGTGATATTATCCAACCCTGGACATTCCTGCCGTCACCTACTCACAGTGCACTAATGGTGCTCTCACCTATGTGGTCACCCAATGAGGATCCCACATCAGCACAGTCGGCTGAACTGCAGACGACACTTCACGCTTTGCGAATCTACCGATCTCTTAATGCTCTGCCTGCCGATTTAGTCTCGGCACCTACTGTAGCGGATTTTAAGATCCGTCTGGACTGTCATCTGGCCGAAATACACCGCGATATTCCCTGAGACGACTATGTTCTACTTGAAGGAATTTCCCTTTGTTTCTCTTCCACCTACTTCTTTTCCATATCGGTTTCGGAGTGCGTGGTGGGATGTCACGCTTTACGCCTGCGTGTATTCTGTTAAATTCCGAAAAAGCCAGAAGAAGATGAAAGCTAACTCGCGACACCATCCCGCCATGAGCTCGCTTGAATTTTCATCCGACCCGACCCTACCTTTTTTCATCCAATGGGTCTTATAAAGCTCGAGCTTTTATGCCCATGAAATACAATGTACTAATGTCGGATATGAACTCATTTAATTTAGACTACCGCTGTCTCCGAGGCGATGTGATTTATCTTAGATGCATTTTAAGGGGCCACCTGAGGAAGGTGCAGTAGTTCTTTCAGTTCAACAGTTTGACAAGGGGCCACAGCTTTAAACCATTTAAACGTCGAAGAAACCATGTCTGATCCGATGTCGCCTTATCTACACGCAGTTTGAATGAGTGGAGATATCGCCCTGAATGCGTGGTATGTGCCCAGGCGGAAGAATGTTTTAAAGGGCGATTTGACACCTACATGCTGAGCATGGCTGGATTTTGCTGTGTTTGCTGCAGGGAACACAGTTTAGCAAGTACCCATGTCCTCCAGCCAATGAACGGGATGTGATGGAGCTAACACGGTTTTTCCATTCTGCTCTCCACAAGTTTATGTACTATATACCAAAGCACAACGCCCCCATATACATACCTTTCCTTACAACAAGTAGCCACCCAATCTGACGCAAAAGAACTTACTGGTGGATCTCGGTCCAACATCCATTCATGAAACATCCTTAAGGTAGCGTAATGCACAACAATGCTACGTTTGGAAAGCGCATGTGCTCCTTTTATTAAAATCTTTTTCAGATGCTTCCCCAATCAGGTTTTGGCTGGTTTTGTGCCGCTGGCTTTTTAGAAGCCATGAACAAATTGCTGGGACTTCCACACAACCATTAAAGTGGATTCGGTGGTTGACGTGCTTTACATATCTGACCTGACTGTACGGTTCTCTGCCGTGTATAGTAGTGCATGAAGCCGTCGAAGTTAATCAGGCGCCGAAATACCGGTGGCTCTTGTTTGCGTACGTGTGCAAGCAACAGGACACTCGGTAGGCGGAAGCTTGTATCGTTTTATGAAACTAAAAATCTTTGGAGTCTATTATTGATAAGCAAACATACCAACCTGTACCATGATAAAGCTGTGCCTACTGATTTACCATCTTTGATATGGACGCCGCAGTTGCCAGGCATTGCTGCTGCTTCGGCGCCTTCGGGCCTTGATCCCTGAATTGTTCGGCAAACCCACTGGATAAATAAATAAACAAATAAATGTATGCTTCTAGACTTGGCTAGAAGTAGTGCCATTGAGGGGTCAGATCATAATGTACAGTAACAACACGCTCTTGCATGGGTAATAATTGAGGTCAGTTTTTTGTGCTCTTTGAGCGCGAGTATTGCATCAACACTGTAGGAACCGCCTCTCAATGATAATTGTTCCAGCTCCATTAGCTATTTTCGGTAAATTACGGTCTAGATAAATGGTGGTCTCATGAAAAGGGAGAAGAAAATCCTTGCCATCGAAAATGTCAAAACAAGGATTTGTAATGATTTCCAGTAAAAATAAATAAAAAGGCTTTCTAAATTAAATATCTAAAAGCGGACAGCACTCCGACGTAATTAGCTGAAAATCATAAACGTAGAACATAAAGAATGTATCCGATTAACGGATGACTGCCAGCGACAAACTCAAGTGGCTTTAATCGCAACAAAAATTAATAACCAGTTTTGTGGTGTACACATTGCTAACAATAAAAACTGAATAACTTAGTCTGAATATCGCTTGATGGCTGTACACGACAAAAGCAAACTTACCGCAATAGTTGTAGTATTTCTCGGGTCTTGGTGCGATGGTCAACAGCGTAGCCAAAATTCTTGCTACCAATGCCGTATAACTTTTCAAGCATATACGGTGAAACTAAGAAAGGATATAAAAAGTACCTCATCGCTATAGGACTTCACTAGGGCTGCGTATCTAGAAATGTAAAATATAACTCCAGAGTAGCAATGCTTACGAGGCCTGGACGCAAAACATACTTTTAAGCCTGCCTAATAAAACCTGGAAGAAAATGGGAAAAATATACAGACAAACGGTCGTAAGACACTATAGTATGTTTTGCCTGCGCGAAATTACGAGACTTTGTAGTTACACCATGGCCAAGAGACCTCCGTGTTTTGTTTTCAGAGGCAACTTATTCGAAGAATCTACTGTACAAGTTAAATCTCCAAAATTGAAGACTGGTAGCTAAGGTTGTTTAGATGGCGGTTGAACTGTTGGCTGAGCTTGGCAATTTTGTTGCAAACGTTTCGTCACCAATCGAGGTGACATCATCAGTGCGTAGTTGAGTGGCATGCAGTAGCGTAGAGTAGCGTAGAGCAACCTCGTTGAGAGTGCCTCGCACCAAGCTCCTTTACGCTACTCTACACTACTGCACGTGACTCAACTACGCACTGATGATTTCACTTTGAGTGGTGACGAACCGTTTGCAATAAATTTGGCAAGCTCAGCTAACCGTTCAACTGCCATGTAAAATCTCCAAACTCATTTAGCTTTAAGCGGTTGTGATTGTTGTCCTGAGGCTACATGAGTCTGGTCTATATGGATAGGTCAGGATAGCTCAATGTCCCTTTGACCCGAATGAACCTGTAAACCACATAAATTTATTAGACAAATCCCGCCTGATTTATCAATTTTAGCTCATTAAATGCATCCCTATACATGGACCATCACTGCTAGTAAGCTACTTACGTCGATCGTCCAAAATAAGGAAATGAGCATCCTAAAAATGGCAAAATGCTTCTAAACTTGTAATTCGCTAGAGCCTGCATAGATATGATCTCAAGCACTTGGCGTTCTATGGTTATTGTTTTCCAAACGTGAAGCATTATAGTGCCCTATGTGTTGGGACACCCTACAGTGCAACTGTTTGCTCTTTATGAGCTTGCTCTTTCCAATATTAGGGGTTCAGTATGGGTGACATCGATGCAAAATAATACTTTAATATCACACAAGCTAGCAAGTCAGCGAATGTTCCGATGTGAGCTGTTTTAATTCGCCAGACAACGTAAATGTATAATAGTATAAGTCAGGAACAGCAAAGTTTACAGTAAATGCGAGCTGGTTTTCCACCATCTCTACGCATGACACAGGGTGGGCAATGGAGCCAGTTAAAAGAAACATTTTGAACTGCTAACCAAGATAAGGCAATAAGTGATTCGAAATAGCTGGCGTGCTAGCTATCCGGTGTGACAGAGTTCTCTGGCATATATCTATCTTTCGCACCAATGTCAGAGAACGTGTATAACTGTAAGTACTACGAGGTACCATGACTGTTTGGCGTGCCATACCGATCGAGCTGTTTAGCTAAAATAGTGTGGAAAACGATGTTGGAATGAACACTTAAAGCGAAATTTGACTAGTGTCAAATTTCCTCTGAGCCAAGGTGGCTTGGATCGATTAAATTGGTACTGAACATAACGTTTCCTTAACGCTTCCACATATGGAATCATTAGAATGTGGAGACCAGAAGGAAAGACTTTTGTCAGCTCTATCACCTTCTTATCATAGCCTGTGTTTGCACCACAGCAATTCAGAGTTATGTTATCCTAGTTTTCTAGCGCTAAGGTCGTGCGCTATATATCCGACAGCCAACTAAAAGCAATGGGTAGAACACACAAACCTTCAGCTGTGGAAAAGGTTTATTAATGCTTAATATATGGCACCAGGAGAGAACTGTATTTGGGCGTCATAAGCATGGACGGAAAGTACTTCGCAGTCGAATAGGGCGCGCCAACTGCGGAGATCTATTTCGTCTTTTAGACAATAAAACGAGTAATTCCCTAATACGTAAAAATGCTATAATTTTAATATAGTTTAGAAACCGTTACACAGTTATACGGGGAATCTCCAGGTCACTTCACCGCCCCCTCCTAGTAGGGAAACCGTTGGGGACCCTTGGATCAACATGAGGACTGTCCGTCGCGGGCCAGCCTTCTGCAAGACCAGGTGGTGAGAATTACTGCAGGTGCTGGGGGAGAACCAGGTGATCCCACCCTAGCGAGCTCCCACAGGTATCCTCCCAAAAGGGCAAAATGTGGATAAATATCTCTTTAGGCTCACCTGCTCCTGTGGTTCATATGTGGAAGATAAAAGGAAACAGGAGCAGTGACATTGGTGGCCAGTGCAATAGTATGAGTCAAAATTACCGGATGCGGTAGGCGTAAAAATAGGCAACCTTTTATTTTTTCGAAACGTTTGCTTCTTTCTTGGGTATTCAAAAAGGTTTTGCGTACTATGGGGTCTTCAAATACTTTGGTCGGTATTTTTGGCGTGTTCAAACCTTTTGCCTATTCTTTTGGTTTCGTACGTTGTTGGCCAAAAAGGAAAAGTAAGCGAGAAAAGAAAAGTAGGGGAAGTACTGGGCACTTATTCGCGCTGGCCAATGCATGCGCCTACCCGACCTATTCGACTTGTGCCGATCAGTGGAAAGCGTCCTCTTAGACGTCCTATCGGATCGCAAATTTGGAGGAATTGCTAGATGTGGCGGTTGGTTCAATGGCACGCGGCGGAGCTAAAGTGAAAGACTTGAATAGGGGGTGATGCTTGTGGGGAGGGACGTTGGAAAGAGGTGCGTCTTCCATCATAGCCTGGGTTAATTCGTCAGAAGACGAGCAAGTGTCTTCATCGAGCTTAGGTTCCAAGTAGGCAACCTTGAGTCGTTCAATCGTAACGGATTCTGGTTTACCGTGACGATCGATGATAAAGACGCGGTTGTTACGTCTCTGAAACTTGAATGGACTTTTGTATGGTCACTCCAGTGGTCTGCGAATACCATCGAGGTGGAGCAAACGAACGGGTAATGCTGCAGGTCTTGTGGAACAAAAGACTTACATCGCTGCTCTCTCTAACTTCAAGAAGCTTGTGGTGACGCATACTCTTGACTATCTGACGACCATTACTTGTTTTTTAACGGGGAATTTTGGGTCTACCGGAAAAGTGATCGTTAAATAAACGCAGTACTTTCCCATATACTACATACTCAGTGATACCAACACATACCAGCCGATAAACGAAGACCCGACAAAACGCTTAGAAGGTAACATCAGACGCACTCTGCAGAAGCTGGAACAAATGGGGAAAATCACAAAATTGGAACACAAGAGGATGCGACCACAAGACTCGGTACTACCGCGGTTCTATGGCTTACCCAAAGGACACAAAAGCGGAGTGCCGCTTCGCCCCATCGTGTCGTTACCTGGAGCACCAAATTACAGGCTTGCAAAGGAGCTCTGGAGAAGGCTAAAACACTTAATCGTGCGATCGGAACACTCGATCAACTCGGCAGAAGAGTTCCTTGAGAAACTTAAAACCGCAACCATTGAACGAGACGAAATGATGGTCTCTTTCGATGTTACCGCCCTGTTCACTTCAATCGACATTGGCTTGGCGAAACAAACAATGACGCGCCTGCTAGAGGAGCACACGTCGTCTGATACAAACAGTGGACCCGAACCCAAACAGATGATGGAGTTATTGGAATTCTGTCTAACAACACATTTCACTTTCAATGGCCAAATTTACGAACAAATAAGAGGCACACCAATGGGATCGCCGATCTCTGGTCTAATAGCCGAGGCAGTGATGCAGGCGCTGGAACAAATAGCACTTCCGATCGCGAGACCAAAACTTTGGGTACGATACGTAGACGACACCTTCGTCATCCTCAAACGTTCCAAATTGGAGGAAACACACGAACTAATCAACAGTGTGTTCGATGGCATCCAATTCACCAGGGAGGAGGAGAACAACGAACAGTTACCATTCTTAGACGTTCTCATACGACGGACTGGTGCTGAACGATTGGAAACAACAGTCTACCGAAAACCTACGCATACGGACCAGATCCTCAACTACGGCAGCAATCATCCGGCAGCCCACAAACGCAGCTGCGTGCAAACCCTTTTCAAACGAGCACAAACCCACTGTAGCACACCGCAGCTGAGACGGGCAGAGGAAGATCATCTCTTCAACCTGTTCAAGCGGAACTCGTACCCAAAAGGCTTCATTCTACGCTGCCTCGCATCACAAAAGTCTACTCAACACACCTCGACAAATGTACCAGCTGAAAAGAGAACAACACTTCCCTATGTCAACGGTATCTCTGAAATGGCAGCGAGGCTTTTATTGCCTTTTGGAGTCAAAGTTGCACACCAGCCAACGGAAACCATTCGCAGTAAACGCTTCAAGGTGAAAGATAAACTTAGCAAAGAAGAAGAAACTGGTGTGATCTATAAAATCTGCTGTCGGAACTGCGACAAGTACTACGTGGGACAGACTGGGAGAACGCTTGGCACAAGGCTACACGAACAAAGCCTAGCCATACGTTGCCACGATCAGAACTCCCTGATGTCAGTGCACATGGATGCTGAGGACCATCAATTCGACATAGAGCATACCAGTATCGTCGGAAGGGCTAAAAGCCGGCAAGCACGTGAGTTCATTGAAGCTTGGCATTCAAAGCAGAACTCGATCAATAAGCACTTGGACATTGAAGTCGCTTACGAGGCACTGCGAACCAGGCCCCTGAAACCGCACTGATGATGTTGCCTAGTCAGGCAACGAAACGTCTGCACAATAATCACTCAGCTCGGAGAACCGCTCAAATTCCGCAATCAGTCTTTATGGCTGCTTGGATCCCAGGGAGCACCATCGGCAGCACCTCAGTTTAACTCAGCGTATTGGTGGGTCTAATTGAAGCTTTCAACTGTCGTTAGATGCGTTCCACCATGCCGTTCGCTTGCGGATGCTAAGCTGTCGTGCGAGTGTGGCGGCATCTACCAGTTTAAGAAAATCCTTAAGGGTCGAATATGCGCATTGTAAGCCGCGGTCTGTCGTCACCGCAGCTGGACGAGAAGCGACCCAGCGCTCAATGAAAGCGTGCGGTACTCTTTCTGCAGTTACGTCAGGAATGGGAACGGTTTCGATCCACCGGGTTCAACGATGGAGCACCGTCAAAAGGTAGAAAATCCCCTTAGATAGGGTTTAAGGTCCTACTATGTCTAGATGAAGGTGAGCAACTCGCGCTGTGTCGGAAGGAAAGCGACCAGGAGCAGGCACATGCCGCTAAACCTTGGCTTGCTGACAGGCGAGTGGGCTGCGTGCTCAGCGCGTAACTTCGTGTTGCATCCCCGAGCAAACGTATCTTTTGGAGACAAGCTAAACAGTAGCTTTAATGCCTTGGAGGGCCATATTGTGGAGTGTGTCAGAATTGATGCGGCTATAACTCTCTGTAAGTAAGGATCGAGGTCGTCCGGTGGATGTACCACATATGATCGTACCATAAGATGAAAGCCAATGGTGTGAAGCTCCCTTCAAAGAAGAATCACGGAGTTCTAGTATACTTTGATTGTTTGAATACGCGACGACCATAGCAGACAAATTGATTGCCTTCCCGACATGGCCGGTAGCCGATCTTTTTGAAAGTGCATCAGCGACCTTTTGTTGACCAGAAATGTGTCGGATATCAGTCGAGAATCGGGCACCGAGATCCAGCCGACGAATCCCACGCGGTACATATCTAGCTGCTTGAGTTCAAAAGGGGTAGATAAGCGGCTTGTTATCCATGAAGGTACTGAAGGTGTTACCTTCAAGGACGTGTCGGAAATGTTGAACTGTTGAGTAACCGGCCAGCAGTTTGCGACTGAACCTGCTGTACTTAACTTCGACAGGTTGTGGTCGTCTAGAGTCGAAAGCAAGAGGTTTCCAGCATCCATCTGCATGTTGCTGTAGGTCGGCGCTAATGGCGGTGTCCGATGCGTCAACAGCAAACCTGAGAGAAATGTTAGGATTGAAATGATGAAGTATGACGGATTCGGCTAAGGCTTCTTTTCTGGCCCTGTACGCTATGGCAGCAGCAGCAGTCAGTTTCACCTGACCTCTTTTGCGTCCAAGAAGTAGGTCAGTTGGTGGACTTTGCAAATTGGCACAGTGTGGAAGAAAACGTCAACGATAGTGGAGCATGCCGTTAAAACGGTGAATAGCAGCTAACATAAGCTGGACTGAATAGTCCCTTGTGACCAGGACTCCATCGGCTAGAGGTCGCATGCAACAATGATCAATGTAATGGCCAAGAATTTCGACGGAGGGCTGCTGAAATACGCATTGAGCAGCATTGACCATGATGCTAGTAGACGCCAGCCTAACGAAAAGCATCTTGAGTGGTTCTGCGCTGTATGCTTTAGAAGCGCCGGCAACTAGGATATCGTCGATGTATACACAGACGAACTCTTGACCTCTAGGGACTGAATCGACAAATCGTTGAAATTCTTGGCTGCATTGCAAAGACCGGTAGGCATACCTGAAAATTCGAAGAGCCCAACTGGCGTGATTACTGCAATCTTCGGTAGGTCTTCCTCAGTGACTGGAGTCTTGTGATATACGCGAACTAGACGAGTTACTAGAACACACGGGTGCCGCGTTGCTGCCGGCGGTGTCCTGAACGTTGAGAATAGGATAGCGGTCAGGAATATTAACGTCAGTGAGCGCACCGTAATCACCACAAGGACGCCAGTCTCCTGAGTATTTGCGCACCATGTGTATGGGCGGCACTGTTAGACGGGCAAACCATGCCTAGTTCAAGTCTGTACTCATCTGTTGCGCGAGTAATTTTTAGCTTGTCAGGGGGCAATCGACTGGCTTTGGTATAAATAGACGGACCTTTGGTAACGAAGTGATGTATTGCAGCATCAGTGGCGGACGGCAACGGTGACATTGCACGGAAGACTTGCGGGAACTTGGTATTAAGCATCTGACCGATACTTGAGCTCCGTTATTTAGCATATCCAGATCTGATGGACTCAATATCGGTCAAAGTACCTATAACTGCCAGATTCGTTCGACGATTGATTATTTATCATTGAAACATTGAGTCCCCTTCAACCACTTCATTAAGGCAGTAAGAAGACATAGGTTGCGATATGTTAACATTTCGATTGCTCTCATCAGTCGCAACGCAATACAGGCAAGACAAAACACGCAATATATAGGTTTCACACTTAGTAACAAAGATAAGCAGATAAAAATGATAAGAATGACGTAATCAGATCCAAGGCAACCTAATTGATTGTCTCAACTGTTTCTGGGCACAGAGCACGGGACAGTTCAACCTTATCAGTAGCGCCTCGCCAATTGCCAACAACCTCGGGTTCCTGTTGCGCAATAACACCTTGAATGAATCGATTGGGTTCACCTGGTGACGAGTCGTCATGAGGTGTTTGGTGATAGACGAGGCAGGGTTCCGGTTAATTCTTTGGTCCGCTCCGCCTTGGTTAAACAGCAACTGCCTTAGCCACATTGGGAAGTGTTCCGCCATCCTTTGAGCTAGCCGCCGACCAGTCTTGCCTATGTAAGTGTCACCGCAACTGCAAGTGAACTGATAAATGATGTTAGAGGCCGAGCTGATTGGCGAGCTACTCGGACGGCTCTGGAGAGGAATCCTTCGTGTAGTGTGGATAAGTCGTAGTTGTGCGGTAGAGTAGGTGCGCGTTAGAGCGGACCTGAGCTTGTGACCAACTTCATTTGCCACGTGATCCCCCTTGAATGGTAAGAACAAATAAACATCCTTCTTCTCCGCTGTTTGTACTGTCAGTTTCTCCTTCGGGGGTCTGATATGGATCTGAATGTATTTTTCCGGCTACCCATTGGCTAGCAAAGTCCGGTATAAAAACTCTTCTTCAGCCTTGAGCAATTCCGGACTGCAAATCCGCCTGGCTCTGTAGAAGAGCGTTTTTACGAGGCCGCGCTTGTATGCAACTGGGGCGAAGCTAGAAAAATATAGGTATTGTCCCCCCCCAGGTCGCTTTTCTGTACACAGTGCGCTGCAGTGTGCCATCGGTCCTTCTCTTGATGAGCACGTCCAGAAACGGCAGTCTGTTCTCTTGTTCCTTCTCCTGTGATACAGAAAGGTTAGGATGAATTGAGTTCAGGAGGGCAGAAAGACGGTCAAAATGTTCCCCATTGGTGAAAACGAGAATATCATCATTTATCATTGCTTCGCGTCAACAAGCAAATCGAAGTGCTGCATGAAGTCAAGTCTAAGAATTGGCGTCTGGACATCTCTGCACATTATGATCCATTTAAAAGAACGTTGTGGCTTTAAATTAATCGACCCCAAGCTTTGACCCTACACGAAAATGTTGGTGCCGTGTACTGCACGCAATAAACTAGTCGCCTCGTCAATAACATCATTATAATCACGTAGGATAAGGCTGACTTAAGCGTCGGTGTCAAAAGCTAGTGTACACTTTACTGTGATCGGCGACGACGAAAAGGCGGCTGCGGCGGCCAGCAACGTCCGTCGTCCCTAAGCGCTACCCGGCCCGTTTTCCTGTGTGTTGCGCACAGAGGAATAGGGCGAGCGACAGGATCAGGCCACATGAAAAACCGCGCGTGGTACCAACAACTGGATTTACCTAGGGGAGATTTCGAATGTGATTTAAGACGAGTGCTATTACTGGAACGCTTTCGGCGGTTGGATCCGAAGTGTGTTATGTTTTTCTGACGGTTGGTAAGGGCCGCTACTTGTGCTCTTAGTTCCGCCACCTCCGTACTGGGAGTAGACTGAACCTTAGTTATTTGGGCCTTGGATTCTCAAATACGGTCGGCAATGTCGGCTGACTGAGAACAAGGAGCATCAATTGCCTACAGGGGTTACACATGTCACGTGGCAGGCGACGAAGCCACATCTCGCTAAGGAAAAAGGCGCCTAAAGGGAAAGTTAGATAGCGCCTGCATCTTGTGCAGCAATTGTGCAGGGTTTCGACCACCTAGCTCGGTTTCGTTAAGAAGCTGCATAACGCTAGCATGGTCTGATGGGCCGAATGGCTTTAAGACGGTCTTAACCTCGTCGTAACTCTTCTGATATGTGGGAAGCGCCCAGTTTTCGTCGAGGCGATCGACGACTTGCAGAGGAAGCGCTGCGACAAAGCAGTGAAATCTGACACGTTCAGACCTAAAGCCATGTGACTAAACTAGGTCTAAGTATTAGTCTCTCGGAAAGGCGGGATGGCGAAACGGAACCCACCAACCTGTCAGTCCGGATGTCGGTGGAAGAACTTCATGGTAAAAAATTACTGAGCCAGTGAAAGTGAACCCAAAAGTAAATCGTAACCTTTGTAGGGTAGCCCTAATAAGTTACCGGATATGAGAAGAAATATTAGTAAGAAAATTACCAAAATTATTTTTGGGTCCATAATTATAACGCGAGGATCTTACGCTATAGATCCGATACGAGACTAGAGGGCCAACCAAAGGCAATGGGTAGGACGCACAAACGTTCAGCTGGGGTAAACGTTTACTGAACGAAAGAAGAGTTAGCTAATGCTAAACATAGGGCACCAGGAGAGAGCTAGCTAGGGAGGCAGTAGTTGGGTGTCGAATGCGTTGACAGGTCATCGTTCACAGTCGACTCGCACGCGCCGAAGTCAGATATCGTCTTTACGTTTCAAACAAACGGGAACAACGATCCACCAGGCAAACCGCCTAACTAACCAATACGTTTGTAAGCTATAATTAAATATATTTTAGAAACGTTTACACAGTCATACGGGGGAATTTCCAGATCAATACATTTGCAGAAAAAACAACAAGATCATTGCCCTCCCAGCACGTGCTGGCAGCTGAAGGCTGTACTGCAATATTTTCATCAGCATAGGGCGCCAACACGCCGTCGTCATATAACCGTTCATTTGTCCTTGAGCACCGTCGCTTGACTTAACTAAATTCTGACGATGCTCGGAGCCAATCTTCACGTTGGACACCTGACCACGTTAAACAGCGGATTGAAGAATCCGCTAGGTGAGGAACCGGCTAATCGAGAACTTAGCTCATTCCTTCACGCGAACGAGGTGCCTCTCCTTCCCAGTAGCCGAGTTTTATTCCCTACGGTACAAATAACCTGGGCGCAAGATTTAAAAGGGGGAACGGTATCCTTCCTCGGTGCGGCTTACTGCTATTACAGGAAGCACAAATTTTGCAAGCAATTGTAAACCCGCGAGTAGGACCTTAATCCCGCCTAGGTGGAGAACATTTCGGCGGTTCACTTAGACAGGTTATGGACGTTCGCAAAGCACAGGCTAAGTTCACACGGTCACCGAGGTTGTAGATTTGGAAAAGGCAGCTGCAAAAGGAAGTAAACGAATGTATATTCAAATATTCGCATACAAAATGCATTTGCAAATAAGTACATGGGTGTCATGACTGCCGGTTCAGTTTGTCTATGTCAACCACTTTGCAACGTGGAACCCAATAATTGACCATAATATTGCATTTCCTTCATTCTTCCATGAAAGTTAGTGTTGTGACCATACGTTTTGGTGCCGTATCGTGTCGCAAGTTGTACAACCATTTCTTTACTTCTTAGGCCATTTCTTCGGGTGAAATGAATCACCAGAGTTGCTGTGAAGACTGTTACGTACAAATGTTGGTAACTTACTGTGCATGCAAGGGTAAAACCGCGTTTTTCTAAAAGAGTAAGTAATTCGGGCACTGGCGAAATTGATTTCGGCTCCAACAGCTTGAGGTAATATGGCATGGAACATGTTCCGGGCGGCTTGATGAAGATCATCGCCATGTAGACAACTAAGGTACTGCGCTTTATCAGCGGTTATGGACAATATGTGCTTCTTACGGGGCACTTCGATGCGTTTCACCCCGTACGGATGTGTCATTAACATACAAAGCATCCACTGTGGTGAACGGGAATGGTAAGTCTGGATTACATTGCTGTCGCAATCGATGCAAAGCCTCTGGCAGAGGCTTCTCTGAGTCATCTACCTGGACTTTTCAAAAGCGTTTGATCATTTAGACCATCGAATTCTCCTTCAGAAGCTTCGGAACTACGGCATTGGAGATCCAATCCTGAGTTGGATTAGCAATTTTCTACAAGAACGACGGCTAGTGATGAGAGTCGGAGAATCATTGTCTGATGCAATCGACGTGACGTGTGGAGTACCACAAGGCTCGGTTCTTGGACCTCGTCTATTCTTGGAGTTTATTAACAATTTAGCGAGATCAATTACTTCCGATTTTTATTTCACGCTGTTGATATCAAGATATGGCGAAGGATCAGTGGACCGGAAGACCATGAACGGCTCCAGCACGATCTTAACACAGTGTCGAACTGGTCAGTTCGAAACGCCCTACCGTTCAACATAGACAAATGTCGCGTGGTACATTTACGCCATAGACATAACTACACCTATATACTTGGGATAAATGCATTGCAGAATAGCTCCCAGGAACGTGATCTAGGTGTGAGCGTACAGAGCGACCTCAACTGTTCAAAACAGGCTGAGGTAGCTGCGAAAAGAGGTAACCAGCACGTCGGCATGCTGCGAAGGGCATTCGGGAGATATGACCCATCAATCTTCCCAATGATGCACAATTCCTACGTGCGCCTGCACGTTGAGTACGCAATCCAAGCTTGGCAACCATGGTTGAAGCGCGATCTAGAAGCGATAGAAGCACCACAACGAAAAGCAACAAAGAATGTCAAGGGCCTGCGCTATCACCCTTACCACCGATGGCTGAAGTTGCCGGGAATTTTCAGCGGACGTTATCGAAGGCTGCGCGGCGATCACATAATAGCGTATCAGATATTGAGTGACCCCAACCACGTATGCCGCCATTTGCTGAAACTTAGCCACAACACGCAGCTCAGGGGTAACTGCTTAAAGTTGAAGGAACAATACAGCCGTCTAGAGTGTTGACGGAATTACTTTTCTCTTCGGGTTTGCAAACCCTGGAAAGCACTCACAAACTCAGTTGTATCCTCTCCTACCCTGGATGTTTTCAAAAAACGATTAGATGTTGCTCTTAGCTCCCAACGTTTTGTTACCTAAGCTCCTCCATTGCGGATTACGCCAAGCGTGTTTTCAACAGGACTAATGTCTCAAATGGACCTAAGTGGGCGACCATATTTTATTTTCTCACTCTTTACCTCAACTATCACTGCACCCCAGTGTCTTACTGAACGTTGACGCGCGATAATTTTTTCATTTTACACTGATGTTAATTATCAAAGTATTCATCTCGGCAGACGTTCAATAGATGACCCAGACATATTTTAATTGCATCATATTCACCGCTACCATCCTAGGGGACGTGTCAAGCACTTGCTTTTATCCCGTGATAAATCATGGTTCCTTGTTCATTGTAAACTGTGCGATCCCAGTGACGAGTAATATATATCGGGAAGAGGCATGTTGTCATTGAAATTGGAAAACGTACCTTGGTTAACCGCTACAGAATTTTTGATCTAGGTGAGGTTTGTTGAATGGCGAAAGAGGTCTGCAACGGTGGCAACTGCAAAGTAGTGAGACGGGAAGACCCATACAATCAGGGGTTCTTTCGATTCTGCAGAAGGCGAACGGAAATTCCACTTAGTTCCTAAGGTGAACGGTTGTGCAGTGGACTAGGAGAACCTTATCAGTAGTTTGCAAGTCTACGTGCGCTACCATTGAGCTTCCGCCTCCCAGCCGAAAGTAGTTTGAGCAGGGTATGTGTAACAGCATAACGGAATGGGTTGTTGGATGGTGTCAGCTGATTCTGATGCCAAGGCAAACCTTCCTGCAAATGGTGCAGCTCGATACGTGGAGTCTGCAGTTAGTCCTTTTTCATGGTTGTGAACGGATTCTTCCCCATCACCGTCGGAAAGTAGTCTGGCAGGTTTCCAACTGAACTGTTAATTAAATAATAAGAACGGAAGATACTGGCTTCGTTAGCTTAACGTGCCCATTGATACTGTGTCATCCGTGTCATCCGCAAATAACCGTGCCGCATATGCAAGGGCCACGGAGCGTGTAGATTGATAATCATCGGCAAAATGAAAAGGCTGGACACATGAAAACTCTGCATACTCACCCGAACAGGCTTCATGCGGTCATCGGGTGCGGGTGTTCTGTGCTTCTGGACCGCGTTAGCGTATAATCCTTGCTGTAGTTATGGTATGATGGCGGTAAGACCATCATGCTGCAGTCACTTGCTGCCAAGAACCGTTACCGCAGAACCAAGTCCAGTTCAGAAGGCTACCACTTAATATTATGGTTAGGACATGACCGTATGTAATAGTGTACGACGTTAGAAATGTGATGGACATGCAAGCGAAGCACATAGAAAGAAATGAGCAGTGTTACTGATGTATATACAAGGCGATATTAAATAAGAATACAGTACACGGTGAAAATACGGATGTGCGGGAGACCTAAGGGCGAAAGGGGCAATATAGGAAGTATAAGGTTTCTTCGTGCTACCATAATACACATGCACTTACAAACAACATGCTGTAGCCAAAGTTCGCAGACATTTGATTGCAAGCCAAATGTTGCATAAATTCTTATCTCCGATGATTGCAGGTCGCAACTGTGTAAGTCGTTTAGCTTGTCGAAGGCCTGTCAGATGATGTTTTCATCGCCGTCATCTGTGTATTTGCGGAGCGAAAAACATAAATCGTTTGTCTTAGGACATTGAGGGTGTCCGGGCTAAATGGAATACACATAGAACGGTTGATGGTGAAAGCCCCCTTAGTATGGTGCAGCACCATTGTACCACCGCTATTTGTAGGCCAACTCGAAGCACAAGGAGGCTTAGCGGACATTTTCAAACATCTGCGCAGCAATTGCGCAGTGTGGTCGACGGCATTGTGAAGGAATTTTTTAGCACAAACATGTGAGACTCAAATGGGAATGCGAAAAATTGTCCAACACACCATGTATTTTCACGTACATGGCCAGGTGCACCAATAAATGCACACTGAAAGTCAGTTTCGCCTCACTGTATACATCGTAGTATTTACACACGAATGCATTCAAAGCATCATCCGCAACGTCTATACGCTTTGTGTGGAACACAGAATGGCGTAACAGGTAAATTCCAAGGTACGAAGCTAGGAAATTCTGGTATTAAGGAGGCTTTAGAACGCACAGCAGGCCCGGCATACATCAGGAAATTACGGAAATCAGTGGCTTTCCAGCACCGTAAGTGCACCACACTACGACAAGGCCTGTGATAGTCTCCTGGCAATTATGCATCTATTCTGTTCATAAGCTCATTAGCAGTGTTCATAACTTTACCCTCAATGAAACGTCACCGTTTAAAGTCTGCTTATCCCCAT
Source organism: Dicrocoelium dendriticum (assembly GCA_944474145.2). Lineage (NCBI taxonomy): Eukaryota > Metazoa > Platyhelminthes > Trematoda > Plagiorchiida > Dicrocoeliidae > Dicrocoelium > Dicrocoelium dendriticum. The sequence goes on from OX104069.1 coordinate 20,939,255, forward strand.
GAGAATATAATGGGACCTAGCACACCCAATCACACGACTTGCATGTGGTCGGTGAGGAATGCTACTATCATGTCAGTGGGTAGGCAATCAAAAAGTTAGCATTTTGCCCATCGTTTAGAACGAAATGACCGATCCGTTCGCTCACGGATTACATGCAGTCTCTGCAGTGTAAAGCTTCATATTTCGTGCCTTGGTCTGACTGTAGACCAATTTCGTGTAATTCAGGGCATTCAGAACGAATTTTTGAAGACCGTTTGTAAACATTGCCAAGCTAAACTTGTGCAGAATAGAACCGACACGTCTAACAAGCGGATCAGTACAACGAAGTGCTCTAAGAAGTCCAGCTCGCCTTGTGCTACACCAAAGTCAGGGAAGCAGCCAGCGGCTAGTACAACATCGCATCCATCCCGGAAGCAAGATACCAAAGTTCAGTCACGCGCTCGCTGAAGGTCTGCAATGTGTTCTGTTGACAGTAAAACTCCAATTTGCAATAAGCAAATTGAGAATAACGAATGGAAAGTGCAAACACCGAAGAAACCAAGAGCAATATCTAGCGACCTCAGGCGCCCTATCCTCATGGTCTTTCACGCACCTGAATCAGGTGATTCCAATCCTCAGGTGCGCTATGAACATGACGTCGAGATTTGCACTCCTTGATTGATAGACTACTCGATGTAAATGACGGCGGGCTCAAAGTGCAGCAGATCGACGTCTAGAAAAGAGAATATAGGGCAAAAGTCGGCCCATGAGGGTGACATTTGTCGAAGAAGCAAGTCCCAAGCTACTATTGTCCCGTCTTAATGGGCTGAAGGACCTAAAGATGTACGTGCGCGCTGACTTAGACTCGACAGACAGAGAAAAACTCAACTCTGCTATGACTGAACTAAAGCGAGGCACTGAGGATGGAGAAACAAATCGCCGTATTTTACATTTTCGGTAGTTAGTCGGATTCCTCCACGTATCCGGATCAACAGGTTTCTAATGCTTCAGGCGCGCCCAGCGGTTCCTACCGCGGTCTGCGCGTAGCCTTTACTAACGTGTGCAGTCTGATGGACAAGCGCGATGTGCCCTACGACTTTGTAACGCTCTCATCGACCAGACGTATTAGGCCTTGCTGAGACATGGTTAAACTCCGACATAACCGCCCAAGAAGTGGAAATCACCGGCTACTCATGCTTCCGCTGTGATAGACCGTCAAACGATCGCGGTGGCGTTCTACCTTACATAAAGTCTTCCTTGTGTGGGAGACTAGTGAGCGCCTACCAAAGCGCTGATGGTCTATGTGAGCAGTTATGGTGTTCGATTAACCTCAGACGCTGCGAGTTGCTCGTGGGCGTGGTATATCGCAGTCCACTTAGCCGCAGTTTGGACTGGTTGCCGCATCTCCGCAACCATATGAGTCGTCAGATGTTGGGCGATTGCAACTTGCACCAAATACAGTGGCCTGAAGCTGAACTTCTCCTCGGCCACTGTGAAGTCTAGAGGGAGTTTACGGAGTTGCTATTTGAAACCGGGGCCACACAGCACATCAACCAACCGACACGCATTACTGCGCGCGCGACTTCATCGTGCTTAGACCTGCTTTTGACCAGCTGTGAGCAGCGCGTACATAACATTCAAGTCTTAGAGCCTCTGGGAGCGAGCGAACACTCGGTGATCACAGGCAGCTTGGAACTACCGTTGCCGTATTCTCCCCCACTAGAGTCAGTCTTCAACTATTGGAAGGCGGATTTTAATAGCCTCATTCGAGCAGCGAGCCAGATAGACTGGTCTTTACCACAGGATTCATCTATTGAAACCAGTTGGACTATCATTAAAGAAGGAGTGAAATCGTTGTGCGCCCGATTTTTACCCCACAAATTTCGGAAAGCTGGGCCAGTCAAACCACATTGGTTTGACAAAGAGTACTACAAACTGGCCCGACGGCAACGCAGACTATGGAACAAATTCGTGTTATCTGGCTCTGATGAGGACTACAGTGCATACAAGGTACAGCGAAATCGCTTCAACAACTCGAAAACAAGAAAACGCAGAAGCTTCGAAGAGGAGTTTGCAACCGCCGCTAAAACGGCTCCCAAGAAGATCTTCGCATACGTGAAGCAGCGCCTGAGGTCTGTAGCCAATGTCCCAGTGTTAGAAGGCTCAGAAGGACAGCCCCTAATCTCGAGTACAAATCTTGCGTTCGCATTGGCGACGCACTTCGCCTCCGTATTTGCAAGTGACCAGGTGTCTGTACCGTGTTCGACTAGTACCGCTGCAGCCGAACTTAACAGCCTGGACTGCAATATTAAAGATGTATGCTAGCTTTTAGCAAATCTTGACGGGAAGAAGCATGCTGGGCCAGATGGTATACACCCACTGATCCTCAAGTCCCTATCGGCCATCATCGCGCCTTCTGTAACTGAACTGTTTAACAGGTCACTATTAACTGGACTGTTACCGGACGACTGGAGGTGCTCAGTCGTAAAGCCTACACCGAAAAGTGGTAACCCAAGCAAAGTGGATAACTACCGGCCGATCTGCCTGACTGTTGTTTTAGCAAAGACGCTCGAGAAGATCCTGAAGAACAGGCTTTTGCAATTTCTTGGGTCGAAAAACCTGTTGACCTCCCCACAGCATGGTTTCATGAAAGGTCGCTCGTGCATCACCAACCTGCTGTTGACGAGACACGAATGGTTAAAAGCGCTGAACAAAGGCCAATCGGTCGACGTCATTTACATTGACTTCAGTAAGGCTTTTGACAAGGTTAACCATGCAGTGCTCCTTGACAGGCTGAGGATGTGCGGTGTTGGCGGTTCGCTGCACAAATGGATCAGAAATTTCCCCAATTGATTGTAAGTGGAGGGTCCAGGTGGACAACCATCTGACCGACTGGTATCCATCGAGCAGCGGCGTGCCCCAAGGCACTGTATTGGGGCCGTTATTGTTTCTGATCCATGTAAACGATGTGCCTGAGCTACTCCAATCACCTTGTGCGTTGTTCGCAGATGACTTGAAGGTGTGGAAAGTAATCCGCACACTCAATCATTGTGATTTACTTCAGCATGACCTCTACCGCCTCTCAACATGGTCTGCAGAGGTTAACCTTCCGATCAACCATGCCAAGTCGCAATTCATGAGGCTGGGTAAGTGTGAGCGCAGCCGTACCTACACAGTGGCTGGTCAACCGTTGCATCCCGCGCCTTTCGTGCGCGACCTCGGGTTACTCGCACGCTGCGACCTAAAATCCACTGACAACAGGAATAGGCATGTTCCAAAACATCCTTCGGATGCGTTGGGCTCTCAGGCGCAGCTTTAGCACTTGGTCCGAAGAGATTGCTACTCGCCACTTCGTCTCGATAATACGACAAATACTAGAGTACAGCTCTTCCGCGTATTGTCCCTTCACCCTGGGCGAGGTAGAAGAGCTTGAGCGGGTGCAGCATGTAGCCACCAGGCTGATTCCCAACTTACGAGGTATACCATACGAAGACCGATGTAAGAAACTAGGGCTGTACACCCTAGCTCATCGTCGACTAAGGGTTGACCCCATCATGACGCACCGCATATTACGTCTGAGTGATTACCCCATGTTGCGAAAACTGCTTCATCTGCCCACACCAAGCTGCACGCGAGGACATCGGTATAAATTTATCGTACCGGATTTGAAGCGGGTCGCTCACCAACCCTGTTTCGAACGCAGAGATGTGAATGTCTGGAACGACCTGCCGCAGCACATAGTAGAGGAGAACTCAGTGTCCGAGTTTAAGAAGTTCCTAGTCAAACACTTTGCAGAGGCAAGATATAGAGAGTGGAAGGATAAATAAGGAGTATATGTCCAAGAGCGACGAATGATGCAGTTACCCAGAGAAAGCTCTACTCGCTGTTTCGAACCAGTATTCAGTATTTAGTATTCAAGGCATTCAGTTTCCGGGAAAGTTATTTTACCTTCAACCTATGTGCCACATTGCACACACTTGTTACAACCGCTACATTCTGAGTGATACTTCATCCGCTTCAAAAATGTACGTGCTGGCTGGTAACAAATAACAGCTTTTAACTCATCAGTTAAAGGGGAAGTACATCATTTCAGGAGCAATCCCGCAGACCCCATCTCCATTAACCCAATGATGGTTGGAGCAAGGAAATCATGAACGTGGCTTAGCTTCCATCCACCAGAATAGAATCCAAGGACGAAGAGGTGTGTGGTTACGGAGGAAATAACACGACACATGTTAGGCAAAATTTTCGGCTTCGATGATCGAAAGGTGGAAATCCGTCAAGATGTAAATGCATATAAATAAAGCCGCTGGAGGGGATGCGTTCCCCGCGTAGAATGTTCCTCAAACCATTACATAAATCCAAATGCCCATACCTTCCAGTTCACACTGCAGCAGTTTCAGTGGATCTAGAATTTCGCATTACTGTGAAGTAATTTTTCTTTAGTCCTGGTGAAGACGGATTCAACCCATGCAGCAATCTATTCACAGACGTCGTAAGCGGTTTGCAATTCCACACTCATTCACGCAATACCAGCCGAAAAGCATTATTACGGGTTTCTATAGAGAATTCCTCATGAACGGTCTGTGAGATATCCGCCATGGGTGAATCAATGCCTGTAACATAAGGAACCCTCACCGAAGGAAGAAGGCACATCAACTTAGGGGGAAAATGTGCCAAGTACTGCTCATGTATATTTCTAACAGTTACTAAATAATATACCTAGGTTACCTTCTTTCTGCTCGAATGAAGGCGAAGTATTAGTCTCCGCATCTACGACAACTTTTCCGGAGCAAGTATTGCTAACGAGTGACTTAACGGCCTCTGGGACAATGGTTTGAACATCCTCTTGCAAGGCAAAAGGCAAGAGTAAGTGCTGTACGATTTCAAATTTGCGTTCCAGTTCGGGTGGGACTGGAACCATAAGAGAATCCCGTGAGGGTTCCATCTTGAGTATATAGTTGATCCCGGATTTGATGAACTGTTCAGAGTTGATGGATCTGAAACCGAACACCCGTACAGCACCTTGGCCAACCAAATAAAGCCAATCTTTCCTACCATCGTAGACCATGCTATGGCAGTCACGTGAAGTAAGCAAGGGATAGGAAGAGAAATCGAAGGTACAGACTAAGGTCGTCCATCTGCACTAAGAAAATAATACAATGCAACAAGAAAAGTAATGAAAAGAAAGTCGAAGTACGAAGATGCGTTAGTCAGGAAAAGGAAAGGTTTCCTGTTACCACCAATGAGCGTAAAGTTGCCGCTCAAACCAATTAACCCTAGACTCACTTATAACAGTTTCCAGAAGTACCTTCCAGCGCTCGATAACTCGTCTTGACAGCCGGATTTCCGCCCTAATCCGATCAGACCGCCGTTGGTCCAGGTTCAAAGAATAACTGCGTATTACAGACAAGGTAGCGGGACTGAATAGCCAAGCTAAATCTAGAACAACCTTCCCAGTTGAGTTACGATAGGTCAGGATTAGGTCTTGTCTAAGTCTTCGGTAGTGCATTGAATACATTCCCAAGCTAAGTAGACGCCCGGGGTACGTAGGTCCCCTTAATTCATTAACCAACCTGGTAACCTCCCGTAAAACCTTCTCTAGCTTCATTTCGTCCCGGATAAGGCAGGGCAGACAAGCGTGGACGCAGTATTCCAGATAAGGCCGAACGAAAGCTGAGAACACTCTCGTAAAGATGCGGCCCGTCAAAATTCCGACAGAACATCGTATTAACCACAACATCGGAAACCTCTGTTGGTGGCCTTCTTCCAGTTTCACCGGAGTGTAAAGCCGAAGAGTGTATGATGACTATATGAACGTGGCTGGATATACGGGGAGTTCGACCCCACCGACTAAGTATTTCGCAGAAGGACAACCTCCTCCAATCATAAAAGCGGAGCACTTTGACTGATTTAATGGCAGTAACCATAGAGTAGACCAGTCCCAAAGCTTGTCTAATGCTCGCTGAATAGCTTTGGCACCCCAGGAACATGGACAATGTTCTACAGATGCAGGTCATCAGCGAATAGCAACGATGGTATCTCCGCCTCCGCGGGTAGGTAATTTATATAGCTAGAGAACAGCAGCGGTCCAAGGACCGAGCCCTGCAACTCATAACGCTCTATGTATTAGAGGTCAGCATATGAAATGTGACAACATCACCGTACCAACTGAACGCATGAATAAAGCGTATACGTAGCTAAACGGCAACAAAACGCGCACGACAAAAGAAGTCTACTGTGGTGAACTGTCCCCCTCCATTCAAACGTCCATATCTGGTACATTTAAACCACGGTTTCCCTTGCAGCCAAGTAATTTATTGTCGACTTTCTAGCCCAATTAACAACGATTATTGTAACAGAATAACAACCATGTGCCAGCTGTCATCAACCGTTGCAGAACATGTGTAGTGTATTGCTTTTTTTGTCAGTCGTATTGGTATGACGATATGCTGACGAAAAAATTAAATTTTCGTGAAGTGTGCTGGGTGGGTGCAAATTCAACAAGTATAAATCTCAGATTACGCGATGACGACGGAATCAGCCAAGGTGGTTCCCCTGCCAGCAATAACGAAGGTAAACGAAGCTTTTTCTTAATTACGCATGGCCGGGCCGAGTACGAAGGAAAACTAAGATTTCACGAAAACAAACTGAGCTTTCGCTTCATAAAAGCTTAGTGTCTGACGCTGACTGACACGAGGCTGACGAAGGTTTCTATCCACCAAAGAGCGCTACATTTCATCATGATCACCTGATTGCTTACGGCGTACGCAACCAATCAGATGAGAGACGGAACGCACTTACGAAGTTAAACTAAGCGTTGCCTATGTTTCCAACTGCCTAACCTGTACGTCGGGGAAGGGATACGAAGGTATCGCTTAGTTAATACAAAGGCTGTTCTTCTTATTGACGAAACAATACTAACGCTTTTCTTAGTAGATACGATTTTCCTAGTGACTATGAAGGCTGTTGCTTAGTATTGCCGAAGCATTACTAAGGCTTTACGTATTAGATACGAAGGATGTTCCTAGTGCATCCGAAGGCTGCTATTCGTAATGAGGAAGCTCTACGAAGATCATTCTTCGTATGAAGGAGGTAACACCAGCGCATACTATGGTGACATTTATTTCCGAATGCACATTGTCCTTGGTGACGTTTCCTTGCAGTTTCATACAGCACCGCAATGGCTGAGGTACAATTTTTACTGGGTTTGGTATTCGTCTCTTCAGACACCTTATGTGAGATTCAAAAGGAAAGGCGGAGAAGTCATCTAGCGGTCCATGCCTATTAACCTCTTGTGCTAGATGGCATAAGGAGTGAATGTTAAATGTCATTTCTTCGAACCCATACAGATAGAAGAAGCGTCAAATGGACGCCATAGGACGTTATGTGCGAAATAGGAACATTCCTTGAATAGAAATGGATGACAAAGCAAATAAATACCTAAATTAAACTCTAGGAAATTGATGTACTACACTACCGGTAAAATATGTGCTTCCAACGCGGGTCCGGCATACAAAAAGAACTACCAAAATTCAGTCATTTTCCACGGACGAAACTTGGCGACGCTTCTACAGCGGCGCGAAAAATCACGTGGAGAGTGACAACGATTGCTATGCAGTAAATCGTTAAGACTCGTCATTTTCCATATCCAACCGAAAGTCTTTGCATGGTGCTGCAGCTGTGCACAATGATATCAGGTGTCTCATAACATCAAAGCAAACGGCATGCATATAGTCTATTGGAAACTGGACAACCATGTCTATCGGCAAGTATTCAACTGGGAACCATTTGCTGCGGAAGTGTGAACGAAAATACTTCTTGGTAAGCCGGCGGAAGTCTGTTCAAGAAAACGGCACTTTCTCAGCGAAGTAAGCACCTCGCTGAACACAATTATCGCAACTTACATATTCTGAATGAGCTTTACTACGCTTTACATCTGACCGCGCCGGTACGTCACTAGTGATACCCGAGATACGGAGAGTATTTGGCGTAGATCAATCGGGCCATAGGAAGCCTTAGCGAAGTAAGCTTTTCAGTTCAGTTATCACTGGAGAGAGAAATAATTTACATTCCATGTTTTACGTGATCCCGAGTACACACCAACCACAAAGGAATCAGACAACAAGGGAGTCGCCGACCTACACAAAATTCCATTACTTCAATCATCCAGCTGCTTACGCATTAAACATTTCGCTTCGGACTCAGCAAGCATGGTACATCTACACGTCAAGGCTCTGTAGTCCAGCCGGGTGTTCGGTGATGTGGGAACCACGGTTAGCGACGGATTTAGTGACGTCTCTGCAGATTGCTTCTGGTCCTTGACCCGTATTGTGGCTGTACTGGGTGCCACTACCGAGGTTGCACTTGGATAATAGCAAACAGCGAAGGTCGGATAGGTGGATAGGTATTTAGAGCGCTTCTGATTCCCCTGGTCAATAGGAAGGGTGGGAGATACGGATGTCGCATCAGTATTGACATTAGCTTAGAGGATATGGGCGATGAGGATAGGCACGCTGCTATCTGTCGCGATGACGACTTGGTTCGCAGTTCCCAAGGATCTTACTACTGCGCGATAATGTGAGCGTCTGGTCCTTATCTTTGGTTTCGTGGTAACCATTGAGGGAAACGGACGAGGTGCAAGATGTGCTATCGTCGTCTCTAGAGAAGCAACTTTTATATTCAAAAGATCTTCAGTTTTGTCAACTAAGCTATTGTAGTTCTTTGTTAACGCTAATGAGCATGTTACTAGTAGAACCGTTGTGCACTTGGGACAGAATTAAAATGAACCAGGCGTATTGTATTTATTATCTCGTTTTTACCTACGTTTTACGGACGTATTTCGAATGGTACCGGTACTGGCAATACGTACAAGTTAACCCTCCCTAGACTACCTTAGCACAATGTTGATCTGCATAAACAGCATCGAGGCATGATCGCTACGACCAGGCGACGCGTCTATGCTATTGGTATGGATCAGTATAGATCAGTCATTCCCCCTTGGTTTACACAGGCTCTATGACAGGTGGTCCGAAGCAGAGAAACGCGACTGCATGGAAACGGCAAGATTCGTCTCATTTCTGACGATGGGCAAAAGTGGTCCATTACTGGGGTGGACATTGGAGGGCGGTAAACTATTGCTTTGAACACAAATTACCACGTTCTAGGTACAAACGGCACCCAAGAGAATCGGAAAGAAGTATAGCTGGAGTGTTTATGATGGCGACGCAGGTCAGATGGGTAATAAAATAGCACCCCGCGTCCGTTGCTGGGTCGATCACTCCAAGGCATAATAATGCTGAGCGGGGCTATCTCAACACCCATGATTTTCTTATGTAATCATGATTAGTTAGATGAAAAATCAACACTAATGTATTTATGATAATGTCCAAAGAGTGGAGAAATATCGAGTACGAAGCTCAAACATCTTGCTTAGAAGTCGCTGCATGACTTTCAGGTAGATATCTATGTCGGCCATTGTGGAGTCAGCCAGCAATCGAACCTGGATTCGTCATAGAACCGTGTTGTAAATACGGCCCGTATCAGTGCAAAAACGACCGATTTAACGAGTGTTCTATCGGTGAAATGCATGAATCAGTTAGCAATGTCTGCGGTACTCCAGGTAACTGTGCTGTTTTAGCTTTTCCCATGAGTCGCCCCTCAAATTTGTCTTATGTTTCATTTGCAGCACGAAGCCGCACATGTGATATGAATCGCGCGTAATCAAGTATACCATTAGCAGGTTACTTTTTAATCGGCGACGCATTCCGTTAAACAATATCAAGCATATACGCAATTGTTCCTGTGGTAAATTACGCAGTAAAATGAAGTATTTGGATGTCCCACCATGAGGCTGTTCCAGTGCACTGAGGTCATGTCTCAATTGCAGCTACCAATTTTGAACCACGTATCAGACATGTGGACAAGCATTGAGCTTATGTCGGCAATAGAGATGTCTATTAGTCGGAACACTCAGCTAAACAAACCGACATGTTGGTGACGAGATTTTCATGCATTGTGGAATGCCTGGCGCAGAATTGGTCGCACTGAACCAACATTGGTGCTGATGCGGTTGTGTTTTCATCAGCTATGCTGATGCAATGTAAGCAGATGAAATAATTGATCAAGATGTAGAGGTTTAGGGTTTGCGTTATTTCCATTACTTAAATTCGGAAACACTGAGACGGAATCAGCCTCCGGTGCTGTGGCATCAACAGGCATGCAGATGAGATGCATGCAAGTTACTGCAACTACAACAAATCCCAGTCACCCAGGAATATGTTTTTCTTTTCCGCTTTAATTCATATCACTGGAAGTGTAGCAACCGTTAACAAATAAGAGCGTATGAAAGGTAGTAGACACACACGCATATTTACTTGTATAATGCGGCATCAATCCAAGCGTTTATCAGTTCCAAAATCAGATGTCCGAGATTGAGGTAGTCAACACAACATGTTGTTAAGAATACCCTCACGACACGGCTCAGAGTTTCTGATTGACTTTGCAAATATATTTCATACATCCGCAAGTTCACACGGTACACGATGAGAAAAACGAGATCTCTCGGTTGGCCCTTGAGATGGCTTGCATTCCATGACATAATTAGTGGTCAGCACGGCAACAACTGCTCATCACGTTAGAAACTGCTCTTAATACTAATTCACTGAAAACGCAGTGCGTGTAAAGTTTTCTGGAATGGTACTCATTTTCATTAATTAAACTCATGGTTTTTGACTACAAACGCATCACAACGGCCCTGGCCGTGAGAAATATCGGTCGCCTAGTAGCCGTATATATACACAGCAATTACAAGCGACAATCAGCGTGCGATTCTGTTTATCATGTTTAAGTCTGTGCTGTCGTGCTGTGTCGTGCTGGTTTTCATGACTTCCGTTATGGTTGGGTATGGTGAGTTATCACCTAACATATTGGTGCAATGCCCATTGCAATGGAGCGGCGTGCATTTGATCATGTACCCTTCATCTATTTCAGGGAAGTGGATGGATGATGTACATGCGAATAAACGCTGGCAAGCTGCAAGTGGAGAAGATGGACGTAAACAATTTCCACCGTACCGAAGTAGAGGGAATGCGGATGTTGTTGCCACTAATGAGAAGGTATATCTATTTCTGCGCGTCACATTTTGTTGCCGTAATCGCTCATTACCATTGTATGAAAATCACTTGGGTATGGACACCCCTATTACACGCCACGCAGCTTCAGTTAATAGTTTGATTGCGGGTACTCATGACAAACATCCGCGACTGTATTGAACTCCAATCCTCCGAATCGACATACTTCTTGCTATGCCGTCCGAACGTAATATTCTTGGCACTCAATCTTAACTCGTTGATGGTAGCCTTTCCCTACAACAACAATTCCCTACCCTACATTTTTACTGTAATTATACTATTACCTTAGGTATACTTAGTGAAAACTTGCGGCCCAATCCTATCTCCTTCAATGTTAGAATCATGCACTACAGTGTTTGTATGGTAGCGCCATAGCCTAATTCGTTTGCAGGTTGTGCGATCCTGTCACCGTCTCTCATGGGTTAGTCGCAGAAAGTGCTGCCTAAAGCAATTCCTGATGAAGCAGTTGGATGCACATACCTGAGTATCACCAATTGAGCGAAAGTCAGTCTGTTGCTTTCCGGATTGCTTGGCAAATTTTCCGGTTCAACTGACGCTGGGGTGAATTAGAAAAACCATAAACATGCTGTCCTCCTATTCATTAATAATTCCTTGTATAAAGATTCATATTTTGTAATTGAGACATTCACGATAGCATTGCAATTGCTACTGACACATGGTAACATCATTCGCGAAAGCGGAAAGGGTTTATACAAATTCCCGGCAACTCACTGAATTCCGTCTATTGTGTGTGTGCCAGTAGTCAGATTTAACTTGAACGTCTAAGTTTGGTATCCATTCTTCACATTTCTATGCATCTAGCAGCAATCAGATCGCCTGAATATATTATCAATTATCATGTTTCTATATCAGTCATATAAATCGAAACCCTTCAAACAATTCATTCATTTACTGTCCTGCACTTTACAGAGAACTTGGAACCTATCCCCACCGCGGTAACCACGTTGATCTGTCTCTTTGTTTCCATCGCCATTGGAATCTTCTAGTTACACTAGTAACTTTGCCTTTGCCTTTTGCCTTTTGAAGAGGAATTCCCAGGTTTAACTTACGTAGACGGTTGACGTGTTCATACAGAATCCTATGCTTTGAGATTATACACACTGACAAACTCTGCTGGTACGCCATTCTCTCCTCGCAACCAATCTGAGTACAGTGGTTTCGTTGGGTCTCATAGGCCCTCCAGTTCTCGGTGCTCGGGGAGAGTTTGTATATATGCCAGGCTGTTTCGCACCGCCATACGCTTGCGTGTGTTGCTTCGCAGAAACGAAACCACATTTCTCAGGTAGAAGTTCTTAGTCACTGACATTGCGCCAAAGAGACTTAAACTGGCTGATGAAATGTTACCACGCACAAGCTGGCGTCTCGCCTGCCAGAAATTTCCAGTTGGCTGTCTCACCTAGTCCAGCTAATATGTCGTAGCGTATAATCGTGTTTGTTTTGTTGGCAGTTTCTACGGGATATTCTACAAAGCAAATGTATTCGAAGAGTACGGCTACGAAATGGCTGCCTCCCAATTGGACGCCGATGATCACACCTCGACCACAAGACCAACACTGAAATGCTTAGTGAAGACGCCTGTGTCGAAGCTATGCACCTCTCATTGAGTATACAATTTCACGGTTGGCTGTGGTGACAGCTATGCTGGGCGCACTACTCGAAATCTGGGTGCTCGGATCAATGAACACATTCCAAAGTGACTCCACAAACGGATGGAACATGCGACAATCACGCACGTTGATTAGAGTAGCAAAGTTGCCTCTGCAATTACGAGACATTTGACGAGCACAAGTCATCAAGTAAACCCAGATGAGTCATTCACAGTTCACATGCGCAGTCAAAAATCTCATATACTCAAGCTACTCGAGGCCATTGGGATCCCTCGACAACGCCCGACGCCGTGTGTCCAAAAAGCAGCTGACAGTGACTTTAAACCTATCGTGTTGGTATGCTACGCGAGAATCGGAAAGCTGGGGATCTACAATTGATTTTATGTGACCTTGTCTTTTGCATTCCGTTTTTGTTGCTTGTATAGTAGCTGACGAATGCGCACAAATTAACAAAGTCCTCCGGCAATCTTGGTCTTCTTGATATACTTATTTTGCATTAGTTATCGTTTGTGAACATCCGCTCAAGTGTTTAAGTCTATTCATTTTCTCGGAATCTGGTGTTGATGTGGCCACACAGCGGGTAACTGGAGACAAACGCTTGTAGATTGGCCTTAAACCGTTCTTCGGGTGCAGCTTGCTATCCCAAGTCGTGGATGATAAACTCGCCAGTAATGAGAATGTGACTGTAAGTTGTGTTTATCACCCGTATTTCCGTATTCCGCCTGACAGATAGAAGTCCATCTCGGGCGAGGAGGAAGGAGGACGAAAATGACCGACACTATGCAAGTGACGCTGCCTTTAGCATGTTGATGTCACCAAGGCAAATCATGTACCGTGCTGACCGGATCCTCACTGAGCTCACATTGGAGGTCTTTGCGGTGTACAGAGCCACCCCTCCACCTACGCTGCGTCAGTCGTACCGACAGTGGACGTGCGTGGCAGTGGGATCTCCATTCAACATATGTCAGGAGTAACCAGCATTGGTGCAGATGCGGTTGTGTTTTCATCAGCTATGTTGATGCAATGCAAGCAGATAAAATAAGTGATCAAGATGTTGAGCTTTAGGATTCGTGTTATGTTCATTACTTAAATTCGGAAACACTGAGACGGAATCAGCCTCCGGTGCTGTGGCATCAACAGACATGCAGATGAGATGCATGTAAGTTACTGCAACTACAACGAAGCCCAGTCACTCAGGAGAATGTTCTTTTCCGCTTTAATTCGTATCACTGGAAGTGAAGCAACCGTTAACAAATAAGAGCGTGTGAAAGGTAGTAGACACACGCAATATTACTTGTATAATGCTGCATCAATCCAAACGAGTATCAGTTCCAAAAACAGATGTCTGATATTGTGGTATCCAACACAACATGTTGGTAAGAATACCTCGTGACACGGCTCGCAGTTGCTGGTTCACTCTGCAAATATATTCCATAAATCCGTAAATTCACACGGTACACGATGAGAAAAACGAGATCTCTCGGTTGGCTCTTGAGATGGCTTGCATTTCATAACACATTTAGTGGTCAACACGCCAGCAACTGCTCATAATGCTACTTCACTGGGACCGCAGTGCGTGTACAGTTATCTGGAATGGTACTCGTCTTCATCAATTGAACTCATGGTTTTTGTCCACAAGAGCATCACAGCTGCCCTGGCAGGGAGATATATCGGTCGCTCAGTAACAATATAAATACACAGCAATTACAAGCGACAATCAGTGCACGATTCTATTTATCATGTTTAAGTCTGTGCTCTCGTGCTGTGTCGTGCTGGTTTTCATGACTTCCACTGTGGTTGGGTATGGTGAGTGTTCCACTAACATATTGGTGCACTGTCCATCGCAATGGAGCGGCGTGCATTTGATCATGACCCCTTCCTATGTTTCAGGGAAGTGGATGGATGATTTACGTGGAGACGATGGACGTGAACAATCTCCACCGCACAGAGGTAGAGGAAATCCGAGTGTTGTCGCCTCTATTGCGAAGGTATATCTATTTCTCCTTGCCACTCTTTGTTGCCGTATTTGCTCATTATCATTGTATGGGGAAGACTTGGCTATAAACACTCCTATTGCACGCCACGCAGCTTCAGCTAATAGTTTAATTGCCAGTTCTCATGACAAACATCCGCGTCCATATTGAACTCCAATCCTGCGAATCGACATACTTACGGGTATGTCGTCCGAACGTAATATCCTTGACACTGAATCCTAACTGGTTGATGGTAGCCTTTCCCTTCAGCAACACTTCATTACCCTCAGGTTTTACTGAAATTATATTATTACCTTGGGTTTACGTCGTGAA
Organism: Dicrocoelium dendriticum; assembly: GCA_944474145.2. Taxonomy (NCBI): domain Eukaryota; kingdom Metazoa; phylum Platyhelminthes; class Trematoda; order Plagiorchiida; family Dicrocoeliidae; genus Dicrocoelium; species Dicrocoelium dendriticum. The sequence continues at coordinate 20,954,300 of OX104069.1, forward strand.
ATCTTGCGGCCCAATCCTATCTCCTTCAATGCTAGAATCATGCACTAGTGTTTGTATGGTAGCGCCATAGCCTAATTCGCTTGCAAGTGGTGCGATCCTGTCACCGTCTCTCATGGGTTAGTCGCAGAAAGTGCTGCCTAACGCAATTCCTGATGAAGCAGTTGGATGCACATACCTGAGTATCACCAATTGGGCGAAAGTCAGTCTGTTGCTTTTCGGATTGCTTGACAAACTTTCCGGTTCAAATGATGCTGGGGTGAATTAGAAAAACCCTAAACATGCTGTCCTCCTATTCATTAATAATTCCATGTATACAGATTCCTATTTTGTAGTTGAGGCATTCACGATAGCATTGCAATTGCTATTGACACATGGTAACATCATTCGCGAAAGCGGAAAGGGTTTATACAAATTCCCGGCAACTCACTGAATTCCGTCTATTGTGTGTGTGTCAGTGGTCAGATTTAACTTGAACGTCTAAGTTTGGTATCCATTCTTCACGTTTCTATGCATATTGTGGCAATTAGGTCGCCTGAATATAGTACCGATTAGCATGTTTCTACATCAGTCATATAAATTAAAACCCCCTCAAACAATTCATTCATTTACTGTCCTGCCTTTTACAGAGAATTTGGAAAATACCCCCACCGCGGTAAACCCGTTGATCCGCCTCTTTGTTTTCATCGCCATTGGAACCTTCTAGTTACATTAGTAACTTACACTTCAAGTAATTGCAGCTTGATAAATACATTTCTTTGGAATCCTAAACGCTCTGCTTCTCCTACTTGAATGGTACAATACAATTCGCCTGCGCTGACCACTGATGCGCTGTTAAATTAGTGGAAGTTAAATTTGGGGATTACCTGTTACGTTTACTTCTTCGCATCGGTGCTCCACCCAAATTTAATCCGAATGAAAATTAACCTGTGGGTCTGCACTGACAAAATGCATTATCTAATGAAGATCACGCACCCATGTAGTACGGCGCAGTGCACCACCCTATATTGGACTTCCATCCGCGATGAATTGTTGGTCGCAAATATAACAGTGACATACAATGTTGTGCAGAAGTCAATGCTTTATAGATCACATAGAAAGAACGGGTTATAATAATAATACTACTCCCGTTGCGTTTGTCCGTATCCCCGACGTTGTGCGTTTTGCTTACTGATAGAGATGCATATATGTTGTTCTGTGCCGGTTATACGGCTCGTACAGAACGAATGTTGGGCACACGAATCATTAGATTTCCGATTGATTGATGCTTGTATCAACACTGCATCTCACACGCGAAGGAAGCTATAGCAACTCGAATGAGCATTAGCCATTATCGGCGCTTCTTGATTTTGAGTTCTCATGTGCAATAATTGGTCAAAAATATACACGTATACAAAACACGTTTTCTTGCATGCTGAATCTGCAATCATCAGCGGTCCGATAATTTCCGATTCTAGTGTGGTTTTCGGAGTTAAAATCTAAAGCTGATCACTTGCATATAGAACAATGCAGCAAAAGAATTGCCACGGATATAAAAACAAACGATTAACCGTTTTCTGCAGGATAATAGTGAGATAAAAATTAATTCTTTCAAAAGGTACGCGTACACATGTACTTGCAAAATATATCATGTAATTGTACATGTGTATTGAATACGAACGACAAGGCAAGTTGGGATCTGTTATATCTACAGTAATCCGAGAGATAATACACGCAAGACTACTCAATTCTATACCACATCCTTAGATTTAGGTAAAACATTAATCCGGTCTGAACGGATAATTAATATATTCCAAAATAAAGTTCAAAGTTCAAGGTCATTGGAATGAAAATGCTAACTAATCCGATCAGAAGGGATCAGTGACTTATCGGCGGCAGGTCCCTCAACGTGAGTCGTTGTGATAGTGGGCCAGGGTAAACACAGAATCTGAACGAACCGTTTTTAGCACATAAGTCTGGGTTCTTTTGGCGGATAGCAATTGCCTCAGCTGCTGCTAGTATACGACATTTTACCGCTCGTGAAATGCGTCCAGGTACACGGTAAATGGGTTGAAAAGATTGGCGGGAGTCAATTTGGTGATTAGAATCAACCAATTGTGCCAACACGGCGCTCATCACAGTTTTTCTTCCACCATTGCGTAGATTAGCTGGACAATGCTCGCGTATTCTCTCAGACAGCCTCCTAGTAGTTCTTCCAATGTATCTTGCTCGACATGAAAAGAGAAGGAATATACACAATAAGAAGTACATGACCAGGGAAGTCTGTCCTTGAGTTGGGGCCTCACGATTGGTGTTGAAGTAAAACTTAGCCGCAAGCTCGCTGCGTAGTACGTATGACTCAGCGTCGGATAATCTTCTAAATGTTGCCTGCGCTATGCCATCCCCCTTGAACGGCAACGACAAATAAACCGGTTTCTTTTCTACCGAAGCTGGTTTAGCTCTCATTTCTCTGCAGTCCATATATTTCCGAACAAATTTTTCTGGATAGCCGTTTCTCTCGAAAACGCCACTTAAGAAACTGAGCTCGTCCGCAAGTGTGTCCTCACGACAAATCCTTCTGGCCCTTTCGGTTAGACATCTAATTAAGTTGCGTTTCTGATTTATTGGGACAAAACTGGCAAAATGTATATATTGTCCGTTCCACGTTGTTTTTCTATGCACCCTCCGTTGGACTGATCCATCTGGTCGTCTACTAAGCTGAACGTCTAGGAAGGACATCGTGTCATTGACTTCAGTTTCTAGGGTGAACCTGGCATTAGGGTGCGCTGAGTTAAAATGGGATAAAATGGTGGTGTTTTAGCCTGACGAGAGCCACCGAAAACAAGCTTGTTCGCTAACTTGTTGTTCTTATGTCCACGCCTGGGATATTTTTTCACTTGAAACAATCCAAGGATCCTGTTGTGCTCAAAGGACTTAATCAGTACGTTAAGTTCTGCACAAAACTTGCGTTAGCGAAATTGGCCATGCGGTTCTTTGATGAATGTGTTTCGCTTTGTGAATATCCTAAACACTTTTACAAAATACTCCGTAGAAATCGGATTAATCCAACTAATGTGGCGCTGAAACGGCATACGTTGAATGAGCGTGATACCATTGCCTCGAGACTTGATGAGCTGGAATGTAATCGCTGCGCGTATTCCGTCACATTGGGCAAACTGGACGCAGTGGAGTGCAAACAATTCGATACCTTTGTTCAACGAATAATCACAAAGCAAGAGGAGAAACGCTTAGCCTCATTGCGGCGGCAGGTTTGCACAACTAAGGCAAATACTTTATTCCCCCCCCCCCCGAACCGGAAAGGTACGTTCACAATTTTACGTCGTTGCACTTGGATAAGACATTGCTTGAGGTGCTCTCACTTGGTCCAAACTTTTGCTGTCCCCGCAGTTATTCAAGACAATTAGAATTAGAAGTGCAGTTTGAAAATTTGTATGCCCAAGTTTCTATACTTACGCCGTCGTCAGCATTAGCGTCTGAGCATTTTAAGTCTACCCTGGTCAATACTTGTTACCAATATCTGAAATACAAACCTAAGCTTAGGTATTTGCTGAAAAAAGACCACCTAGATGCTCTCAAAGCTCTCAAACAAAATGAGAATGTGCTCCTTTTAAGGCCTGATAAGGGGACAGGGATCGTGTTGATGCAGAAAGCAGATTACATCGACAAGATGAACGTCATCCTTAGCGATTGCTCGAAGTTCCGGAAAATGGAGAATGAAAAGTACAAAACTGTAGCAATAGAAAAGACAGTTACTAAGCTTCTACGGCGCTTGAAACAAGAAAACATGATTGACTCCGCCACCTTCGAATACATTCGTCCCACAGGGACGGTGATCCCGAGACTCTACAGCTTACCGAAGGTGCATAAGGAAGGACTTCCACTAAGGCCCATACTAGACATGTGCAATTCACCGTATCACGCAACAGCCAAGTGGTTAGCTAAGCTTCTAGAGCCGGTGAGAAATACTATGTCCAGGTACAGCCTACGAGACACATTCAGTTCCTTAGACTCCATAAGACAGCTTCAGCTAACCGGAAGAAAGATGTTTTCGTTGGATGTGGTGTCGCTGTTCACCAATATTCCGTTAGAAGAGACAATTGACTATATATGTGACACCATTCGAGACCATCAACTGGGTATCGGCCTTTCAACTGATCGATTGAAACAGCTACTCCTGCTGTGTACTAGTAACATACAATTTCAGTCTAACGGGGCCATATACAGACAAAGAGATGGAGTAGCAATGGGCTCACCACTTGGACCGCTACTGGCGGATGTGTTCATGAGCAAATTAGAGAATACCTATCTGAGCGGAGTCATTACCTGTCTACCATATTACGGACGATATGTGGATGACATATTTTACGTGATGAACAGGCACTGTTGCCCAGAGACCATCTTATCCCATTTTAACTCAGCGCACCCTAATGCCAGGTTCACCCTAGAAACTGAAGTCAATGACACGATGTCCTTCCTAGACGTTCAGCTTAGTAGACGACCAGATGGATCAGTCCAACGGAGGGTGCATAGAAAAACAACGTGGAACGGACAATATATACATTTTGCCAGTTTTGTCCCAATAAATCAGAAACGCAACTTAATTAGATGTCTAACCGAAAGGGCCAGAAGGATTTGTCGTGAGGACACACTTGCGGACGAGCTCAGTTTCTTAAGTGGCGTTTTCGAGAGAAACGGCTATCCAGAAAAATTTGTTCGGAAATATATGGACTGCAGAGAAATGAGAGCTAAACCAGCTTCGGTAGAAAAGAAACCGGTTTATTTGTCGTTGCCGTTCAAGGGGGATGGCATAGCGCAGGCAACATTTAGAAGATTATCCGACGCTGAGTCATACGTACTACGCAGCGAGCTTGCGGCTAAGTTTTACTTCAACACCAATCGTGAGGCCCCAACTCAAGGACAGACTTCCCTGGTCATGTACTTCTTATTGTGTATATTCCTTCTCTTTTCATGTCGAGCAAGATACATTGGAAGAACTACTAGGAGGCTGTCTGAGAGAATACGCGAGCATTGTCCAGCTAATCTACGCAATGGTGGAAGAAAAACTGTGATGAGCGCCGTGTTGGCACAATTGGTTGATTCTAATCACCAAATTGACTCCCGCCAATCTTTTCAACCCATTTACCGTGTACCTGGACGCATTTCACGAGCGGTAAAATGTCGTATACTAGCAGCAGCTGAGGCAATTGCTATCCGCCAAAAGAACCCAGACTTATGTGCTAAAAACGGTTCGTTCAGATTCTGTGTTTACCCTGGCCCACTATCACAACGACTCACGTTGAGGGACCTGCCGCCGATAAGTCACTGATCCCTTCTGATCGGATTAGTTAGCATTTTCATTCCAATGACCTTGAACTTTGAACTTTACCATTATCTCCTCTTTTATGTTAATCTTAACCTTATTCCAAAATAGTATGGTTTATGCAAGGGAGTGTTGGAGTCCAAAGGCAAGATGAAATCGTTTTCATAATGTTTCCAAAGTGGCGGTTGGAACTAGTAAGTTTGGTAGAAAGTTCCATGGTTGGTATACCCGAAAAAAGATTATTTCCGCCGGCATTTCAGGCCGCTATAATCTTCAATCAATCTCAGATGGCTAGCTCTAAGACTGAAGTTATCTTTGAGCTTTTGCATGTGACGGCATAAGAGATTCGGTTCACACAATTTTGTAGACTAATATGAGTTGGCTGCTCAACTTTCGGTAGCAAAGACTCCAAATGAAATCAGCCTTTACTGAAAGGACAGATTTCCTACATCCTTGACCTTTATTGTGGTCCTGTGTTGTCGTTTCTAGCACTTCTTAGTCACGCTTCAACCAAATTCGCCAACCTTGCATGGAGTATTCAGCGTGAAGGCGCACGTAAAAGTTGTACGGCATGGGAATTCGGATTGGTCGAAACTTCCGAATGCTGTCTATGGAGCAATTCGACATGCTAGTTGGCGCATTTCGCAGCTGCATCCGACTGCGTCGAGCCCATAAGTTCATCTTGAATAGGCGCACCAAGCCCGTATTCTTGGGAAGTTGTTTGTAATACATGTGACCCAAGCTTATACACGTAGTCATGCCTATGGCACACTTGAGCAGCGTGACCATTTTCCACATTGTACGGTAGTGTATGCTGAATCTAACGCTTTGAAATCGTGCTGAGGTCACGCTGGCGTTTTCCGTGCTTGTTCGGTTCTCGAATCCCTCGCGATAACTTGCTGATATCCGCGAAGTTTAGAAAATTGAAGTAATTTCCCTCGACAGATAGTTTATAAAAATGAACGCGGTCCGAGAACCGAACCTTGCAGTACTTCGCACTCCGGCTTATTGCGCCGGACAGTGATTCTCATACACTCAGTTCCAATCGACGTTCGTGAAGGAAATTGCCTATCTAACAGAGCAGTGCGACAGCATTGATATAGAGCTGAAGCTAATAGAGGAAAATCCAATAGGCTTAGTGAGCAAACGCATTGAAAGTCTAGGTAAATTACATCAACTCCTGCTCCACCATCAACTGCTTCAGTCCAGCTATCGCGTGCAACTATCAAGCTTTTAGTGCATGAGCGCTTTTGTTGGACACGATGCTGCTCTAATGCTATCATCTTGTGATTTTCAAGATACTGCATGAGTGAATCAGCGATGATAGACTCCATAATCCGGGAAAGCAAGTGAGCAGCGTTATAGAACTGTAATTAGTTGGGTTAGTGCCACTACCTCCATTACGATTAGGATTGATTACCTCTAGTTTCCATATTGTTGGAAGTCGTTGCTCCTCTAGACAAGGCTGATAGAAATAGCCAGAGGTTCCGCTAGATTACTGTATGTTGGCTGCAAAGGCTTTGGTTGAATTTTATCGACACTTGAAGAGCTGTGGTTACGCAGGAACAACACTTTCTTTAACGCAGTTTCAGCAGTAAAAGGGATATTGGATAAAACTGACGGTGGGAAAATATAAAAAGGGTAGCCCTTGGGCCGGTTAGGATCGTGCACGTTTGTGTATAATCGAACCGCAAGGGATCGTCTGCTTCCGTTGATGATCGCGAGTACTCGTCAGTAGAAACCAGTGTTGGAATTCACGTTATACAATATGTAGGTCATTAACATGCCTGTATAAGAGTTGGTGGTTCGTGCAGAATCGCTTCATAAACTCCTGCCGATGCGTCACCTTATCCCCGCTTATGTGGCTCACACAGTATTTACGTTTCGGCACATAGGTAGTCTAGATTTTTTAATAAGGTAGTCCTTGTGAGCCCTTCATGCTATGTTCCGCAAGGACATGCATTAACCTGTTCTGCTCCTCAGAAATTACTTGCTTTTCTTTGGATGATGGAAGGTTTTTATAATCAGACGCGTGCGTTACCAGTGTGCTAAATGTCCTTGTGAAAGTGTCTCAGATGATTTCTGAAGGAAATTCAAGTAAAATGGATCAACTTACCACTGTAACGGACGCGGATGACACGTTGTAGTTCGTGACCGTATACATTTTCAATTCCTCTTCCTCAGGATATTCAACCTAACCTACATAGTTAAACAGAGAGGTGACATGGTCACTGCGACCCAGTGGTGTGCTTGCAATTATTCCGTCGACCATGAGTTCTTCGTTAGTAAACACAAAATATGTATCGACATCATTTGACCAGTTCGAAATCTGTTGGGAGAGGTCACATGTTGTATGGAGGATAGCTGTGAATCATCTATTGTGAACAGACTTTCAACTGCATGCTACCTGTCGCCGCTATTTCCTGATCGTACACAATAAAGTCTCCTGCGCTGGGAATGTGACTGTATTTCTTGCGCAAAGCGACCTGAAGAACATAGTTTAGTTAGCAATCCATTTCACACATAGAATTTGGTGGATGGGAAACCACAGCAATTATACGTTGTTTTTGTTCCTCTGCAATAACCGACACCAAAGCCCATCTGGGGCACAAATATACGGATGGTCAATAAATTCACCTCGGAGATTAGGCTTGTAATACAGAAATACGCCACCAACTTGTCCACCTCTATCCTTCCAAAGCAGCGACATACCAGGTACATTGACCTCTCAAGGCTTATCCAGGTCTCCGTAATCATAAAAGATCACTCGGTTGTGGCGCTAGGCGTTCTTTAAGTTCGGACAACTTACTAAAATACCTTGAAATTAGTATACGTACAGAATATTTTGCTGTTAAAAGTGGGTGGGTGGAAAACAAATTCGTATTTAGTTTTAAGCTGACCATTCGTCCGTCGGCCACTAATCGGTTTTGCGTGTATTTTTGGTTCTTGATTTTCAGTCAGGATGCATACTAGCATGGAGTATTCCATATCGAGAGTTTCTCTCGTAGGTCACCCTGTCCTATCAGATGTCGCAAGTTCTATTGTATCTAGCACGCTGCAGGATTGTGGAGGCAAATATATTTGAGGTAGCATGTACCAATTAAATGATGACAACTAGTGACCATGTGCCTGTTATCTTTAGCCTAATATCGGTAGTGACCCGGACCGATACCTCAGCTAGCTATCCAATAGCACTTCTCTAGCTGCTTCGGGGTGTAGTTCGATTTTCAGTTTTTTTTTAGAACGATGCCCCTGTAATTTGGTGAAGACAAAATTGTCGTCTAAGCTTTTGCAACAATGTCGTTCAGATGGAGTTCTTCTCGGATGTAGCACAGCTGCTCACGTTCAGCATTTTGCGCTTAGTGAACAGAAGAACATGATAGTTCAGGAACATCGTGAACAAGTAAAGATTTTTGGCTTGCGTGCGTAGAACGACGGCCATGTTTTGGTTTTTGCTTTAATGAACATATCCCAGGAATGCATTGTAGTATTCGTACGTCACTCAATGAGTAACGAAAACCAAACAGCTGGGAGTAGGATTATCTCTGTCCACTCCGCAGAAAAATCTCGAATGCCCTATACTGTGGCATCTTCATCTCGTTTAATGACACCTTGGCTGCGATAATCTACCATTCACTCAACTTATCGTTGACCCAAAACCTTCGTCTACTCGGCTCACTGCACATTAGTTTACGGATACTGAAATAATTACGTTTATTTCTCACTTTGAGAAGGTGGATGGAGTACATTCAATCACGTTTCACATAGTAACGCTCGACGTGTTACCGGTGCGCTTAGAATGTTTCAATCTATCAACTGGGCTTAACACTCTTCACCGCATGTGACCTGACAATATTGCAGTTGTTGTGAATGAAAGTCACACATTTAAACCATTTGCTTTGATAGGCCTACTGCTTCCTTCCTCCTTGTTCGCATTGGCATATGATGCCATCACTGTGTATTACGTGCGGATTCTCACACCCACAGCTTATGCTATCCCTCTTCTTTCAAATTGGTCCTGTGTAAGCCTGTTTAAAGCCATGGCGCACTGAGACGAGTTAATTCCCACATGGGTCTTGAAGTCATACATGTTGGCTATTTTTGTCTCCTGCCGTTGTTGTAGCGTCTGTGCCGCAAGAACAGATTATTGAGGTATTGTATATTTTTATTTTAATTGATTGCGAATAGCACCACATTCCATTTCAGGTCTGTATTGTTTATCTCGGGTGGAACCAGGTTAACTCAAGACTACTAATCGGATTGTCTCTTACAGTGCTTAATATAACTTCCTGCTTTGGAGTGAAGTCTTGATTGCTGTGCACAGAATCTGTACTCAATATAGGCTTCCTCGCTTTGGAGGGAAGACTTGAGTGTCGTGCTCAACAACGGCCAGTCTCAATAATCACTTGAGACAAAATACTCAAGAGTATTCCTCTTGTTGAAGTTTTAAATTTGGAGTACAATACGTAAATTTTCTTGATTAATCAGCTTGGATCATGCCACACAAGAAAAATGGCCTTGGAAACTCCGAGAAATTTTGTGAATCCCAGCAACTCACTGTTAGTTATCATGAGGTCATGAGGAAGTTTTCTAGCCTTAGTCAGATTGATGCATTTCTCATTGATAAGATTCCCGAATTAAAAACGGATTACTTGCTATCCATGTTAAGAGTAGAGAGGGAGATAAAACTACTTCATGCAGAAAATGAAGTAACTTTTGCTAAGTTGCGGTTGGAATTGAAACAGAATCACAAAGCAGGCCATTACAAATTGAAACAATCAGGGAATAGTTTGCATCTTAGCCGTCTTACCGATGATTCCACTCATGATATAAGTATCCGGTTCCATGTGTCCTGGCAAATTAAGCAACAGCGTAATTTTGGCACATAGTTTGATATTCCCACTCAAGTAGGCATATCTAATGTGCACGCTCCTGAAAAAGAATTCACACCTCTTCGGACTGGCGCTCATAATCACGGTGACAACTTGAACTGCATGACTTCTACTCCAGACGTAAACACTGCTGATTACCTACTAACCTCGAGTAGTGTGGACGCCGTTGACTCATTCCAGCAGGTGTCTGCGGCTGCTAGGTATTTGTTCCATGTTAGTCCTTTCATGGAAGCTGTCGATCATGAACCGATGAAGTCAGTTGTAATAAGTGAAGGTGAGGCGATGACATTTGTAGCGCCTCCAGACACCACCCTGTGTCATGTTGCTGTATCATGTACTGGTGGTGTCCAATGTTCGTAGGTCCCCGACACATTGTTTGACGTTGCGGCGAATGATATTCAACGACACATTGGTGAATCCACTTATCCGAACTCCGGTCCTTCATTTATGTGCCCTCGTGAGAAATCGGAAGCTGTTACTTGCTTCTCAGTATATTATTATTAATCCAGCACATGCTGTCGATTTTGATGGCCTGCATGGGCGTGATACACCAGCGCGTAATCGCCTTCATGAAGATGAGGAGACCCAAGGTACTTCTGTCGCAAATAAGATTTTGTAGGCATTTCATGGTTCTAAGTGTTCTCTGCTGTCTGCAACTCTAAAAACAAATGCCGAATATTTAAATGAATTGATTTGTGATTCAGCTAGAAATGAGATTCATGTTGCATTAACTGACCTTGATACAAATATGTCTGTGAGTGTGTTAGTGTACTTTACCGGCTTGATAAGGAGTTGCTGTAATGGCAGTGATGCCAAGACAAGCCTGTTGTCCGAAACTTTCGAGGATTCTTCTGATACGATAGTTGCAATGATCCTACTTGAACAAGTATTGCAGTGGATCATTACGATAAACGTCGCGCCAGCTGAAATTGCAAGATCCTAGTATCAGCGAATAAGGGGGAATAAATTCGTTTGGTATACTGGAGATCCTCTTAAACAAAGCCATATAGCATGGGAATCTTTAAGTTCAAGTGTTAGCAGAGCCACCAAAACCGTGAGAGAACACACGGACTCGGTAATACTCGCTCTATCTTATGAGCCATAGCTTAAAGTGCTAGTTTCAGTATCCTACTATGATACTGCGAATATCGTCTAATTTGCTAGTTGTAAGCGTTACTTCTTCAGCCGTTATATTGCATGCTTATGGATGGGATGTCATTATGTCAGCACGTGTTGCGACACTAGATACTCGACTGCATCACCTTGGTTGAACCGGCCCTAATGTAACGCGTATATTTGGTTGCCGGGTTTCTGCTTGTAAAACACAGTTTGGCTTTGCGAACGAGCATCGTATAAGTCGAGGTGTTGAGTACTTTGTGCTTGGTCCAAATAATTGTGCAACTTAGTAGATACAATTGAGCTTATATAGTTGATGTGATGAATGCAGCATTTCGCTAGGTAGGTTCCTCGAAGCTTCCTTTCATATGTTAGTGTTTGGAATTAAGAGTAACTGCGGTTTTATGGTCATACAAGCAGTACGGTCAGAATTCCGATGCACATTGTCTCTTTGGAGAGGCTGCTAACTGCTGAACCAACATTTGACGGCCAAGTCAGAAGAAAGTTGACCAGTAATGAGCTTTGCACCATGCAGCTCTTGGTCGGTTATGTTGTTTTTGCCTTTAGATCATACAGCCCTCGTTATCAACCAGGGTCTTCTGTGGATTTTGTCACAGGGTTAGATCCCATGTTCAATCAATTGACGAAGGGGCAAGTACAAACTGAGACTTGTAAATCTTTGCTCCAGACAACGTCTGTTCGATCATACTGCCCCTATCTTTACATCATTGAGCTCTCTCATTGGAAATGTTTGCGCTGGTAGTGGCAATCAAGCCAGAAACGGCCATCGACTCTGCTTGCTTCTAACTGCAAACAATAGAACGTAATAACCCATACCGACTTGTTTCGCATGATGCTTATATTTTTCTTGGTGTGCCTGATTATTTGACTCGTCCTACCGAATACCCCTCTGCTGTGCGTTTACCGTGATCATTTCAAGCTTGCAGAAACTATTGAGGTTGTTTAGTATTCGGGCAGATGAATTCATGATTTCACCATTGTAGCTGAATGATTGCAAGTGTTCCAAGCTTGGAATTGGAGGTTTATTTGGAAGAACGTTTATGTCGATAGGGGTCAGTACCGGCTGTTTGCTTTCCGCAGGTGAGAGACGGGTTTTCGACCCTGCCTCTTCAGGGAGGAACATGATGAGTTCAACATACCGAATTAAGTGTGTGCAGGCGTACCGTTGTAAGTCCTGTAGTTCTTCCATAGCGGTTGCAGCAGGCTACGGTGAACTAGGGTAAACCGAAGCCCAGTAGAATAAATTTCGATTGAAATTTGGAGACAAGTTTAGAAGAATCCCCAATGACCTATCGTGGGATACTTTCATCCCGTTCAATGCTATCCTGGCTGTGATTCCATCTATCACTTCCCCAAATTCTCTCTGTCCCAACACATTCCTTTCTCTGGCTCACTGCACATTAGGTTATTGATACTGGATTAATTCCATTTATTTTGCACTTTGAGAATGTGGATGGACTACATTCAATCACGTTTTACATAGTTCACCCGGAGTGTCATCGATGCACTTTGAAGGTTTTGATCTAGACCTTGATCTAGATCTAGCTGCGAAAAGTATAGTCGGTGAAAAGGGCATGGCCGATTTAAAGTCCCCTAGATTCCTGATAAATCAGGTGGATGCACACCGTTGAGCATCCCCAATGAGGTGAAAGTCAGTCTGTTACTTTCCTGTATTGATTGACAAACTATCTGGTTCACGAAATACTCGTGTGCATCAGTAATATATTCAGCAGGAAATTCTCCAATACATTAGGAACGCCGTGTATATTGTTTCTTATTTTTCGTATTCGGCGCATTCATGAGAGAAGTACCATTTCGGCTGACATACTAACGGCATTCGAAAATGCGACAAGAAGATTTATGCAAAGCCCTGGGGCCTAGTTGCAATCCGTCCATTGTAGGTACAAGTAGCCATATTAAGCAAGAATGCCTGACATCATCCTCTATTCATAACGCCCAGTAACATATCGCGGAAAGTAGATCACTGGAATTTAATACTAATCTCCGCGTTGCTACATAAAGCACTCTTTTCAGTCATGTGGATTTTAACTTCCCCAGATAATGCATCTATTTACTGCACTGCAATATGCAAAGAGCTTGGAATCGACCCAGACGGCGGTTATTTCGACATTGGCCTCAAATTTACCGCTGTTCTGTTAAGAGATTTCTAATACAGCTTCTGCTGGGTAGGATATAGGAGTGAGATTTGTGGATGAAACGACCATTTTCATAGAATCATTTCAGTAGTGATCATAATGAGATGTTCTAGCATATAGTAGTCGCAGTTATTAGCCGTCTCTCGTTGATTTGGTGTCGATCCGTTTGCCTTTTGAAGAGGAATTCCCAGGTTTAACTTACGTAGACGGTTGACGTGTTCATACAGAATCCTATGCTTTGAGATTATACACACTGACAAACTCTGCTGGTACCTATTCTCTCCTCGCAAGCAATCTGAGTACAGTGGTTTCGTTGGGTCTCATAGGCCCACCAGTTCTCGGTGCTCGGGGAGAGTTTGTATAAATGCCAGGCTGTTTCGCACCGCCATACGCTTGCGTGTGTTGCTTCGCAGAAACGAAACCACATTTCTCAGGTAGAAGTTCTTAGTCACTGACACTGCGCCAAAGAAAGACTTAAACTGGCTGATGAAATGTTACCACGCACAAGCTGGTGTCTCGCCTGCCAGAAATTTCCAGTTGGCTGTCTCACCTAGTCCAGCTAATATGTCGTAGCGTATAATCGTGTTTGTTTTGTTGGCAGTTTTTACGGGATATTCTACAAAGCAAATGTATTCGAAGAGTACGGCTACGAAATGGCTGCCTCCCAATTGGACGCCGATGATCACACCTAGACCACAAGACCAACACTGAAATGCTTAGTGAAGACGCCTGTGTCGAAGCTATGCACCTCTCATTGAGTATACAATTTCACGGTTGGCTGTGGTGACAGCTATGCTGAGCGCACTACTCGAAATCTGGGTGCTCGGATCAATGAACACATTCCAAAGTGACTCCACAAACGGATGGAACATGCGACAATCACGCACGTTGATTAGAGTAGCAAAGTTGCCTCTGCAATTACGAAACATTTGACGAGCACAAGTCATCAAGTAAACCCAGATGAGTCCTTCACAGTTCACATGCGCAGTCACAAATCGCATATACTCAAGCTACTCGAGGCCATTGGGATCCCTCGACAACGCCCGACGCCGTGTGTCCAAAAAGCAGCTGACAGTGACTTTAAACCTATCGTGTTGGTATGCTACGCGAGAATCGGAAAGCTGGGGATCTACAATTGATTTTATGTGACCTTGTCTTTTGCATTCCGTTTTCGTTGCTTGTATAGTAGCTGACGAATGCGCACAAATTAACAAAGTCCTCCGGCAATCTTGGTCTTCTTGATATTCTTATTTTGCATTAGTTATTCGTTTGTGAACATCCGCTCAAGTGTTTAAGTCTATTCATTTTCTCGGAATCTGGTGTTGATGTGGCCACACAGCGGGTAACTGGAGACAAACGCTTGTAGATTGGCCTTAAACAGTTCTTCGGGTGCAGCTTGCTATTTCAAGTTGTGGATGATGAAATCGCCAGTAATGAGAATGTGACTGTAAGTTGTGTTTATCACCCATCGTATTCCGGCTGACAGATAGAAGTCCATCTCGGGCGAGGAGGAAGAAAGGCGAAAATGACCGACACTATGCAAGTGACGCTGCCTTTAACACGTAAATCGCACCAAGGCAACTCATGTACCGTGCTGACCGGATGCTCTCTGAGCTCACATTGGAGGTCTTTGCGGTGTACAGAGCCACCCCTCTACCTACGCTGCGTCAGTCGTACCGACAGTGGACGTGCGTGGCAGTGCGATCTACATTCAACTTATGTCACGAGTAACCAGCATTGGTGCATATGTGGTTGTGTTTTCATCAGCTATGTTGATGCAATGCAAGCAGATAAAATAAGTGATCAAGCTGGAGAGGGTTAGGGTTTGCGTTATTTCCATTACTTAAAATCGGAAACACTGAGACGGAATCAGCCTCCGGTGCTGTGGAATCAACAGACATGTAGATGAGATGCATGCAAGTTACTACAACTACAACGAATCCCAGTCACCCAGGATTAGGTTTTTATTTTCCGCTTTAATTCGTATCACTGGAAGTGAAGCAACCGTTAACAAATAAGAGCGTTTGATAGGTAGTAGGCACACACGCATTTCACTTGTAAAATGCTGAATCAATCCAGGTGTGTATAACTTCCAAAAACAGATGTCTGATATTGTGGGATCCAACATAACATGTTGGTAAGCATACCTCGTGACACGGCTCGCAGTTGCTGGTTGACTCTGCAAATATATTCCATACATCCGTAACTTCACATGGTACACGATGAAAAAAACGAGATCTCTCGGTTGGCTCTTGAGATGGCTTGCATTTCATAACACATTTAGTGGTCAACACGCCAGCAACTGCTCATCATGTTAGAAACCGCCCCTAACACTAATTCACTGGGACCGTAATGCGTGTACAGTTTTCTGGAATGGTACTCGTCTTCATCAATTGAACTCATGGTTTTTGTCCACAAGAGCATCACAACTGCCCTGGCCGGGAGATATATCGGTCGCTCAGTAACAATATATATACACAGCAATTACAAGCGACAATCAGTGCACGATTTTATTTATCATGTTTAAGTCTGTGCTATCGTGGTGTGTCGTACTGGTTTTCATGACTTCCACTGTGGTTGGGTATGGTGAGTGTTCCACTAACATATTCATGCCCTGTCCATCGCAATGGAGTGGCGTGCATTTGATCATGACCCCTTCCTATGTTTCAGGGAAGTGGATGGATGATTTACGTGGAGACGATGGACGTGAACAATCTCCACCGCACAGAGTTAGAGGAAATCCGAGTGTTGTCGCCTCTATTGCGAAGGTATATCTATTTCTCCTCGCCACTCTTTGTTGCCGTATTCGCTCATTACCATTGTATGAGGAAGACTTGGCCATAAACACACCTATTGCATGCCACACAGCTTCAGCTAATAGTTTCATTGCGAGTTCTCATGACAAACATCCGCGTCCGTATTGAACTCCAATCCTGCGAATCGACATACTTACGGGTGTGCCTTCCGAACTTAATATCCTTGGCATTGAATCCTAACTGGTTGATGGTAGCCTTTCCCTTCAGCAACACTTCATTACCCTCAGGTTTTACTGAAATTATATTATTACCTTGGGTTTACGTCGTGAAATCTTGCGGCCCAATCCTATCTCCTTCAATGCTAGAATCATGCACTACAGTGTTTGTATGGTAGCGCCATAGCCTAATTCGTTTGCAGGTTGTGCGATCCTGTCACCGTCTCTCATGGGTTAGTCGAAGAAAGTGCTGCCTAACGCAATTCCTGATGAAGCAGTTGGATGCACATACCTGAGCATCACCAATTGGGCGAAAGTCAGTCCGTTGCTTTTCGGATTGCTTAACAAACTTTCCGGTTCAAATGATGCTGGGGTGAATTAGAAAAACCCTAAACATGCTGTCCTCGTATTCATTAATAATTCCATGTATACAGATTCATATTTTGTAATTGAGGCATTCACGATAGCATTGCAATTGCTACTGACACATGGTAACATCATTAGTGAGAGCGGCAAAAGATTTATGCAAATTCCCGGGAACTGTCTAAATTCCGTCCATTGTGCATGCCAGTGGGCAGATTTAACCTGAATGTCTAAGTTCACTATCCATTCTTCACGTTTCTATGCATATTGCGGCAATCAGATCGCCTGAATATGCTATCAATTAGCATGTTTCTACATCAGTCATATAAAATGAAACTCCCTCAAACAATGCATTCATTTACTGTCCTGCAGTTTACAGAGAACTTGGAACCTCTCCCCACCGCGGTAAACCCCGTTGATCTGTCTCTTTGTTTCCATCGCCATTGGAATCTTCTAGTTACTCCAGTAACTTACACTTCAAGTAATTGCAGTTTGACAAATACATTTCTTTGGAATACTAAACGCTCTGCTTCTCCTACTTGAATGGCACAATACAATTCGCCTGCGCTGACCGCTGACGCGTTGTTAAATTAGTGGAAGGTAAACTTGGGGATTGCCTGTTACGTCTACTTCTTCGCATCGGTGCTCCACCCAAATTTAATCCAAATGAAAATTAACCTGTGGGTCTGCACTGGCAAAATGAATTATCTAATGAAGACCACGCACCCATGTAGTGCAGCGTAACGCACCAACTTATATTGGACTTCCATCCGCGATGAATTGTTGGTCGCAAATATAACAGTGACATACAATGTTGTGCAAAGAATTCAATGCCTTACAGATTACGTAGGAAGAACGGGTAATAATGATAATACTACTCCCGTTGCGTGTGTCCGTATCCCCGACGTTGTGCGTTTTGTTTACTGATAGAGATGCATATATGTTGTTCTGTGCCGGTTATACGGCTCGTACAGAACGGATGTTGGGCACACGAATCATTAGATTTCAGATTGATTGATGCTTGTATCTACACTGCATCTCACACGCGATGGAAGCTATAGCAACTCGAATGAGCATTAGCCATTATCTGCGCTTCTTGATTTTGAATTCTCATATGCAATCATTTGTCAAAAATATACATGTATATAAAAACTTGTTTTCCTGCTTGATGAAACTGCAATTACCAGCAGTCATTAAATTTCCGATTCTAGTGCGTTTTCTTCGGAGTTTTATTTTAAAGCTTATCAGTTGCATATGGAACAGTGCACAAAGATTTGCCATGGGTATAAAAACAGACGTTTGACAGTTTTCCGTAGGTTAATAGTGAGATAATAATCAGTTCTTTCAAAAGGTACGCGTACACATATCCTTGTAAAACGTTTCTTGTAATTGTACATGTGAATTGAATGCGAACGACGAGGCAAGTTCGGATCTGTTTTATTTACCGTAATCCGTGAGAAAAACTTACAAGACTTCTCAATGCTATACCACATCCTCAGATTTAGGTAAAACATTAATCCGGCCTGAACGGATAATTAATATATTCCAATGTAGTATGGTGAACAATGAACAATGATATATCACGAGATAAACGCAAGTGCTTGACACGTACCGTAGGATGGTTGAGATGAATATGATGAAATCAAAATATGTCTGGGTCATCTATCGAACGTCTGCCGAGATAAATAGTTTGATAAGTAACATCAGTGTAAAATTAAACTTATCAAGCGCAAACGTTCGGAAAGACACTGGGGTGCAGTGATCATTGAGGTAAGGAGTGAGAAAAGTAAAATATGGTCGCTCAATTAGGTTCATTTGATACATAAATCCTGTTGTAATGCATCCTTGGCGTAATCCACAGTAGGGGAGTTTAGGTAACAAAATGTTGGGACCTAAGAGCAACATCTAATCGTTTTTTGAAAACATCCAAGGTAGGAGAGGATACAACTGAGTCTGGGAGTGCTTTCCAAGGTTTGCATACCCGAAGAGAAAAGTAATTCCGTCGACACTCTAGACGGCTGTATTGTTCCTTCAACTTTAAGCAGTTACCCCTGAGCTGCGTGTTGTGGTTAAGTTTCAGCAAATGGCGGCATACGTGGTTGGGGTCACTCAATATTTGATACGCTAATATGAGATCACCGCGCAGTCTTCGATAGCGCCCGCTGAAAATTCCCAGCAACTTCAGCCTTCGGTGGTAAGAGTGATAGCGCAGGCCCTTTACATTCTTTGTTGCTTTCCGTTGTGGTGCTTCTATCGCTTCTAGGTCACGCTTCAACCAAGGTTGCCAAGCTTGGATAGCGTATTCAACATGCGGGCGCACGTAGGAATTGTGCATCATTCGGAAGATTGATGGGTCATATCTCCTGAATGCCCTTCGCAGCATGCAAACATGCTGGTTGCCTCTTTTCGCAGCTACCTCAGCCTATTTTGAACAGTTGAGGTCGCTCTGTATGATCACACCAAGATCACGTTCCTGGAAGCTATTCTGCAGTCCGTTGGTCCCAAGCAAATAGGTGTAGTTATGTCTATGGCGTAATTGTACGACGCGACATTTGTGTACATTGAACGGTAGGGCGTTTTGGACTGACCAGTTCGACACTGTGTTAAGATGGCACTGGAGCCGTTCATGGTCGTCCGGTCCTCTGATCCTTCGCCATATCTTGATATCATCAGCGAAAATAGAAATCTTAAGCAATTGATCTCGCCAAATCGTTAATGAACACCAAGAATAGACGAGGTCCAAGAACCGAGCCTTGTGGTACTCCGCACGCCACATCCATTGCATCAGACAATGATTCTCGGACTCTCACAACTAGCCGTCGTTCTTGTAGAAAATTGTCAACCCAACTCAGGATTGGGTCGCCAATGCCGTAATTCCGAAGCTTCTGAAGGAGAATGCGATGGTTTAAGCGATCAAATGCTTTTGAAACGTCCAGGTAGATGACATCGACTCCTACTCCATCATCAACAGTTTCAGTCCAGCTATTACGTGCAATTAGTAGGTTAGTATTACACGAATGCTTTTGACGAAAGCCATGTTGCTCTGGGGCTAGAAAATTGTGGCTTTCCAGGTATTCCATCAGCGCGTCTGCGATGATTGATTCCATCACTTTGGATGGTACGGGAAGTAGTGTTATTGGTCGGTAGTTGGCAGGATCAGTGCGGCTACCTCCTTTATGAATAGGAGTGATGACCCCTCGTTTCCATACTGGTGGAATACGGTCCTGCTCTAGATATCGCTGATAGAAAATAGCCAGTGGTGCTGCTAGATCACTAGCTACCGCCTGAAGAGCATTTGGTCGGATGTTGTCAGCTCCGGGAGCACTGTGGATACGCAAGCATAACAACTTCTTCAACACAGCTTCCGCAGTGAAGGTGATGTTTTCTAAACCAGATGGTGGAGTAGTAGAAACGAGGAGAATGTTTGTGCTCGTTACCTCCTGGAAAGTTCGGGAGTAATGAAGCCGTAGGAGATCAGCTGCTTCCATTGCTGATCGCGTGCACCCATCAGCCGTGACTAGTGCTGAAACCCCTCGCTTTACCTTTCGAAGGCCGTTAACGTGCCCTGTACAGGAGTTTGCGATTCGTGCAGAATCGCTTCATTAACTTCTGCTGATGAGTGACCTTGTCTTCGCGGATCAGTTTCACACAGAAGTTACGATGTGTCACGTATGCAGTCCAGGTTTCGGCATTCGGGCATTCCTGGTGATCTCGCCATGCTAAATCCCTCCGGGACATACATTTACGTGTCCTGCTCCTCAGAAATGTATTACGCTTGCTTTTAGGTTGGAAGGAATTCTGCTCTGATGCGTGCGCTACCAGTGTACTAAACGTCCTTGTAAATGTTTCCCAGGCAGCATCTGGGGGGCATTCGGTTAAGAAAGTCCAAGATGTATCCTTAACAAGCTTAGACAAAACATTGAAGTGTGACAGTATGCACTATATCCTCCTCCTTTTCAGGGTTCTCGGCATAGAAATTATATAGTCAAAGAGTAGAGTAACATGATCACTACGACCCAGTGGTGTGCTTGTAACTATCCCGCTAACCATGAGTTCTTCGTTGGTGAGCACAAGATCCAGTATCGACAGCTTGTTATCAGTTCGAAATGTGGTGGGAGAGGTTACGTGGTTGTAAAGAGGGTGGCTAGCAATAAGCTCTTGCAAGCAGGGTTTAAGCTGCATACCGTCGGTTGCTGGCGTTTCTATGTCACGCAAGTTAAAGTCTCCCGCGATAAGAATGTGGGTATAGGACTTGTTCAAAGCAAACTGGAGTACAAGGGCAAGATGAAATCGTTTTCATAATATTTCCAAAGTGGCGGTTGGAACTAGTAAGTTTGGTAGAAAGTTCCATGGTTGGTATACCCGAAAAAAGATTATTTCCGCCGGCATTTCAGGCGGCTATAATCTTCAATCAATCTCAGATGGCTAGCTCTAAGACTGAAGTTATCTTTGAGCTTTTGCATGTGACGGCATAAGAGATTCGGTTCACACAATTTTTGTAGACTAATATGAGTTGGCTGCTCAACTTTCGGTAGCAAAGACTCCAAATGAAATCAGCCTTTACTGAAAGGACAGATTTCCTACATCCTTGACCTTTATTGTGGTCCTGTGTTGTCGTTTCTAGCACTTCTTAGTCACGCTTCAACCAAATTCGCCAACATTGCATGGAGTATTCAGCGTGAAGGCGCACGTAAAAGTTGTACGGCATGGGAATTCGGATTGGTCGAAACTTCCGAATGCTGTCTATGGAGCAAATCGACATGCTAGTTGGCGCATTTCGCAGCTGCATCCGACTGCATCGAGCCCATAAGTTCATCTTGAATAGGCGCACCAAGCCCGCATTCTTGGGAAATTGTTTGTAATACATGTGACCCAAGCTTATACACGTAGTCATGCCTATGGCACACTTGAGCAGCGTGACAATTTTCCACATTGTACGGTAGTGTATGCTGAATCTAACGGTTTGAAATCGTGCTGAGGTCACGCTGGCGTTTTCCGTGCTTGTTCGGTTCTCGAATCCCTCGCGATAACTTGCTGATATCCGCGAAGTTTAGAAAATTGAAGTAATTTCCATCGACAGATAGTTTATAAAAATGAACGCGGTCCGAGAACCGAACCTTGCAGTACTTCGCACTCCGCCTTATTGCGCCGGACAGTGATTCTCATACACTCAGTTCCAATCGACGTTCGTGAAGGAAATTGCCTATCTAACAGAGCAGTGCGACAGCATTGATATAGAGCTGAAGCTAATAGAGGAAAATCCAATAGGCTTAGTGAGCAAACGCATTGAAAGTCTAGGTAAATTACATCAACTCCTGCTCCACCATCAACTGCTTCAGTCCAGCTATCGCGTGCAACTATCAAGCTTTTAGTGCATGAGCGCTTTTATTGGATGCGATGCTGCTCTAATGCTATCATCTTGTGATTTTCAAGATACTGCATGAGTAAATCAGCGATGATAGACCCCATAATCCGGGAAAGCACAGTGAGCAGCGTTATAGAACTGTAATTAGTTGGGTCAGTGCCACTACCTCCATTATGAATAGGAATGATTACCCCTAGTTTCCATATTGTTGAAATTTGTTGGTTCCCTAGACAACACTGATAGAAATAGCCAGAGGTTCCGCTAGATTACCGTATGTTGCTTGTAAAGGCTTTGGCCGGATTTTGTATACACCTAGAAAGCTGTGATTACACAGGAACAACAGTTTCTGTAACACAGTTTCAGCAGTAAAAAGAATATTGGATAAAGCTGACGGTGGGACCATATGAATAATGATAGCCGTTGGGCCCGTTAGGAACTTGCACGTTTGTGTATAATCGAACCGCAAGAGATCGTCTGCTTCCGTTGCTGATTGCGAGTACTCGTCAGTAGAAACCATTGTTGGAATTCACGTTATACAATATGTAGGTCATTAACATGCCTGTATAAGAGTTGGAGGTTTGTGCAGAATCGCTTCATAAACTCCTGCCGATGCGTCACCTTATCCTCGAGTATGTAGCTCACAGAGTAGTTACGTTGTGGCACGTATTCTAGAAGAACATCTGTTCATGTCTTTCATTCGTAACGGCTACCCACGCCGTTTCATCCGAAGACACCTAAACCGAAGGAGCACAACTACCACATCTGCACCAACGACGACGAAACACATCGCCTTGCCGTTCATCATAAACATATCGGAAAAGACAGCCAGACTCCTCAAACCGCACAACCTGATGATAGCTCACATACCAACTGGGACTTTGAAAAGAATATTATCTAGACCTAAAGAAAGACTGGACGCTCAAGAACACCAAAATGTCATCTACAGGATAAAATGCGAGAACTGTGACAAAGACTATGTAGGTCAAACGGGGAGAAAACTATCCACAAGAATAAAAGAGCACAAGCGTGCGTGTCGATATCATCATGTATCGTCACAGATCTCAGCGCACCTCGATGAGGAAGGACACAATGTTAACTGGGACAAAACAGAAATTCTGGCGCACGGAGGGACAAGAAAAGGAAGGGAATTCCTCGAGGCATGGTTCTCTACGGAGAATTCCCTGAACCTCAGCATTGATCTCGATCCCGTGTACCTACAGCTGAGAAAGCGTGAAGCTGGACGGCTAAGTATCGAACAAACAGAGGTCACGGGACACTGATCGACGAGGCTAATTTCAAGCGCTACTTCCCAACGACATTTTCCTTGAGCTTTTCCAGTACCGCGCTTTGAAATTTTGTAAAAGCTCTATCTTGCAATTTCTACCTTTAAATTTGGCTTGGAAGCGTGATCTAGAGTGACTGAGTGGGGAATTTTTACTCTGCTCCATCAAATATTGATCCAAGGTACCTTGGATCTTCGTTAACCGCTTAACCGCGTCAGTCAAGACCTGAATTGGAGTGGAATTCGCTGTGAGTCCGTTCCGGGTTTTTTTCTCTGTTTACCTCCGTCTGCTGTTCTGATTGCATTAGGTCATTATCGCTTGCCGTTTTGCTTGTACATAGCCGTTTATAGTACCTCGTGTGTTGACTGTGTTTACTGTATTCACTCTAATCACCATCGGATCAACGTCCCGATGCCAACAATTGCACGTAACAGTACATGCTACGTTTGTCACTCCGAGTCGCCACCACATGTTTGCTGTCTTTGTTGCAAGCGACAGTACCACGGGCGCTGTGCTAAACTCACACAGCCGGAGGTGGACTTCTACACTTCACATACCAAAGCTAAGTGGGTTTGCAATGACTGCGCAGAGTTACTTCACAGAGGCTTCAAAAACAGCCCTATTGGCTCTCTAGATGTGGCAGCCTTTAGAAACTTTCGCAGGGATTTGCAAGTCTCGACGAAGTCCACATCTAAAGGCGTCGACACTTGTGACTTGCCTTCTGGCGTTTTAGTAGCAAACGTAGGCGTTGATACTCGTGACTTGGCATCAGTCGACATCTCAGTTACATCTTCACCACAACCTCAAGGCTTCGACTGTGTTTGCCCAAGCAACCCTCTGCCTGCAGGAGCAGTCTCCGGTGAACAGGAGCTGGACGACACCATACCTATGATCCTTGGCTCATCTCCTCCACGCGACCCGCATCCGTTTCTGATTACAGATGGGAGCAACACCCGAGAACTAACGAATGACTCTCCAGCAAGTGAGCAGACCACAGGAACCAGTGGCGAAATCCCACTGTGCAAATGTTGCAACCCCCCCCCAAACAATCGAGGGACAAACACCGTGCTAAAAACTGCGCCAAGCACACTAAGTGCGCCACGCAATCGCAGGAGAACCCAGGTCCCCAGTTCACACATGTTACACAGCCGAGGCCCTCACAATGCAGCCAAGGCACCAATACGCCTCGGAGCAGTGGCTTGCCAGAATTCAACCGCAAAACTTTGATACTGTTTAATGTGGACGAGAGCGACCACCCGTCACTATCCCACAGAGCCAGTGCCGATCTATCCCAATGGCAATCCTTGCGGCAACTCCTTGGACTGCCGCCTACCTCCTCGCCCCCTCTCTGCCGTCTACGCGCACCCCGCTCACCAGGTGACAAACGCCCAAGGCCGTTACGCTTCACTCTGGAAAGTGCTGATGACGTCGAGGACACGCTCTTGGCATCGGCTTGCTTGAATAAACTGAACACAAAGATCCGCGCCCAGCCAGACTTTCCCTGGGTTGTGAGGGAGGCAAGAAGAGAGGTGCGTATCAACAGCACGTGCGCCAACCACGATAGAGCTTGCAGTATAATTATACACGGAGTCCCAGAACTCCACACTGCCGACCCGGTTGAATCATCCCGCCACGATGTTCAGCAGTGGTGCTATATTCGGTCGCAGCTTAACCTATCAGTGGACAACTGTGGGGCGTGGTCTGTTCACCGGCTGCCGAGGCCAGCTCACCTCTCGCAGATACAGGCGCCTAAACTGCTCATGGTCATTCTTTTCACTCCTGAGATGCGCCAGACTGTACTACAACGGTGGTACGAGCTACGTGGAAACTTCCCGTACGAAGTCAGGATGCATCCAGACAAACCGCGGGAGGAGCGCAGGCAAATTCAGGGACGTAATTCCAAGCCATTCAGCCGAGCCACGCCATCACTACCTATTACGCGACTTGTGGATATACCAAAAAACGAGTAGGCGCCGGCCCCTGTGGGGTCGGCGTAAACCACACTGGAACTACCCTACCATCTATGCCTTCAAGCCACTGCCCGCCAGCAGTTCATGTTAGCACGTGGAACTGCTTGCACACCAACGCTTTATCGCTACGGAACAAGGTGTCCGAAATCTCTTCCCTTGCGCTGGACACGCAAGCTAAAGTTATATGTATAACCGAAACCTGGTTCTGCCCAGACGTTGTGGACGCCGAGGTAGCTATCCCGGGATACGTGCTCTTTCGAAACGATCGTGAAAGCGGCAAAGGCGGAGGCGTAGCTGTGTATGTATCAGACCGCCTCACATGCGTCCCTCTCAAATCTCCGGAACTACTATCTCTTCCCGAATCCCTCTGGATGCGCGTCCGCGGCTCTGGTTCCACCAGTCTCACCCTTGGAGTGGTTTAACGCCCTCCCTCAGCTGCGCCAGAATGGCTGCAGCGCTGGAACGCCGCCCTCCGAGCAGCTGCTTCAGATTTGGCTGCCCCCCTACTCGTCGCAGGTGACTTTAATTTCCCGGAGATAGACTTTACCTCTGGCCAAGCTCGCAGTCAGCACAGCCTTGAGTTTCTTGCCAGTGTTTTAGAACATGGCCTAACCGAACACGTACAGCAGTACACTCGGTGGCGAGACGGTCAAAACCCGTCGAAACTCGACTTGCTGCTCACCAACGAGCCACATCTAATTGACAACGTTAATTTGAGCGCCCCAGTTGGTGCAAGTGATCATGCAGTTATCAGTTTTCGTATGGTGGAGAACGTCACGCTCAACGCTAAAGCACTGCCCATCAGGCTTAACTTTCGTCGAGCGGACTATGACGCGATCAAAGATTTCCTCTCACGAGTCGACTGGTCCCTGGCAGCACAAACCCCCACAGTCGAGGACCATTGGAACTACATCGCCGCCCACATCCACGACGCAATTAGTGCACACGTCCCCACAGTGCGCGCTTATGCGCCGAAACGCCACAGGCAACTTCAGCCTGCTACGCTTAGGCTGATCAGGGAGAAGAAGGCCTTCTGGGACAGATTCTTACTTTTTGGCGACTCTGATTCGCAAGCACAATACTGTAGAGTGCGAAATTCCTGTATAGCAGCTGTTCGCCAGGACAGAAAAGCGTACAAGCTCTCTCTCGCTAAAAGCTTCGCCGATAACCCCAAGGTCTTCTTTAAGCATATAGCGTCTCTCACTAAATCGCGCGCTGCCGTTGGCAGCTTGCTCAGACCCGTAGGCAATACCACAACGTCGGACAAAGAAGCTGCGGAATTGCTGAAGACTCAGTATGAGTCCGTTTTCGGCACCTTCGCACGCAGTACAATGGAAGGCGCTAATTTTACCCCCATCGCTGCCAGACATCCCGTGCAGTTTACATCAGAGAAAGTCCTGGAGAAATTAAAAAAATTAAGGACAGACAAATCGCCGGGTTTGGATGGGATCCCTCTCATATTTCTACGTGAGTGCGCTACGGTACTGGCCGAGCCACTTGCATCACTGTACAGCCGCTCCTACACCAGTGCCGAATACCTGAATGCTTGGAAGCAAGGGGTCATAACGCCGATAGACAAGGGTGGTGACAGGACAAACCCCTCTAATTATCGCCCGATAGCACTGCTTCCCACTGCCTCCAAAGTAATGGAGAGTATCATAGACGATTTCTTGCGCTGCCATTCAGAAAGTCTGTCCTTAATAGCCCCGGAACAGCACGGGTTCCGCAGGGCTCACTCGTGCACCACGAATCTTCTCGCAGCCCTTGATTCCTGGACTGCAGAGGCAGACAATCATACTCCAACTGACGTGGTTTACGTGGATTTCTCAAAAGCATTCGACCGGGTCAATCACGCACTGCTGTTGAGTAAACTGCCGAGTTTGGGGATCGACCAGCAAACAATCTGCTGGCTAAG
The DNA here is from genome assembly GCA_944474145.2 of Dicrocoelium dendriticum. Lineage (NCBI taxonomy): Eukaryota > Metazoa > Platyhelminthes > Trematoda > Plagiorchiida > Dicrocoeliidae > Dicrocoelium > Dicrocoelium dendriticum. The sequence goes on from OX104069.1 coordinate 20,981,669, forward strand.
TACCTACCTGTCTGGCCGCACCTACCGAGTTCGTGTAAACGGCGCACTATCCAGCGCTCTGGCTGCAACGACCGGGGTGCCCCAGGGATCCATCCTCGGGCCCCTGCTGTTCAATTTGTTCATCAACGACCTCCCATCCTGTATCAGCAGCCACATACTGCTTTATGCGGACGACGCTAAGATATGGCGACCTATCCGCAGGCCAAGTGATCAGGCACTTCTCCAGACAGATATCGATGCTGCTTATTCTTGGGCCTCGAAAAACTCGCTCCCGTTTAACATCGACAAGTGCAAAGTCATGCACATTGGGCAAGGTGTGGCTAATCCGTACAATATCGGCGGTGTGCATCTTAAAGCCACGTCCCAGGAACGCGACCTGGGGACCATAATATCCGCCGACCTGAGCCCGAGCGCCAATGTAGCTACACTGGCGCGAAAGGCTAGCGTTCGCCTGGCCCTCCTTGGACGTGCACTAGGGTCTTTCCCTAGAGAGACATTTGTCCGTCTCTATAGCACTTTAGTACGTCCGCTACTGGAGTACAACATACTTGTCCAGCCGCCGTACCTGAAGAAGGACGAGGCCATGCTGGAAACTGTACAGCGCAGAGCCACTAAGAGAGTGGACGGACTATCCCACTTCTTGTATGAGGAGCATCTGGCGGCCCTTAACCTCTTCCCGTTGAAATATCGCAGGCTTCGTGGCGACCTTATCTTAGCTCATTCCGTCCTGACTAATAACAGGCACCCAAACGCAGGATTGCTGGTCCGCGCCCGTACAGATCATCTTCGAGGGCACTCACTCAAACTGATGACTCGTAGCAGTCGCCTTCTGTGCCGAAGAAACAGTTTCAGTGTGCGTATTGCCTTCGCTTGGAACGCCCTCCCTGAAGTTGTTGTCTCAGCGCCCAATACGGAGGCTTACCAACAGCGCCTAGACGCTTGGCTCTTACCTAGCTGGTCTTCCACGTTGCTAAGATCTGGCCATTTGCCAAGCGAACACGCGGCGCTCCTATCATTTTGCTTCTATCCAACTTTGCCGAATTTACCTACACCACTCTCTTGTTCCAGGTATCCACGTTCCCACAGTCAACTCGCTGAATACTTGTGCTGAACACAACTACTGCGTCGAGACCCACAACATCTGGTACCTACCGACGAGATCAGGACCTTGCCGTAAGATCCCGAGGCAGAACCACCGAAAAGCTACGCTTACTCGTTCTGCGGAAACCCGTGAAACCCGTGAAACCCATGGAGCTGTACACTGAAGATGCCACTGAGGGAAGTGGTGAAACGTTTGACATTAAATTACTCAGCTCGGAGAACGAATCAAAACATTTTCTCTGTGTTTTCTGAGGAATACTCTGAATAACAGATGTACTTAAACATGAGGTTGCATGGTCGCTACGGCCTAAAATACTCTATCGATGCCGTTTCTATCATAAGCTCTTCATTGGGGAATACAATATCCCGTCCTAAATGTTATGGGAGATGTGCTATGATTGTAGAGTGGTAGCCCACTGATTATCTCCTGTACTTCCATTTTGAAGTGTTTGTTGATACAGGCTGGGTTTCTTTGGTATGAATATTGAAGTCGCCAACCAGAAGAATGTGGCTGTACGACTGCGAGAGTATGGTCTTCATTGTGGATGCTAGGCGGTTGTGCATTTCCAAGGTAGCCGGCGGAGGGCGATACACCACGCCAAACCAACATGTGTCCCCACGGCTAAATTGAAGACGACACAAAAACGCATCGACAATCTGAACCACTGGGTTATCGGTGTGATCTATGTGTAGTTCGCTGCGATAATAAATTAGTACCCCACCTCCTCTACTTGGTCGATCGTTGCGTAGAATAGACATCCCAGGTACTGCGATTTCTGCATCAGTGATCTCTTCATTCAACCAGGTCTCGGTTATCATAACAAAGTCGCTTGACATCGAGGTCTGACGTAGGCGGAGCTCCGTCAGTTTGCTTAAAAGACCTTGTGCGTTGGTATAAAAACAGGAGAGTGACTCATAGGTTAGAAGGTTATCTGTGGATATAGACAACAGATTTGAGACTTGGCCGACCGTCTTAAGGTCGGCTGCTACTAGTACTTTGGAATTGTTTTAGGCTCGCGAGAATGACTTGGGATAACTCTTTGCACCGTGTGATCAGGTTCATGATGATCCTGATGGTCACTCACCTCCTGCAATACTTCGCCGGATGCTATGACGACAGTCAGATCAGTCTCTGTGGTGGACTCTGAAACAACGGTTGTTCCCACTGAGTTGGTTCTCTCCATGGAGTAACCAGTAGCGTCTGGTCGTAAACCTGCTGCTTTAATTCGAATTTCTGTTGGTACATGTTCCGGAATTTACCCCAGTTCTCTATAACTGTCTGTAAAGTTAGCTCAGACGGCAAGACCAACTTTAGCAACCTAGAACCACACCCTTTGTAATTTGGTGACACGGGAATCCAACAAAATCCGAAACGATCTAAAGACTGATCCACCTATGCAACCGTTGCTGCTGGGGTATAATCGTAGTGCGATCTCAATAGCCTCACAGTACAGTCGCAAAATGGATAAAGGACCAGGTGCAACCTGCAGAGTCGCCAATAAATCCCTCGATAACCGTGCTTTCCACACCACCGAACACCAGTCTGAACTACAGGGCTTTGACACTTACATATACCAACGTTTCTGAGTCCAAGGTGTACTCATTAAAGGGTACATAGCAGGATGATTTAAAGCATTGGAATTTCCTTTGTGACAAAATCGGTATTCAAGCTAACCTAATGCGCATCACTTGGCATCCAACCTCAAATCTTTAGAGGAGTCTCGACAAATGCGTGACATTAGAGTAAATAGATGAACTCGAGACGGTGATTTGGTCGGCATAACGCCTGTGGACTGAAAACAGTGGAATACGCATATTAGCGGATGTTCCTTGGAGCGAAAGCCAGCGGGACAAAAATATTTCAAACGAGAAACGCACGGAGAGTAGCAAAAGAATTATTTTCATTCATGACGTGCCCGAGCTACCGAGAACCAGTAACGAAGTATCCCACGCGCATGACCTGGATGAGTGATGTTACATCGGTGAAGCTCTCTATGTTGGCGATGTCATACTTCAGTCGAGTAAACAGTTACCAGTGTCGCTAACCTAGAGAGGCAGTGCCCTAAGGATACTGAAACTAACGGTACATTCAAAACAGATAACCGTGAACTTAACACATATCTGGCAGTTACTACACAACACACTTCTTTCGGAACTACGCCTGAAGGCAGCTGTTAGACAGCGTCAGCTACTCGCTGTTCTCGCTGAAACGACACCACCCGCGACTCATTATAACCACAAATCCAATACAGAAATGTGTGCGCTAAGACCCGTAGCTTTCGATGAGGCTGCGGATGGACTACATACCGCAGGAGCAAGGGAGACCAAAAACGGATTGCATTCCTATCGAGGTATGGCAATTCAGCCAAAAAACGATTGGGTGCCAACCTCTCATTGGTCGGAACAGGACAACTTCATTCGCGTGCTCCTAATCAACAGCATTTAGTATCCGAGAAACTTTCCTGTATAAACACCAACACTAAAGTCTTACTGAGTAAACCTTCCGAAATGTCGCTGCGACAAGGATTAAAAGCTTGTGACCTCATCATTATAACGTAGATATGCTAACGTCTGACGTAAGTGACGTGTGGATCGCACTGCCACGCACGTCCACTGTCGGCACGGCCGAACCAGCAAAGACGCAGGGATAACTCTGCATTCCGCAACGACCCCAATGTGAGCTCATAGATGACACGGTCTACACGGTACAAGATTCGCTAGTGCCACATTTGTTGTAAAGGCGGCGTCACTTGCTCAGTGGCGTTCAACCACCTTCCTCCTCGCTCGAGATGAAATTCTATCTGCCATCCGCAATAAGCAGGGGGATAAACAAACTTACAGTCACATTCTCCTTACTGGCGATTTCAACATCCACGCCTTGAAATCCCAAGCAGCGGCCCAAGAACAGTCTAAGGCCCATGTACAAGAGTTTGTCTTCAGTTACCCGCTATATGGCCGCATCAAAACTCATGTCCGATTCCGAGCTAAAGATAAGCACTTGATATTGGAGAGGATATTCACCAACGAATAACTAATGCCAAATCAGAATATGAGGAGACCAAGATTGTCAGGGGACATTGTCATTTTGTGCGTATTCGTCAACTGTAATACAAGCACCAAAAACGAAATGCAAAATAACAAGGCCACATAAAATCAATTATAGATTCTAGGTTTTCGGATTGGTGCTTTTCACACTACCACGGTAGGCTTAATGTCACCCTCAGCTGCTTTTGGACACACAGCGTCGAGCGTTGTCGATGGATCCCAATGGCCTCGAGTAGCTTGAGTATATAAGATTTTTGACTGCGCATGTGAACTGTGAATGACTCATCTGGCTTCACTTGGTGACTGGTACTCGTCAAATGTCGCTTAATAGCGGAAGCAACTTTGCTGCTCTAATCAACGTACGTGATTGTCGTACTTTCCATCTGTTTCTGGAGTCATTTTGGAATGTGTTCATTGATCCGAGCACCCAGATTTCGAGTAGTGCGCCCAACACAGCTGTCACCACAGCCAACCGTGCATTTGTATAACCAATGAGATTTTCACTGTTTCGACACAGGCGTCTGCACTGAACGCTTAAGTATTGGTCTTGAGTTTAAGGGTGAGATTTTTGACGTCCACTTGTGAAGCAGCGTTCATGTAGTCCTACTCTTCGAATACGTTTGCTTTGCAGAATATCCCGTATAAATTGCCGACAAAACAAACACGACAGTTTTTCTAAAATTTGTGCCGAGCGGTCGCAAAAACTGTCCTGCTGCGTTATTTGCCTCCAAATCTTTGGATTTATTCTCACTGAGACCTATGTGCCATCATTCGATTTGGCTCCGCGAGCTCCTCCTACCACTGATCATCTGTTGGATCTATCATTCACTTATCATCAGCAAACTGTGCTCTTGCAACTTCGAAGTCAACCGTATTTGAACCTAATCGGAGGTTTTATTTTTCCTCTTTTCGCATAAGAACTCTTGTGGTCTTATTTTAAAGATCTTTTTGAGAACCACCCGATCAGCTTCCTAACATTCCTTCAAGTCGCTCTACAAAGCAGTAGTCGTCAATTTGATCCGCCCTTGCAACTGCCACTCTCGTCATTAGACAGTATTTTCCAAGTCACCTTGCTTTGCCTCAGTCCTACGTCTCATCGCTGCCTACCCTCTACCGGCTGGATCGATAGCAAGCACGTCGCCTATCTACCCTAAAGAATGTGTGACTCATCTGGCGGCTACAAGCCTGGACGCGCTGACCTCAAACCAGCGCTGATTGTCAAGAAACGGTGTGTCAGTATCTCCATACCCTTTCTACCTCTTAAAACAGCACCCCTACTGAGAATATGTCTTGGGGGAAGAGCAAATGCGAACCATGTGCTAAAGTGGTATAAGGTGGTCAGGTATGTAACGTGTGTTTAAAATCCTATCATACTACCTGCCTTGGGAAGGGGTCGACGAAGCAAACACCGCAGAGGCGTTTTGGTTCTGCCAAGTATGCAAGTTTATTCCATTTGTTAGCTGTCTATCCGTGCTACTGAAGAGGTGTGAAAGACTAACCGAAGCGGTCGAGCAACTGGTGAGCACCCGAGTTGCACCCATGGGAGGAAACGGACCTGCACTTATGAGTGAAAATAACACCATGAATTCCCTAGTCAGGCCGAAGAAGCGAGCCAGGCGTCCTTACCTAACCCCAACGACTCAGTCTCCCGCAATATCAACTCCATTTCTCCCCTCCTATAAGTAAAAACCGTGCCTGCAGCGCGCCTGCTTCAACTTCTGTACTCTGTGCAGCACCTAGTATTCCGTCCTCTACACTCGAGGCTGTAAGCTACAATCAATCAGCAATAGTGAACAACCGAGCAACGTACGCATCGATTTCCGCCAAGCAAACACCGGAAAGAGCACCGGTAACCTTTGAACCTGGATTAGAGAAAACAAAACGGCCGCATCACGGATGTCACCCGTCAGTGCCGTTCACAATTTCAACAAAAACACCGGATACTAAGCTTCCAAATCCAAAACCAGTAGCTTCCAGGCGCAACCATGGTGCCCTAAACATTGTATGCACAAATGTTCCCGAATCCAAAGCCAATAAAATTAAGCGTAGGTTGACGGACCATCGAAATCAGTGGAGTCCCATCTGTACGTCGATCGGTGTTCATGATAATCCCGTGAAATTAAGAAGAATCTCGAGCCACCCAAACGCGTTGAACTACGGCGGACCCCGGTTATTTCGGGTAACACTAAACTCGACCAACGAGACTAAGGCCGTTCTGCTTCATGCGAATCGTCTCCGCAACGACTCAAGTGGAGTGCGCATACTACCCGGAATCCCGTGGAAAGAACGTTCAGGGGATCCCGCTAACAAAGATAGCTACAGAAAAAGTCAAGATAAGAAAACATGATTGCTCACGGTGTTCCTGAGCTTGCTGATTCCCCTTCCGACGATGGTCAGATGCACGACCACGAGAAACGTCACTACATCCGGGAGGCTCTTTCTCTCGAAAATGTGATGGGCACTTCGTTGGCAAAGATCTGCATATCACCAAACTATATGGGGTGCCGTCCCAGGCTGTTAAAACTTGTGTTACAGTCAGAACTAATGCCACAAACAATACTAGCGAACTGGATTACATTCCGTTGCAGATTGCCAACAGAAATTCGTCTGAAAGCAGCAGGAACACCAACATCTGCTAATTGAAATTCAGTAGAGGCACAACTCTTAATGAAAACGTCAACTGCAGGACCGGACTCGGCGACGGTTTCAAGAGTAGCCATACTATCAGGAGGCGCAGAGCAGAGCACGAGCAAACACCGGGATTCGGAGCATCTGATACCTGCTTATATACCAAATACATCTCGAGAGTATGCAAACCATCCAAAAAACGATTAGTCGCCGACCCTTTAATGGTCGGCGTAAACTCATTTGCTTCATCCATCCAATCTAACACACATTTGGTCTCCGACAAGCTCTCATGCGTGTACGCAAATGCCCAAGTTCTACTCAGCAAATTATTTGAATTAAGATCGTCACGCGTCTACCGCATGGAACTTCATCGCTGTCACCGAAACGTAGTTGCACTGCGAGATAACGGATGCTGAAATTGCACTGACGGGCATGCCCGTTGTCCTAAAGGATCGAACCAACAAAGGTGGTAAGATAGCCTTTTATTTTCCTAACAACATGTAATGCGAACGCAAAAACGATTCGGAAACCGACGTACCTGACCCCATTTGGTGTAATTTCCGGCTAAAAGGGAACCATCTTGGTCTATTGGTTGTGGTTTATCGCCCACCCTCGTCTACTCCTAAGATGAACTGCAATTTGATGGCTGCGTTGAGGCATGTGCTAAACTGGAAGTACAGTCACATTCTAGTCACCGGTGACTTTAACTTACATGCGCTCGAATCCTAGGCCAGACCAGGAGAGAAATGCAAAGCAGATTTGTAAGATCTGGTTTCTGATTTCCAAAATTATGGCCACGTAACCACGCCCACCAGATTCAGGGGAACTAGCAGGCCATCCATGTTGGACCGAATATTCACCAATTAAGATTTAATGGTCGAAAGAGTGATAACCGATACTCCTTTGGACCACAGTGTCCATGCGACGCTATTGTTTCATTACATGTGCTACGCGGATTATCCTAAGGAGCATGCCGAGGAATATCGTGTCGTAACCAACTATGAAGACCTGTCCGACCTGATTGATGCAATCAGCTGGTCGTTCTTAGCTGAATTAACCCCTAAGGTGGCCTGCGGTGAATTCGTCAGCATATTTACTAAGCTCTTGGCAAGGACATCTGAAACCAAACTCTACCGGCCTAAAAGGATGTAGTATTTCGTAAGCAGCAGGACACGTAAGTGCATGGCAATAAGAGTTGGCATGGCATACCTACATAGCCTCCCCGAACGACCATACCTGGGATGTCTACACAATACAAAAGAACCATTGTGTCGAACTCGTTCGGGAGGATAAACTTAAGAAGCAACAAGGTCTGGTGGAAAAGTTTCGCTCCAATCCCAAACTGCTATACAGACATGTAAGCAATTTGCGCCGTATTTTTGTTCGTCGCAATCAGTCGACAATTCAGAAATGTTGACCAGCTATCCGGAAAAGCACCAGAAGGTCGTTTCGCCCTATCGGGGCTCATTAGTGGTGCGCATACTTCGGTCAGCTGCGGAGGATCGAACCCATGACTGCTAGCGGCTCTTGCCAACTAGCCCGCAGCTGATGCAACTGCGCCATGGAGGACGGTAGTCGACCATCACGAATTGTTAGCTAAATGCGACATAGCCCGACTTATCCTCCAATGCCATGCAGGCACCTGCCATGCAGATGACAACGATTGGCCTTCCGGCGTCAGGACTTCCCGGTTACGGCACTTATGAATCGACGTAGCATCTTGTGGAATCCGTAAGGGCGAATTGGTATTACTTATTGGTGGAAGGATTTTGGCGAGTATTTTTGTTCGTGGCGACGAACAAAAATACTCCATTAAAGTCCTTCCACAAATAAGTAATTTGCGCCGTGTTAAGCGCAGTATTCCTGCTCTGCACACAGCATGCGGATTTGCCCAAACCGCACAAGAGGCGGTCAATATCCGTGGACAACAATTTGGCCGTACCTTCCAAAACGCACAGTCATCATACATCCTGCCTAAGCAGATAACGCCAACATCAGGGCTAAATCATATATCGTTCACCTCCGCAGCTGTACTGAAGAGGCTGATGTCTCTGCGCGAGTTCAGCTCCCCGGGTGCAAACGGCATTCGTCCGAAGACGTTGAAATTTGCTGCCATGAGATTGGCAGGACCATTGGCACTTTTCTTTCAACGATGTCTGAACGAGATGCACGTTCCCACGATGTGGAAGCACGAAATCATCACGCCTATCTACAAAAGTGGGAGCCGTGCTGAACCAACAAATTATCGCCCGATAACACTACTTCCTGTGATTTCCAAGGTTATGGAGTCCATCGTAGTTGAGGCTTTGATGGGTTACCTGGAAAATAACAAAATTATCATTTCGGAACAGCATGGATTTCGCCAAAATCGCTCCTGTACAACGAATCTCTTGATTGCTCGTGCAAACTGGATGGAATCTGTGGACGCTGGTGTAGGAGTCGAGGCGGCCTACTTGGATTTCTCAGAAGGCATTCAACCGTCTAGACCAGCACATACGCCCCCACGAACTCCAGAAATATGGAATCGGCGATGCTGTTCTGGGCTGGATAGGAGACTTTCTCGTGCAACGTCACCTGAATGTGAGGGTTGGAAGCAACCCATCAGAATCCATCGAAGTTCAGTGCGGCGTACCTCAAGGCTCTTTACTTAGACCCCCGCCTGTTCCCAGTTTTCATAAATGATCTCGCTAGTGTGCTATCTACTAACTGTTTTCTAGTTGCTGATGACTTAAAGGTATGGCGTACTATAGCTGCAGTGGAGGATCACACAGTGTTACAGGAGGACCTGGACAAAGCGTACACATAGTCCATCGAGAACGTGCTGCATTTCAACGTCACCAAGTGCAAATTTATCTGCATAAGGCACAAGAGTGTACATAAGCACCTCCTAGGACCACAACTTCTACAGCGGGCTTCTCACGAGAGCGATCTCGGCGTGATAGTTCAAGACGACCTCGTTTTTCTGAGGTAGCTTGAAAAGGCAGCTATGAAAGCAAACCAGTGCCTCGGCCTTCTTCGCAGACCCTTCGGGAAGTTTGACCCTTCGATCTTTCCAAAATTGCTTGGTGCGTACGTGAGACCGCACCCGGAATACGCTATCCCAGCGTGGCAATCCTGTCTCAGGCACCATCTCACAGCGCTCGTACAACGTCGGGCAACCAAGAGCGTCACATGTTTGATTCGCCTCCCGTACCCACTCAGGCTGAAGACCTCAAAATATACAGTGGACGTTATCGTCGTCCAAGGAGCGATCTCATCTCCTGAGAAACCCCAACCACCCATGCCATACTCTTCTAATACTCAGTCAAAACACCTCACTAAGAAGTCATCAGATTAAGTTGGTCACGCAGTACAGCCACCTGGAATGTCGGCGAAAGTATTTCTCCCTTTGAGTGGCACAGCCTTGGAACGCGCTCCCGGAACATGTAATTAATATCCCCACCCTGCCCCTTTTCAAAAAAAGCCTTGACGATACGCTGTTACGTTTACACTACGTGCCCTAGCTCATGACCACCAGATGCTGGCTCTAATGCACACCGACAGGGGATAGTGCCAAAACCCTACTGGAGAATGAGTCACTCTAAAAGCCTTGCAAGAAAGTTGCAAAACGCTACTACTATGGAAACTGGATTTTTTAACCTGTCGACCCAAGATAGTTGCACACGAGTAAGCGTTGCCCTTGCTATCCTTTTTATTTTTCTTGCCTATAATGTGAACAAAAACCCCTTCTTAGTTGTTTTGTTTGCGTACATTCTCATTTCAAACTCATTCTATACGACAGTGAAGTTACATCTGCAAGCGCCCGAACTAATGACTGCATCATACCTTCGTTATCTCTTATGTCATGCTGAACACCCTACGGGACATGTCATGCACCTGCATTTTACGCGTTATAAATCATGGTCCATTGTTCATTGACATATTAGCTCGACTAGGTGAGACAGCCAACTGGACCTATTTGTTAGATGCGGCACCAGCTTGTGCATGGCAACATCTTGTCCGCCAGTTTAAGTCTTTCTTTGCTGAAGCGTCAGTGACTAAGAACTTCTGCCCGAGCAATGTGGTTTCGTTTCTACGCAGCAACACACGCAAGGGTATGGCGGTGCGAAACAGCCTGGCGTAAATACAAACTCTCCCCGAACACCGAGAACTTGAATGCCTATACGCCCTAACGTAATCACTGTACTCAGATTGGTTGCGAGGAGAGAATGGCGTACAAGCAGAGTTTGTCATTGCGTATGGTCTCAAAGCATAAGCTTCTGTAACAACACGTCTACAGTCTACGTAAGGTGAAATGGGGAATTTTTCCTATTCAAACAGCGGACGGACCCGCACCGAAACAACAGGGGGCGGCCAATACCCTGCGCCTACCATATGCTGTAACATCTCAGTACGATCACTAGCCACATAATCCTATGACAATGATTGTTTCACCCTCTAAACTCACTCCCAAATCCTACCCAGCAGAAGCAGTATTAAAAATCTCTTGAGTATGCGCAAGCACAACTCTGCATGTGTTGATAATATACACTTGCGGTGGTAGTAGTGAGTTTAGCTCAGCCTTTGGCGTGGTTCATCCAACACTGTTTTGACAAAATGTACGTGCTCGACGTACGGCAACACGAGAGAATTACTCCTGTTTTCAAGGGAGGTAGTCGCTTCAAAATAGTCAACTACCGTCCCGTAATATTATTACCCATTCCTTCAAAGGTTATAATGGCTATTTCTCTGAAGCGCTAACGGCTTAGCTTGAAAAATTTAAGTTATTTGAACTGGAACAGCATGGTTTCCGAAGAAATCGATCTTACAATGCAATTCTACTACTAGCTCTATCCAGCTGGACTGAAGCAGTAGACTCTGGCGCAGAAGTTGTCGTAGTCTTATTCGACTTCTACAAGACGTTCGACAGGCTAGACCATGACATTCTTCTCTTCACACTTCAGACTTTTATTATTGGTGATCCACTACTGGGCTAGTTCGGAATCATTCTCAGACACCGGCGCCTGGAAGTACGTGTGCGTATATCGCAGTCAGATCCCATCCGAGTTGAATGTGGAGTGCCACAACTATGGGCACAAGACAGAGGTTATTTTTGATGTTGATTATTGATACCGCACATCTCAAAGACTCGAACTGCTTGTTTTATGTGGATGACATCATGATGTGGATAGCGATCAATACACCATTTGATATTGCAGTACGGCAAGTTGATGTGGACAGGGTATACGCGTGTTCAATCAGGAAGCTACTTAGATTTAATGTGGAGAAATGTAGGATGCTGCAACTAAGGCACAAATATGCGCACTGATACCAACTTTTCAACTAGGAGCTTCAAACTTCTTCTGGCGCGAAGGATCAGGATTATTTGGTCCAAGACTGCCTTATATGTTCGAATCATATTAAAACGGCGTCAAGACGGGGTATCAGACACGTAGTCCTCCTGAAGCGCAGATTCGAACAATTCGACCTTTCGAGTTTTCCACAAATTCTCGGCTAACATATACGTCAACCTGTGAAATACGCAGTCCAGGTATGGCAGCCAGGGCTAAGGCAAGATCTCAGGCCTTGGAGATACCCCAACCTCAGGTAATTACTAATGTCACGGGTCTGTATAGTATTTCCATAGGAACAAAGGCTATAAGTGCCCGGGATCGTCAACGGACGGTATCGGCGATTTCGCACTGACCTCATTTTGACTTACTGATTTGTGAGGTCCCAACCACACTTTCTGCTAGTTGCTTAAGCTCAGTCATAAAAAAGTCATGAAGCCATCACCTCAAGTTAGCAGAGCAGAACAGTCGTTTGAATCGCCGTCGGCATTTCTTTTCCGTAAGCGTTTGCAGAAGTGGAATGCCCTATCGGAATCTGTCTTATGTGCTCCCACGCTGACAGAGCTCAAAGTATGAGTTTACTGTGCACTTATTTTGCTACATTATCTTACATGACTCATTACCCATGGACAAACATAAGTGTCAGTAAGCGTTTTCATTTGCGGTCAAATCCTAGATTTCGTTCCACGTTTTTCACCTCTTGTGTGTGTACACCGGAAGGAGGCACGATTGTTATAAACATCCCACTGACCGTGAAGCCTTATGGATTTACCTTTCATTTTCAGTCCATACTACGTATACTTCAGTGACTTCACTGATGTAAACCCAATTTTGTTAACCATTTTTCCATATTTTGCATTATAATCATGTCCATTCTAGGGGACCTGTTAAGCTTCACCGATTTCACCTGCATAAAACCGTTGTTCCCTTGTTAATTGCTCCATCAGCTACGCAGAACCCAGCAGTTAACACAAGTAGGAAGTACACGTTAACGCTCACTGTGACATCCTCTTCAACCCCGTCCGCGTTGCGCAGCCTACCGACGCCAAGTGAAAGGAACTCGTCATCTAGTCCACTGGGTTAGTGACAGTCGTAGGAAATCAGTTCTTCGCACGAACCTAACGAAGCACTAATAAAGGAGACGGAATCGAACAGGCATTGCTTTAAGGGATTCTGACCGGCAATCTTTCAAATCCTGTCCAAGTGTGCAGACCTGCGGGGTCTACATAACTCCATGAAAGGACTGGGTCAGCTTGGTCTGCGAAGACAAACTGAAGCAATAACATTACTTAGCAACGAAATTTAGTGCTCATCAAAACAAGCTCTGCAGTGTGGCGCATAATCCCAGTTCTGTGTGCGGTAGATTGTCTGGCGCGAGCTACAAAAAATACGGCGAATGCACTTCAGCAGCAGTTTACTACTTCTTCAAGAGGGAATTGTCAACTCAAGCCGTTGTGATGTAGATAACTTCACTGCAGGGTTTAAGCAACATATCGTGTATAGCAGCCAAGTTCATGAAAAGACAATCATCCTTGACATTAGCATCCCCATAGTGTCACAGCAACGCGGATTCCACCGCAATCGGTAGTGCACCATACACTATTACTAGCCCAAGTAAACTGGACGTCGGCAGTCCATGTTACAATATAAGTCTACGTCACCGGCCTGGATTTCTCTGAAGCGTTCGACCGTATGAATAACCTGCAACGGGCACCCTCATTGCTCACGCGGGGTTTCAACAGAACATAAGTTACACGGCGAAGACAACGATTGTCGGCATTAACAGGCCATTTTATGTGTCTCGATCTGATGACCAAGCTTCGCAGCCGTACAGTAGAGCTGAACGGCAGATGGTTGCATTGTAAGCTCTGCCCATTAGCCTTATTTTATTGTGCTGCCGTTACCACTGGTGTCGGAGATTGCTAACAACGACGCAAGCGTTTGATTTGCGGTTCCTCAACACATCTTCGATCGCACAGGCGCTAATATGGCAACAGGCATCCATATGCTGTTAATCTGTCCGAACTATGCGCTTACGTCGGCGTTATGACAGTTACATTTACAATTTCTCATAGCACTTGTATGGTAGTATTCGTAACAATCGGAAACCAGCCACTGTCATCTGTATTGGTAGAAACATATTCGGAAATGAAATATAGCTTGACCTATAGCGCAGTTAGCTTGCAAGTTCTAACGATCCTCACCCGTACCCCATGGATCAGTGGTATAAGCTGCGTGCTGGTTGGCGAAGTTTGCTAGCGGCCATGAGTTTGATCTCAAACAGAGGACCGAATTAATGCGCATCACTGACCAGCCAGGATAAAATGAGAGAATTGCTCACTGGTTTCCGGAACGAGTTCCATTACCTGGCTTGTGAGCAGCATGGCTGAATCATTAGAATTTCACTGAGAAATGAGTCCGAACAGAAACTTTGGTTAACGGGATCGAATTAACCTAGGATCCCAAAGGGCGTAACTATGGTGGTGGCCTTTAAATTTGATGGTGCTAAAACATTGACGTAGAGTGCAGGTGTGGTCAAGGCATCCCCGACATCGACGCAAGTCTGCTTGCCTCTCAAGCATCTGGCTTTCACAACTTCCAACCAGTTTATGCAGAGCAACAGAGACCATTAACTAAGAGGTTATTGGGATTATACGGAGATCATAATGATTGCCGCATTCATCAGCTTGAGCCTCCGTTGAAACACTTGAACCATAATGGGGCGATTGCAGCCTATTGGTACAGTGTCTCTATTCCCCAACTTCACTGTCATGTAGCACAAATACTCCACAAGAATTTGTCTTCCGAATGTAAATAGGTTGTGGGGTATTCTATCTGTCCTTGGGTACTCATTTGGTTTCAAGATTTCCATCTCACCTTTGAATTTTGCTCGTGATGGCGGATCCAAGTGAACGACACAAGGAGCAGTGCGATCATTTCTAGAGAAGGAAGACGGCAAATCTGGCTGATGGCACTGCTTTTCAGAGTGAGCGTCAGATGGTTCAAGCGTTTGGACCAGTCATGAACATTGGCTGTCCAATCTTGCCTCATGTAATCTCATTAACACCAGTGTGCTTGCTACCGGTTCACATCATCAGACGGAATAAGTGGCGGAGGTTGGCAACGACAGCGACCATCTCCATCTACGGTACAGGATGAAACTGCCAGAAATAGCCGTTTTGCACCAGGATTTTTAGAGACTCGCTCTATTCACTTCCAGCCTGAAGGTCTCATAAAAGAACAGCTAGACGTTCGAGAGATTGCGTTGACATATAAGGTCCAGAGTAGCAATTAAAATATACTATGGAGACGTACTAGACACCAATAAGGTTTGATGTTTACTAAATCCGCATGCCGGAGTAGTTTGACGGAATTTGAAACATCTGTCTTTGCCAGTTGTTAACTATCATTCCGTGGTTGCTTACCTCGAACGAAATGTAACTGCACGAAATGCTGGAAACCTCTTGTACAGACTCAGATAAATCTTTATTTTTCAAATAAAATAAGCACCGACATTCAGAAGAGCAGATCACAATCGTCGCGAAGACCGCTCCAAAGAGAATATTTGCCTGCGTGCAGCGGCGCTGAAGCCGGCAGTGCCAGTGCTGGATGGCCCACACGGACAGTCCCTAACCTCCAACACTGAGAGTGCATCTGCGTTGGCGGCGCAAGTTGGTTCTTTGTTTGCAACCGACTAGTTGTCAGTTCCGAGTTCGATGTGTGCCGCTTTTAACAAACATGACAGTCTAGATTGCGGAGTTGAAGAAGAAGAAGAAGAAGAAGTTAAACTACTCAGAAGTCTTCACAGCACAAAATCTGCCAGACTTGCTCGACTCCATCTAATGATTCTCGAGTCAATCACGGCCATAATATCTCCTGTCATGACTGATCCTTTCAACAGGTTGTTGTTCAACGCTTTGTTGCCGATTGACTGGAAATGGTCGGCGGTGAAGCCTATTCCAAAATGCGGCGACCCTAGCAAATTAGACAAATACAGGCCAATGTGTCTGACACATATATTTGTATAGTTAGCTGGGAACGATGTTTAGTGGGATTGCTGAAGTTGCTACAAAAACAAATTTGTCCTGAATCCCGCAAAGCATAGTAGTAATTAGGGTCCATCCTGCATTAATAACATTGAGCATTTCTCGGTAATAGAAATGTCTATTTGTCGGAATAGCAAGCTCAACGGACCGACATGTTGGTGACCAGATTTTCATGCTTTTTCGGAATACTTAGCGAAGATCACGTCTTCGTTAGTTCAGGTTGCGTGCAACAGAAGGTCGTTCAATAAGTGCATATTGAGCCTGTAGGATTAAGCGCCATGGTGTCGCCCAGAATGTTCCTTGAATTTCCTTAGGTTGAACTCCGTCAAAATTGCGTTAACCACTGATGTTTCATAATAACGTCATAAGGCAGCAAGTTCTGTTGCAAAATCACCACTTGCAGTGGTGCTGATGCGGTTGTGACCTCATTAGCCATCTTGGTGTAATGTAAGCAGATAAAATAATTGATCAAGATGTTGAGCTTTAGGATTTGTGTTATTTTCACTACTTAAAATCGGAAACACTGAGACGGAACCAACCTCAGATGCTGTGTCATCAATAACCATGAAAATGAGCTGCATGTAAGTCACTGTAACTACAACTGAGCCCAGTCGCCCAGGAATATGTTTTTCTTCTGCGCTTATTTCGTATCACGGGAATTTGAGTAGCCGTTAAGAAATTGGAGTGTATGAAAGGTACTAGACACACACGCATTTTTGCATGTATGATGCCGCATCAATCCATGCATTCATTACTTCCAAAATCAAATGTCCGGTATTGAGGTACAAAACACAGCTTTTTAAGCAAGTGCATGCCAAACGGCTCCTTGTTGCTGGTTGCCTCACAAACATATTCCTTACGTCCGTTACACCACACCGCACACGATGAGGAAAACGAGATCTCTCGGTTAACCCTTGAGATGGCTTGTACTTCATGACACAATTAATGATCATCACGCCAACAACTGTTCCCCATACTACTTCACTGGCAACGTAGAGAGTGGAAAGATCTCTGGAATGGTATTCGTCTTCATCAATTGAACTTCTCCATGTGTTTACAAAGTTGACGGAAGCGGACATCGCTGAGGCTCTGATGGACTACGTGGAATAATGCAACATCTTGGCCCAGGAGTAGCAGGGCTTCTCTCAACACCGGTCATTCACCACCAACTTACTGGTTACATGAGTTCTTTGGACGAAATTAGCTGATGATGGGATAGAAGTTGGCCCCATCTATCTGAACATCACCAGAGCCCTCAACCGCCTGGATCATAGCAGGTTTCTTCACAAGCTACAGAGACATGAAATCAGAGGTTTTGTTCTTAGTTGGGTTGGCACTTTCTTCACCAACGGAAACTTCGATTGCGTGTTAGGGGACCACTCTATTACCCAATTGACTTCGAATGTGGTGTCACACATTGCGATTGATAACAATGAAGATCACAATCTAATCCAACATGACATAGATTACATTTATGAATGGTCAACAAGGAATCTCCTTCAGTTGAACATAGCTAAGTGCAAGGTGATCTATTTGGGCCACAAGCCGCTAAGCGTTTACAAGCCTGAAGACTACCCTTTGCAGAAGATCTCTCAGCAGCGTGACCTGGTTGTGCTGGTACAGGAAGATCGCGAATGCTCAAAACAAGTAGATAAAGCGTCGAGAATCGGCAATCAACACTCAGCCTTATTGGCAGAGTGTTCCCTTTGTTTGATCGCTCAATGTGCCCCAAAATGATTAACGCCCATTTGCAACCGAAAGTGGAATATGCTATCCAGAGACGGCAACCGTGTAAGATTATTTTGTTATTCTCTAGACTCCTCAAACTGGACAAATAAGCACTTCAGGGGCCTCTTACCTCTGCCTGTCAGCTTAGACTGAATTCTCTAAGAATGCACAACAGTCAATAGTGCCGTTTGCGGGAGGATCTCTTAAAGTTGTACCAGCTTCTGAAGAATCCACACCACATTTGCTGTCCGCTGGTGGAATTGAGCCACAAAACTAACCTAAGCAGTCCTCCTGTGAAACTGACAATGCAGTATAGCCGGCTTAAATACCGTAGAATCTCCTTTTCCTTCCGCATTTGTCTGCCCTGGAACGCCCTCCCGAATTATGTCGTCTCTGTTCCGAAACCAGCGACATTTAACAAACCACTTGAAGATGCGTTGTCTCATTTGCATTTCATTGTATAACTTGTTACCCAGGCGTTACAAAGCGCAATCAAACCGTGTCTTACCAGACTCCTAACCAATGGGTTTATAAATATAAATATAATATATATATATATAATAAATATATAATAATATCAGTATTCTTCATAAGTCTATGGTGAGTCTAATTAAACGCTTCTCACTTTATCATGCAATATTATCTTTGCAATACTTTCAATCCCGCGGGACTTGTTAAACATTACATTTTAACCGTAAAACATCAGTGTTCCATTGTTGTTCATATTAGTGGCATATAACAGGAGCACCTTTGCGTGTACGCCGATTGTGTAGAAGTATGGCATTAAGGATACTCTTGGAGGAGTTAATGAACAAGCGCCATTCAGCATTGATAGACCACGCGCCAGGATTCTTCATCGGTCACTTCACGTCGGAACAATAACAAAAGGTTTCTCTCATGTTATATAAACCGGGCAACTAAACGCTTTGCTTTGTGTATACAATAACCCTAGTGGCTGCAGCTAGTAAGTGTCACTGCTTCAGCAGAGGTGCCAAAATTCGGCGTTATCTTTCGACAAGCGCTGGTCACCTACCAAGTCATTCATCGCTGAGTGTTCACTAAAATGTTAGCTGATATCACTAGCTTCAAAATTTGCACAGCTGTCACAAGTAGGTGAACCAGACGATGCAGAGTCACCACGCATCAGAAGTGTCATGTTCACTGGAGGCACTAGAATGGGTAGGGTGCAATTAAGTGGTGAAAGACGAATTGCCCATGAATGATTGCCGTAATGAAATTTGTCCAGGTTTCCCTTGGAGAATCCAACAACACGTGTCAGGCAAAATTAGCAGTAGCACACAAGGGGGATTGTAAAATTATTTTGTCTTTGCTCTAGAGCCCGTAATTCAGCTGAAGATTACAAGACACACAAACAATAAGTGGCATCCACTTGCTATCCTGACCTCACAGTTCCATCCCGATCTCGGCGTGGTAGGCATAAGTAATGAACAATGAACAACGCATAATCACGGGTAAAAAAAGTATGTGCTTGACAATTCTCGTAGAATAGTTTAAGCAAAAATTAAATTTTGAAGGATCATCGAATAAGTAAATCGTTACTTCAAGCGTCCACCGAGTCAAATGCACTGCTGCATAACGACAGTTTGAAGTAGGGATGGGATGTGCACACGCAAAATAGTATAGGGAGTTTCTGTAGTGCAGTAAGTACGTGAGAAATAAAATAGGATACGAGAACGCTCACTCGTTTGCTTCTTCATTTGACAGAAATGGTATGTTAATCCAGTTTAGCTACATCCTGACTAATCACACGGACAACTCTCCATGTATCCTCACGGCCACGTTGCGGAGAGCGCAATAAAGCATACGGCTAGATTTGCGTTATTTCGTTCCCCAAGTGGAATGAACTTTATCAAGTAATGCAAGTTTGAAAGCGTTTCATCAATGCGTTTTTTCAAAAGCGTTCATATATAAGCAAGGATAACGTGAGTCGGAAAGGCCTTCCAAGCATGTGACACACGGAGGGAGAAACCTTTCTGTCGACAATCAAATCGACTGTAGCGCGTAGCCAGTTTGAGCTGGTGGACTCCCAGGTTGCTATTTTGGCTCAGATGCAACAGATTGCCACATGGGTGAGTTGGGTTCATCAGTATTAGGTAAACCAGGATTAGTTCTCTTCGCTGAAGTCCACGTCACACATTCGTGCAGCCATCGTCTTCTCCAGCTCAATGCGTTTCACCACAGTACCGAGAGGATGAATATGAAATTTACGGCGATTCACGGCGAGAGTACAATAAATAGGTGTACAAAAATAATGTAGAGTGTGGTTCGCACAAATTTGTGATCAGTGCCACATCCAGCTCCACGCAGTACACGTGCATACGCACTTCAAGTTTTATCAACGGAGCCGGCCCACACTCCTTCACAAACACAAGCACGATGTATTTGGGCAACCAATCTCACACAAGGCGATCGCTGGACCGCAGTCCGCTCCACACGCAGTGCATGGAACCATTCTTCGAGCCTAGCACGGCCACAAGGACCGTGCACCCCGTCCCCCCCCCTAGCAACGACCAACTGTCTCCTGGAGCCAGTATGGACGACGTAGTGGGTAATAGACAGGTAGGCACCTTGTCAACATGCACATCAAACGCAGTCACACCGGGGATATCAAACAACAGAAAAAAAACTTGAGAGAGACAAAGAAAAAGAGAAAAACTCGATTAATGCATAAGGAAACGGTGATATAAACCTTAATTAAATAGCATATGTAATAGGTTGTTTACAAACAAATCCTAGCTATGTGCACGAGGTCAGGAACTATAGTTCAGGAAATGCCACGAACACAAAAAGGTTATGGAAATCGAGTACAATTGGCTTAGGCGATGTGTGCAAGTTAATGGAATAGAGTACAGGGAGATATTTATATGAGAAAGAGAAGCATTAAGGTACAAACTGTAAACCCACCACCTGAAATAAAGAGACTTAGCATGCAAGCACGCGGTTAGTAAATCGAAATCAGCGTGCCTACAAAACGCTGTGCCGGCTCGCGGTAATTCTCTGCAGGACCCGCCGTCGCTTCTGCAGTGGCATCAAAGGGCCTAGCTCATGGCCCACTAGACATTTATATGAGAAAGAAAGGCATTAGGACAGAACCGAAAACCCACCACCTGAAATAAAGAGACTTAGCATGCAAGCATGTGGTTAGTAAATCGAATTCAGCGTGCCTACAAACGCTGCTCCGGTGCTGCCTACCTTCACTGCGGGACCCGTCGTCGCTTCGGCAGTGGTCCCGAGTGACCTCTCTCATGGCTCACTAGGCCTGCCTGACTAAGGCACTCGCGACCTCATGTTCTACAGCACCATGCGCTCGATGTCGATGAAGTACAATTCATTGGTGCTTGCCGCTTCCGCACTTGCCGCTTCTTCTCTGCATGCATGAGGGCTTTCTCCCGCATTTCAGCAACTGCCTTCGTGATTAGATCGCGCCATGCACCACGATCAACCGCCTTCGATTCCCATGATCTGCAATCAAGTTTGGAACGTGCGAGGCTCACTTTAATCATGTCCTGATAACGTAACTTTGGTTTCCCAGCATGCCGCTTCCCCATACTCAGCTGACCGTAGAAAAGTTGCTTCGGTATCCGCGTCGAATCCATAAAGGTTCACATGACCGAGCCATCTCAGGTGTCGCAGTAAAAGTATGCCATCCACTGCATACATCCCACTTCGGCGCAACACTTACTTGTCTGCAACTCTGGCGCCCCAGCCAAATCGCAAAATTCGTCGCAGACACTGCTGATGGAACCGCTCGAGATATCGCAATTCCCGACGGTACATCGTCCACGTTTCACTGCCGTATAGAAGAACGGACAGTACCATGGATTTGTACGCCATCAGATTCGTGCCAATGCTAAGCTGATGGTTGTTCCACACTCGGTACTCAAGCTTCCCGAATGCCGCTGCCGCCTTCGACACGCGAATACGCAACTCACTGTGCAGCTGCTGATCAGTCGACATCACACTCCCAAGGTAGCAAAAGCGGGAGGTGGTTTCCAATACTTCAGCACCGATGCTGATTTACGGCAATATTGAAGATTGCACCTCCGGTGAAGGCTGCAAGAGACAGACAGTTTTGCTTGTGTTGATGGTGAGCCCGAATTTGGCCGCTGTCGAAGCCAGAGCACCAGTCATGTGCTGCAACTCATCCGCGCTGTGTGAAAACAACGCACAGTCGTCAGCAAACAGCAACATGTGGATAGTTGTCTCACAGACTAGGGTTCTCGCAACCAAACGACGGATGTTCAGCAACCCACCATCAATACGGTGCTCCACACGAACACCGTAAGTACAAGCGGCATCAAAAGCACAAGGCAACATTGCGTGAAGATATATATTAAACAGGGCAGGAGCTAAGACACAGCCTTGCTTCACACCAGAGACAACTGCAAAGTCATCCGAGGTCTCTCCACTCAGCTGCACACTCGCTCGCATACCACTGTGCAGACATTCAATTAAACTTACAAACTTACGAGGGCAACCAAATTTACCCAACACCAGCCACAATGCCTCGCGGTTCACCGTATCAAATGCCTTGGTGAAATGAACAAAAAGCGAGTACAATGGCTGGTGTCGTTCTCTGCACTTCTCTTGCAACTGACGAGCCGCAAACACCATATCTATAGTGCTGCGACCCGAACGGAATCCACATTGCTCTTCCGCCACGTTAGGTTCCACAACCTGACTGACAAGGCGATTAAGCAGGATTCGTGCAATTACCTTGCCCACACAACTCAGCAAGTTGATGCCACGATAATTCGTGCAACATTGCTTGCTACCTTTGCCCTTGTACAGTGGTAGCACAAGGGCATCCTTCAGCTCAGCAGGCACCTTCTCCTCAATCCACACGCGTTGCACCAAGTGGTGCAGCGCAGTCAACAACGCGGGTCTACCGTGTTTCAATACTTCAGGTGGGATCCCGTCCCCTCCGGCACATTTGCCGTTTCGCAGCTGAGCAAGTGCTCTCTGCGTCTCATCCAGTGTCGTCGTATCCGCCAGATCCGCCTTCACATCGTGCTGCTTCAGGCCGTTCAATTTAGGCCAGTCGATCTCTGAACGGTTGTTGAAGAGACAGTCAAAGTGTTTCCGCCAGACCTGCATTATATCTGCAGTCTGGGTGCAGGTAGCGCCTGAACTACCATCGATCAGTGTCCTCAGCGGCTCCAATCTCGGTCCATACACCGCCTTCAAGGAGTCAAAGAATTCCTTGTGTTGATGGCGTTCGGCGTAGCATTCCATCTGCTTCGCCTTCTCCGTCCACCATGCATTTTTTATGCGACGGAGCTCTCGGAACAGTCGTCGTCGAAGTTTGCGAAACTGACTACTCTTCGCCAAGTCACTGGGGTCTGCAACATGTGCAGCAAATGCTGCTTTCTTCTCTGACACCAATGCGCCAATCGTCACATTGTTGTCATCAAACCAATCAGGCCGTTTACAGTTTGCACGCCCGATGGTCTCCTCGGCAGCAGCTGTCACCTGGTCGCGAATGTGGTGCCACAGGTCGCCCACTGTGGCTATGCAGTCCACATCACCACACAGGCGGGTAGCCATCGCCTTCTCCAGCTCAGTACGTTTCGCCACAGTACCGAGGGAGAGAATGTTAAATTTACGCCGATTCACAGCGGGAGTACAATACATAGATTTACGAAAATATAAGTACAGTTTGGTGCGCACCAATTTGTGATCAGTGCCACACTCAGCTCCACGCAGTACACGTGTCATGCGCACTTCATGCATATCACGCTGACGTACAATGAGAGAGTCGAGCAGGTGAGCGTGACCACTCCGTGGGTGCGTCCAAGTTGCTATATCAGTCGCACTCAGTGCAAACCGAGTGTTCGTGATCGTCAGGCCGTGAGTGGCACACAGTGAGAGCAGCCTGTCACCGTTCGCATTCGCTGAACCAATGCCATGCGCACCGATAACATCTGTCCACGCTGATGCATCATGCCCAACGCGCGCGTTGAAATCACCCAGCAGAAATAGTCGGTCGCTCTTCGGCACAGACCGTATCACGGAGGATAGCTAAGTGTAGAATTGATCACGCGTGTCATCAGGATAACACATGGTCGGACCGTACGTGCTTATAAAAGTAGCAAACCTACCTCTTCCGAGTCGTAGGCGAACAGTCATCAGTCGCGCGCTGATGCCCGTTGGTTCACCCACCAGCTGGCCATTCAGACGATCGGATATTGCAAATCCGACCCCATGTTCACGTGGTGCTGAGGCGGCGTTCCCCACCCAGTAGAATGTGTAGCCAGCACCTGCTTCATGTAACTTACCTTGCTCAGCGAGCCGAGTTTTACTGAGCGCCGCAATATCGATGTCGTAGCCCGCCAGCTCCATTGCGACCAGTGCAGTGCGTCGCTCCGGGCGCTCGCTGGAGTTCCGGTCCACTAGTGTGCGCACGTTCCAGCACCCGATGCTGAGTGCTTTGCGCGCAGGCATACGATTGCATTGGTGGGCAATCGCACGCGAGGTGGTCGTTGTGCTTCGGAGGTTTGCTTGAGGGACTCCGCCCGGAGCCTTTGGCTCAATAGCCTGACCCACAAGGCAGTGGGTGGTTTGGAGGTTTTCTTGAGGGACTCCACGCGGAGCCTTTGGCTTAATAGCCTGACCCACAGGGCAGTGGGTGATTCGGAGGTTTGCTTGAAGGACTTCGCCCGGAGCCTTTGGCTCAATAGCCTGACCTACAAGGCAGTGGAGAGCAGATCCAGCTCGGGAATGTGATTGCAGCGACAGATTGGGATCTGCTTCACGGCTGTCACACGCAGCCTTTGAGGTTCTGGAACAATTATCATATGTTTTGCGACCGTAATTGGATACGCGCCTGCGACCACGGCCAGACGCAAGTGGGTTTTGGCCGGTTTGCACCAATTTGACCAGGGGCAGCCTGGCTTGAGGCGGGCAGTAGCAAACCATTGAACACCCGGAGGTGTCCTCCCACCGTCAGAGACAATGCGTGGCAATCGTGCCCTACGCCAATCGAGCAGTGAGATTATAACCCGTAAACCTGTTGTTTCCCATGGCTAGGTTTTACGGGAAGAGGGCCATCGACCATTTTCTAACCTCCGGAGAGGATGGACTAGGATACTGCCAGGGCGCCCACACCTGACAGGAGAACGACTCGGGTTCTCAGCCAAAGCCTTCGATTAAATGAACACCCGAAAGGCAGCGGGTCTAGCACATGGTCAGTTCACTGACTCATGCGGATTGGTGTTCTGGATCTTAGCAGGGAGAAGGGCAAAACCCAAATCCCACCCAGCGGTCGCCACGTGGAGGCGCCCAGGACATGAGCAAATGGCGCGACAGTAGCAGCAATGGGTAGACCATCTGTCAGGATCTAGCCACCACCAGCCTCAGCGCACCATAGGCTCTCCCGCCACATATATATATATATATATATATATATATATATATATATATATATATATATATACACAGCAGTCACAAGTCTCCATCAGTGCACGATTCCATATATCATGTCTAATTCTGTGCTGTCATGCTGCGCCATGCTGCTGTTCATGGCTTCCGTTGTGTTTGCGTATGTTAAGTGGTCAACTCCACATATTGGCATAGCATCCATCGCAATAAATCGGCGTGCACATGATCATGCTCTCATCCTTTGTTACAGTGAGGTCGCTCGATGAAAAGCATGCTAATAAACGCTGGCCTTTTCACGTGTAGACGATGAACATGAACAATTTCCACCGCACAGAGGTAGATGGAAACCGGATGTTCATTCCCCTCTTGAAATGGTATATGTAAGTCTGCATCTCAGACTTTGTTGTTGTATTCACACATTTAAACTGCTTGGTGAAGGGGTGGCTTCAAGCTCCGTTATTACCCAATTCCTACCTTCAGTAAACAATTTATAGACTAGTTCTCAAGTCATATATTCGCGATTGTACTAAACACCAGTCCTGTGAACCAACAGGCCCGCAGTTATTCCGCGTGTACATCTTCTACCTTGCACAGCATTTTGTGTGGTCAATGGTAGTCTTCCCTAGAAGCAATATTTTACTAAGTTCCGTTTTCCCTATCATTGAGTTGCTGTTTTTTCATGTCGTGAAACCTTGCGGCCACCTCCTTTTCAGTGCAGTGCTAGAATCCTGCATGACACTGTATCTCAGGTCGCGCGATAGCTTTTTGTGTGATTCTGTCACATTATCTCACGATTTGGTCGCATAAAATGCTAAGTAATGCAATCGAAGTGGAAGCAGTTGGATACACATGCTGGAGTATCGCCAATCGGGCGAAAGTCAGTATGTTGCTTTCTGAATTGCTTGAGAAGCTATCCGATCCATCACAAGCTGTGGTTAGTTAAGTAAACATTCAACACGAAATATTTTTATTCATTACGAATGCCGTGTATACTGATTCAGACTATTGTAATTGCTGCATACGCGACAGCATTGCAATTGTTTACTAACACATCATATCATTGTTCATAAACGCGGCAACAACATTTCTGCGGAGGCAAGAGACGTGTCTGCATTTCGTCCGCTGTGTGTGCCAGTAAGCAGATTCGGCACCAAGGTCTAAAATCGTTGTCCATTCGTCACACCTCTAAACAAAGCGCTGCGAGTAGACCACCGAGATTTATCATCAATTCTCGTGTTTCCACATCAGATGCTATTTTTAGTCATATGAATGTAAACACCCTCTTCCATTTACTGTCCTGCGCTTTACATAGCTTGGTAGCAAACCCCGCCGCTACAGCTGCAGCAATTGATTTCGAAGGCACTTCCGCAATAATTAGTGATGTATACACATACACTTAGCTATACATATTTAAAATTATATATATTTATATTCGGAGCATCAAAGCCGGAAATTACGGGCATGCCGATATTAGGTTCAAGGTATCGCCCATTCCGGTTTAAGTTTTCCAACATACGTTAAAATTGGATGCATAAATATGATTCCCCGAATTATTCATTTTCCTAGTATTGATCGTCCCCCGCAAGGGTTTGCTTAAGCCATAGACCCACATGGAATTTCTCACAAAAGAGCGCGTACTGAATTTTTCAAATCGCAGTTTTTCTCTGTACGAGGGATTACGTTTTTGTTGCACTTAAACAACCAGGGCAAGCGAGAGTAGAGCGGTTAACCGGTGTGCATTTATATACATATATATATATATATATATTTGATCGAAAACTATGGCTGAGGACCAAAGTCGTTCTCCTGTAAGATGTGGGCGCCCTGCCACTATCCTAGTGCATTCTCTTCGGAGGTTAGGAAGTGATGGATGACCCTCTTCCCATAAAGCCTAGCCATTGCAGACAATATGTCTACGGGGATCAGCTCACAGCTCGATTGTCGTAGAGCACGAGCGCTGCGCAATTTCTCTGACGGTTCGAAGGCACCTCCGGGTGTTCAATGGTTTGCTACTACCCGCCTCAAGCCAGGCAGCCCCTGGTCAAATTGGTGCAAACTCGCTAAAACCCACCTACGTCTGGCCGCGGTTACAGGTTTATCCTACTACGATCGCAAAACATACGAATCTTTGCAATACATAAAAGGCTGGGTGTGACGCCCGTCAAGCAGATTCCAAATCTGTCTCTGCAATCACGTTTCCGAACTGGATTTGCTACCCAATGCCTCGTGGGTCAGGGTGTTGAGCCATAGGCTCCGGGTGGAGTCCTACAAGCAAACCTCAGAAACCCATCCTCCACCTCGCGTGCAATTGCCCACTAATGCAATCGCATGCTTGCGCGCAAAGCACTCAACATCGGGTGCTGGAACGTGCGCACACTACTGCACCGGAACTCGAGTGAGCGCCCCGAACGACGCACCGCAATGGTAGCGAGGGAACTGACACGCTACCACATCGATATTGCGGCGCTCAGTGAAACCCGGCTCGCTGAGTAAGGTAAGTAGCGGGAAGCATGTACTGGCTACACACTCTACTGGGTGGGCAAAGCCGACTCAGCATAACTTCCTCATGGGATTGGGTTTGCAATATCCGATCGCTTCCATGGCCAGCGCCTGGGTGAATAAAGAAGGATTAGCTTGCGACTGATGACTGTTAGCCTACTGCTCGGAGGAAATCAGTTTGCCACCTATAAATGCACTTACGTTCCGCCCATGTATTATCCTGATGACACGCGTGATCTATTCTACACTAAGCTGTCCTCCGTGATACGATCTGTGCCGAGGAGCGACTGACTATATATGCTGGGGGATTTCAACTCGCGCTTTGGGCGTGATGCATCAGTGTGGACAGATTTCATCAAGCCGTATGCCATTGGTTCTGCGAATGGAAAGATGACAGGCTGCTCTCACAGTGTAGCACTAACGGTCTGACAATCATGAACACTCGGTTTGCACTGAGTGCAAGTGATAAGGCAACTTGGACGCACCTACGAATTGGTCACGCCCACCTGCTCGACTATGGCATTGTACGTCAGCGTGATATGCGTGAAGTGCGTATGACACGTGTACTGCGTGGAGTCTGGCCTTTTTTTCAGTAATCCCATAATAATATACACCCTTCTTGAATGCTATCAGATTAGACAATAAATTGCCGAAAGATGGGAGTAAATGGTGTGGGCGCAATAAACCATATTTTAAGATGAGGACTCTCGCAACATATCAAAAACGAATACCTAATATTGCCGTGTCCGAAAGTGCCAGCACGCAAGGGGTGCAATAATATTGCAAATCCACAACGGAGCAGTCGTCAGCCCCGTACTATGCAATTACTTGAGCATTATGCTAGCTAACCTGTTGTACACACCATGCGAATTAATAATTAAACAGGGAACCATAACCATTCCAGTGAGCAGGCATGCAATATAACACCGAGACGAAAATGTCCGAGCAATGGAGGTATGTAACCAGGCGGCTGCTCTGGTCTGTGTGAGTTCAAATTTTGCCGACGAATGCCATTATTACTACTGGGGTGATTCCGTCATACACTGGCAATATTCCGAAGTCAGTGGTGTTGAAAAACGAATAAGGGATACGCATGGCTTTCACGA
>OX104069.1:21011051-21048167 GCA_944474145.2 Dicrocoelium dendriticum
ACGGGGTCCGAGAACCGAACCTTGCAGTACATCGCACTGCACCTTGATTGCGTCGGACAGTGATTCTCATACTCTCAGTTCCAATCGAGGTTCGTGAAGGAAATTGCCTATGCAACACAGCAGTGCGTCACCATTGATATAGAGCTGAAGCTAATAAAGAAAAATTCGATGGAATTAGCGATCAAACGCTTTTGAATATCCAGGTAAATTACATCAACTCCTGCTCCACCATCAACTGCTTCAGTCCAGCTATCGCGTGCAACTATCAAGCTTTTAGTGCATGAGCGCATTTGTAGGAAGCGATGCTGCTCTAATGCTGTCATCTTGTGATTTTCAAGATACTGCATGAGTGAATCAGTGATGATAGACTCAACAATCCGGGAAAGCACAGTGAGCAGCGTTATAGAACTGTAATTATTTGGGTCAGTGCCACTACCTCCTTTATGAATAGGATTGGTAACCCCTAGTTTCCATATTGTTGGAATTCGTTGCTCCTCTAGACAACGCTGATAGAAATAGCCAGAGGTCCCGCTAGATTACTGTATGTTGGTTGTAAAGGCTTTGGTCGAATTTTGTCGACACCTGGAGAGCTTTGGTATCGCAGAAACAACAGTTTATTTAACACCGTTTCAGCAGTAAAAGGGATATTGGAGAAAGCTTACGATGGGACATTATACACAATGATAGCCGTTGGGCTCGTTAGGATCTTGCACGTTTGTGTATAATCGAACCGCAAGAGATCGTCTGCTTCCGTTGATGATCGCGAGCACGCGTCAGTCGAGACCAGTGTTAAAATTCACGTTAAACATTATATAGGTCATTAACATGCCTGTATAAGAGTTGGAGGCTCGTGCAGAATCTATTCATTAAATTCTGCCGAGACGTCACCTTATCCTCGCGTATGTAGCTCACACCGTAGTTACGTTGTGGCACGTAGGTAGTCTAGATTTTTTAATTCGGGGTGTCCTTGTGATCCCACAAGGACATGCATTAACGTGTTCTGCTCCTCAGAAATTACTTGCTTTTCTTTTGATGATGGAAGGTCTTTATAATCAGACGCCTGCGCTACCAGTTTGCTAAATGACCTTGTGAAAGTGTCTCAGATGATTTCTGAAGGAAATTCAAGTAAAATGGATCAACTTACCACTGTCACGGACGCGGATGACACGATGTATCTCGGGACCGTATAAACTTTCAATTCCTCTTCCTCAAGATATTCAACATAACATACATACTTAAACAGAGAGGTGACATGGTCACTGCGACCCAGTGGTGTGCTTGCAATTATTCCGTTGACCAAGGGTTCTTCGTTAGTAAACATAAAAGTATGTATTGAGAGCATTTTACGAGTTCGAAATCTGTTGGGAGAGGTCACATGTTGTATGGAGGATAGCTAGAAATCACCTATTGTAAACAGACTCTTAACTGCATGATACCTGTCGCCGCTATTTCCTGGTCATACACAATAAAGTCTCCTGCGCTGAGAATGTGACTGTATTTCTTGCTCAAAGCGACCTGAAGAACATAGTTTAGTTAGCAATCCATTTCATACATAGAGTTTGGTGGATGGGAAACCACAGCTATAATACGTTGTTTTTGTTCCTCTGCCATAGCCGACACCAAAGCCAATTTGGGGCAAAAATATATGGATAGTCAATAAGCTCACATCGGTGATTAGGCTTGTAATACAGAAATACGCCACCATCTCGTCCAGCTCTCTCCTTCCAAAGCAGCGACATATCAGGTACATTGACCTCTCAAGGTTTACCCAGGTCTCCGTACCCACAAAATATCACGCGGTTGTGGCGCCAGGCGTTTTTAAGTTCGGCCAACTTACTAAAATACCTTGAAATTAGTATACGTACAGAATATTTTGCTGTTAAAAATACGTGGGTGGACAACAAATTCGTGATTATTTGTAAGCTGACCATTCGTCGGTCGGCCACTAATCGTTGTTGCGTGGGTCTTTGGTTCTTGAATTTCAGTCAGGATGCATACTAGCATGGAGTATTCCATATCGAGAGTTTCTCTCTTAGATCACCCTGTCCTATCACGCTGCAAGATTGTGGAGGCAAATAATTTTTGAGACAGCATGTACCAATTAAATGCTGACAACTAGTGACCGTGTGCCTGCTATCTTTAGCCTAATATCGGTAGTGACCCGGACCGATACCTCAGCTAGCTATCCAATAGCACTTCTCTAGCTGCTTCGGGGTGTAGTTCGACTTTCAGTTTTTTTTAGAACGATGCCCCTGTAATTTGGTGAAGACAAAATTGTCGTCTAAGCTTTTGCAATAATGTCGTTCAGATGGAGTTCTTCTCGGATGCAGCACAGATGCTCACGTTCAGCACTTTGCTCTTCGTGAACAGAGGAACACGATAGTTCAGGAACATCGTGAACAAGTAAAGATTCGTTGCTTGCGTGCGTAGAACGACGGCCATGCTTTGCTTTCTGCTTTAATGAGCCTATCCAAGGAATGTATGGTAATATTCGTACCTCGCTCAATGAGTAGGGAAGACCAAACAGCTGGGAGTAGGATTAGCACTGTCCACTCCATAGAAGAATCTCTAATATCCGATCGCCTCCATGGCCAGCGCCTGGGTGAATAAAGAAGGATTAGCTTGCGATTGATGACTGTTAGCCTACTGCTCGGAGGAAATAAGTTTGCCACCTATAAATGCACTTACGTTCCGCCCATGTATTATCCTGATGACACGCGTGATCTATTCTACACTAAGCTGTCCTCCGTGATACGATCTGTGCCGAGGAGTGACTGACTATATCTGCTGGGGGATTTCAACTCGCGCTTTGGGCGTGATGCATCAGCGTGGACA
This sequence comes from Dicrocoelium dendriticum, assembly GCA_944474145.2. Taxonomy (NCBI): domain Eukaryota; kingdom Metazoa; phylum Platyhelminthes; class Trematoda; order Plagiorchiida; family Dicrocoeliidae; genus Dicrocoelium; species Dicrocoelium dendriticum. The sequence goes on from OX104069.1 coordinate 21,013,887, forward strand.
GATGTTATCGGTGCGCATGGCATTGGTTCAGCGAATGCGAACGGTGACAGACTGCTCTCACTGTGTGCCACTCACGGCCTGACGATCACGAACACTCGGTTTGCACTGAGTGCAAGTGATATAGCAACTTGGACGCACCTAAGAATTGGTCACGCTCACCTGCTCGACTATGTCATCGTACGTCAGCGTGATATGCGTGAAGTGCGCACGACACGTGTACTGCGTGGAGCTGAGTGTGGCACTGATCACAAGTTGGTGCGGACCACACTGTACTTATATTTTCGTAAATCGATGTATTGCACTCCCGCCGTGAATCGGCGTAAATTTAACATTCTATCCCGCGGTACTGTGGCGAAACGTATTGAGTTGGAGAAGGCGATGGGTGCATGCCTCTGTGGTGATGTGGACTGTATAGCCACAGTGGGCGACCTGTGGCACCACATTGGCGACCAGGTGACAGCTGCTGCAGAGGAGACCATCGGGCGCGCAAACTGTAAACGGCCTGATTGGTTTGATGACAACAATGTGACGATTGACGCATTGGTGTCAGAGAAGAATGCAGCATTTGCTGCACATGTGGCAGACCCCAGTGACTTGGCGAAGAGTAGTCAGTTTCGCAAACTTCGACGGCGACTGACCCGAGAGCTCCGCCGCATTAAAAATGCATGGTGGACGGAGAAGGCGAAGCAGATGAAATGCTACGCCGAATGCCGCCAACACAAGGAATTCTTTGACTTCTTGAAGGCGGTGTATGGACCGAGATTGGAGCCGCTGAGGACACTGATCGATGGTAGTTCAGGCGCTACCTGCACCCAGACTGCAGACATAATGCAGGTCTGGCGGAAACACTTTGACTGTCTCTTGAACAACCGTTCAGAGATCGACTGAGCTAAATTGAACGGCCTGGAGAAGCACGATGTGAAGGCGGATCTGGCGGATACGCCGACACTGGATGAGACGCAGAGAGCACTTGCTCAGCTGCGAAACGGCAAATGTGCCGGAGGTGACGGGATCCCACCTGAAGTATTGAAACACGGTGGACCCGCGTTGTTGACTGCGCTGCACCACTTGGTGTAACGCGTGTGGATTGAGGAGGAGGTGCCTCCTGAGCTTAAGGATGCCCTTGTGCTACCACTGCACAAGGGCAAAGGTAGCAAGCAATGTTGCACGAATTATCGTGGCATCAAATTGCTGAGTTGTGTGGGCAAGGTGATTGCCCGAATCCTGCTCAACCGCCTCGTGAGTCAGATTGTGGAACCTAACGTGGCGGAAGAGCAATGTGGATTCAGTTCGGGTCTCAGCACTATAGATAAAGTGTTTGCGGCTCGTCAGTTGCAAGAGAAGTGCTGAGAACGACACCAGCCATTGTACTCGCTTTTTGTTGATTTCACCAAGGCGTTTGATACGGTGAGCCGCGAGGCATTTTGGCTGGTGTTGGGTAAGTTTGGTTGCCCGCGTAAGTTTGTAAGTTTAATTGAATGTCTGCACAGTGGTATGCGAGCGAGGGTGCAGCTGAGTGGAGAGACCTCGGATGACTTTGCAGTTGTCTCTGGTGTGAAGCAAGGCTGTGTCTTAGCTCTTGCACTTTTTAATATATATCTTCATGCCATGACGTCCTGTGCTTTTGATGCGGCTTTTGCTTACGGTGTTCGTGTGGAGCACCGTATTGGTGGTGGGTTGCTGAACATCCGTCGTTTCGGTGCGAGAACTCTAGTCTGTGAGACAACTATCCGTATGTTGCTGTTTGCTGACGACTGTGCGTTGTTTTCACACAACGCGGATGAGTTGCAGCACATGACTAGTGCTCTGGCTTCGACAGCGGCCAAATTCGGGCTCACCATCAACACAAGCAAAACTGTGTGTCTCTTTCAGCCTTCATCGGAGGTGCAATCTTCAATATTGCCGCAAATCAGCATCGGTGCTGAAGTATTGGAAACCACCTCCCGCTTCTGCTACCTTGGGAGTGTGATGTCGACTGATCAGCAGCTTCACAGTGAGTTGCGTAATCGCGTGTCGAAGGCGGCAGCGGCATTCGGGAAGCTTGAGTACCGAGTGTGGAACAACCATCAGCTTAGCATTGGCACGAAGCTGATGGTGTACAAATCCATGGTACTGTCCGTTCTTCTATACGGCAGTGAAACGTGGACGATGTACCGTCGGGATGTGTGATATCTCGAGCGGTTCCATCAGCAGTGTCTGCGACGAATTTTGCGGATCGGCTGGGGCGCCAGAGTTGCAGACACGGAAGTGTTGCGCCGAAGTGGGATGTATGCAGTGGATGGCATACTTTTATTGAGACACCTGAGATGGTTCGGTCATTTGAGCCGTATGGATTCGACGCGGATACCGAAACAACTCTTATACGGTCAGCTGAGTATAGGGAAGCGGCAAATGGGAAACCAAAGTTACGTTACCAGGACATGATTAAAGTGAGCCGCACACGTTCTAACCTTGATTGCAGATCATGGGAATCGAAGGCGGTTGATCGTGGTGCATGGCGCGATCTAATCACGAAGGCAGTTGCTGAAGTGCGGGAGAAATCCCTCATGCATGCAGGGAAGAATCGGCAGTTGCGGAAGCGGCAAGCACCAATGAATTGTACTCCATCGACATCGAGCGCATGGTGCTGTAGAATATGCGGTCGCGAGTGCCTTAGTCAGGCAGGCCTAGTGAGCCATGAGAGAGGTCACTCGGGACCACTGCCGAAGCGACGACGTGTCCCGCAGTGAACGTAGGCAGCACCGGCGCAGCGTTTGTAGGCACGCTGAATTCGATTTACTAACCATATGCTTGCATGCTAAGTCTCTTTATTTCAGGTGGTGGTTTTTCGGTTCTGTCCTAATGCCTTTCTTTCTCATATAAATGTCTAGTGGGCCATGCCCTGCGCTGTGTCATTTCGGGCCACTACAGAAGCGACGACGGGTCCTGCAGAGAATTACCGCGAGCCGACACAGCATTTTGTAGGCATGCTGAATTCGATTTACTAACCAAATGCTTGCATGCTAAATCTCTTTATTTCGGGTGGTGGGTTTTCGGTTCTGTCCTAATGCTTTTCTTTCTCATATAAATGTCTAGTGGGCCATGAGCTAGGCCTTTTGGGGCCACTACAGAAGCGACGACGGGTCCTGCAGAGAATTACCGCGAGCCGACACAGCGTTTTGTAGGCACGCTGAATTCGATTTACTAACCGCGTGCTTGCATGCTAAGTCTCTTTATTTCAGGTGGTGGGTTTACAGTTTTTACATTAATAGTTCTCTTTCTCAAATAAATATATCCCTGTACTCTATTCCGTTAACTTGCACACATCGCCTAAGCCAATTGTATTCGATTTCCATAACACTTTTGTGTTCGTGGCATTCCCTGAACTATACTTCCTGACCTCGTGCACTTAGCTAGGGTTTGTTCGTATACAACTTATTACGTATGCTATTTAATTAAGGTTTATGTCACCGTTTCCTTCCGCATTAATCGAGTTTTTCTCTTTTTCTTTCTCTCTCTCTCTCAAGTGATTGGCTGTTGTTTGATATCCCCGGTGTGACTGCGCTTGATGTGCATGTTGACAAGGTGCCTACCTGTCTATTACCCACTACGTCGTCCATACTGGCTACAGGAGACAGTTGGTCGTTGCTGGAGGGGACAGGGTGCACGGTCCTTGTGGCCGTGTTAGGCTTGAAGAGTGGTTCCATGCACTCAGTGTGGAGCGGACTACGGTCCAGCCACCGCGTTGTGTGCGCGGTGGTGGCCGCGGTGTGCGCGGCCTAGTGAGCCATGAGAGAGGTCACTCGGGACCACTGCCGAAGCGACGACGTGTCCCGCAGTGAACGTAGGCTGCACCGGCGCAGCGTTTGTAAGCACGCTGAATTCGAAATACTAACCACATGCTTGCATGCTAAGACTCTTTATTTCAGGTGGTGGGCTTTCAATATTGTCCTAATGTTTTTCTTTCTCATTTAAATGCCTACCTACTATAAACTTGCCCAGGTCGCTTAAGCCAAGTGTAATTAATTTCAGTAACAATTTTTGTTTGTGGTATTTCCGTAAAATATGCTTTCCGACCTCGCGAACTTCTCTCGGAGTCGTTTGTAAAAAACTTATTTTATATGCTCATTAATTTAAAATTTTTGTAATTTTTCCTTATGCATTACTCGATTTATTTTATTTGTTATTTTTCTCTCAAGAAACTGGCTGTTGCTTGATATCCCCGGTGTGACTGCGCTTGATGTGCATGTTGACAAGGTACTTACCTGTCTATTACCCACTACCTCGTCCATACTGGCTCCAGGAGACAGTTGGTCGTTGCTGGAGGGAACGGGGTGCACGGTCCTTGCGGCCGTGTTAGGCTCGAAGAGTGGTTCCATGCACTCAGTGTGGAGCGCACTACGGTCCAGCCACCGCCTTGTGTGCGCTTGATTCCCCAAATACAGTGTGCTTGTGTTTGCCTGTGAAGGAGTGTGGGCCGGCTCCGTTGATGAAACGTGCCTCCCATCCGCATGCCTCCCGGTCTTATTCCTTCGGGTTTACACTGGATATGGGGTGTGTGGTTGGAGCTGTGGGTGGTGCAGCGCAAGCCATCCATGGTCCCTTTGTAGGCGCAGGCGTCCTGTGGCTTGCCACAGTGACAGGCAAATCCGAAACCGGATGCCGCCAACCATGCTAGCTTGCCTGTTGTACACACCATGCGAATTAATAATTAAACAGGGAACCATAACCATTCCACTGAGCAGGCATGCAATATAACACCGAGAGGAAAATGTCCGAGCAATGGAGGTATGTAACCAGGCGGCTGCTCTATTCTGTGTGAGTTCAAATTTTGCCGACGAATGCCATTATTACTACTGGGGTGATTCCGTCATACACTGGAAATATTCCGAAGTCCACGGTGTCGAACAAAGAATATGGGATACGCATGGATTTCACAAATTGATCATTTCGCCGCCAAAGCACACAAGGTTCCAAATAGTGGGAATTAATACTAGGCAGTTCTTTCGAAGCCTTAAATACCATCCGTCTAGGGACTATACAGAATGGTAATGACACGTGTAGCAGAGAATTCAACCGCTTTGTCGAGAATAAAATATTTAGTTATTTATAGACCGGAATCTAAAAGTAGTTAACCATTTGCCGCTATTTGTGTATATTCCAACAGCGGATTATGTCACACGGAAACAGCTCTATTTAAGTGCACACGATTTTAGTCATAGCGTTGATCTTACTGTCACCCACATCGAAACTGTATTAGAAACAGCTTATTAGTCGAATCTGATTCGTGCTAATCGCCGTAACAAATGATTTCGTTGAACTATATGCAAGAACGTGCGGTTTGGCCTCCTTGGAATAAATAAATTTGTGTGTGGTTCGCAAACACCGCTTGTATACAAGCAGCTCAAGAGAACTTGAGCGTCAATGTTGTCAAGAATGTAATATTTTCACACGTATAGAAGCAGCTAGTGCTTGGCAGGTTATCTGACCTAAATTACCGAGCTACAGGTATCTGTTCCATCATGACTATAACAAGACGAACACTGTCAGATGGCGCAACCTCGTGTTGTCTCCTCATTTGCAAACTAACAACTTATAGAGATGGCGTGAGATAAGAAACGATCGCTTTGAACTGGACAGGAGAAGATGGACGGAGAAATCATGAACTTTCAAGGAAGCGTACGCGTTGATGTAAGTTGCTTGGGTCCACAACATTTGGAAGGCACCGATAAAGTGTCACGGCCTCGGCATACTTCAGAACCCTGGAGTTTTCGTTTCGGAATACAATCATTAAGGTTGAGTTAGTGCCAAAATGACGACCAGTGCTGATGATGTGTCAAGCGATGGATGACACCGGTAGTTTGTCTGTTAGTATTGTCCTTAGACGTAGCGAATGATGGTGAGCGGATTGTTGGGCAGAAGTTACTGAGCGAATCACAGATTCTTCTTCGAATCTGTGGTGCTCGCGAGTCGACCATCTATCTCAAAAGCATGAGTTGACCAGTCTGGTTGGAGCGTAAGACAGACTAGGGTCGCGATGAATTGTCTTATATTCAACTCTGCAATTAGACTGGATATCCCGTGGCAGCGGAATTATGAGAAGCAAGTTATTAAGGTTAAATAAGTGTTTATTTGGAAGGAGACAACATCTGCGTTCCTGGTCCGAGTGACTTGTGATTCACCAAGAAGCCAGTTACAGTTGGATGTGAGACACACACATACTGAAACGTGGTGCGATCTTGAATAGTAACCGAATTGTGCAGTGGATCAATTCAGTGGATTTACCAGGTTTCTGCAACCAGTGGCCAGCGCGCCTCAAGGTTGGTGTCTTTGAGTTGTCAACTTAATAGGTTCTGAGTAAAATACGAACCAGCACATATCAATGGTTTAAAAACCAACACATTTGCTCAAACAACTGTGGAAAGACAACTACAGATCATTTGTGAAAGAAGTGCCAATGTTAGTAACATCATTTGTCAAAAGTTATTCAAAAATCTTGTTCCACCATAGGCGTCTCACTTGCGACGTTCATCAAATATCTATCAAGATCCCGTTCCATTTATATGAGTGCAACATAGAATCATTACTCTATCATGTTAAGCAGTCAAGTAATCAGTTAGCATGAAGTATCGACGTAACATTCTCCTCTCTGATAACTCAAAATTTATGCAGAACATAACCGTATTTGAGAACTGATGCGATTCGTTTAGTGTATGACAATAACGTCCTAAATTCAACACAGATTTCAACATGCCAGATTAGCACAGAAACCTCCCTTTGACTCTTGACTAATCCGCTAGGGACAGAGGAAGCTGTCCATTTAGATATTGTGGAGAAGGCTGGGCGGTGGGAATGAGTTTTGTATCAGGGAACGAACCTATACAGGTTATGAAATTTCCAACATAGAACAGTCGGACTCATTTGGGTAAGTGTTTCATGATGTCAATTGATTCCATGCTGCGCCTTGAGCTATCGACTCGGTTTACCATGCTGATAGGGTACAGGTTCAATACTTCATCGCTATCTATATTCAGGGCTAGATGAATCGTGCACTACGCGTCCGCCATCCGCGGTGATCCAGTATTCGCTGAGTACATCGTGCCTGCTCATTCGATTACGCCACTCATTAATAGCGCACCACACTCCTCCTCCAAATTCTCCGCGGCCGTCTACCTCGCACGAAGTCCGTCCGACATTAGATGATGCCCCACATATGCAATAATTTCCACACCTCGCTACTACCACTTCCTCAATTCGCTAGGGTGAACTCGCCGCTTATCGCCCTGTCAACCGTACGTGTACATCCTTAGTTGGGATATCTCCAAGGCGGAGAGTTCTTTCCTTTGCCATGGCTGAATACCTGTATTGTATATGCTACATGTGTACGTATATATCAGCCGAAAAGTTATAGAAAAATCGTAGGGTCGAATGGTCCGAATGCCTGCTTCAGAAGGCCTGCGTGTTGGATACCCCGTGGTGAAGCCGTTTCAGCCTGATTCGAACGTACAAGCTAGACCTAGAACAAAACTCCCAGGTCCTGCTTGCCAGGAGAAGTTGGAAGCTTCTTGTTACCGAGTTTTAATAGTGCACCAAATTGTGCCGTAGTTGCAGCACTCTACATTTGTCCACATTTTATCTAAGCAACTTATTCATTAACCGCACTCATAACTTATCCGGATCAGCTTGTGGTAATGTGATAGCATATGGATTATTCATCGCCATTCGCACCTTGAGGTCATCCGCATAAAGCAAGCAGTTTAAGGGGTGTGATATCAATAATCCACGTCAAAATATTATTGCGGTCCTAGTAGCCATCATTAGGGTACTCCGCATACAACTCAGATGGGATCTGACTGTGATTCATGCACATTTACTTTTACGCGACGGCACAGAAATACGCTATTGATCCATTATAGGAAAGGATCACTTATGTAATACGTCTGGAGATTGGAAAAGAGAACGTCATGTTCTACCCATTGACAGCATTGGAGAAGTCGAATAAGGCTGCAACAACTGTGCAAGAGTCTACTGCTCCTGTCCAACTGGATAGAGCTAGTAGTAGAATTGCACTGTAAGATCGATTTCTTCGGAAGCCCTACTGTTCCAGTGCAAGGAAGTTAAATTCTCCAAGCTGAGCCGTTAGCGCTTCAGAGAAATAGCTATCATAACCTTTGAAGGAACCGATAATAAGGTTACGTGGTGGTACTTGACTATTTTGAAACGTCTACCTCCCTTGAGAACAGGAGTAATCCTCTCGTGTTGCCGTACGACGGGCACGTAAATTTTGTCGAAACAGAGTTAGATACTTCGGAACACAAGGTGAACTAAACTCACTCCCACCGCCGCTAGTGATTTCGTGTGTGTATTATAAACACAAGGAGAGCGGTGCTTGCGCATAATCAAGAGATTTTTAATACAGGTTCCGCTGGGTAGGATAGGGGAGTGAGGTTTGAGGGTGAAACAACCATTGTCATAGGATTATTTGACGAGTGATCGTACTGAAATTTTCTAGCATATAGTAGGCGCAGGGATTAGCCGCTTCCCATTGTTTTGGTGTTGGTTCCATTTGCTGTCTGCAGAGGAATTCCCAGGTTTACGTAGACGGTTGACGTCTTGATACAAACGTTTATGCATTGAGAACATAAGCATTGACATACTCTGCTGGTACGCCATTATCTCCTCGCAAACAATCTGAGTACAGTGGTTTCGTTGGGTCTCATAGGAATTTCAGTTATCGGTGCCCGGGGTGAGTTTGTATATATGCCAGGCTGAGTTTCCCACCGGTATACCCTTGCTTGTCCTGCTTCGCAGAAACGAAACCACGTTTCTCGGGCAGAAGTACCAAGTCACTCACACGGCGCCAAATAAAGACTTAAACTAGCTGTGAAACGTTACCACGCACAAGCTGGCGTCTCGCCTGCTAGAAATATCCAGTTGGCTGTCTCACATAGTCGAGCTAATATGTCGTAGCGTATAATCGTGTTTGTATTATTGGCAATTTCCACGGGGATATTCTGCATTGCAAATGTATTCAAATAGCAGGACTGTGAGACATCTGCGGCCCAATGGCACGCTGATGATCATACTCTCGACCACCAGACCAATACTTAAGTGTACAGTGGAGACGCCTGTGTCGAAGCAGTGCACGTCTCATTACTTATACAAATTCACGGTTGGCTATGGTGACAGCTATGTTGGGCACACTACTCGAAATCTGGTGTTCGGATCAGTGAACACATTCCAAAGTGACTCCACAAGCAGATGGAAAATGCGACAATCACACACGTTGGTTAGAGTAACAAGGTCGACCCCGCAATTACGAGACATTTGAAGAGCTCCAGCGGATTTTGGTTTCACCACTGAAGTTCCATATTCGGGTCGCACAGCTCCGAAGTACTACTGTAAAAACACTATCTGCAGTGGTTCTTATGCGGTTGTAATTGGATCTTCCATGCTGATGCAACGTAAGCAGATGAAATAATTGATCAGGTTGTTGAGCTTTAGAATTTGTGTTATTTTCATTACTTGAAATCGGAAACACTGAGACGGAATGAATCTCAGATGCTGTGGCATCAACAACCATGCAGATGAGATGCATGTAAGTTACTGCAACTACAACGTAGCCCAGTCATCAAGGAATATGTTTCTCTTTGCGCTTTAATTCGCATCACTAGAAGTTGAGCAACTATTAACAAATTGGAGCGTATGAAGTGCAGTAGAGATACCCGCAAATTTACTTGTAAAATACTGCATCAATCCAACCGTGTATCAATTCGAAAAGCAGATGTCCTATATTGTGACAGTCAACAGAACATGTTGGTAAGAATACTCTCGCGACACGGCTTGCGATTGCTGGTTGACTCTGCAAATATATTCCATACATCCCTTATTTCACACGGTACAATATGAGAAAATCGAGATCTCTCGGTTGGCTCTTGAAATGGCTTGTATTTCATGACACGCTTAGTGGTCTACACGATAGCAACTTCTCATCATGTTTGAAACTGCTCCTATTACTACTTCACGGGAAACGCAGAGCGTGTAAAGTTTTCTGGATTGGTAGTCGTCTTCATCAATTGAACTCATGGTGTATGTCCATAAGTGCATCACAACGGCCCTGGCCGTGAGAAATATCGGTCGCCCAGTAGCCATATATATACACAGCAATTGCAAGCGACAAGCAGTGTATGATTCTCTTTATCATGTTTAAGTCTCTGCTTTCATGCTGTGTCATGCTGGTTTTCATGAGTTCCGTTGTGGTTGGGTATGGTGAGTGTTCCACTAACATATTCATGCTCTGTCCATCGCAATGGAGCGGCGTGCATTTGATCATGACCCCTTGCTATTTTTCAGGGAAGTGGATGGATGATTTAAATGCTGCACGTGGAGACGATGGACGAGAACAATCTCCACCGCACAGAGGTAGAGGAAATCCGAATGTTGGTGCCTCTATTGCGAAGGTATATCTATTTCTGCGTGTCACTCTTGGTTACCGTATTTAGGTATTAACATTGTAAGAGGAACACTTGGCTATAGACCCTCCTATTGCACGCCACGGAGCTTCAGCTTATAGTTTAATTGCGTGTTCTCATGACAAACATCCGCGTCTGTATTGAATTCCACTCCCGCGAATCGATATTCTTATTGTATGCCGTGCGCATGTAATATTCTTGGCACTCAATCCTAACTGGTTGATGGTAGTCTTTCCCTACAGTAACACTTCACTACCCTCAGGTTGTAATGCAATTATATTATTACCTTCGATTTACGTCGTGAAATCTCGCTGTCCAATCCTATCTCCTTTAATGCTAGAATCATGCACTGCAGTGTTTGAAAGGTCGCGCCATAGCCTAAGTTGTTTGCAGGTTGTGCGATCCTGTCACCATCTCTCATGGGTTAGTAGCAAAAATGGCTGCCTAACATAATTCCAGAGAAAGCAGTTGGATGCACATACTTGAGTATTTCCAATTGCGCGAAAGTCAGTCTGTTACTTTCCGCATTGCTTGACAATCTTTCCCGTTCAAAAGATACTGTGTGGAATTAGAAAAACCATAAAAAAGCAATCCTCATATTCATTAGGATTTCCATGTATACAGATTCATATAGTTTAATTGATGTTTTCTCGATAGCACTGCCATTGCTACTGACAAATGGCAACATCATTCGCGAAAGCGGCAAAAGGTTTACACAAATTCCCCGGATTGTCTGAATTCCGTCTATTGTGTGGGCCAGGAGGTAGATTTAACTTCAACGTATAAGTTCGGTATCCATTCATCACGTTTCTATGCATATTGCGACAATCAGATCGCCTGAATATAGTATCAATTATCATGTTTCTACATCAGTCATATAAATTAAATACCCCTCAAACAATTCATTAATTTACTGTCCTGCCTTTTACAGAGAATTTGGAAACTACCACCACCGCGGTAAACCCGTTGATCTGCCACTTTGTTTCCATCGCCATTGGAATCTTCTACTTACATTAGTAACTTACACTTCAAGTAAATATACTTTCAAAAATACATTTCTTTGGAATCCTAAATGCTCTGCTTCTCTTACTTGAATTATACAGTACAATTCGCCTGCGCTGACCTCTGATGCGCTGTTCCATTAGTGGAAGTTAAATCTGGGTTTGCCTGTTACGTTTACCCTTTCCCATCAGTGCTCCTAAATTAAATCCAAATGAAAATTAACATGTGGGTCTGCACTGGCATAATGAATCATCTAATGAAGATCACGTACCCATGTAGTGCAGCGCAACACACCACCTTATATTGGATTTCCATCCGTGATGAACTGTTGGTAGCAAATATGACAGTGGCTTTCAAAGTTGTGCAAAGAAGTCAATGCCTTACAGATCACGTAGGAATAATGGGTAATAATGATAATACTTCTCCCGTTGCGTGTGTCCGTATTCCCGATGATATGCGTTTTGTTTACTGATAGAGATGCATATATGCTGTTCTGTGCCGGTTATACGGCTCATACGGGACGGATGTTTCGCACACGAATCCTTAGATTTCCGATTGATTGGTGCTTGTATCTACACTGCATCTCACACGCGATGGAAGCTATGGCATCCCAAATGAGCATTAGCCATTATCTGCGCTTCTTGATTTTGAAGTCTCATATGCAATAATTTGTCAAAAATATACATGTATATAAAAACTCGTTTTCTCGCTTGCTGAAACTGCAATCATCAGCAGTCAGAAAATTTCCGATTCTAGTTTAATTTTCGGAATAATATTTTAAAGCTGATCACTTGCCTATGGAACAATGCAGCAAAAGAATTGCCAAGGATATAACTACAGATGCCTAACAGTTTTCCGTAGGTTAATAGTGAGACAAAAATTAGTTCTTGTAGAATGTTTCTTGTAATTATACATGTGTATTGAATGCGAACGACGAGCCAGGTTGGGATCTGTTGTTTTTACCGTAATCCGTGAGAAAATAAATACAGGGCTACTCACTTATATACCGCATCCCCAGATTTTGGTAAACATTAATCCAGCCTGAACGGATAATTAATATATTCCAATGCAGCATGGTTAATGCAAGGAAGCGTTGGAGCCCAAGGGCAAGATGAAATCCTTTCCATAACATTTCCAAAGTGGCGGTTGGATCTACTAAATTTGGTGGAGTGTTCCATGGTAGGTATACCCGAAAAATGATTATTTCCGACGGCCTTTCAGGCGGCTATATTCTTCAATCAATCTTGGATTGTTATCTCTGAGATTGGGGTTATTTTTGAATTTTTGCAAGTGACAGCAAAAGGGATTGCGGTCACAATTTTTGTAGACTAATATGAGTTCGCTGCTCAGCTTTCGGTAACAACCACTAAAGAATTCAATTGATATCAAAATTTACTGAAAGGACAAATTTCCTAGACCGTTGACTTTCATTGTGTCCTGTATCGTCGTTCCTCTAGCATTAATTAGTCACCCTTCAACCAAGTTCGCCAATTTTGCATGGCGTATTCAGCGTGAAGGCGCACGTAAATGTTGTACGGCATGGGAGGTTGGATTGTTCGAAAATTCCGAATGCTCTCAAGGGAGCAAATCGACATGCTAGCTAGCGCACTTCGCAACTGCCTCCGACTGCATCCGACCCATAATTTTATTTCAAATAAGCACACCAGGCCCGCATTCCTGGGAAGTTGTTTGTAACACATGTGACCCAAGCTTATACACGTAGTCATGCCTATGGCACACTTGAGCAGCGTGACAATTTTCCACATTGTACGGTAGTGTATGCTGAATCTAACGGTTTGAAATCGTGTTGAGGTCACGCTGACGTTTTGCGTGCTTGTTCGATTCTCGAATCCCTCGCGATAACTTGCTGATATCCGCGAAGTTTAGAAAATTGAAGTAATTTCCCTCGACAGATAGTTTATAAATGCCCTTAATGGGCGTGACTAAGCAGCGAGTAATCACATTCATGAAGAGGAGAAGACCCAAGGTTCTTCAGTCCCAAATAAGATTTTGAAGGCATTTCCTGCTTCTAAGTGTTCTCTGTTGTCTGCATCCCTAAACATAAATGCCGAGTAGATAAATAATTGGATTTGTGAGTCAGGTGTAAATAAGATTCCTGTTGCATTAACCGACCTTGATAGAAATATGTCAGTGAGTGTGTTAGTGCATTTTACTGGTTTGGTAAAAGGTTGCTTTAGTGGCAGTGATACCCAGACCAGCTTTTTGTCCGATACTGTCGAGGCGTCTTCTGATACCATAGTTGCAATTCTCCTACTTGAACAAGTATTACAGTGGATCATTACGATAAACGTCGCGCTCATTTAAACTGCAAGCTTCTAGTATCGGCGGATAAGGGGAACAAAATCGTTCAGGGTACTGGAGATCCTCTTAGACCAAGCTATCTAGCATGAGAACCTTTATGTTCGTTAGCAGAGGCACTAAATCCGTCACAGAACTCACGGACTCGGTAATACTCGCTCTATCTTATGAACCATAGCTTAAATTGCTAGTCTCAGTATCCTACTGTAACACTGTGAATATCGTCTAATTTGCTAGTTGTAATCGTTGCTTCTTCAGCCTTTCTATTGCACGCTAATGGATGCGATGTCATTATGTCAGCGCGGCTTGCGTCACTACATATTCCACTGCATCACCTTGGGTTAACCGGCACTAATTTAACGCGTATATTTTGTTGCCGGGTTTCGGCTTGTAAAACATAGTTTGACTTTGCGAACGAGCATCGGATAAGTCGCGGTGTTGAGTATTTTGTGCTTAGTCAAAATTATTATGACATCTAGTTGAGACAATTGGGTTTATATGCTTGATTTGATGAATGCAGTATTTCACTAGCCACGTTCTTCGAAGCTACTTTGCATCTGTTAGTGTTTGGAATTCAGAGTAACTGTGGTTTTATGGTCATACAAACAGTACGGTCAGAATTCCGATGCACATTGTCTCCTTGGAGAGACTGCTAACCGCTGATCCAACATTTGACGACCAAGTCAGAAGAAAGTTGACCGGTATTGATCTTCGCACCATGCAGCTCTTGGTCGGTTATGTATTTTTGCCTTCCGATCACAGAGTATATGTTATGTTAATGTTCCAGTTGTTTATCCGACAACCCATTTCGGACAATGATCTGACTGACGCTCACAAGGGCGTCGCCGACTGTCTGGATGACCGCACCGCTTTGGAACACAGGTGTGAGCACCTATCGTGTGTTCGAAACACTCAGCTGCAATCATCGAGATTCAGGTGCGTGTTACTGAGACTGTTTGCAAAGTGTATTGTAGGACCAAGTGTATTTGCCGGTTGTGGTAACATCACATATATCACCGTACGGCACATCAGGTTGGATGGTTGAATAGTTGGGAATAAGAAATGACTGAGCACGTCATGTCAACCATTTGCATGACTGAGAAGTACTGATAGATGCGCAGATGCCATTTCCCATATTCATCCAATGTTGCAATGCATGTCGTCGTTAAAACGCACCGAACGAATGGCGTGTCTAATCAAAACAGCCTCTGTGCGATGTTTGTCCGTTGTACTATAGTGTACTGGTGCGTTACTCCGTTAACCGATCAGAATTCAGTCTGTCAATTTGAGAACCGACGTCACCCATTTCGGAATTAGTACGTAAGGTTTCCAAGCAACATATTACACTGTAAATCCAATATAATTTACGCGATCGAAATGCTCGAACATTAATCCAGCACGACTTGGGTACTGCTTAGATCGTTCGGATTATCCATCGTTTGACCCACTACCATGTGTAAGCAAATGGGGTGTAGTTGGCGTAGGTATATGAATCTTCTCACATTGCACACGGAGGGCCGTGCGTGTCCTTTTGTCTGATACAAAGGAATTCATCAGTCAGCGTGGTTCACATGACTGTGTTACACTAAGTCAATACCGTGGACAAGATGATCGGGTGTCGCAATAATCCATCAGGGTTGGAATCATGGTGTATTTGTGACAAATGTCATTGCCAGTCGTACAAGTGCGAAATCACGCCAAACAGTGTAAGACACATATATCTCTCGGATATAGCGCTGTATTGGTGCTACATGACTTCTGGTTACATTCCGATATAAAATTTAACAAGCGAGACTCAATGGGGGGTACAAATTAAATTCGACCGCCCAGAAAATCCTCAACACCAAGATTATCGGAAATTTGTTTATATTAGTTCCACAGCCCAACGCTTCGCCAACAGCTTCAATAAGTTATCCAACTGATTCTAAGTTGTAAATCGTGGTACCGATAGGAAATGCGACTTAGACCATCGAATTCTTAAAGCCCTACACCATCCTTCTGGCAGCATCACACCGTCTGCGTGGCTTTTCTCATATTCACCCATCAGATGTTATCTGGGTCTTCTTGGAATTGTTCACAGGTGGTCTTGCCTACGTGAATAACGTTGTAATCCTACTCCGATCAGCATAGATACCTGCAGTCAAACTATGTCACTTTATCAAACAATCAACCAAATGTAAACTCATGTGTCTAATCGCCCTATCACATCCCGCAACACTAGTCTCACTGCTTGCTGTTCTGGAAACTCCAAACTAGTCCATGGATGAAGGTTACCAATAGTTGGTTGGGTATACCGAATTCTAAGAGCGCTCTGTATCTCCGATGCGGCGAAGCCTGTGCAGAAAGGCTAAGTAATACGGGCCTCCCTAGTGACAAACTGCTATCGCAGCACCAACCGGGGAGGCTAGGCCAGGAGAACGTTTACAACCGTGCCCTCTATTGGTTCGAGCACGGCCGCAATGGAAGCAATTAAGCGGTGGTCGACCTCCACCTGGTGCTGAGACGTCAAGTGTTAACTTGGAGTCTGGCCATTTTTGGTCCATAAGCCCATAACAATCTACACCCGTCTTGTATACTATCAGATTAGACAATAAATTGCCAACATATAGTAGTAAGGATGGCAGGCGCAATAAACCATATTTTAAGATGAGGACTCTCGGAACATATAAAAACGAATACCTATTATTGCCGTGTCCGAAAGTGCCAGTACACAAGAGTACAATAATATTGCAAATCCACAACGGAGCAGTCGTCAGCCCCGTACCATGCAATTACTTGAGCATTATGCTAGCTAACCTGTTGTACACACCATGCGAATTAATAATTAAACAGGGAACCATAACCATTCCACTGAGCAGGCATGCAATATAACACCGAGACGAAAATGTCCGAGCAATGGAGGTATGTAACCGGGCGGCTGCTCTGGTCTGTGTGAGTTCAAATTTTGCCGACGAATGCCATTATTACTACTGGGGTGATTCCGTCATACACTGGCAATATTCCGAAGTCCACGGTGTCGAACAAAGAATATGGGATACGCATGGCTTTCACAAATTGATCATTTCGCCGCCAAAGCACACAAGTTGCCAAATAGTGGGAATTAATACTAGGCAGTACTTTCGAAGCCTTACATACCATCCGTCTCAGGGACTATACAGTATGGTAATGACAAGTGTAGCAGAGAATTCAACCGCTTTGCAGAGAATAAAATATTTATTTATTTATAGTCCGGAATATCCAAGTAGTTGACCATTTGCCGCTATTTATGTATATTCCAACAGCGAATTATGTCACACGGAAACAGCTCTATTTAAGTGCACACGATTTTAGTCATAGCGTTGATCTTACTGTCACCCACATCGGAACTGTATTAGAAACAGCTTATTAGTCGAATCTGATTCGTGCTAATCGCCGTAACAAATGATTTCGTTGAACTATATGAAAGAAGGTGCGTTTTGGCCTCCTTGGAATAAATAAATTTGTGTGTGGTTCGCAAACACCGCTTGTATACTAGCAGCTCAAGAGAACTTGAGCGTCAATGTTGTTAAGAATGTACTATTTTCACACGTATAGAAGCAGCTAGTGCTTGGCAGGTTATCTGACCTAAATTACCGAGCTACAGGTATCTGTTCCATCATGATTATAATAAGACGAACACTGTCAGATGGCGCAACCTCGTGTTGTCTTCTCATTTGCAAACTAACAACTTATAGAGATGGCGTGAGATAAGAAACGATCGCTTTGAACTGGACAGGAGAAGATGGACGGAGAAATCATGAACTTTCAAGGAAGCGTACGCGTTGATGTAAGTTGCTTGGGTCCACAACATTTGGAAGGCACCGATAAAGTGTCACGGCCTCGGCATACTTCAGAACCCTGGAGTTTTCGTTTCGGAACACAATCATTAAGGTTGAGTTAGTGCCAAAATGACGACCAGTGCTGGTGATGTGTCAAGCGATGGATGACACCGGTATTTTGTCTGTTAGTATTGTCCTTAGACGTAGCGAATGATGGTGAGCGGATTGTTGGGCAGAAGTTACTGAGCGAATCACAGATTCTTCTTCGAAACTGTGGTGCTCGCGAGTAGACCATCTATCTCAAAAGCATGAGTTGACCAGTCTGGTTGGAGCGTAAGACAGACTAGGGTCGCGATGAATTGTCTTATATTCAACTCTGCAATTAGACTGGATATCCCGTGGCAGCGGAATTATGAGAAGCAAGTTATTAAGGTTAAATAAGTGTTTATTTGGAAGGAGACAACATCTGCGTTCCTGGTCCGAGTGACTTGTGATTCACCAAGATGCCAGTTACAGTTGGATGTGAGACACATATACTGAGACGGGGTGCGATCTTGACTAGTAACCGAATTGTGCAGCGGATCAATTCAGTGGATTTACCAGGTTTCTGCAACCAGTGGCCAGCGCGCCTCAAGGTTGGTGTCTTTGAGTTGTCAACTTAATAGGTTCTGAGTAAAATACGAACCAGCACATATCAATGGTTTAAAAACCAACACATTTGCTCAAACAACTGTGGAAAGACAACTACAGATCATTTGTGAAAGAAGTGCCAATGTTAGTAACATCATTTGTCAAAAGTTATTCAAAAATCTTGTTCCACCATAGGCGTCTCACTTGCGACGTTCATCAAATATCTATCAAGATCCCGTTCCATTTATATGAGTGCAACATAGAATCATTACTCTATCATGTTAAGCAGTCAAGTAATCAGTTAGCATGAAGTATCGACGTAACATTCTCCTCTCTGATAACTCAAAATTTATGCAGAACATAACCGTATTTGAGAACTGATGCGATTCGTTTAGTGTATGACAATAACGTCCTAAATTCAACACAGATTTCAACATGCCAGATTAGCACAGAAACCTCCCTTTGACTCTTGACTAATCCGCTAGGGACAGAGGAAGCTGTCCATTTAGATATTGTGGAGAAGGCTGGGCGGTGGGAATGAGTTTTGTATCAGGGAACGAACCTATACAGGTTATGAAATTTCCAACATAGAACAGTCGGACTCATTTGGGTAAGTGTTTCATGATGTCAATTGATTCCATGCTGCGCCTTGAGCTATCGACTCGGTTTACCATGCTGATAGGGTACAGGTTCAATACTTCATCGCTATCTATATTCAGGGCTAGATGAATCGTGCACTACGCGTCCGCCATCCGCGGTGATTCAGTATTCGCTGAGTACATCGTGCCTGCTCATTCCATTATGCCACTCATTAATAGCGCACCACACTCCTACTCCAAATTCTCCGCGGCCGTCTACCTCGCACGAAGTCTGTCCGACATTAGATGATGCCCCACATATGCAATAATTTCCACACCTCGCTCCTACCACTTCCTCAATTCGCTAGCGTGAACTCGCCGCTTATCGCCCTGTCGACCGTAAGTGTACATCCTTAGTTGGGATATCTCCAAGGCGGAGAGTTCTTTCCTTTGCCATGGCTGAATACCTGTATTGCGTATCCTACATGTGTACGGATATGTCAGCCGAAAAGTTATAGAAAAATCGTAGGGTCGAATGGTCCGAATGCCTGCTTCAGAAGGCCTGCGTGTTGGATACCCCGCGTTGACGCCGTTTCAGCCTGATTCGAACGTACAAGCTAGACCTAGAACAAAACTCCCAGGTCCTGTTTGCCAGGAGAAGTTGGAAGCTCCTGGTTACCGAGATTTAAAAGTGCACCAAATTGTGCCGTAGTTGCAGCACTCTACATTTGTCCACATTTTATCTAAGCAACTTATTCATTAACCGCACTCATAACTTATCCGGATCAGCTTGTGGTAATGTGATAGCGTATGGATTATTCATCGCCATTCGCACCTTGATGTCATCCGCATAAAGCAAGCAGTTTAAGGGGTGTGATATCAATAATCCACGTCAAAATATTATTGCGGTCCTAGTAGCCATCATTAGAGTACTCCGCATACAACTCAGATGGGATCTGACTGTGATTCATGCACACTTACTTTCACGCGACGGCACAGAAATAGGCTATTGATCCATTATAGGAAAGGATCACCTATGATATAGGTCTGGAGATTGGAAAAGAGAATGTCATGTTCTACCCATCGACAGCATTGGAGAAGTCGAATAAGGCTGCAACAACTGTGCAAGAGTCTACTGCGCCTGTCCAACTGGATAGAGCTAGTAGTAGAATTGCACTGTAAGATCGATTTCTTCGGAAGCCCTGCTGTTCCAGTGCAAGGAAGTTAAATTCTCCAAGCTAAGCCGTTAGCGCTGCAGAGAAATAGCTATCATAACCTTTGAAGGAACCGATAATAAGATTACGTGGCGGTACTTGACTATTTTGAAACGTCTACCTCCCTTGAGAACAGGAGTAATCCTCTCGTGTTGCCGTACGACGGGCACGTAAATTTTGTCGAAACAGAGTTAGATGAATCGGGACACAAGTTGAACTAAACTCACTCCCACCGCCGCTAGTGATTTCGTGTGTATATTATAAACACAAGGAGAGCGGTGCTTGCGCATAATCAAGAGATTTTTAATACAGGTTCCGCTGGGTAGGATATGGGAGTGAGGTTTGAGGGTGAAACAACCATTGTCATAGGATTATTTGACGAGTGATCGTACTGAAATTTTCTAGCATATAGTAGGCGCAGGGATTAGCCGCTTCCCATTGTTTTGGTGTTGGTTCCTTTTGCTGTCTGCAGAGGAATTCCCAGGTTTACGTAGACGGTTGACGTATTGATACAAAAGTTTATGCATTGAGACCATACGCATTAACATACTCTGCTGGTACGCTATTCTCTGCTCGCAAACAATCTGAGTACAGTGGTTTCGTTGGGTCTCATAGGAATTTCAGTTATCGGTGCCCGGGGTGAGTTTGTATATATGCCAGGCTGAGTTTCCCACCGGTATACCCTTGCTTGTCCTGCTTCGCAGAAACGGAACCACGTTTCTCGGGCAGAAGTACCAAGTCACTCACACGGCGCCAAATAAAGACTTAAACTAGCTGTGAAACGTTACCACGCACAAGCTGGCGTCTCGCCTGCTAGAAATATCCAGTTGGCTGTCTCACATAGTCGAGCTAATATGTCGTAGCGTATAATCGTGTTTGTATTGTTGGCAATTTCCACGGGATATTCTTCATTGCAAATGTATTCAAATAACAGGACTGTGAGACATCTGCGGCCCAATGGCACGCTGATGATCACACTCTCGACCACCAGATCAATACTTAAGTGTACAGTGGAGACGCCTGTGTCGAAGCAGTGCACGTCTCATTACTTATACAAATTCACGGTTGGCTGTGGTGACAGCTATGTTGGGCGCACTACTCGAAATCTGGTGTTCGGATCAGTGAACACATTCCAAAGTGACTCCACAAACAGATGGAAAATGCGACAATCACACACGTTAGTTAGAGTAGCAAAGTCGCCTCCGCAATTACGAGACATTTGAAGAACTCCAGCGGATTTTGGTTTCACCACTGAAGTTCCATATTCGGGTCGCACAGCTCCGAAGTACTACTGTAAAAACACTATCTGCAGTGATTCTGATGCGGTTGTAATTGGATCTTCCATGCTGATGCAACGTAAGCAGATGAAATAATTGATCAGGTTGTTGAGCTTTAGGATTTGTGTTATTTCCATTACTTAAAATCGGAAACACTGAGACGGAATGAATCTCAGATGCTGTGGCATCAACAACCATGCAGATGAGATGCATGTAAGTTACTGCAACCACAACGAAGCCCAGTCATCAAGGAATATGTTTCACTTTTGCGCTTTAATTCGCATCACTAGAAGTTGATCAACTATTAACAAATTGGAGCGTATGAAGTGCAGTAGAGATACCCGCAATTTTACTTGTAAAATACTGCATCAATCCAACCGTGTATCAATTCGAAAAGCAGATGTCCTATATTGTGACAGTCAACACAACATGTTGGTAAGAATACTCTCGCGACACGGCTTGCAGTTGCTGGTTGACTCTGCAAATATATTCCATACATCCCTTACTTCACACGGTACAATATGAGAAAATCGAGATCTCTCGGTTGGCTCTTGAAATGGCTTGTATTTCATGACACATTTAGTGGTCTACACGACAGCAACTGCTCATCATGTTTGAAACTGCTCCTATTACTACTTCACGGGAAACGCAGAGCGTGTAAACTTTTCTGGATTGGTACTCGTCTTCATCAATTGAACTCATGGTGTATGTCCATAAGTGCATCACAACGGCCCTGGCCGTGAGAAATATCGGTCGCCCAGTAGCCGTATATATACACAGCAATTGCAAGCGACAAGCAGTGTATGATTCTCTTTATCATGTTTAAGTCTCTGCTTTCATGCTGTGTCGTACTGGTTTTCATGAGTTCCGTTGTGGTTGGGTATGGTGAGTGTTCCACTAACATATTCATGCCCTGTCCATCGCAATGGAGCGGCGTGCATTTGATCATGACCCCTTGCTATTTTTCAGGGAAGTGGATGGATGATTTAAATGCTGCACGTGGAGACGATGGACGTGAACAATCTCCACCGCACAGAGGTAGAGGGAATCCGAATGTTGGTGCCTCTATTGCGAAGGTATATCTATTTCTGCGTGTCACTCTTGGTTGCCGTATTTACGCATTAACATTGTATGAGGAACACTTGGCTATAGACCCTCCTATTCCACGCCACGCAGCTTCAGCTTATAGTTTAATTGCGTGTTCTCATGACAAACATCCGCGTCTGTATTGAATTCCACTCCCGCGAATCGACATTCTTACTGTATGCCGTGCGCATGTAATATTCTTGGCACTCAATCCTAACTGGTTGATGGTAGTCTTTCCCTACAGTAACACTTCACTACCCTCAGGTTGTAATGCAATTATATTATTACCTTCGATTTACGTCGTGAAATCTCGCTGTCCAATCCTATCTACTTTAATGCTAGAATCATGCACTGCAGTGTTTGAAAGGTCGCGCCATAGCCTAAATTGTTTGCAGGTTGTGCGATCCTGTCACCATCTCTCATGGGTTAGTAGCAAAAATGGCTGCCTAACATAATTCCAGAGGAAGCAGTTGGATGCACATACTTGAGTATTTCCAATTGCGCGAAAGTCAGTCTGTTACTTTCCGCATTGCTTGACAATCTTTCCCGTTCGAAAGATACTGGGTGGAATTAGAAAAACCATAAAAAAGCAATCCTCATATTCATTAGGATTTCCATGTATACAGATTCATATAGTTTAATTGATGTTTTCTCGATAGCATTGCAATTGCTACTGACAAATGGCAACCTCATTCGCGAAAGCGGCAAAAGATTTATACAAATTCCCGGGATTGTCTGAATTCCGTCTATTGTGTGTGCCAGGAGGTAGATTTAACTTCAACGTATAAGTTCGGTATCCATTCTTCACGTTTCTATGCATATTGCGGCAATCAGATCGCCTGAATATAGTATCAATTATCATGTTTCTACATCAGTCATATAAATTAAAAACCCCTCAAACAATTCATTCATTTACTGTCCTGCCTTTTACAGAGAATTTGGAAACTACCTCCACCGCGGTAAACCCGTTGATCTGCCACTTTGTTTCCATCGCCATTGGAATCTTCTAGTTACATTAGTAACTTACACTTCAAGTAAATATACTTTCAAAAATACATTTCTTTGGAATCCTAAATGCTCTGCTTCTCTTACTTGAATTGCACAGTACAATTCGCCTGCGCTGATCGCTGATTCGCTGTTAAATTAGTGGAAGTTGAATGTGGGGATTGCCTGTTGCGTTAAACCCTTCCCATCGGTGCTCATCCTAAATTAAATCCAAATAAAAATTAACTTGTGGGTCTGCACTGGCATAATGAATTATCTAATGAAGATCACGTACCCATGTAGTGCAGCGCAACACACCACCTTATATTGGATTTCCATCCGTGATGAACTGTTGGTAGCAAATATGACAGTGGCTTTCAAAGTTGTGCAAAGAAGTCAATGCCTTACAGATCACGTAGGAATAATGGGTAATAATGATAATACTTCTCCCGTTGCGTGTGTCCGTATTCCCGACGATATGCGTTTTGTTTACTGATAGAGATGCATATATGTTGTTCTGTGCCGGTTATACGGCTCATACGGAACGGATGTTGGGCATATGAATCATTAGATTTCCGATTGATTGGTGCTTGTATCTACACTGCATCTCACACGCGATGGACGCCATGGCATCGCAAATGGGCATTAGCCATTATCTGCGCTTCTTGATTTTGAAGTCTCATATGCAATAATTTGTCAAAAATATACATGTATATAAAACTCGTTTTCTCGCTTGCAGAAACTGCAATCATCAGCAGTCAGAAAATTTCCGATTTTAGTTTAATTTTCGGAATAATAGTGTAAAGCTGATCAATTCTATTGGAACAATACAGCAAAAGAATTGCCAAGGATATAACTACAGATGCCTAACAGTTTTCCGTAGGTTAATAGTGAGATAAAAATTAGTTCTTTCAAAGGTTACGCGTAAACATGTACTTGTACAATATTTCTTGTATTTGTATATATGTTGATTGCGAACGACGAGGCAAATTGGGATGTGTTGCTTCAACCGTAATCCGTGAGAAAATAAATACAGGGCTACTCACTTATATACCGCATCCCCCTTATTTAGGTAAAACATAATTCCAGCCTGAACGGATAATTAATATATTCCAATGTAGCATGGTTAATGCAAGGAAGTGTTGGAGACCAAGGGCAAAATGAAATCGTTTTCATATTACTTTCAAGTGGCGTTTGGAACTAGCAATTTTGGGAGAGAGTTACATGGTAGGTATACCCGAAAAATGATTATTTCCGCCGGCATTTCAGGCGGCTA
The DNA here is from genome assembly GCA_944474145.2 of Dicrocoelium dendriticum. NCBI lineage: Eukaryota > Metazoa > Platyhelminthes > Trematoda > Plagiorchiida > Dicrocoeliidae > Dicrocoelium > Dicrocoelium dendriticum. Next base: position 21,038,501 of record OX104069.1, read on the forward strand.
TAATCTTCAATCAACCTCAGATGGTTATCTCTGAGATTGAGGTTATTTTTGAATTTTTGCAAGTGACAGCAAATGGGATTGCGGTCACACAAATTTTGTAGACTAATATGAGTTCGCTGCTCAGCTTTCGGTAACAACCACTAGACTTCAAAAGAAATCACAATTTACTGAAATGACAAATTTCCTGGACCGTTGACTTTCATTGTGTCCTGCATCGTTGTTCCTCTAGCATTAGTTAGTCACGCTTCAACCAAGTTCGCCAAGTTTGCATGGCGTATTCAGTGTGAAGGCGCACGTAAATGTTGTACGGCATGGGAGGTTGGATTGTTCGAAAATTCCGAATGCTCTCAAGGGAGCAAATCGACATGCTAGCTAGCGCATTTCGCAACTGCCTCCGACTGCATCGGACCCATAATTGCATTTTGAATAAGCACACCAAGCCCGCATTCTTGGGAAGTTGTTTGTAATACAAATGACCCAAGCTTATACAGGTAGTCATGCCTATGGTACAATTGAGCAGCGTGACAATTTTCCACATTGTACCGTAGTGTATGCTAAATCTAACGGTTTGAAATAGTGTTGAGGTCACGCTGGCGCTTTTCGTGCTTGTTTGATTCTCGAATTCCTCGCGATAACTTGCTGAAATCCGCGAAGTTAAGAAAATTGAAGTAATTTCCCTCGACAGATAGTTTATAAAAATGAACGTGGTCTGAGAACCAAACCTTGCAGTATTTCGCACTCCGGCTTAATTGCGCCGGACAGTGATTCTCATACTCTCAGTTCCAATCGACGTTCGTGAAGGAAATTGCCTATCTAACAGAGCAGTGCGACAGCATTGATATAGAGCTGAAGCTCATAGAGGAAAATCCGATAGGCTTAGTGAGCAAACGCTTTGAAAGTTAAGGTCAATCACATCAACTCCTGCTCAGTCCACCTATCGCGTGCAACCACCAAATTTTTAGTGCATGAGCGCTTTTGTTGGAAGCGATGCTGCTCTAATGCTATCATCATGTGCTTTTCAAGATACTACATATGTGAATCAGCGATGATAGACTCCATAATTCGGGAAAGCACAGTGAGCAGCGTTATAGAACTGTAATTAGTTGTGTCAGTGCCACTACCTACAAGATAATTAGCATTAATTACCCCTAATTTCCATATTGTTAGAATTTGTTGCTTCTCTAGAAAACGCTGATAGAAATAGCCAAATGTTCCGCTGGATTACTGTATGTTGTCTGTCAAGGCTTTGGTCGAATTTTGTCGATACCTGGAAAGCTGTGGCAACACAGAAACAACAGTTTCTTTAACGCAGTTTCAGCCGTAAATGTGATTTAGGATAAAGCTGACGGTGGGACAATATAAACAAGGATAACCGTTGGGCCCGTAAGCATCTTGCACGTTTGTGTATAATAGAACCGTAAGAGATTGTCTGCTTCCGTTCCTGATCGCGAGTACTCGTCAGTCGATACCAGTGTTGGAATTCACGTTAAACATTAGGTGAGGCATTAACATGCCTTTATAAGAGTTGAGGGTTTGTGCAGAATTGCTTCATTAACTCCTGCCGATGCGCCACCTTATCCTCGCGTATGTAGCTCACACAGTAGTTACGTTGTGGCACGCAGGTATTCCAGATATTTTAATGAGGGAGTCCTTGTGATCCCTCCATGCTATGTCCCGCAAGAGCATACGTTAACGTGTTCTGCTCCTCAGAAATTACTTGTTTTGCTATTGATGATGGAAGGTCTTTATGATCAAACGCGTGCGATACCAGTGTGCTAAATATCCATGTGAAAGTGTCCCAGACGATTTCTGGAGAAAATTCAAGTAAAATCGTTCATGTTGCCTCTGTACCATGTACTGGTGGTGTCCAATGTTCTCAGGTCCCCGACACATTGTTTGACGTCGCAGCGAATGCTATTCAACGACACATTGTTGAATCCAGTTATCCGAACTCCGGTCCTACATGTATGTGCCCTCGTGAGAAATCGGAAGCTGTTACTTGCTTCTCAGTATATTATCATTAATTCAGCACATACTGTTGGTTTAGATGCCCTTAATGGGCGTGACTAACCAGCGAGTAATCGCATTCATGAAGAGGAGAAGACCCAAGGTTCTTCAGTCGCAAATAAGATTTTGAAGGCATTTCCTGCTTCTAAGTGTTCTCTGTTGTCTGCAACTCTAAAAACAAATGCCGAGTAGTTAAATGAATTGGTTTGTGCTTCAGGTGAAAATGAGATTCATGTTGCGCTAAATGACCTTGATACAAATATGTCTGTGAGTGTGTTAGTGTACATTACTGGCTTCGTAAGATGTTGCTGTAATGGCAGTGATACCTAGACAAGCCTGTTGTCCGATACTGTCGAGGCGTCTTCTGATACCATAGTTGCAATGCTTCTACTTGAACAAGTATTACAGTGGATCATTACGATAAACGTCGCGCTCATTGAAATTGCAAGCTTCTAGTATCAGCGGATAAGGGGAATAAAATCGTTTGGGATATTGGAGATCCTCTTAGACGAATCCATCTAGCATGAGAATCTTTATGTTCGTTAGCACTAAAACCCTGAGAGAAATCACGGACTCAGTAATACTCGCTCTATCTTATGAACCATAGTTTAAAGTGCTAGTCTCGGTATCCTACTGTGACACTGTGAATATCGTCTAATTTGCTAGTTGTAATCGTTGCTTCTTCAGCCCTTCTATTGCACGCTAATGGATGCGGTGTCATTATGTCAACGCGTGTTGCGGCACTACATACTCGACTGCATCACCTTGGGTGAACCGGCACTAATGTAACGCGTATATTTGTTTGCCGCGTTTCGGCTTGTAAAACACAGTTTGGCTTTGCGAACGGGCATCGTATAAGCCGCGATGTTGAGTATTTCGTGCTTAGTTCAAATTATTGTGACACCTAGTGGATACAGTTGGGCTTAGATAGTTGATGTGATGAATGCAGTATTTCATTAGCCACGTTCTTCGAAGCTACTTTTCATCTGTTAGTGTTTGGAATTCAGAGTAACTGTGGTTTTTATGGTCATACAAGCAGTACGGTCAGAATTCCGATGCACACTGTCTCCTTGGAGAGGCTGCTAACTGCTGATCCAACATTTGACGACCAAGTCAGAAGAAATTTGACCGGTAATGATCTTTGCACCATGCAGCTCTTGGTCGGTTATGTTGTTTTTGCCTTTAGATCACAGAGCCATCCTAATCAACCAGGGTCTTCTGTGGATTTTGGCACAGGGTTAGATCCCATGCTCAATCAATTAACGAAGCGGCTAGTACAAACTGAGACATGTAAACCTTTGGTCCAGACAACGCCTGTTCAATCATAATGCCCCTATCTTTGCATCACCGAGCTCTCTCACTGGATTTGTTTGCGCCGGTAGTGGCAATGAAGCCAGAAACGGCCATCGACTCTGCTTGCTTCTAACTGCAGCAATAGAACGTAATAACCCATACCGACTTGTTTTGCTTGATCCTTTTATTTTTCTTGGTGTGCCTGATTATTTGACTTGTCCTGTCGAATACCCCTTTGCTTTGAGTTTACCGTGCTCATTCCAAGCTTGCAGAAACTATTAGGATGTTTAGTATTCGGGCAGACGAACTCATGATTTCACCAATGAAGCTGAATGATTGCAAGTGGTTCAAGCTTGAGTTTTGAGATTTATTTGGAGGAACGATTTGTCGATAGGGGCCAGCCGCAGCTGTTTGCTTTCCGCAGGTGAGAGACGGGTTTTCGACCCTGCCTCTTCAGAGAGGAACAAGGTGAGTTCAACATGCCGAATTAAGAGAGTGCAGGCGTACCGTTGTAAGTCCTGTAGTTCTTCCATAGCGCTCGGAGCAGGTTAGGGTGAAGCAGGGTAAATCGAAACCCAATAGAAGAAATTACGATTGAAATTTGAGGGCAAGTTTAGAAGAATCCCAAATGACCTATCTTGTGATACTTTCATCCCGTGCAATGCTATCCTGGCTGTGATTCCATCTATCACTTCCCCAAATTATCTCTGTCCCAACATTTACCTTTCTCTGGCTCACTGCACATTAGGTTATTGATACTGGATTAATTCCATTTATTTTGCACTTTGAGAATGTGGATGGACTACATTCAATCACGTTTCACATAGTTCATCCGGAGTGTCCTCGGTGCACTTCGAAGGTTTTAATCTAGACCTTGATCTAGATCTAGCTGCGAAAAGTATAGTCGGTGAAAAGGGCATGGCCGATTTAAAGGCCTTGCGATTCCTGATAAATCAGGTGGATGCACATCGCTGAGTATCCCCAATGGGGCGAAAGTCCCTCTGTTACTTACCTGTATTGGTTGACAAAACGATCCGGTTCACGAACTGCTGGTGTGCATCAGTAATACAATCAACATGCAATCCTCCAATTCATTACGAACGCCGTGTATATTGTTTCATATTTTGGTATTCGGCGCATTCATGAGTGCATTATCATTTCGACTGACATACTAACATCATTCGAAAATGCGACAAGAAGATTTATGCAAAGCCCTGGGGCCTAGCTACATTCCGTCCATTGTAGGTGTAAGCAGGCATATTCAGCAAGAATGCCTAACGTCGTCGTCTATTCATAACGCCCATTGGCATATCGCGGAAAGTAGATCACTGGAATTTAGCACTAATCTCCGGGTTGCTACATAAAGTACTCTTTTCAGTTATGTGGATGTTAACCTCCCCATATAACCCACCCAATTACCGCACTGCAATATGGTTGGCGGCATCCGGTTTCGGATTTGCCTGTCACTGTGGCAAGCCACAGGACGCCTGCGCCTACAGAGGGACCATGGATGGCTTGCGCTGCACCACCCACAGCTCCAACCACACACCCCATATCCAGTGTAAACCCGAAGGAATAAGACCGGGAGGCATGCGGATGGGAGCCACGTTTCATCAACGGAGCCGGCCCACACTCCTTCACAGGCAAACACAAGCACGATGTATTTGGGGAATCAAGCGCACACAAGGCGGTGGCTGGACCGTAGTCCGCTCCACACTGAGTGCATGGAACCACTCTTTGATCCTAACACGGCCACAAGGACCGTGCACCCTGTCACCTCCAGCAACGACCAACTGTCTCCTGGAGCCAGTATGGACGAGGTAGTGGGTAATAGACAGGTAGGCACCTTGTCAACATGCACATCAAGCGCAGCCACACCGGGGATATCAAACAACAGCCAATCATTTGAGAGAGAAAGAGGAAGGAAAAGAGAAAAGCTCGATTAATGCATAAGGAAACGGTGATATAAACTTTAATTAAATAGCATATGTAATAAATTGTTTACAAACAAATCCTAGCTAAGTGCACGAGGTCAGGAAATATAGTTCACGGAATGCCACGAACACAAAATTGTTATGGAAAGCGAATACAATTGGCTTAGGCGATGTGTGCAAGTTAATGGAATAGAGTACAGGGAGATATTTATATGAGAAAGAAAAGCATTAAGGCAAAACTGTAAACCCACCACCTGAAATAAAGAGACTTAGCATGCAAGCACGCGGTTAGTAAATCGAATTCAGCGTGCCTACAAACGCTGCGCCGGTGCTGCCTACGTTCACTGCGGGACCCGTCGTCGCTTCGGCAGTGGTCCCGAGTGACCTCGCTCATGGCTCACTAGGCCTGCCTGACTAAGGCACTCGCGACCGCATGTTCTACAGCACCATGCGCTCGATGTCGATGGAGTACAATCCATCGGTGCTTGCCGCTTCCGCACTTGCCGCTTCTTCTCTGCATGCATGAGGGCTTTCTCCGGCACTTCAGCAACTGCCTTCGTGATTAGATCGCGCCATGCACCACGATCAACCGCCTTCGATTCCCATGATCTGCAATCAAGGTTAGAACGTGTGAGGCTCACTTTGATCATGTCCTGGTAACGTAGCTTTGGTTTCCCAGCATGCCGCTTCCCAATACTCAGCTGACCATATAAAAGTTGTTTCGGTATCCGCGCCGAATCCATACGGCTCACATGACCGAGCCATCTCAGGTGTCGCAGTAAAAGTATGCAGTCCACTGCATACATCCCACTTCGGCGCAACACTTCCGTGTCTGCAACTCTGGCGCCCCAGCCGATCCGCAGAATTCGTCGCAGACACTGCTGATGGAACCGCTCGAGATTTCGCAATTCCCGACGGTACATCGTCCACGTTTCACTGCCGTATAGAAGAACGGACAGTACCATGGATTTGTACACCATCAGATTCGTGCCAATGCTAAGCTGATGGTGGTTCCACACTCGGTACTCAAGCTTCCCGAATGCTGCTGCTGTCTTCGACACGCGAATACGCAACTCAACGTGTAGCTGCTGTTCAGTTGATATCACACTCCCAAGGTAGCAGAAGCGGGAGGTGGTTTCCAATACTTCAGCACCAATGCTGATTTGCGGCAATATTGAAGATTGCACCTCCGGTGAAGGCTGAAAGAGACAGACAGTTTTGCTTGTGTTGATGGTGAACCCGAATTTGGCCGCTGTCGAAGCCAGAGCACTAGTCATGTGCTGCAACTCATCCGCGCTGTGTGCAAACAACGCACAGTCGTCAGCAAACAGCAACCTACTGATAGTTGTCTCACAGACTAGAGTTCTCGCACCGAAACGACGGATGTTCAGCAACCCACCATCAATACGGTGCTCCACACGAACACCGTAAGCAAAAGCGGCATCAAAAGCACAAGACGTCATGGCATGAAGATATATATTAAAAAGTGCAGGAGCTAAGACACAGCCTTGCTTCACACCAGAGACAACTGCAAAGTCATCCGAGGTCTCTCCACTCAGCTGCACCCTCGCTCGCATACCACTGTGCAGACATTCAATTAAACTTACAAACTTACGCGGGCAACCAAACTTACCCAACACCAGCCACAATGCCTCGTGGTTCACCGTATCAAATGCCTTGGTGAAATGAACAAAAAGCGAGTACAGTGGCTGGTGTCGTTCTCAGCACTTCTCTTGCAAATGACGAGCCGCAAACACCATATCTATAGTGTTGCGACCCGAACGGAATCCACACTGCTCTTCCGCCACGTTAGGTTCCACAATCTGACTCACGAGGCGATTAAGCAGGATTCGGGCAATCACCTTGCCCACACAACTCAGCAAGTTGATGCCACGATAATTCGTGCAACATTGCTTGCTACCTTTGCCCTTGTACAGTGGTAGCACAAGGGCATCCTTCAGCTCAGGAGGCACTTCTCCTCAATCCACACGCGTTGCACCAAGTGGTGCAGCGCAGTCAACAACGCGGGTCCACCGTGTTTCAATACTTCAGGTGGGATCCCGTCCCCTCCGGCACATTTGCCGTTTCGCAGCTGAGCAAGTGCTCTCTGCGTCTCATCCAGTGTCGTCGTATCCGCCAGATCCGCCTTTACATCGTGCTGCTTCAGGCCATTCAATGTAGGCCAGTCGATCTCTGAACGGTTGTTCAAGAGACAGTCAAAGTGTTGTCGCCAGATCTGCATTATGTCTGCAGTCTGGGTGCAGGTAGCGCCTGAACTACCATCGATCAGTGTCCTCAGCGGCTCCAATCTCGGTCCATACACCGCCTTCAAGGAGTCAAAGAATTCCTTGTGTTGACGGCGTTCGGCGTAGCATTCCATCTGCTTCGCCTTCTCCGTCCACCATGCATATTTAATGCGACGGAGCTCTCGGAACAGTCGTCGTCGAAGTTTGCGAAACTGACTACTCTTCGCCAAGTCACTGGGGTCTGCAACATGTGCAGCAAATGCTGCTTTCTTCTCTGACACCAATGCGTCAATCGTCACATTGTTGTCATCAAACCAATCAGGAAGTTTACAGTTTGCGCGCCCGATGGTCTCCTCGGCAGCAGCTGTCACCTGGTCGCGAATGTGGTGCCACAGGTCGCCCACTGTGGCTATGCAGTCCACATCACCACACAGGCGGGTAGCCATCGCCTTCTCCAGCTCAGTACGTTTCGCCACAGTACCGAAGGAGAGAATGTTAAATTTACGCCGATTCACAGCGGGAGTACAATACATAGATTTACGAAAATATATGTACAGTTTGGTGCGCACCAATTTGTGATCAGTGCCACACTCAGCTCCACGCAGTACACGTGTCATGCGCACTTCACACATATCACGCTGACGTACGATGACATAGTCGAGCAGGTGAGCATGACCACTCCGTGGGTGCGTCCAAGTTGTTATATCACTCGCACTCAGTGCAAACCTGGTGTTCGTGATCGTCAGGCCGTGAGTGGCACACAGTGAGAGCAGCCTGTCACCGTTCGCATTCGCTGAACCAATGCCATGCGAACCGATAACATCTGTCCACGCTGATGCATCACGCCCAACGCGCGCGTTGAAGTCACCCAGCAGAAATAGTCGGACATTCCTCGGCACAGACCGTATCACGGAGGATAGCTGAGTGTATAATTGATCATGTGTGTCATCAGGATAACACATGGTCGGACCGTACGTGCTTATAAAAGTAGCAAACCTACCTCTTCCGAGTCGTAGGCGAACAGTCATCAGTCGCGCGCTGATGCCCGTTGGTTCACTCCCCCCAGCTGGCCATGGAGGCGATCGGATATTGCAAATCCGACCCCATGTTCACGTGGTGCTGAGGCGGCGTTGCCCACCCAGTAGAATGTGTAGCCAGCACCTGCTTCATGTAACTTACCTTGCTCAGCGAGCCGAGTTTCACTGAGCGCCGCAATATCGATGTAGTAGCGCGCCAGCTCCATTGCGACCAGTGCAGTGCATCGCTCCGGGCGCTCGCTGGAGTTCCGGTCCAGTAGTGTGCGCACGTTCCAGCACCCGATGCTGAGTGCTTTGCGCGCAGGTATACGATTGCATTGGTGGGCAATCGCACGCGAGGTGGTCGTTGTGCTTCGGAGGTTTGCTTGAGGGACTCCGCCCGGAGCCTTTGGCTCAATAGCCTAACCCACAAGACAGTGGAGAGCAGATCCAGCTCGGGAATGTGATCTCAGAGACAGACTGGGATCTGCCTCACGGCCGTCACACGCAGCCTTTGAGGTTCTGGAACAATTTTCATATGTTTTGCGACCGTAATTGGATACGCACCTGCGACCACGGCCAGACGCAGGTGGGTTTTGGCCGGTTTGCACCAATTTGACCAGGGGCTGCCTGGCTTGAGGCGGGCAGTAGCAAACCATTGAACACCCGGAGGTGTCCTCCCACCGTCAGAGACAATGCGTGGCCCTCGTGCTCTACGCCAATCGAGCTATGAGCTTATAACCCGTAAACCTGTTGTCTCCCATGGCTAGGTTTTACGGGAAGAGGGTCATCGACCACTTCCTAACCTCCGGAGAGGATGGACTAGGATACTGCCAGGGCGCCCACACCTGACAGGAGAACGACTCGGGTTCTCAGCCAAAGCCTTCGAAAAAATGAACACCCGAAAGGCAGCGGGTCTAGCACATGGTCAGTTCACTGACTCATGCGGATTGGTGTCCTGGATCTTAGCAGGGATAAGGGCAAAACCAAATCCCACCCAGCGGTCGCAAGGAGGATGCGTCCAGGACATGAGCAAATGGCGCAACAGTAGTAGCAGTGGGTAGACCATCTGTCAGGATCTAGCCACCACCAGCCTCAGCGCACCATAGGCTCTCCCGCCGCACTGCAATATACAGAGTTTGGAATCGACCCAGACGGCGGTTATTTTGAC
>OX104069.1:21048665-21148169 GCA_944474145.2 Dicrocoelium dendriticum
TTTCCACGTATGATGGATCACTGTGTAGAGCTGGTAAATCCGGTAGCACGCACGTCACGCGTGTGTGAGGATGACCTTGGTCGGTGCTTATTTTATTCGAAAAATAGAAATTTATCTGAGTCTGTTCAAGAGGTTTCCAGCGTTTCGTGCAGGTACATTTCGTTCGGAGGTCAGCAACCACGCATAGATAGTAAACAACTGGCAAAGACAAATGTTTTATATGCCGTCAAACTACTTCGGCATGCGGGTTTAATAAACATCTACTGACAGCGTAAATTCACTGGTCCTCCGTGCATCAAACCTTATTGGTAGCTAGTATGTCTCCATAGGATATTTTAATTGCTAATCTGGACCTTAGGCTTCAATGTAATCTCTCGAAAGCCTGACTGTTCGTTTATTAGGCTTTCAGGATGGAAGTGAACATAGCGAGACTCGCAAAGAGCTTGGAGCAAAACGGTTATTCCTGGCAGTCTCATACTGTACCGTAGATGGAAATGGCCGCTGCCGTTGCCAACCACCGCAAATTGTTCCGTCTGATAATGTGAACCGGTAGCAAGCACACTGGTGTAAATGAGATTACAAGAGACAAGATTGGACATCCAATGTTCACAACTTGTCTAGACGCTTGGAGCGTCTGTTGATCACTGAAAAGCAGTGTCATCAGTCAGATTTGCCGTCTTTCTTCTCTATAAATGATCGCACTGCTCCTTGTGTCGTTCACTTGGATCCGCCATCACGAGCAAAATTCAAAGGTGAGATGGAAATATTGAAACCGAATAAGTACACAAGGACAGATAGAATACCCCTCAGCTCATTTAAATTCGGAAGATGAATTCTTGTGGAGTATTTGTGCTACATGACATGAAGCTGGGGAATCGGGACACTGTTCCAATAGGTTGCAATCGCCCCATTACTGTTCAAGTGTTTCAACGGAGGCTCACTCTCAGGAATGCGGCAATCATTATGGTCACCGTATAATCCCCATTATCTCTAATTTACTAGCCTTTTTTGCTCTTCATAGACGGATTGGAAGTTGTGAAAGCCAGATGCGTGAGAAGCAAGCAGACTTGCGTCGATGTCGTGGATGCGTTGACCAAATCTGTAATCTAGGTCAATGTCTTAGCACCATCAAATTTAATGACCACCACCATTTTTACGCCCTTTGAGATCCTAGGTTACTTCGATCCAGTAAACCAAAGTTTCTTTTCGGACTCTTTTCTCAGTGAAATTTTAGTAATTCATCCAACCTGCTCACAAGCCAGATAATGGAACTCGTTCCGGAAACTAGTGAATAATTGTTTCACTTCATCGGGGCTCGTCAGTGATACGCACTAATTCAGTTCTCTGTTTGGGATCAAACTCATGGCCGCTAGCAAACTTCGCCAATCAGCACGCAGCTTATACCACTGATCCATGGGGTACGGGTGAGGATGGTTAAAACTTGCAAGCTAACTGGGATATAGGTCAAACTATATTTCATTTCCGAATATGTTCCTACCAATACAGATGACAGTGGCTGGTTTCCGAATGTTAAGAATTCCACTATACAAGCGCTATGAGGAATTGTAAATGTAACTGTCATGAAGTCGACGTAAGCGCATAGTTCGGACAGATTAACAGCATATGGATGCCTGTTGCCATATTAGCGCCTGTGGGTTCAAAGATGTGTTGAGGAACCGCAACTCAAAAGTTTGAGGCCTTGTTAGCCATCTCCGACACCAGTGGTAACGGCAGCACAATAAAATAAGGCTAATGGGCAGAACTTACAATGCAACGATCCGCCGTTCAGCTCCACTGTACGGCTGCGAAGTTTGGTCATCAGATCGAGACACATAAAGAGGCCTGTTAATGCCGACCACCCTTGTCTTCGCCGTGTAGCTTATGTTCTGTTGAAACCCCACGTGAGCAATGAGCGTGCCCACTGCAGGTTATTCTTACGGTCGAATGTTTCAGAGAAATCCAGGCCGGTGACGTAGACTTATATTGTAGCATGGACTGACGACGTCCAGCTTACTTGGGCTAGTAAAAGTGTATGGTGCACCAGCTATTGCGGCGGAATCCGCGTTGCTGTGACACTATGGGGCTGCTAATGTCAAGGATGATTGTCTTTTCATGAACATGGCTGCTATACGCGATACGTTGCTTAAACCCGGCAGTGAAGTGATCTACGTCCTAACGGCTTGAGATGACAATTCCCTCTTGAACAAGGAGTAAACTGCTGCTGAGGTGCATTCGCCGCGCACGTAGAACTGGGATTATGCGCCACACTCTGTAGAGCTTGTTTAAGATCCTGTGGAGCATGTTTTGATAAGCACTAAATTTCGATGCTAAGTAATGTTAGTGCTTCAGTTTGTCTTCGCAGACCAAGCTGACAGTCCTTTCATTGAGTTATGTAGACACAGCAAGTCTGCACAATTGGACAGAATTTGAAAGGTTGCCGTTCAAAATCCCTTAAAGCCATGCCTGTTCGATTTCGGCTCCTTTAACAGGGCATCGTTAGGTTCGTGCGAAGAACTGATTTCCGACGACTGTCACTAACCCATTGGACTAGATGACGAGTTCCTTTCACGTGGCGTCGGGAGGCTGCGCAACGCGGAATGAACTGTGGGTTTCTTGGACGGGGTTGATGAGGATGTCACAGTGAGCGATGAGGTGTACTTCTTACTTGTTTTAACTGATGTATTCTGCGTAGCTGATGGAACAATTGACAATGGAACAACGGTTTTATGCGGGTAAAATCGGTGAAGCTTAACAGGTCCCCTAGGATGGACATGATTAAAAGTCAAATATGGAAAAATAGTTAACAAACTTGGGTTCACATCAGTGAAGTCCCTGAAGTATACGTAGTATAGACTGCAAACAGAAGGTAAATCTATAAGGCTTGACGGTCAACGGGATCTTTATATCAATCGTGTCTCCTTCCGGTGTACCCACACAAGAGGTGAAACACGTGGAACGGAATCTGGGATTTGACCACCAATGAAAACTCTTACTGACACTAATGTTTGTTCATGGGTAATGAGTCATGTAAGATGGTGTAGCAATATAAGTGCACAGTGAACTCATACTTTGAACTCTGCCAGCGTGGGAGCACACATAAGGCAGGTTCCGGTGTGGTATACCATTTCTGCAAACGCGTAGGGAAAAGAAATTCTGACAGCTTTTCAAACGACTATCCTGCTCTGTCAACTTGAGGTGATGGCTTCTTGATTTGTTTTTATGACTGATCTTAAGCAAGTAGTAGTACTTGTGGTTGGGATCTCACAAATCGGTAAGTCAAAATGAGGTCAGCGCGCAATCGCCGATACTGTCCGTCGACGATCCCGAGCAATGGTAGCCTTTGTTCCTACGGGAAAATTATACAGACCCTTGACATTCTTACTTGCCCGATGTTGGGGTATTTCCAAGGCGGTGAGATATTTCCTTAGCCATGGCTGCCATACCTGTATTGCGTATTCCACATGTGGACGTACATGTGAGCCTAGAATTTGTGGAAAAATCCAAGGGTCGAATTGTTCGATTCTACGCTTCAGGAGGACTACGTGTTGGATGCCCCGACTTGACGCCGTTTTAGTGGGATTCGAGCATACAAAGTAGTCTTGGACCAAAGCTCCCCGATACTTCTCGCCAGAAGAAGTTTGAAGTTCCTAGTTGAAAAGTTTGTATGAGTGCACAAATTTGTGCCTTAGGTGCAGCACTCTACATGTGTCCATATTAAATCTAAGTAGATTCCGGATTGAACACGCGTATACCCTGTCCACATCAGCTTGCACTACTGTGATATCAAGTGGTGTATTCATCGCTCGCCACATCTTAATGTCATCTGTATAAAACAAGCAGTTCGAGTCTTTGAGGTGTGCTGTATCATTAATCAACATCAAAAATAATCTCTGTCCTATTGCCCATAGTTGTGGTACTGCACATTCAACTCGGATGGGATCTGACTGCGATATACGCACAAGTACTTCCAGGAGCCGGTGTCGAAGAAAGATTCTCACCTAGGCTAGGAGTGGATCATCAATAACAGTGGTCTGGAGTGTGAAGAGAAGAATGTCATGATCTAGCCCGTCAAACTTCTTGGAGAAGTCGAATAAGACTACAACAACTCCTGTGTTAGAGTCTCCTGCTTCAGTTCAGCAAGGTCGTAGTACCAGTTTGTAATGTACAATCGATTTCCTTCATGGAAACGGCACGATTCGTTTCATAGCTGACGATGGGCAATGATCCAGTACCAGGGTGGATATTCGAGGGCAGTAAACTATTGCCATTGAACACAAATTACCACCTTCTAAGTGCAAACGGCACCTAAGTGAATCGGAAACAGGTATAGCTGGATCGTCGATGATGCCGACGCAGGTCAGATGGCTAATAAAATAGCACCCCGCGTCCGTTGCTGGGTCGGTCAATCCATGGCATAATAACGCTGAGCGGGACTATCTCAATACCCGTTATTTTCTTACGTCACCATATTTAGTTCTATGGAGAATAAAACGATTATTTATTTATGACGATGTCCTAAAGAGTGGAGAACCATCGAGTACGAAACTCAGGCAGTTTGCTGAGAAGGCGCTGCATGACTTTCAGGTAAATATCTATGCCGGCCATTGTGGAGTCAGCCAGCAATCGTACCTGGATGGGTCATAGCACCGTCTTACAAATACGGTCCGTTTCAGTGAAAAACGACCGGTTCAATGAGTGTTCCACCGGTGAAATACATGAATCTGATAGCAATGTCTGCGACACTCCAGGTGGCTGTACTGTTTTATCATTTTCCATTCATGGCCTCTCAAATTTGTCTTATGGTTGAGTTGCAGCACGAAGACACACACATGATATCATCATCATCATCATCATCATCATCGTCATCATCATCATCATCCTCATCCTCATCCTCAGCATACACGTTAGCAAGAGGTGGGAAACACCTCAGCTACTGTGCCGCAATACAAAGAAAAAAGGAGAGAGAAAAAAACTGGTGAAAGCTGGCTGAGCTACCGGTAACGGATGGGCATCGTTCCGGTAAGCTACCAGCCGGCTGCTGTGCACCCCAAAAAATTTATGCAAAATTATATAAGGCTAAGTAATGAGATCGTGGTTGGAAGTGGCGGCTAAGAGGGATGGGGTGTGACAAAGAAACTCACAGCACGAACGCCACTGAGGTCGGCTCCTAGCCATATCAGCAAGTGTGTCAAACCAAACGTGTTCATCGTCTTTCGGACCCCAACCAGGGAGCCGAGACGCTCCAACCGAGGCCAGCTCAGAAGTGAGGACCTTCATTCCTCTGGACCAAGTCATCGCTTGGCCACCCCTCCTCTTCTTCCATCCACACCCCCGGCGCGCAAACAAAACACGTCGCGGAAGTCGGTGGGCTGGCATGCGTAACACGTGGCCGAGCCATCGGAGCCTGATGCGTGAAATAACGGTGCTGAGCGGTTCATTTCCTTTTCCTGTGCCATAAACAAGGCGTCGAACACGCTCGTTACTCACGCGGTGTTCCCACCAGATGTGAGCTAAATTACGAAGGCACCGATGGTCGAACGTAACTAGCCTCTTCAGGTCCGCTGCTTTAAGCGGCCAGGTTTCACAACCGTACAGCAGGATCGAACGTACTGCTGCATTGTACACTCTACCCTTCAGGGCAAGAGTGATGTCGCGCCGGCGCCATAAGTGGCGAAGGTTAGCAAAAGCGCCCCGAGCTTTTGCTATACGATTCGTGATTTCATCTTCAATCCCACAGGCGCTGATATAATTT
This sequence comes from Dicrocoelium dendriticum, assembly GCA_944474145.2. Classification (NCBI taxonomy): domain Eukaryota; kingdom Metazoa; phylum Platyhelminthes; class Trematoda; order Plagiorchiida; family Dicrocoeliidae; genus Dicrocoelium; species Dicrocoelium dendriticum. Next base: position 21,054,418 of record OX104069.1, read on the forward strand.
CCCAGGTAGTTGAATTTTTGAACGACTTCTAGCTGATCCCCACCAAGGGTCAGCGTAGGAGACCGTACAGACCAATCTTGGAGAAACGCTTTGCACTTCAATGGTGCAAAGCAAAGCCCGAAGTGACGGACAGCTAGTGCTAATCTGTCCAGTGCCGCTTGGCACGTTTGTGAGCTTTCACAGATGAGGGCAATATCATCAGCATACTCTAAATCAAGAAGTCGTTCTCCTGGGAGTAGCTCCACACCTTCTAAGTCGTGTCCTATGAACGCGATTTCCATGACTTCGTCAACAGCGAAGTTGAAGAGGAAAGGTGACAGCGGGCATCCTTGTCTCACGCCGCTGAAGATATTAAAGGGCGACGACAACTTGCCGGAAGCCCTCACTCTGCCCGAGCTACGCGCATATAATGCTCGGATGATATTCACATATTTCTCAGGTACACCTTTCCTGAGTAGACAGTCCCAAAGTGCATGTCTATCCACCGAATCGAATGCACCTTTCATTTCGAGGAACACGACAACGGTGGGCCGCCAATATATGTGACGGTGCTCCAACAACTGACGCAAGGTGAAGATGTGGTCAATGCAGCTACGACCTCGACGAAATCCAGCCTGCTCTTCACCAATCTGGCTTTCACGAGTGCCAGTCAGTCTATGAAGGATGACAGAGGCAAGCAATTTGGAGGCGATGGATATCAGACTGATTCCTCTATGGCTGCCGCATTCCGATCGTGAGCCTCCTTTGAAAATTGGGACTATAACGGAGCGGCTCCAATCGGTTGGAGCCACCCTCATTCCAACCCCCAACCTGGAGGACCAGGAGGCTGAGTTTGTCTGGTCTCTAACCATTGACCAATCTGGTATGAGTGGCTCTGAAGGTGCAAAAGCACCACCCAGTATAGTTCAATGGATCACCGAGGCACACAAACCATCACAACACGGTAAGGTCCAGCCTCATTGCGATGGACACACATGATATGGATCGCGCGTAATCAAGTGTACCATAAGCAGGTTATCTCGTAATCGCCGACACATACCGTTAAGTAAAAGCTAACATATACACCATTGTTCCTATGGTATATTGCGCAGTAAAATGAAGTATTTGGAAGTCCCACTATGAGGCTGCTCCAGTGCACTGAGATCATGCTTCAATCATGGCTACCAAGCTTGAACTACGTATCAGACGCGTGGACAAACATTTAGCTTATATCGGTAATAGAAATGTCTATTTGTCGAAACACCCAGCTCAACAGACCGACATGTTTATGACGAGATATTCAAGAGTTTGTTGAGTGCCTGGCGCAGCTAAGTTCATCCCCAGCCAGCAAAACAAGGTCAGGAGTGACGGAAGATCGCTGCAGTACGTGCATATTAAGCCTGTAGATAATTACTACGTGTAGCACAGCAAGTTCCTTTAATTCCTTAAGCAGAACTCCAGCGGATTTTGGGTTCACCACTGAAGTTCCATAATCGGGTCTCACAGCTCCGCAAGTTCTGCTGTAAAAACACCATCTGCAGTGATCCTGATGCGGTTGTAATTTGATCTGCTATCCTGATGCAATGTAAGCAGATGAAATAACTGACCAGGCTGTTGAGCTTTAAGATTTGTGTTATTTCCATTACTTAAACTCGGAAACACTGAGACGGAATCAACCTCCGGTGCTGTGGCATCAACAGCCATGCAGATGAGATGCATGTAAGTTACTGAGACTACAACGAAGGCCAGTCACTCAGGAATATGTTTTCCTTTTCCGCTTTAATTCGTATCACTGGAAGTTGAGCAACCGTTAACAAATAAGAGCGTATGAAAGGTAGTAGACACACACGCATTTCACTTGTAAAAGGCTGCATCAATCCAAGCGTGTATCAGTTCCAAAATCAGATGTCCGAGATTGAGGCATCCAACACAACATGTTGGTAAGAATACTCTCGCGACACGGCTCGCATTTGCTGGTTAACTCTGCAAATATTTCCATACATCCGTTACTTCACACGGTACACGATGAGAAAAACGAGATCTCTCGGTTGGCCCTTGAGATGGCTTGCATTTCATGACACATTTAGTGGTCAGCACGCCAGCAACTGCTCCTAATGCCACTTCACTGGAAACGCAGAGCTTGTAATGATTTCTGGAATGGTACTCGTCCTCATTAATTTTACTCATGGTGTTTGTCCACAAGTGCATCACAACTACCATGACCGTGGGAAGTATCGTTCGCTCAGTGGCCATATATATACGCAGTAACTACAAGCGCCAATCAGTGTACGATTCTATTTATCATGGTTAAGTCTCTACTGTCGTGCTGTGCCCTGCTGGTTTTCATGACCTCCGTTGTGGTTGTGTATGGTAAGTGTTCAACTACTATATGGGTGCACTGTCCATCGCAATGGAGCGGCGTGCATTTGATCATGACCCCTTCCTATGTTTCAGGGAAGTGGATGGAAGATTTACATGCGAATAAACGCTGGCCTGCTGTACACGGAGAAGATGGACATGAACAATTTACACCGCACAGAGGTAGAGGGAATCCGGATGTTGATGACACTGTTGCGAAGGTATATCTATTTCTCCGTGCCACTCCTTGTTGCCGTATTTTCTCATTACCATTGTATGAGGAAGACTTGGCTATAAATACTCCTATCGCACGCCATGCAGCTTCAGCTGATAGTTCTATTACGAGTTCTCATGACAAACGTCCGTGTGCGTATTGATCTCCAATCCTGCGAAGCGACATACCGTCCGAACGTAATATTCTTGGCACTCAATCCTAACTGGTTGATGGTAGCCTTTCTCTACAGCAACACTTCACTACCCACAGATTTTACTAAAATTATACTATTACCTTGGGTTTACGTCGTGAAATCTTGTAGCCCAATCCTATCTTCTTCAATGCTAGAATCATGCAGTGCATGATTTGAAAAGTCGCGCCATAGCCTAATTTGTTTGCAGGTTGTGCTATCCTGTCATCGTCTCTCATGGGTTAGTCGCAAAAATGGCTGCCTAACGCAATTCCTGATGAAGCAGTTGGATGCACATACATAAGTATCATCAATTGGGCGAAAGTCAGTCTGTTGCTTTTCGGATTGCTTGACAAACTTTCCGGTTCTTAAGATGTTGGGTGGAATTATAAAAACCATAAACATGCAATCCTCCTGTTCATTAAGAATTCCATGTATACAGATTCATATTTTGTAATTGATGCATTCACGATAGCATTGCAATTGCTACCGAGACATGGTAACATCATTCGCGAAAGCGGCAAAATATTTATGCAAATTCTCGAGAACTGTCTGAAAGCCGTCCATTGTGTGTGCTAGTCAACACATTTAACCTGAATGTATAAGTCTGGTATCCATTCTTCACGTTTCTATGCATATTGCGGCAATCAGATCGCCTGCATAAACTAACAGTTATCATGTTGCTGCATCAGTCATATAAATAAAAACCCCTCAAACAATTCATTCATTTACTGTCCTGCACTTTACAGTGAACTTGGAACCTAACCCTACCGCCGTAACCCCGCTGATCTGTCTCTTTGTTTCCATCGCCATTGGAATTTTCTAGTTGCACCAGTAACTTACACTGCAAGTAATTGCAGTTTGATAAATACATTTCTTTGGAATCCTAAACGCTCTGCTTCTCCTACTTGAATTGCACAATACAATTTGCCTGCGTTGACCGCTGATGCGCTGTTATATTAGTGGAAGTTAAACTTGGGGATTGCCCGTTACGTTTACTTCTTCCCATCGGTGCTCCTCCTAAATTTATTCCAAATGAACGTTAACCTGTGGGTCTGCACTGGCATAATGAATTATGTAACGAAGATCACGCACCCATGTAGTGCAGCATAACGCACCACCTTATATATTGCACTTCCATCCGTGATGCTTTGTTGGTCGCAAATATAACAGTGACTTACAATGTTGTGTACAGAAGTCAATGCCTTAAAGATCACGTAGGAAGAACGGGTAACAATGATAATACTTCTCCCGTTGCGTATGTCCGCATCTCCGACGTCATGCGTTTTGCTTACTGATATTGATGCATATATGTTGTTCGGTAGCGGTTATACGGCTCGTACAGAACAGATGTTGGGCACACGAATCATTAGATTTCAGATTGATTGGTGCTTGTATCTACACTGCACCTCACACGCGATGGAAGCCCTGGCTTCCCAAATCAGCATTAGCCATTATCTGCGCTTCTTGCTTTTGAAGTCTCATATGCAATAATTTGTCCAAAATATACATGTATATAAAACTCGTTTTCTTGCTTGATGGATCTGCAATTACCAGCAGTCACATAGTTTCCGATTCTAGTGTGCTTTTTCGGAGTTATATTCTAAAGCTGATCAGTTGCGTATGGAACAAGCAAAAGAATTTCCACGGATATAAAAACAGACGCTTAACAGTTTTCCGTAGGATAATGGTGAGATAAAAATTAGTTCTTTCAAAAGGTACGCGTGAACATGTACTTGCAAACATTTCTTCTAATTGCACTTGTGTATTGCATGCGAACGACGAGACAAGATGAGTTCTGCTTTATTTACCGTTATCCGTGAGAAAATAAGTACAAGGCTACTCAATTCTATACCGCATCCTCAGATTTAGGTAAAACATTAATCCGGCCTGAACGGATAATTAATATATTCCAATGTAGGATAATTTATGCAAGGAAGTGTTGGAGTCCAAGGACAAGATGAAATCGTTTTCATAATATTTCCAAAGTGGCGGTTGGAACTACTAAGTTTGGTGGAGAGTTCCATGGTTGGTATACCCGAAAAAAGATTATTTCCATTGGCATTTCAGGCGGCTATAATCTTCAATCAATCTCAGATGGTTATCTCTGAGATTGAAGCTATTTTTGAGTTAAATAAAAATTATAGTGTTGCTCATCCCAACACCGGCACCCCAAGACCTCGGTTTCGTCCTGTTAGGACTCATCAGTTGGAGATAGCCTGAGTTGGGCTGGAACTCAGAGCCTAGTGGCTCATCGTTGACGCCATAAGCACTATGCCACTGAGATCCACGAGCAACGCTTGGTCCAGCGGAAAAGATTGCAAAATTGAATTTGGAGAATCCGCTGGTGGTTGGGTTGCTACAAGCAACCTCAATTGAGACCTCGGTTCACTTGATGTGGACCTCAGCCATTCCGGTCAAAAAGACCGTAAGTAAAATAAAAATTATAGTGTTGCTCATCCCAACACCGGCACCCCAAGACCGCGGTTTCGTCCTGTTAGGACTCATCAGTTGGAGATGGCCTGAGTTGGGCTGGAACTCAGAGCCTAGTGGCTCATGGTTGCTTGTAGCAACCCAGCCACCAGCGGATTCTCCAAATTTAACTTTGCAATCTTTTCTGCTGGACCAAGCGTTGCTCGTGGATCTCAGTGGCATAGTGCTTATGGCGTCAACCATGAGCCACTAGGCTCTGAGTTCCAGCCCAACTCAGGCTATCTCCAACTGATGAGTCCCAACAGGACGAAACCGCGGTCTTGGGGTGCCGGTGTTGGGATGAGCAACACTATAATTTTCATCTTCCTTACGGTCTTTTTGATCGGAATGGCTGAGGTCCACATCAAGTGAACCGAGGTCTCAATTGAGGTTGCTTGTAGCAACCCAGCCACCAGCGGATTCTCCAAATTTAACTTTGCAATCTTTTCTGCTGGACCAAGCGTTGCTCGTGGATCTCAGTGGCATAGTGCTTATGGCGTCAACCATGAGCCACTAGGCTCTGAGTTCCAGCCCAACTCAGGCTATCTCCAACTGATGAGTCCCAACAGGACGAAACCGCGGTCTTGGGGTGCCGGTGTTGGGATGAGCAACACTATAATTTTCATCTTCCTTACGGTCTTTTTGATCGGAATGGCTGAGGTCCACATCAAGTGAACCGAGGTCTCAATTGAGGTTGCTTGTAGCAACCCAGCCACCAGCGGATTCTCCAAATTTAACTTTGCAATCTTTTCTGCTGGACCAAGCGTTGCTCGTGGATCTCAGTGGCATAGTGCTTATGGCGTCAACCATGAGCCACTAGGCTCTGAGTTCCAGCCCAACTCAGGCTATCTCCAACTGATGAGTCCTAACAGGACGAAACCGCGGTCTTGGGGTGCCGGTGTTGGGATGAGCAACACTATAATTTTCATCTTCCTTACGGTCTTTTTGATCGGAATGGCTGAGGTCCACATCAAGTGAACCGAGGTCTCAATTGAGGTTGCTTGTAGCAACCCAGCCACCAGCGGATTCTCCAAATTCAATTTTGCTATTTTTGAGTTTTTGAATGTGACGGCACAAGGGATTTGGGTCACACAATTTTTGTATACTAATATGAGTTCGCTGCTCAACTTTCGGTAACGAAGACTCCAAATGAAATCAAACGTTAGTGAATGGAAAATTTCCTAGACCTCTGACCTTTATTGTGGTCCTGTGTTGTCGTTTCTCTAGCACTAGTTAGTTTCGGCTGCACCCACGGACGCCGCGGGTTTTTGGATCAACGTGTGCTGGATACTACTTTTGCCTCAGATTACTGTGTTAGCAGCGTTTTATCTGTGTGAATTGTGCACCATTATTCTTCTTTTGGCGTATTTTCCAAGCGGTGCAAATTTGGGAGCTATTCGTTGGCTTATTGCGGAGATCTCACTGATTTGCCATACTGCCATCTCTGTCCGCCATCTTGGATTTGCTCTAGCTTGAGATGCCGTCTCAAGCTACTTGTGGTTCGTGTTCGAAAGTTGTGGGAAATAAGGCTCATGCACTTCGATGCTTCAGCTGTGATGTTTTGTTCCATATTCCGTGCATTGGCTTATCCGTTGACGTGTTTCGAAAATCGCTCGACATCCGACATCGGTTTTTTTCAAGTTATATGTGATAAATGTCGCGGTACAAGACATCAGAATACGCAGCGACCGCAAACAACTACGGAAAAATCTCTCTTTCAGATAGAAACAAACCGTTCACCACGTGGGATCAAACGCCCTCGTGAAAGTACCTCTGTCACCTCGCCTTCTACTGTCTCTCCGCGATCTGCACCACCACCAGCGTCTTCGACCCCGGCCGAACCCCAGGTTCAATGTTTCCCACCGATGGAAGACTCAGACTAAGAAGCTACGAAATGCAGCTTCACTGATCGGTCCGTGAATTTCTCAGAGCCTGCCTGTGAACTTCTGAACACCGAGGATCCATGGACCACTCAAAAGCGCAAGGGCCCACGTAATCGAGTGCAGACGTCACCTGCTGATAAACAACTACCCAATCAGTTAGGCGCCTCTAGTTCTGCTACCACAGGTTCATCACTGATTTCGCTGAGGCGTCATAATCTCATGGTCTTCCACGTACCGGAGTCAAAAGATGAAAACCCTCAGATCCGTTATGATCACGACGTTGAGTTCCTCCAGGGGCTCATCGATAGACTCTTGGATGTGGGCGAGGACAGTGTGACGATTAAACAAGTAATCCGACTTGGCCAGAAAACTAACCAGTCATGTCGACCTCTGAGGATCACTTTTGCAAATCCTAATATGCCGCAGCTCATACTGTCTCGTCTGTCAAGGCTGAAAGGCATAAAAGTTCACATCCGCCGAGATTTGGAACCCGAGGACAGGGATCGTTTGAAGACTGCGGTCATTGAGCTCAAACGCCGTACAGAGGAAGGTGAGACTGACTTACAAGTTGTAAATTTTCGGGTGATCAAGAAGGGTGTACGAACCCGTATCAACCGGTTGCTCAACCTCCAGGCACGTCCCGCAGTACCTCCCAGGACCTCCGTGTCGCATTCGCCAACGTGTGCAGCCTAATGAACAAACGTGACGAACTGTGCCGCTTCGCTGTCTCGGAGCGGCCGGACATTTTAGGACTTGCAGAGACATGCCTGAACTCCGACATCATACCCCAAGAAGTCGTGTTGTCAGGATACTCTTGTTTCCGATGTGACCGAAAATCAAAGGCTCACGGTGGTGTTCTGTTGTACATAAAATCGTCACTATCTGGCAAACTTATCAGTACCTATCGGAGCGAGGATAGTTTATGCGAGCAATTGTGGTGCACAATCCGTCTCAGGCGCGCAAAACTAATTGTGGGGGTTATCTACCGGAGCCCATTAAACCGTTGCTGCGATTGGATACCACATGTACAGAAGCACGTGAGCCGCCCTCAGTTCTTACTGATGAGGGATCTAAATTTACCTAAGATAATTTGGCCAGATGTTCGACTTCTTCCCGGTCATGGCAACGTTGAGGCTCAATTCCCTAAAATGACTATTGAAATTGGGGCAACGCAACATGTCATCCAACCGACGCGCGTAACTCCGTACTCGGCATCTTGTCTGGACCTAATGTTTACCAGCTGCGAGCAAAAGCTAAAAGAGATCAGAGTCATCGAACCTCAGGTGAACAGTGACCACTGCTCTATTGTAGCAAGCTTAGAACTGTCGTTACCATATTACAATCAACAGAAGCCGACATTTAACTATTGGAAGACGGACTTCAACGGACTCGTCCAAGCCGCAAGTCAGACTGATTGGACACTACCACATGATGCGTCACTTGAGGCGTGGTGATCATTAATAAAGGGGAAGCTTAACTCGCTCTGTACTCGGTTCGTTCCCCTTAAGTATCCAAAAATCGGACCTGTCAAACCGCATTGGTTTGATAGGGAATACAGACAGTTAGCGCGACGACGTCGTAAACTTTGGGATAGATACATCAGCTCGGGTTGTGATGAAGATTACACGGTGTACAGGAAACAGCGTAACTTATGTAACGCCGCAAAGATCAAGAAACGCCGGCAGTTCGAAGAGGAGCTAGCATCCTCGGCCACAACTGCACCCAAGCGAATATTTGCCTACTTGAAACGTCAACTGAAACCTGCGGACGACCTACCGGTCGTAGAGAGCTTAGACGGGAAAACACTCATTTCAAGCGCGGAGCGCGCGGACGCCCTGGCTACGCACTTCCTCACTGTATTTTCCAGTAAACCGGCGGCGGTTTCAGTACCGGCACAGGTTGCGCAAGTCTTGCTCGACAGCCTACGATGTAATGCAGTCGAAGTACATCAGCTACTCGTCAACCTCAATGGTGCAAAGCCCCCCGGGCCAGACGGGCTTCACCCACTAATACTCAAGTCCCTATCGATTATCATCTCACCAGTTGTGACAAACCTTTTCAATAGATCGCTCTCTGAAGGATCCGTCCCGAACGACTGGAAATGCTCGATAGTTAAACCGCTTCCCAAGGGTGGTGATCCGAGTAAAATAGAGAACTATAGACCGATCTGTTTGACTTCGGTATTATCCAAAGTTCTCGAGAAGGTTGTGAAAAAGTGTCTGCTGCCGTTCTTCGAATCGATGGACGTATTGACGCCAGCGCAACACGGCTTTACGAAAGGGCGATCCTGCATCACCAACTTGATGTACGCAAACCACCAGTGGGTTCGAGCTCTCAATGAACAGAAGGATGTTGATGTGGTGTACATCGACTTTAGTAAGACGTTTGACAGAGTAAACCACGAGGTACTCCTTCGTAAACTGAGGACATACGGAATCGGTGGCACGTTACTTCAGTGGATACAAGAGTTTATTGTGGGACGAAGGTTTAGAATACAGGTCAATGACTATCTGACAGAATGGTTCACATCGACCAGTGGCGTGCCTCAAGGAACTGTACTTGGGCCAGCATTATTTCTTATTCATATCAACGATCTTCCGCAGCAGCTCCAGTCACCATGTGTCCTGTTTGCAGATGATTTGAAAATCTGGAGGATCATTGAAAACCAGAACGACTGCGCTCGCTTCCAGCATGACTTAGAGCGACTGTCAACGTGGTCCACTGAAATGCAACTCCCTCTTAACGCAAGCAAGTCGGAGTTCATCAGTATCACCAGACGTCCAGCCACTCGATCATACACCTTGGACGGCCAGTTGCTCCATCCCAACACATCTGTCAGAGACTTAGGATTTCTCTCACGACATGATTTAAGATCACTAGAAAATACAGAGAAATTGTACCGTGCGGGACTTCGTATGCTCTGGGTATTACGACGCAGTTTCTCCACATGGTCCGAAGAAACCGTCCCTCGTCTATTCACCTCGCTCATTAGACCAATCCTTGAATACGGTGCCCCAGCTTACCATCCGATAACTCAATGGGAAACTGAAAAACTGGAGAAAATACAGCATATCGCAACTTGAATGATACCAAGTCTACGAAAGCTTCCATATGAAAAACATTGTGAAAAACTCGGACTCTACACACTATCCTATCGCCGAGTAAGAATTGATCTTATTATGACCCATCGAGTACTATACTTGAATCACTTCCCCATACTGCGGCCAATATTTCACCTGCGAGAACCCTGTAACACCCGAGGACAGCGTTACAAACTCAGGGTCCCCAGCATGAACAAAGTATCACATCAGATTTGTATCGAACGAAGAATCGTAAACTTATGGAATACACTACTAGAAGGATTAATAGAGGCCGATTCTGTGAAGTGTTTTAAAACCCGTATCGACGATTATTTTGGAAACCTGTGCTTTTGTGAAACGATGCACATACAGTGCCAAAAGAAGACATTGTATGTCCGGAAAAAATGACGCTAGTACAAATTTCTAACCGATTAACGGACCAGACACAACTGCTGATAATTCACAAGTAAATTTTGATTTTTCGTAATTCGATAGAGTTTTACAGAAACCTTTCTACTTGCTGTTAAATACAGTCTCAGTCTCAGTCTCACGCTTCAACCAAGTTCGCCAAGCTTGCATGGCGTATTCAGCGTGAAGGCGCACGTAAATGTTGTACGGCATGGGAAGTTGGATTGGTCGAAACTTCCGAATGCTGTCTATGGAGCAAATCGACATGCCAGTCAGCGCATTTCTCAGCTGCCTCCGACTGCATCGAACTCAGAAGTTCACCTTGAATAAGCACACCAAGCTCGCATTTTTGGGAAGTTGTTTGTAATATATGTGACCCAAGCTTATACACGTAGTCATGCCTATGGCACGATTGAGCAGCGTGACATTTTTCCACATTGTACGGTAGTGTATGCTAAATCTAACTTTGAAATCGTGTTGAGGTCACGCTGGAGCTTTTCCTGCTTGTTCGATTCTCGAATCCTTCGCGATAACTTCCTCAAATCCGCGAAGATTAGAAAATCAAAGGTAATCTCCCTCGACAGATCGTTTATAAAAATCAAGAATAGACGGGGTCCGAGAACCGAACCTTGCAGTACATCGCACTCCACCTTAATTGCGTCGGACAGTGATTCTCATACTCTCAGTTCCAATCGACGTTCGTGAAGGAAATTGCCTATGCAACACAGCAGTGCGTCACCATTGATATAGAGCTGAAGCTAATAGAGGAAAATTCGATGGACTTAGCGATCAAACGCTTTTGAATATCCAGGTAAATTACATCAACTCCTGCTCCACCATCAACTGCTTCAGTCCAGCTATCGCGTGCAATTATCAGGTTTTTGGTGCATGAGCGCTTTTGTTGGACACGATGCTGCTCTAATGCTATCATCTTGTGATTTTCAAGATACTGCATGAGTGAATCAGCGATGATAGACTCCATAATCCGGGAAAGCACAGTGAGCAGCGTTATGGAACTGTAATTATTTGGGTCAGTGCCACTACCTCCTTTATGAATAGGATTGATTACCCCTAGTTTCTATATTGTTGGAATTCGTTGCTCCTCTAGACAACGCTGATAGAAATAGCCAGAGGTTCCGCTAGATTACTGTATGTTGGCTGTAAAGGCCTTGGTCGAATTTTGTTGTCAACTGCAGAGCTGTGGTATCGCAGAAACAACAGTTTCTTTAACGCCGTTTCAGCAGTAAAAGGGATATTGGATAAAGCTGACGGTGGGACAATATAAACAAGGATAGCCGTTGGGTTCGATAGCATCTTGCACGTTTGTGCGTAATCCAACCGTAAGAGATCGTCTGCTTCCGTTGATGATCGCGAGCACTCGTCAGTCGAGACCAGTGTTGGAATTTACGTTAACCATTATGTAGGTCATTAACATGCCTGTATAAGAGATGGAGGCTCGTGCAGAATCGCTTCAGTAACTCCTGCCGATGCGTCACCTTATCCTCGCGTATGTAGCTCACACAGTAATTACGTTGTGGCACGTAGGTAGTCTAGATTTTTTAATTCGGGGAGTCCTTGTTAGCCCTCCATACTATGTCCCACAAGGACATGCATTGACGTGTTCTGCTCCTCAGAAATTACTTGCTTTTCTTTCGATGATGGAAGGTCTTTATAATTAGACGCCTGCGCTACCAGTGTGCTAAATGTCCTTGTGAAAGTGTCCCAGATGATTTCTGGAGGAAATTCAAGTAAGATGGTTCAAGTTGTTTCTGTAACTGGCGCGGATGACACGTTGTAGTTCGTGACCGTATACACTTCAATTCCTCTTCCTCAAGATATTCAACATAAAATACATAGTTAAACAGAGAGGTGACATGGTCACTGCGACCCAGTGGTGTGATTGTAATTATTCCGTCGACCATGAGTTCGTTTTTAGTAAACACAAAACTATGTATCGACAGCTTTTGACCAGTTCGAAATCTGTTGGGAGAGGTCACATGTTGTATGGAGGATAGCTAGAAATCACCTATTGTAAACAGACTCTTAACTGCATGCTACCTGTCGCCGCTATTTCCTGATCGTACACAATAAAGTCTCCTGCGCTGGGAATGTGACTGTATTTCTTGCTCAAAGCGACCTGAAGAACATAGTTTAGTTAGCAATCCATTTCATACATAGAGTTTGGTGGATGGGAAACCACAGCTATAATACGTGTGTTTTTGTTCCTCTGCCATAGCCGACACCAAAGCCAATTTGGGGCACAAATATACGGATGGTCAATAAGTTCACATCGGAGATTAGGCTTGTAATACAGAAATACGCCACCATCTCGTCCACCTCTATCCTTCCAAAGCAGCGACATACCAGGTACATTGACCTCTCAAGGCTTATCCAGGTCTCCGTACTCATAAAATATCATGCGGTTGTGGCGCCAGGCGTTCTTTAAGTTCGGCCAACTTACTAAAATACCTTGAAAGTTAGTATACGTACAGAATGTTTTGCTGTTAAGAATGCGTCGGTGGACAACAAATCCGTGTTCAGTTTTAAGCTGACCATTCGTCGGTCGGCCACTAATCGTTTTTGCGTGGGTCTTTGGTTCTTGAATTTCAGTCAGGATGCATGGTAGCCTGGAGTAATCCAGATCTAGAGGTTCTCTCGTAGGTCACCCTCTCCTATCACGCTGCAGGATTGTGGAGGCAAATAATTTTTGAGATAGCAGTTACCAAATAAATTCTGCCGACTAGTGACCGTGTGCCTGCTATCTTTAGCCTAATATCGGTAGTGACCCGGACCGATGCCTCAGCTAGCTATCCAATAAGACTTCTGTTGCTGCTTCGGGGTGTAGTGCGAATTTCACTATTTTTTATAACGATGCCCTTGTAAATCGGTGAAGACAAAATTGTCGTCTAAGCTTTGCAATAATGTCGTTCAGATGGAGTTCTTCTCGGATGTAGCACAGATGCTCACGTTCAGCACTTTTCTCTTCGTGAACAGAGGAACACGATAGTTCAGGAACATCGTGAACAAATAAGGTTTTCTTGCTTGTGTGCGTAGAACGACGGTCGTGCTTTGCTTTCTGCTTTAATAAGCCTAGCCAAGGAATGTATGTTAGTATTCGTACCTCGCTCAATGAGTAGGGAAGACCAAACAGCTGGGAGTAGGAGTATCTCTGTCCACTCCGTAGAAGAATCTCGAATGCCCTATCCTGTGACACCTTCATCCCGTTTAATGATACTCTGGCTGTGATAATCTAGCATTTACCCAACTTGTCCTTGACCCAAAACCTTCGTCTACCCGGCTCACTGCACATTAGCTTACGGATCCTGAAATAAGTACGTTTATTTTTCACTTTGAGAATGTGGATGGAGTACATTCAATCACGTTTCACATAGTAACGCCCGAGTTGTTATCGGTGTTCTTGGAATTTTGCAATATATCAACTGGGCTTAACACTCTTCACCGCATGTGACCTGACAATATTGCAGTTGTTGTGAATGAAAGTCACACATTGAAACCATTTGGTTTGATGGGCCTACTGCTTTGTTCCTACTTGTACGCATTGGCATATGATGCCATCACTGTGTGCAACGTGCGGATTCTCACACCCACAGCTCATGCTATCCCCCTTCTTTCAAATTGGTCCTGTGTAAGCCTGTTTAAACCCACAGTGCACTGAGACGGGTTAATTCACACATGGGTCTTGAAGCCATACTTGTTGGCTATTTTTGTCTCTTGCCGTTGTTGAAGCGTCTGTGCCGGAAGAACAGATTATTGAGGTATTGTATATTTGTTGCTTTTAATTGATTGCGAATAGCACCGTATTCTAGATCAGGTCTTGTATTGTTGATCTCGGTGGAAACAGGTTAACTCAAGACTTCTAATCGGATTGTCTCTTACAGTACTTAATATAGGTTCCTGCTGGAGAGTGAAGTTTTGAGTGCGTTGCACAGAAACGGTACTCAGTATAGGCTTCCTCGCTTTGGAGGGAAGACTTGAGTGTCGTGCTCAACAAAGGCCAGTCGTAACAATCTCTTGAGACAAACTACTCAACAGTATTTCTCCTGTTGAAGTGAAGTTTTAAATTTGGAATACAATATGCAACTTTTCTTGATTGATCAACTTGGATCATGCCGTTCCAGAAAAATGGCCTTGGAAACTCCGAGAAATTTGTGAATCCCAGCAACGCACTGGTCGTTATCATGAGGTCACGAGGAAGTTTGCTAGCCCTAGTCAGATTGATGCATTTCTCATTTATAAGATTGCCGAATTAAAAACGGATTAGTTGCTATCTGTAGTGTACCGGAAAACAAGCTCTTTCAGCATTTTGTAACATTGGATTTTACGGTTGTTTTAACCTTCGAAACGTCCACTTGTGTTACTGACTGCACGTCCGTTGACACAAACCGTTTTGGTGAGTACCTCGCTGCACGTTTTCTCGCTCTGTCTGATTCGCTTCCTATTCTTGTAGCCTGTACAATATACGTTGGGTTCAGTCGCCTCCGACTTCTATACTGTCCCATATTTGACACATCTAACGTGTCATTGCTTACCGACTAGTATACTAGGCTCCGCCCTACAATTGGTGACCCCCTGTCAGGAACACGCCGCCCGCCATTTTGCATTTTCATTCTGGTGAGCTCGTTCCAGTGATTTTGTGATTCATTATTTGTGATCATATTGTTTTCTCACCTACCACATATTTTATCTGCTTTTTGCAATGGATTATCTAGAGGATAAGCCGTCTCCATGCGCGGTTAACGCCGTTCAGCCTGTCATGGTCAATTCTGTTGCCTTAGCCCCTCCCCCTTTTTGGGAGAATGATCCATTAGTATGGTTTTTGCACCTAGAATCCGTATTTTATATTCGTAAGATTTCTTCTGCTCTCGCCATGTATAATCAGCTAATATCTTGCCTTCCTCAGAGTATATCTTCGCAGGTGAGAGACATCATACTTTGCCCCTCTCTAGTAATGAAATACGAGACTCTTAAACAGGCTATTATTCAGCGAATCACGCCTTCTGACAAGGTCCGTCTGCAGCAACTATTTAGTGATCTGCAACTAGGAGATAGGATGCCCTCATCCTTGTTGCGTGAAATGCAACAGCTCATCGGCACGTCCAACTTGGACGTAGGGATTCTCCGCGAGCTGTGGATGCAACACCTTCCTGAAAGCACTCAGGCTATTCTTGCAGTAGCAACTGACTTGCCAATCACAGCAATTGCAGATCTAGCAGACCGCGTCATCGAACGGCACCAGCCAGAGACTGAACCCAAAGCACCTAAGCAGCTTTGCGCTGGCGCAGCCACGACAGGCGCGACTAGCCCGCAGTCGGCAATAGACGCATTATCCTTGCAGACAGCGTGGCTTCAGCACCAGATCGAGGAACTCACCTTAAAACGTGAGCACCGAAACCGCTCTGGATCATCGCGCCGTCGCACAAAAGTTGATGCCTCAGGTTACTGCTTTTACCACTCGCGTTTCGGTACTAAAGCCCGTAAGTGCGTACAGCCATGTAGCTACTCCGCTATAGATGATCCGCCACGTCGGCCTGTAATGGCCACGAACGTCGGCAAAGCTAAAAGTCGTCTCATCTACATTAGAGATTATGACTCCGATACCTAGTTCTTAGTTGATACCGGGGCGGAAGTCAGCGTCATTCCCCCTATGCCAGCTGACCCTACCGCTTCTCTGTCGACAAGCCTCAGTGCCGCCAATGGCACACCAATAGCCACCTATGGTCATCCGTCACTTACCCTAAAACTAGGTCTACGGCGCACGTTCCGCTGGGTATTCACTGTCGCTGCAGTCCCCTTTGCCATCATCGGCATTGACTTTCTCAGGCATTTCGACCTCTTGGTCGATGCGAAACACCAGATGATAGTGGACACTGCAACAAAACTCAGTGTACGTGGCATCACCGCCGATGTCACATTTATATCCCCTGTCTATGCGTTTCCCCAGACCTCGCCAGACTACGCTAATCTCTTTTCTCCGTATCCCAAACTCTTTCAGCCAATGAACGCAGCTTTGCCCGTGGCAGCTCAAGTCACGCACCACATACGGACGAATGGCCCACCTGTGTCATGCCGTCCACGCCGACTATCGCCTGAGAAACTAAAGGTAGCTAGGGCGGAGTTTGAGCACATGCTTGAACTTGGAATAATCCGCCCTTCCGACAGCCCTTGGTCCTCGCCCCTGCAGATGGTCCCCAAGAAATCTGGTGACTGGCGTCCTTGCGGTGATTACCGCGCACTCAATCGCCTAACCGTCCCAGATAGGTATCCCATCCCACACATGCAGGACCTAACCGCATGCCTCACAGGTAAGACGATCTTCAGCAAGATCGATCTGGTTCGCGCCTATCACCAGATATCTGTGGAAGACAATGACATTCCTAAAACAACCGTAATCACTCCTTTCGGTTTGTTTGAATTTTTAAGAATGCCATTTGGACTATGCAACGCCGCACAAACCTTCCAACGCTTCTTCCACGATGTAACTCGTGGCCCAGACTTCGCCTATTCCTACCTCGATGATATTTTAGTAGCCAGTTCATCGGAACAAGAGCACCTCGAGCATCTTCGAACTCTCTTCCAGCGATTGACCCAACACGGTGTAACCGTCAACCCGACTAAGTGCGAACTCGGCATATCAACGGTAGAATTCCTAGGCCACCTCGTTTCATCGTCTGGTATCGACGTCCTTCCTGATAAGATCCAGGCAATCAAGGACTTCCCAGCTCCGACTTCGTTCAAGCACCTCCGTCGATTTTGTGGTTTGGTCAACTATTATCGACGCTTCATTCCGCGCTGCGCTCATCTCATGCAGCCACTGACTGACTTACTCAGAGGAAATGAACGTAATTTCGCTTTCCCTGACACAGCACAGACAGCATTCGCCGAGCTCAAGGATGCTATCTCCAACATAGCCCTCCTCGCTCATTCCGAATCGACTGCACCTCTTTCTATTACGACTGATGCCTCAGACGTCGCGGTAGGAGCCGTCCTCCAACAACACGTTGGTGGGCAATGGCAACCCCTTGGGTTCTTCTCCAAGCGCCTGCAGCCAGCGGAATCCCGCTACAGCACGTTTGGCAGAGAACTGCTGGCCATTTACCTAGCGATACGTCACTTTCGGCACACACTTGAAGGTCGCGCTTTCACGGTCTACACTGACCACAAGCCCCTTATCTTTGCCTTCAACTCTGCTAGCGACAAATACTCACCACGGGAAATAAGGCACCTAGACTTCGTCACGCAGTTCACTGCTGACATACGTCATGTCTCAGGTGTCGACAATTCCGTCGCCGACGCTCTCACGCGTCAACCTCACTCTGCAGTCTTTGCCTACCGTCGACCTTGCCGCCATGGCATCGGCTCAGGCTCAAGACGAAGATATACAACGCACTCTGCAGTCCACTTCGCTGCATGTGCAACCTGTTCCTCTCCAAACCACGGAAGGAACCATTCTTTGTGACACTTCCACAGGTTGTCCTAGACCTCTCGTGCCCGTCTCCTTCAGACGCACAGTCTTTGACGCACTGCACTCACTATCACATCCCGGTATCCGTGCATCTTTGAAACTGGTCACCGAACGTTTCGTTTGGCCACGCGTAAACAAAGATGTTCGTATCTGGGCTCGCGCCTGCCTTCAATGCCAGCGCTCCAAAGTACATCGTCACATCCGTAGTCATCTTGGTTCATTTCCTGCCCCGGACTCTCGGTTCTCGCATGTACACTTAGACCTGGTAGGTCCATTGCCTCCTTCACGCGGATTCGTATACATTCTTACATGTGTCGACCGCTTCACCAGATGGCCAGAAGCCATCCCCGTAACAGACTGCACAGCTGAGACTGTTATCTGGGCCTTCTTGGACCGGTGGGTCTCGCACTACGGATGCCCATCCACCATCACAACTGACCGAGGAACGCCTTTCGAATCTTCACAATTCGATACGCTCTGCAACTTTTAGGCTGTCGCCGCATTCATACCACAGCGTATCACCCAGCAGCCAACTTGTTAGTTGAACGTTTCCATGGACAGCTTAAAGCCTCGCTCTGCGCCTCCTCCGACCCTAGCTGGAGCGAAAACATTTCGCTCGTTCTCTTAGGCATTCGCAGCAGCATCAAAACTGATTTGCAATGTGCACCAGCACAGCTGGTTTACGGCACGACGCTCAAGTTACCAGGAGAATTCGTTTCACCTCCCGCATCGTCGGGTATGCCTCCGTCTAACTTTGCGTCCTCCCTAGCTCAACGCATGCGTTCACTACGCCCGACCCCGCCCCGTGAACAGACTAGAGATGTGCAAATGCACAGCGGACTCTCTACTTGCACTCACGTCTTCCTCCGCACTGACGCAGTGCGGCGCCCTCTCCAGCCTCCCTACACTGGCCCTTTCAGAGTTCTGCAACGGACTGCGAAGCATTTTACTTTAGACCAGCATGGTCACCGAACAACGGTGTCCATCGACCGCCTCAAAGTGGCTTTCTTTGACGAGACACTTGCAGCACATCCTGATGCTCTCGCACAAGCACCCGCACCTGTGGTGACTTCGCGAGCACTGGATAGCCCGGAACCCTCCGTACCCCTTAACCCGCAACCTATCCCGCCGCAACTTCAGGCAACCGACTGACGCGGTAGACAGGTTAAACGGCCGGTACGTTTTTCAGATTTTGTAAACGTTTCCTATTTCCATTAACGCGCCTTTTTCGTCTTTAGTGGTTATCCTGCGTCTCATCCACAAACGTTTTGCAAAATCGACAAAAAGACCCAAAACATTTTGAAAACCTAAAAAGCGTATTTGCTTTTATCATGAATGTTATGTTCCCTCTCCGGCGCCAAGCCACTCCTCCGACCCTTGCCCACCCCCTCTGAGTTCTACGTTCCAGAAACTCAACCGCCGGAACTGCCCAGGTAACCCTCGAGTGACTCGCCAACCGGCTCAACGCAACCCTGGAGTGACTCGCCAGCCGTCCCAAAGCCCTCGACTGCAGACACCCACAAACGGATTATTCCCCAAACGCCGCCTAGGCATTGCCAAGGAGGACGCCGGATTTCTCTGTGGGACGAGGACGCCTGGAATTTTTCGTGGGATGAGGACCGTGGACTAAAGTGCGGTGGGGGAGTGACACCTCCCAAGCACACCGTCGAGTCTGCAGCAAAGGGAACGTCCTGTCGGCCTTTTTTCTGGACTAGCCAGTTTTTTTGCAGTCCTACCAGCCCGACCCGACAGCTCATCGATGATACACTCTGGTCCACACGATCGTCATAAATAATAGCTAACAAAAGCCTGGGCCCAGCGAAATCTGCTACACACCCCACTTTGGAAGCCCTTACCCAAGCCCCTGCAAATATTCGCATCCACCCTCACCTTCCGTTTTCCCCCACTAACAGCTCTATCGAAGGCTTCCATCCTTCAGCCTTCTAGGGGGAGGCTCTTGTAGTGTACCGGAAAACAAGCTCTTTCAGCATTTTGTAACATTGGATTTTACGGTTGTTTTAACCTTCGAAACGTCCACTTGTGTTACTGACTGCATGTCCGTTGACACAAACCGTTTTGGTGAGTACCTCGCTGCGCGTTTCTCGCTCTGTCTGATTCGCTTCCTATTCTTGTAGCCTGTACAATATACGTTGGGTTCAGTCGCCTCCGACTTCTATACTGTCCCATATTTGACACATCTAACGTGTCATTGCTTACCGACTAGTATCCCAAGCTCCGCCCAACATCTCCATGTTAAGAGTAGAGAGGGAGATAAAATTACTTCATGCAGAGAATGAAGTAAAGTTTGCTAAGTTGCGGTTGGAATTGAAACGGGATCATAAAGCATTCCATCACAAATTGGAACAATCAGGGAATAGTTTGCATTTTAGACGTCTTACGGATGATTCCACTCATGATATAACTACCCGGTTCCATGTGTCCGGGCAAATTAAGCAACTGCGTAATTTTGGCACATAGTTTGATATTCCCACTCAAGTAGGCTTGTCGAATGTGCACGCTCCTGAAAAAGAATTCACACCTCTTCGGAGTGGTGTTCATAATCACGGTGAAAACTTGAGCTGCATGTCCTCTACATCTCGACTACTGTGAACACCATAGACTCATTCCAGCAGGTGTCTGCGGCTGCTAGGTATTTGTTCCATGTTAGTCCTTTCTAGGAAGCTGGCGAGCATGAACAGATGAACAATGGTAATGGAACAATGGTTTATTACTGGTAAAATAGCATCGCTTAACAAGTCCCGTAGTATGGAAATTATTGCGAAAATCAATTGCATGATAAAGTGAAAAGCGTTGTGGTGGACTCACCATAGACTTATGTGGAATAGCGGAGATGTTCGCGTATTAAATGTATAAATCCATAAATCCACTGGTTAGGCGTTTCGCAAGACACGTTTTGATTGCGTTTTGTTGCCCCTGGATAACAAGTCATGAAATGAAATGTAAGTAATACAATGAAACATCAACACGTTTTATAAATATCGCCAAATTGGGAGCAGAGACGACATAATTAGGGTGGGCGTTCCAAGACTGGCACACGCGGAGGGAAAAGAAATGTTTAGGGCATTCAAGCCTGCTATACTGAATTGACAGTTTCAGAGGGTGATCTCTTAGTTTAGCGTTGTGGTTCAATTCCAGCAGCGGACGGCAAGTGTAGTTTGGGTTCTTCTGAATCTGGTAAACCATTATGAGATCCCCCCAGCAAAAGCCGATATCGAGTGCTGTACATTCTTAGAGATTTCAGTCTAAGCTGATAGGGCATAAGAAAGAGGTCCTTGACGTTCTTGGTTGCCCTTCGTTGAGGAGTCTCGAGAGCAACGAGATCCTGTTTCTGCCACGGCTGCCACGCCTGAATAGCATATTCCACGTGAGGTCGCACGAGGCCTTAAGCATTTGGAGAAAGATTGAGGGTTCAAACCGACAAATGGATATACGAAGAAGGCCGAAGTGTTGATTGCCAGCTCTCGCCGCCTTCTCTGCTTGTTTTGAGCACCCGAGATCTTCCTGTACCAATACACCTAGGTCACACTCCTGAGATACCTTCTCCAAGCTGTGGTCTCCAAGCTTGTAAGCGCTCACCAGCTGGTGACGCAGATGTATTACTTTGCACATAGCCATGTTCCATTGAAGCATGTTCCTCTTTGACCATTCGTAAACGCAATCTAGGTCATGTTGGAGCAGATCGTGATCTGGCTTCTTACTAATCGGCCGCCATACCTTGACGTCATCGGCGAAAAGCAGAAACTGGGGGAGATAACTGATGCTAGGTCGTTGATAAACACCAGGAATAAGCGCGGTCCCAGCATTGTGCCTTGTGGTATACCAGATTCCACCACAATTGGGTTAGAGAATGGTCCACTAATACGTACTTGAAGCTTCCGTTGGTGAAGGAAACTGCCAATCCAACCAAGTACAGGATCACCGATTCCGTATCTCAGTAGTCGTTGAAGTAGGATGCGGTGATCAAGGCGGTCGAAAGCTTAGGAGAATTCCAGATGGAGGACGTCGACTCCGACCCCATCATCGACCACTTACGTCTAACTACCTCGTGCAATAAGTAGGTTGGTGGTGCGTGACCGGTGTTGACGGAAGCCATGTTGTTCTGGTACCAAGATGTTGCATTTTTCCAGCTAGTCCATTAAAGCCTCAGCGACGACTGCTTCCATCACGTTCATGAGCACAGGAAGGAAAGACGCTGGACGATAGTTTGCAGGATCGGAACGGCTACCGCCTTTAAAGATAGGGGTGATAATGCCACACTTTCACATAGTGTGGACTTGTTGCCCATCAAATCACCTTTGAAAGAATTGTGACAGTGGTTCAGGTACCTGGTTAGCCACAGCCTTCAGTGCCATCGGGCGGATGTTGTCTGCTCCCGGAGAACTATGCTCACGCAGTGAGAGTAACTTCCTTAAAACAATTGATGGGTTGAAAATTACATTTGTGGACACTGGGGTCGGTATTGTGCATGATGTTGTGGGACAAGTAGAGGTTGCGAGTACGAAAATTGGGACGTATTGCAGCCGCAGGGCATTAGCTGCTTCTTCGGCGCTTTTTACTCTACTGCCTATCGTGAAAAGTGGAGGGATTCCATGCTTCGCTTTACGAAGCTTATTGACATGCCTATATAGTAGTTTGTTGTTTGTCATGAGTTCTTTTGGCTACGCACTGTTGATAAGTTCCTTTGTCCTCACGGACAAGTGCAGTGCAATGGTTGCGATGGGTCAGGAAATTGCCCCAAGTCTCTGAGTCGCGGCTAATCTTGTAAGCATGCCATGCTGCATTCCTTATGGCCAGGCATGTTCGAGTCCTGCTCCTTAGAATTTAAGGCATTGAAGGCATTGCGGGACGAAGGGGCTTGGTCTCTGATGCTCTGTTGACGATGTCACTGAATCTATTAACGAACTCTGCCCAAACGTTGTCAATGGGGACTTTTGTTTGAGAATTGCCAAGCAGCTGCGTCGGCGAGTTCTTTTAATACGTAGTAGCGTGTGATTGTACAAGTTAGTTCCGAGTGTTCAGATGGATACTCTACACAAAACACATAGTTAAACGTTATTACTACATGGTCACTGTGACCTAATGGACTATGCATCACTCCAAACTGTTGAATTGACACTTAGTGACATGTCGCCAACGCAGGTCAGTTGGGCCATCATGCTCACCAGGCCCTGACAACATCCCTCCAATACTGGTAAAGCAGGGAGGTCCAGACATCCCCTGGTTTTTGCTTAATGTATTTACACTTTCCATGCTTAATGGGGAGTATCCTATACACTGGAAACAATCAACTATAATACCAAAACACAAAAGCGGATCACCGCAAGATGTAAAAAATTACCGCCCAACCCACCACACATCTATTATCTCCAGAATCATGGAGAGGATAGTTAAAGAACGCATAATAGAATATATAAGTTCTATGAGCCTTCTCAGTAAACATCAGCACGGATTTTTGTAAGGTAGGTCGTGCATTACCTGTCAGTTAGATTACCTTGATTATGTGACTAGAGCAAGAGACGCCGAAAGTATATTTCTTGACATCCAAAAGGCTTTTGACCGTGCCCCACACAATTTATTGTTGCTGAAGCTTATGTCCTATGGTATCACAAATTCGCTTCTAGATTGGTTTTCTTCCTACCTCGAGGGTAGAAAGCAAGTAGTCAAAATCAGTAACTATACATCTGAAGCCACTACAATCTCTAGTGGAGTGATTCAAGGTAGCGTGCTAGGCCCGCTACTATTCTTAATCTATTTCAACGATCTCCTCGATGAAATCTCGTATGGGAAGCCGTTACTTTTCGCTGATGATGTAAAAATTGTGTATTGTTCCGCTCCTGGGCAATGTGGTCCTAACTGAGCCTATATTCAGTCCGACTTGTCCGCATTGGAGCTCTGGAGTAACTCATGGAAATTGCACTTTGCCACTGACAAGAGTAATCTATTGTACCACGGCTGTGACCCTTCTCTGAACATCCTTACATTAAACGATGCCCCTATTCCTGTGTGCGGCGCAGTCCGAGACCTAGATCTAAGATATTCTGCCTCGTTTATTTTTTAGAGCATGTAATATTCTTGTAGGCTTCTGCCAGAAAAGTGATCGCCTATATAAGTCGAACTCTTATTTTGAGGGATTCCAGGCTTCAAGCCTTTAAAACATGTGTTAGGCCGAAGTTTGAGTACTGTATGGTAGTGCATAGTAATCTGAGAAAAGTGGATATTATAGCACTAGAAAATATTCAACGATCATTCACAAAATGGTTTTTGAACATGCCTAATACTATGACATACCATGAGCGTTGCGAGGCGCTTAATCTGGAACCGCTACGGCTACGCAGACCTGAACTTAATCTGTGCCTTCTATACCGCTTACTATTCGGGTTAAGCTTCACTGCTCAGCCACAACTCAAGTTTCAGACTGGTATGCGCTATGAACTAAGAAACAGCGAGCGCACGGTAAAAAAAACCAAAGTCTCGTACAAAGCTCCGCTCAAATGTTTTCTCTTTAAAATATGCGTTAATATGGAACAAACTTCCATCGAGTGTTAGAAACTGCACTACCTATCCACAATTCAGACGCATGATTAATATTCACCTGACTGTTGCAAATATCTGGTCAACACTAAGCCAAACGGTGACTCTAGATGATTTGTATGAGAAAGGTCCTGGATACATATGAAAGTCTCTAAATCCTCTATTCGTTTCAATAATATAATATTACCTACATATAGTTGAATTCTTGAGTATATATTTTAGAACGACCTATAAATCCGTCTAACCAATTCTGTTTTCTCCTTTGACGCACTGGTTCGTAGATGCACTACGCCTTTCAAGCTGATGTCTCTGTACCATCGTCGTCACTCGCCAAGATTTTCCATCAAATTGTGACTGGCCTATCGGCAAGCGCTTATACTCATCATTATGTTTTATAATTCCTCATACTTTATCTTCTTCTTTGTTTCACCGTTGGTCATGACTGGGCTGATCTCTTGTGGTGACGGATTACAGCTTCCAAAATAAAAAGTATACCCATGCAAATCATATTACTACTGACTCGCTGGCTTAAAACAAAATAGTGCCATAATTGATTGATCCGCATGACAGAACGGACTGAGGATTCATCGCCTATAATGTACGCATAAAACAGCCCAAATAAAAAGACATTTGATACCTAGTTCTGTATTATTTTACTTGAACTTTCTGTGTAATCCACATCTATTATTGTTCCTAGTTTCTTTATCTCTCTACCTTTTTTCAAACTGCTAATCAATCAAAAACCCATATGGGAACCACTGACCAATAGTCGAATAATCAACTATATTATGCGATCTAGTTTTACATGTTGATAAGACCACCCAATCGGTCTGTGCCTCGCATTGCTGAGGAATAAAAACGTTTATTTATTTATTTATTTAATAACTTGTCAACCATGAGTCCTTCATTCTTGAGCACAAGGTCCAGTATGGACGGTTTGTTTGCTGTCCTGAACCTAGTGGGCGTGGTGACATGATTGTACAAAGGAATAGTAGCGACCAGTTCATGCAAGTCTGCTTTGAACTGCTCACTGGGCGATGCCGAAACCTCCAGATTGTGTAGATTGAAGTCCCCGGAGATGAGAATGTGACTGTACCTAGTGCGTGTTACTCTGTTCAGGCCACGGATCAAGCGCGAATAAATTTCCGGAGTGGACGTTGGGGGGCGATAAATGATAGCTACGAGACATACGCCGTTGTGTCTTAGTCGGAGACGGCACCACAGTCAGTCGGTAACGTGTGTTTCCAGATCATTAACTATTGTACATTGTAGATCGCTGCGGTAATAGAGTAGGACCCCCACCTCTTCTGCTGGGGCGGTCGTTCCGGATGATTGACATTCTGGCTATCTCAATCTCAGCATCAGTCACCTCTTGGTGTAACCAAATTTCGGTAATAGAAGTTAGGTCCCAAGCATTTGCAACCTGACATAGTCGAAGTTCGGTAATTTCACTGAGGAGCCCTTGGGCGTTAGTGTACATACATGAAAGTTTCTCAGATTTAAGCAATGTTTCGGAGGTTCTACAACTCATATGTGAGCTTTCGCCGACCGGCGACCAATCGTTTTTTCGTTATATAGTACTTGGTGAAGGGTTTAACGTCTTATTGATCGTCCCTGTTTTTAGTCCCGTGTCTAATCTTCGACGTACAGTGTAAGGTGTCTGCCTGGTCAATAGCATCTTTTACAGGTTGTATGGGTACATTCGGCACACTACTGGTGCATTGTTCTTCCATAAATCCTAACGCGTTTGGTTCTTTTAGTGACAAATCATCTCTAGGATGCATATCGCTGATTATCTTCAGCCAAACCTCAGATGATAGCCTGCAACGGAACATGTACCAGCTTATTAGCATCCGTGCTACCATATGTTTTGCTTGAAGGACCACATTAAACGCTCTCGGGCCACTTCCTTTGTAGTTCGATGAGGTACGCAGTCTTGACACGGATTTCGCTAACATATCATCCAAGCAGTGTGTTTCACTAGTATAGCACCACTGTTCTTTATCATGGGTTGTTATTTCATGCTCATCACATGCTTCAGTTTCAGGAACCCCGTGAAGAAGTATGGTTCTGGTTGAAGTTTTCTTCTGGTAGTCCTCTAAGTTACGGTTAACTCGATAACGCTCGCCCCATGAGATATCTGGAAAGATACGGATGGAGCAGCGTTCATTTCTGAGACTATCTGTCGACAGTAGTACTGATGCCACTTCAGCGATGGAGTTCAGCACAACGCGCAGAAGTCTTGGCTCACCGAAATGTTTGGAGTTGGGGTGTCGTGTAATACGCACTACGTGTGCAGGTTTCAGTACAACTCCGATTAGATTACTAATAATGTCCCACTGGTTGAGGTCATCCAACTGCCTGCCTCTTATCGATGTCGACTTTGATTCTGGGATATTGGAGCACAGTACGCTCAGTACAAGTAGTTGTTTCTTTAGACCTCTCGACATGTCGCGGTTAGTGATTGAAGTACTCGGAGGTGTGCCGCAGGAAACCGATGGTGCTTGCACTTGGAAAACTCCGCTACACTCCTCAGTTTCCGATCCAGTTGGGGGTCATTTTAATTTTAAATGACGGCTCTTCATGGAGGCAACCGTAACCCAAGTTTCGCTCGTACCGGCTTGCTCTTTTGCTACACACTCCGTCAGGAGTTTGGAAGTAGCCTTTCGTGTAGTTACTCCGATCGAACTGGGAACCGCTTTAGTCAAATGTAAGCTACGTGTGGTATTGGGACAGCTGTTGAGGTTCTGGACTCTAGGTGTCGTGTTACTTACGGTGTTATTAACAGTTCTTCGCGGGATAGGAGCAGTAACCAAGGGGGAGGATCGGGTTGCACAGTCCGCTATGCTTACCCCAACCGTAGTGATTTTGGTGGTCACCATTTCCTCAAACCTGGCTAGTAGCTGGTCATACTTCTGAGATAATAGGAGCACGCATTTTATCAGTGGGATCGATGTGCATTCTACACAGAAACATAGCGAGTCTGATTTGTTTAATAACTTGGCCTGACTAGGTTTAACTCGGAGGCATCTCGCATGGAAGAACTTGCAACCGTTACGGCACAAAATGCCCTCCCCCTTAACAAGTTTGGAACATGATCCACATAGGTCTTTAGTCGGTGGCGCACTGGTCTTGTTGAGCAAATGTTACGAACCATTTGAATGACTCACCCTCTATGGTAAAATTTCGTTCTGTTATTGGCGTTGTCGGTAAGGTCCCAGTATTCACGTTGCAGTTGTGTGCTTGTAGACTGTCCTCTCTGGCCTGCCAGTCGAATGTGTCAGCTTGAACGTGGGGCAGAATACATGAAAGTGTGATTGAGAACTCTCGTGATCAGGTCTACGGATCGCGCCGGGTGAATTTGCTTTGAGACTTGTAGCTGCCCCAAGCGATGTTGGATTTGAACGAGTGACAGTTCGTTCGAAAACCGTTGAAATGGTCTATCGAGTGAGATCAAACAATGTCTCCGATGGTTGGAGTTAGGCAACTTTTGGCGCTTGGATATCTGCGAAACACTGCTCGGAATTTAGAAATCAGAGTAAATGTAAGATGCACTGGAGTATACTCGGGAAACCGGTATCACGAAGTAGAGCTTATAAAAACACGGCGAATAAGTGTGGATCCAAAGGCGGGCGACAAAATGTTGCTGAACCACAGTCAAAAAACCACGAGTGCACAAGTGAGCGATTTGCACGCAACTTCTCTCCAGGTCAAACCTCGATGTCAGTTGTGATAAGTGAAGGTGAGGCGATGACATGTGTGGCACCTCCAGACACCACCCAGTGTCATGATGCTGTACCATGTACTGGTGGTGTCCAATGTTCCTATTTCCCCGACACATTGTTTGACTTTGCGGCGAATGATATGCAACGACACATTGGTGAATTAACTTATCTGAACTCCGGTCTTTCATTTATGTACCTTTGCGGGAAATCGGAAGCTGTTACTTGTTTCTCAGTATATTATCACTAATCCAGCACATGCTGTTAATATAGGTGCTCTTCATGCGCGTGACACGCCCGCGCGTAATCGCCTTCATGAAGATGAGGAGACCCAAGGCTGTTCAGTCTCAAATAAGATTCTGTAGACATTTCATGGTTCTAAATGTTCTCTGTTATCTGCAACTCTAAAAACAAATGCCGAATAGTTAAATGAATTGTTTTGCGATTCAGGTGAAAATGAGATTCGTGTTGCTTTAACTGACCTTGATACAAATATGTCTGTGAGTGTGTTACTGTACTTTACTGGCTTGGTAAGACGTTGCTGTAATGGTAGTGATATCAAGACAAGCCAGTTGTCCGATAATGTCGAGGCGTCTTCTGATACGATAGTTGCAATGATCCTACTTGAACAAGTATTGCAGTGGATCATTACGATACATGTCGCGCCCGCTGAAATTGCAAGATCCTAGTATCATCGGATAAGGGGGAATAAAATCTTTTGGCGTACTGAAGATCCATCCTCTTAAACAAAGCCATATGGGATGAGATTCTTTAAGTTCAATTGTTAGCAGAGCCACTAAATCCGGGAGAGAACTTACAGACTCGGTAATACTTGCTCCATCTTATGTGCCATATCTCAAAGTGCTAGTTTCAGTATCCTACTATGATACTGTGAATATCGTCTAATTTGCTAGTTGTAATCGTTGCTTCTTCAGCCGTCATATTGCATGCTTATGGATGGGATGTCATTATGTCAGCGCATGTTGCGACACTAGATACTCGACTGCATCACCTTGGGTGTACCGACATTAGTGTAACGCGTATATTTGGTTGCCAGGTTTCGGCTTGTAAAATACCGTTTGGCTTTGCGAACGAGCATCGTATAAGTCGCGGCGTTGAGTATTTTGTGCTTACTTCAAATTATTGCGACACCTAGTGGATACAATTGGGCTTATATAGTTGATGTAATGAATGCAGTATTTCGCTAGGTACGTTCCTCGAAGCTACTTTTCATTTGTTTGTGTTTGGAATTCAGAGTAACTGTAATTTTTATGGTCATACAAGCAGTACGGTCAGAATTCCAATGCACACTGTCTCCTTGGAGAGGCTGCTAACTGCTGATCCAACATTTGACGACCAAGTCCGAAGAAAGTTGACCGGTAATGATCTTTGCATCATGCAGCTGTTGGTCGATTATGTCGTTTTTGCCTTTAGATCACAGAGCCCTCCTAATCAACCAGGGTCTTCTGTGGATTTTGGCAAGGGTTAGATCCCATGCTCAATCAATTGACGAAGGGGCCAGTACAAACTGAGACATGTAAACCTTTGGTCCAGACAACGCCTGTTCAATCATAATGCCCCTATTTTTGCATCACCGAGCTCTCTCACTGGATTTGTTTGCGCCGGTAGTGACAATCAAAACAGGAACGGCCATCGAATCTGCTTGCTTCTAATTGCAACAATAGAACGTAATAACCCATACCGACTTGTTTCGCTCGATCCTTTTATTTTTCTTGGTGTGCCTGATTATTTGACTAGTCCTGCCGAATACCCCTTTGCTGTGACTTTACCGTAATCATTTCAAGCTTGCAGAAAATATTGAGGTTGTTTAGTATTCGGGCAGATGAACTCATGATTTCACCAATGAAGCTGAATGATTGCAAGTGGTTCAAGCTTGAGATTTGAGATTTATTTAGAGGAACGATTTGTCGATAGGGGTCAGCCCCAGCTGTTTTCTTTCCGCAGGTGAGAGATTAGTTTTCGACCCTGCCTCTTCAGAGAGGAACAAGGTAAGTTCAACATGCCGAATTAAGAGAGTGCAGGCGTACCGTTGTAAGTCCAGTAGTTCTTCCATAGCGGTTGGAGCAGGCTAGGGTGAAGCAGGGTAAATCGAAACCCAGTAGAAGAAATTTCGATTGAAATTTGGGGACAAGATTAGAAGAATCCCAAATGAACAATCTTGTGATACTTTCATCCCGTGCAATGGTATCCTGGATGTGATTCCATTTATCAATTCCCCAACTTCTCTCTCTCCCAACACTTTCGTTTCTCTAGCTCACTGCACATTAGGTTTTTGATACTGGATTAAATACGTCTATTTTGCACTTTGAGATGTGGAAGGACTACATACAATCCCGTTGCAAATGGTTCGCCCGGAGTGTCATCGATGCACTTCGAAGGTTTTAATCTAAACCTTGATCTAGATCTAGCTGCGAAAAGTATATTCGGTGAAAAGGGCATGGCCGATTTAAAGGCCGCTCGATTCCTGATAAATCAGGAGGATGCACATCGCTGAGTATCCCCAAGGGGGCGAAAGTCAGTTTGTTACTTTCCTGTATTGGTTGACAAACTATCCGGTTCACAAAATGCTGGTGTACATCAGCAATACATTCAACATGAAACCCTCCAATTCATTACGAATGCCGTGTATATTGTTTCATATTTTTCGTATTCGGCACATTCATGAGAGCATTACCATTTCGACTGACATACTAACGGCATTCGAAAATGCGACAAGACTTATGCAAAGCCCTGGGGCGTAGCTGCATTCCGTCCATTGTAGATATAAGTAGGCATATTCAGCAAGAATGCCTAACATCGTCGTCTATTCCTAACACCTATTAGCATATCGCGGAAACTAGATCATTGGAATTTAGCACTAGTCTCCGCGTTGCTACATAAAGTACTCTTTTCAGTTATGTGGATTTTAACCTCCTCAGATAATCCATCTATTTACTGCACTTCAATATACAGAGAGCTTGGAATCGACCCAGACGGCGGTTATTCTGACATTGGCCTCAAATTTACCGCTGTTCTGTCAAATTTTCTCCATCGCTATTGAGCTTCTGTACCTTAAGCTAATATATTTCACTTTAAATAAATACACTTTGATAAATATATTCCATTTGAAATCTTATATGCACAGCATCTCCTACATGAATGGCACTGAGTTTTTCCCTTGCTTTGAACGCAGTTGCGCCGTTAAATTAGTCGAAGTGAAAATCAGGGATGGCTTGTTAGACGGTTAGTCCGTCCTTACCTCAAACGAAATGGAAATTAGCCTGCTGGTCTGCGCTGGCGTACTGAATTATCCGACGAAGATTATGCACCCAGATGACCCACCGCAACGCAGTATCACATATTAGACTTCCATCTGTGATGGCTTATTGGTCGCAAAATAGCAGTGGTTTAGCTTGAGTAAAGAAACTAGTGCTCTACAAGCCATGTAGGAAGAACAATGAATAATGATAAAAATTTTCCCCTTCCGTGTGTCTGTATCCGCGACGTCATGCGCTTTGCTTGTTGATAGAGGTGTCTATTATTGTGTGTCAGTTATACGGCTTGTACAGAACGAATGTTGCGCACACGAATCAATAGATTTCAGATGGCTAGTACTTGTATCTGCACTACACCACACACGATGAATGCTGAAGCATCCCAAAGAGCATCAGCCGTTAAATACGCTACCTGATTTTATAGTCTCTTCGGCATTTACATATATATATATATATATATATATATATATATGTAAGGATGCCAGCATTACGGTCAAGTTATCACCAATTTTGGTTTGCATGTTTGGTGTCATACTTTAGGGCTGATCACCTGCATATGAGCCCCCTACATATTCATCTCATAGTCTGCCAATTCTAGCAGCTTAGCCATGGCACACCAAGAATATTTACAAGTAAATTCCTACGTACTAACTACTTACGAGGAACAGCAACAATCTTCATAAAGTAAAGCATAGCATCCCTCCACTTTTCACGACAGGTGATAGAGTATAAAGCGCCGAGACAGTAGCTAATGCCCTGCCGCTACAATACGCCCCAATTTTCTAACTCGCAACCAAAATCTGTCCCACAACGCAATGCTCATTCCCGGCTCCATTGTTTACACATGTAATTATTAACCCAGTAATTGTGCTAAGGTATTTCATCTCGTTGTGCGATCAAAGCTCTCCGGGAGCAGACAACGTCCGCCCGCGAACCCTCAAGGCTGCGGCCACCAAGGTATCTGAGCCACTGTCACTGTTCTTCCATAGTTGCTTCGATTAATAGCATGCCCTCACTATGTGGAAGTGTGGCATTATCACCCTAATGTTTAAAGGCGTTAGCCGTTCAGATTTTGTAACTATCACCCAATGATTCTCCTCTCTGCGCTCGCCAACTTGATGAAAGCGATCGTTGCTGAGGTCCTGATGGACTACCTGGAAAGATGCAACATCTTGGCCCGGGAGTACCATTGCTTCCGTCAACGCCGGTAATGCACCACTAACCTACTCTTTACACGAGATATTTAGACGGAATGGTCTGGGGATAGGGTAGGAGTTTGTCCTACCTTGCTGGAATTCGCCAAAGCTTCTAACCTCCTGGATAATCGCAGCCCACTTCATACGCTACAGAGCTACGGAATCGCAGCTCCTGTTCTCATTTGAATTGGCACTTTCTTCACCAACGGAATCTTCAAGTGCGTGTTAGGGGATTACTCTATTCCCCCTTATTGTGGTGGAATGTGGTATCCTACAGTGCGAATAGTAACAATGAAGAGCACCGTCTAATCCAATGTGACCTAGTTTGTAGTTAGGAATGGTGAACGAGGAATCTGCTTCAGTTGAACATAGTTAAGTTTAAGCTAATCCATCCGCGCTACCAGCCATGGATCGTTTAGTGGCTTGGAGACCACACCTTGCAGAAGATATCTCAGGAGCTTGATCTGAGTAAACTGGTACAGCATGATCTTGGCTGCTCAAACAAACAGAGAATGCTTCGAGAACCGACAATCAACCCTTAGCCTTCTTCGCAGAGTGTTCTGTCGGTTTGGAACCTCAATGTTCCCCCAAATGATTAACGCCTACGTGCGACGGCAAATGGAATATGCCATCCGGACTTGGCAGCCGTGGCAGAAACATGATCCCTTTGCGCTCTAGACTTCTTAAAACGGGACCAACTAGCAATTCAGTGGCCTCTTTCTTCTGCATAGCAGCTTAGACTGAGTTCTCTAAGAATGCATAAACGGTCAATATCGCCGTTTGCCGGGGGATCACATAATGTTTTGCCAGATTCTGAAGAACCCAAGCCACATTCGCTGTACGCTGTTGAATGTGAACTACAAAACTCACCTAAGCGGTCATCCTCTGAAACTGGCACTGCACTATAGTCTCCTTGAATGCCGTAGAATCTACTTTTGCTTCCGCGCATGCCAGCCTTAGTACGCCCTCCCAAATTATGTCGTCTTTGTTCCCAAACTGGCGATATTGCAAAACGAGTTGAAGGTGCGTTGTCTCCTTTGCATTTAATTTTATATCTTGTTATCCAAGGGTTTACAAAACGCAATCAAACAATGTCTCACCAAACTCCTGGCCGATGGATTTACACATATAATATGCAAACATCTCCAGTACTATACATAAGCCTAATGTAAGTTCAACAAAACGTTTTTCACTTTATCATGCCATATTCTCCTCGAAATAATTTCAATCCCATGCGAGTTGTTAAGCATTGCATTTTACCCTTCATACAGCATTGTTCCGTTGCCGTTCATATTACTTTCATGCCACAAGTACGCAGTTCTGTACGCACTTTCATTGTGGATTAGTATGGCATTAAGACTACTCTTGGACGAGTCAATGAACCAACGCCATCCATCAATGATATGCCTCACGCCAAGCTTTTTCATCAGACATTCCACGTCGGAACAGTATCAAAAATTTTCTGCCGTGTTATAGAAGCCGGACAACTTAACACTTTGCTCATGCGTATACCGTAACTTTAGTGCTTAGAGCAAGTAAGTGTCACTGCTGCAGCCGAGGAACCAAAACCGCGGCCTTGACTTTCGATAAGCGCAGGTCAAGTACCAAGTCATTCAGCCCTGATTGTTCAATAAAATCCGGGTTGACTTCATCAGGTTCAAAGTTTCACAGTTCTCAGAATGGAGGAATTTGATGATGCAGAATCCTCACTCATCTTCAGTGTCATGTTCTCCGGATGCACTAGAATTTCTAAGGTGCAGTCATATGTTGCAGGACGAATAGTTGATGGGAAAAAGAGGGAATAAATTTTGTCCTCATTTCGGTTGAAGAATCCAATGATGTAGAAGTGGAAGTCTCTCGGGTGAACCTCCGGCTCCCTCCCCATCATGAGGAGTGCAAAGAGCAACTTGTATTTGCCCTAGAGCCACTAAGTCGGAGGAAGTTTGCACGACACAAGCAAAATGTGGCCTCCACATCTTATCATGATCTCCCAGTTTCATCCCAAAAGCTGGTTACTGGGCAGACTTCAGTAGCGAGACAAACACACGTACATTGGCTCGCTTGTGCCCGCTCAATCTGCAAATATAATCAACTGGACCAAACTCAACATGCCGTCAATTCACACAGCATGCAATGACAATTTTATCAGGTCGACTAGGTGGACTTCACGAGTGATAAGGGAATCAGGAGACGAAATGTGGCCACCACAATGGCATATTTTCCTGTTGCCACTACACCAAACACACAGAGTATGAGAGCTATACAACTGCTGACACTACTACACGTGTGGCGCGGAACGTTTGGAGTTTTCTAGTTTGGCACAAGTCTACATCAATGTAGCCCATGGAGTTTCCTTACGAGTGGGCCATGAGTGTATACGCTGTGCGAAATATCCGCCACGGAAAACCCATGAGCATTCACAACGATATCAAATCAGCCTCCGTCCACCATTAAAATCACCACGCCATGCAAACTGGATTAAAATGCAATTATTACGATGCATATGACTATGCCTTCCTTCCCCCATTTCGGTGGGATCGCACATTGAAGTGGAAGCCAAGGTACGCTGGTCAGCACATGGGTGGAGCGGAATTTGACATTCGGTTGTTGGTTCCTACATCGCAGGTGTTTGCCTATTTACCGCATATTTACACATGGAGTGTAGATGAGGTGAACTTGGCGGCTTACCACTTGTCCTGACACGCCATGCAGTTTTAGCAAGCAGTGTATAAACCAACTCACGTCATATATGATCGTTTGTACTAATCACTTCAAACAGTTATGAAACGCAATCCCAAGTTCTAGATTATAGCGTGCGCAGGCAAGATCTCGCAGTCTACAACAGCCACTCTGCAAACAGAGCTGCTGGGTTTGAACCTCTTTACATCTAGAGACCAACCACGGTCCTCAGCAAGGTTTGTGACTTGGATGCAGAATAGGATAGATTTCGGCGGTCTGTCATCATCCCCATGGCTCAGTGGAATAATCTACTGACTTGTGCTGTAAAGTACTATCTTTCATGTGTTCGGTTGCTGATGAAGCCAGAAGAAACGTTATACTGAAACGCAACAACGTGGCAAAAATATGGTCTGGTGTTTCCATAATCTAGCTCAGGAGATCCTAAGATGCATCATTGAAACTTCGATAAAAAATTTCCTTCCCCCATTAGTAATCTCGTAAGTATTGCAATATGGATTTTGTGACGGACGCAGTCATGACGGCGTTGCATTTGCTTCTGATGTATGGTCGATGTATTCGACAAACGCGTCATCGAAATTTTTACACTAACTAATGGTTTAGTTGCATGCGCGTAGTTCTGTGTGCCATTGGGCAACTTTGGCACTGAGGTTAAATACCATTGTTTCTGCTTATCTCTGTAGGCATATCCCGAGAAGAAAATGACCGGAAATTATCAACATCATTCGTGGTTACTATATCATGCGCCTACTTCAAGTTGGGTGCATTAAAACCACCTCGGCGGAATAACCCACAGATGATGTCACCGCCACCGTGGTTTGTTTCGAACGACCGCACTAAGTAACACCTGATCTGTCAGTTTTGATACATTGCCGGAAGACTTCGGTGCACTAAAATGGTAAGGTATACTTTTCTAGTGTGCACTTTGGTAAGAACACTTCATCTGAAATCCCAGATTCTTTACTTCTCCGACTTGAATAGCACAATGCAGTTCGCACAATACATGCAGCTGAATTGTCATCACCTTTGTCAAAATTGAGCTCAGGGGTTGAACGTAGAGCTGAGTCTACTTGTTTGGCAATTCCGTCTAATCGATGTCTAATGGAATCAACACGGATCTGAACTCACGCGATGAATTATCCAACGGACATCTCCCACCTAAGATGATAAGTTGAAACGCGATGGACTGTTGTATCCAATGTTGACTAACCGGCAATATTGGATAAAACTACCAATGCGTCACAAAACGGGGTGATGATTTAAAATATTCAGTTCGACAAATTTCAATTCGCATCCGCTGTGCAATGCCTACCGCTACAGATGGGCGTTGGTATCTGTTTTTCCGTGGTGGTAATTCACTTTGAGCGCAAATATCGTTGGATGTTTTCAAATGACCGGGTTTATATATCCACTGCACTGCAAGCGATAAAATTTAACTCAATTAGTCTGCATTGCGAGGAGCATCAGCCCTCACTTGTGGTAGTTGAATTTTAATTCACGTCTGCCACGTGTGACCCAATATTGAATATCCTTCAATTTTGCATTGTTCAAAAGCGCTGTGAATGAGTAGAACCACCCAGTTTTGGTCGCTGCGTGGGTGTAGCAGCCCGGTGCGATTTATTAAACGAAACCCGTGAACAAAAATGTTCCTTCAATTTTGTTAAGTGCGGCTTGCCCTCGGGATATTTCGTGCAAGGAACGGTAGCACGAGTGTGAGTCGCGAAACTACGTGATGCAAAATTAAGGCACTTTTATGTATATTAGCAAATTAAAATGACGACTAAAATAGACAAAATATGCTTGTAGATAATGCGACGGCGGTGTCGGTAATCTGTTCGTAGAATGTTGAAGCGACCAGGAGCAATTAGGCACGTGAATGTCAGGTCCTAACGAGAGCAAACTTATATTGTGCAGTTATTATTGTTATTGTGGTATATCATCTGGAAATTTAAATACACATACAACATAAAAGCCATTTGAACTGACACCCGTTTGCCAGCGAGAAACAAGTTGATTATTCCTAGATGAATAATCTCAAAGAATTCCGGCATAGATAAACTCATGAAATGCGGTGCCAGCATCTCTTTGCTCTTTAAAGTATTCGTATTGTGGCAAGTTAACAGGGTGCTTTATAACATGTCACACCGTATGCGAGTGATTATAGGCGAATGCAGCTGAGTGAACATCTGTTGACCAGTTCCCAACATATGTGATGGATACATCTGGTACTTGGATTAGTAATTCATAGTATCTTTCCGCTGTAATACTCTCACTGGACGTCAGATTGCTATGATGTCTCGGACCAAGTGCAGATTAACAAACGGAGCCCTAGTACTTTAGGTAGCCATTTCGACTTTTGGAAGAGTTGTGCGGTTTGGTCCCGGTGCAGCCATTGCGCAGCGCATCCGCGACTATTCTAATGGATCAGCTTTATTCCGCAACTTAAATCACAGTCGAGAAACGAATCATTGATATTGCGCCGAACAAGGACACTCGACAATTCAAAATGACTTTTTTGATTTTCATTCAATCTGGTGGACACCAACATATCAAGCTTTCCGACATTCCAATCTCCTGTGGATGTCACAGAATTTCACACAATATACTGTTAACTCCAAAGCAAAAACTCAAAATATTTTACACGAATCCGCTTCAACTGAGACCTTTGGTTAAGTGCTGTTCTCATCTGATGGCCGTCTGAACACTCTTCATCTTCAATTATGTCATAAACGCTTAAATCTTTGAAACCGACCATATGGTGAATAGTGGCACCAGATCAAGTGCAACGTTAATCGTGCGAGCTGTTTTCGCTGCATTTCTTCCAAGTGCAACTGGGAGTGGGTAATTCGTGTAACCTTGTCTGCTGTACATATTGCATTAAGTATGCCGTCAAGGTGTAAAACATATTGATAAGGTTAAGCTTCAGAATTGTACAACACGTTACGAAATGTTATGCAGCCATTTCCCTTCGAAAACTTTATGACAGCAAGAACGAAAAACATTGGGGCATACTAACTGGAATTCAGGTTATTTCGTTTCTTTTCAGTCAACCAGGCGTATTGTACTTTATTACCTCAGTTCTTCTGATGTTGACGCATTTGGAATGGTACCAGTCTGGGCAATTTGTACAAGTCAACTCTCCCTTCAGTAAGTTATCACAAGTTTGGCTAGCACAAACAGCATGGAGGCATGATCGCTACGGCCAGTCGACATGGCTATGCTATTGGTGTACACATGTTCTAAGACAGGTGGTCCAAAGAAGAAAGACGCGACTGCATGGAAACGGCACGATTCGTCTCATAGCTGACGATGGGCAATGATCCAATACCAGGGTGGACATTCGTGGGCAGTAAACTATTGCCACAGAACACAAATTACCATCTTCTAGGTGCAAACGGCACCCAAGAGTATCGGAAACAAGTATAGCTGGATCGTCGATGATGGCGACGCAGGTCAGATGGGTAATAAAATAGCACCCCGCGTCCGTTGCTGGGTCGATCACTCCATGGCATAATAATGCTGAGCGGGACTATCTCAACACCCGTTATGTTCTTTTGTCACCATATTTAGTTCTATGGAGAATAAAACGATCATTTATTTATGACGATGTCGCAAAGAGTGGAGAACTATCGAGTACGAAGCTCAGGCAGCTTGCTGAGAAGGCACTGCATGACTCTCAGGCAAATATCTATGCCGGCCATTGTGGAGTCAGCCAGCAATCGTACCTGGATGAGTCATAGAAACGTCTTGCAAATACGACCCGTTTCAGTGCAAAAACGACCGATTCAATGAGTGTTCCACCAGTGAAATACATGAATCAGATAGCAATGACTGCGGTACTCCAGGTGGCTGAACTGTTTTATCATCTTCCATTCGTGGCCTCTCAAATTTGTCTTATGGTTGAGTCGCAGCACGAAGCCGCACACATGATATGGATCGCGCGTAATCAAGTGTACGATAAGCAGGTTATCTCGTAATCGGCGACATATACCGTTAAGCAAAATGTAGCATATACGCCATTGTTCCTATGGTGAATTGCTCAGGAAATAAAGTAGTCGGAAGCCCTACTACGAGGCTGCTCCAGTGCACTGAGGTCATGCTTCAATCGTGGAAACCAAGTTTGAACTACGTATCCGACATGTGGACAAACATTGAGCTTATGTCGGTAATAGAGATGCATATTTGTCGGAACACCCAGCTCAACAGACCGACATGTTGGTGACGAGATATTCATGACTTTGTTGAATGCCTGGCACAGCTCAGTTCATCCCAAGCCAGAACATCACGTTTAGGATTGACGGAAGATCTCTGCAGTACGTGCATATTGAGCCTGTAGATAACTGCTATGTGTCGCACAGTAAGTTCCTCTGATTCCTTAAGCAGAACTCCAGCGGATTATGGGTTCACCACTGAAGTTCCATAATCGGGTAGCACAGCTCGGCAAGTTCTACTGTAAAAATACTATCTGCAGTGATTCTGATGCGGTTGTAATTTGATCTGCTATCCTGATGCAATGTAAGCAGATGAGATAATTGACCAGACTGTTGAGCTTTAGGATTTGTGTTATTTCCATTACTTCAAATCGCAAACACTGAGACGGTATCAACCTCCGGTGTTGTGGCATCAACAGCCATGCAGATGAGATGCACGTAAGTTACTGCAACTACAACGAAGCCCAGTCAACCAAAATATTTTTCCTTTTCCGCTTTAATTCGTATCGCTGGAAGTTGAGCAATCGCTAACAAATGGGAGCGTATGAAAGGTAGTAGGCATACACGCGTTATTACTTGTATAATGCTGCATCAATCCAAGCGTGTATCAGTTCCAAAATCAGATGTCCGATATTGAGGTATCCAACACAACATGTTGGTAAGAATACTCTCGCGACACGGCTCCCTGTTGCTGGCTGACTCTGCATATATATTCCATACATCCGTTACTTCACACGGTACACGATGAGAAAAACGAGATCTCTCGGTTGGCCCTTGAGATGGCTTGCATTTCATGACACATTTAGTGGTCAGCACGCCAGCAACTGCTCCTAATGTTTCTTCACTGGAAACGCAAAGCGTGGAAATTTCTCTGAAATGGTACTCGTCTTCATTAATTTAACTCATGGTGTTTGTCCACAAGTGCATCACAACTACCATTACCGTGGGAAGTATCGTTCGTTCAGTGGCCATATATATACGCAGCAACTACAGTCGCCAATCAGTGTACGATTCTATTTATCATGGTTAAGTCTCTACTGTCGTGCTGTGCCCTGCTGGTTTTCATGACCTCCGTTGTGGTTGTGTATGGTAAGTGTTCAACTACCATATGGGTGCACTGTCCATCGCAATGGAGCGGCGTGCATTTGATCATGACCCCTTCCTATGTTTCAGGGAAGTGGATGGATGCTTTACATGCGAATAAACGCTGGCCTGCTGTACACGGAGAAGATGGACATGAACAATTTACACCGCACAGAGGTAGAGGGAATCCGGATGTTGATGCCACTATTGCGATGGTATATCCATTTCTACGTGCCACTCTTTGTTGCCGTATTTTCTCATTAACAATGTATGAGGAAGACTGGGCTAAAACATGTCTATTGCACGTCACGCAGCTTCATCTAGTTGTTTAATTGCTAGTTCTCATGACAAACATCCCCGTCTGTATTGAACTCCAATCCTGCGAATCGACATACTTACTGGTATATCGTCCGAACGTAATATTCTTGGCACTCAATCCTAACTGGTTGGTGTTAGCCTTTCCCTACAGCAACACATCACTACCCTCAGGTTTTACTGTAATTATATTATTACCTTGGGTTTACGTCATGAAATCTTACACCACAATCCTATCTTCTTCAACGCTAGAATCATGCACTGCATGATCTGAAAAGTCGCGCCATAGCCTAATTTGTTTTCAGGTTTGCGATCCTGTCATCGTCTCTCATGGGTTAGTCGCAAAAATGGCTGCCTAACGCAATTCCTGATGAAGCAGTTGGATGCACATACCTGAGTATCACCAATTTGGCGAAAGTCAGTCTGTTGCTTTCCGGATTGCTTGACAAACTTTCCGGTTCTTAAGATGTTGGGTGGAATTAGAAAATCCATAAACATGCAATCCTCCTGTTCATTAAGAATTCCATGTATACAGATTCATATTTTGTAATTGATGCATTCACGATAGCATTGCAATTGCTACCGAGACATGGTAACATCATTCGCGAAAGCGGCAAAATATTTATGCAAATTCTCGAGAACTGTCTGAATGCCGTCCATTGTGTGTGCTAGTCAACACATTTAATCTGAATGTATAAGTCCGGTATCCATTCTTCACGTTTCTATGCATATTGCGGCAATCAGATCGCCTGCATATACTATCAGTTATCATGTTGCTGCATCAGTCATATAAATAAAAACCCCTCAAACAATTCATTCATTTACTGTCCTGCACTTTACAGAGAACTTGGAACCTACCCCTACCGCCGTAACCCCGTTGATCTGTCTCTTTGTTTCCATCGCCATTGGAATTTTCTAGTTACACCAGTAACTTACACTGCAAGTAATTGCGGTTTGATAAATACATTTCTTTGGAATCCTAAACGCTCTGCTTCTCCTACTTGAATTGCACAATACAATTTGCCTGCTTTGACCGCTGATGCGCTGTTAAATTATTGGAAGTTAAACTTGGGGATTGCCTGTTACGTTTACTTCTTCCCATCGGTGCTCCTCCTAAATTTAATCCAAATGAACATTAACCTGTGGGTCTGCACTGGCATAATGAATTATCTAACGAAGATCACGCACCCATGTAGTGCAGCATAACGCACCACCTTATATATTGGACTTCCATCCGTGATGATTTGTTGGTCGCAAATATAACAGTGACTTACAATGTTGTGCAAAGAAGTCAATGCCTTACAGATCACGTAGGAAGAACGGGTAACAATGATAATACTACTCCGGTTGCGTGTGTCCGTATCCCCGACGTTATGCGTTTTGCTTACTGATAGAGATGCATATATGTTGTTCTGTGCCGGTTATACGGCTCATACGGAACGGATGTTGGGCACAAGAATCATTAGATTTCAGATTGATTGGTGCTTGTATCTACACTGCATCTCACACGCGATGGAAGCTATGGCATCCCAAATGAGCATTAGCCATTATCTGCGCTTCTTGAAGTCTCATATGCAATCATTTGCCAAAAATATACATGTATATAAAAACTCGTTTTCTTGCTTGATGGAACTGAAATTACCAGCAGTCACATAATTTCCGACTCTAGTGTGCTTTTCCGGAGTTATATTCTAAAGCTGATCAGTTGCATATGGAACAATGCAGCAAAAGAATTGCCACGGATATAAAAACAGACGCTTAACAGTTTTCCGTAGGTTAATAGTGAGATAAAAGTTAGTTCTTTCAAAAGGTACGCGTAGACATGTACTTGCAAAACATTTCTTTTAATTGTACATGTGTATCGAATGCGAATGACGAGGCAAGTTGGGATTTGTTATATTTGTCGTAATCCGTGAGAAAATAAATACAAGACTACTCAATTCTATACCACATCCTCAGATTAAGTGAAACATAAATCCGGCCTGAACGGATAATTAATATATTCCAATGTAGCATGGTTTATGCAAGGAAGCGTTGGAGTCCAAGGGCAAGATGAAATCGTTTTCATAATTTTATCCAAGTGGCGGTTGGAACTACTAAGTTAGGGGGAGAGTTCCATGGTTGGT
This sequence comes from Dicrocoelium dendriticum, assembly GCA_944474145.2. Lineage (NCBI taxonomy): Eukaryota > Metazoa > Platyhelminthes > Trematoda > Plagiorchiida > Dicrocoeliidae > Dicrocoelium > Dicrocoelium dendriticum. The sequence continues at coordinate 21,097,662 of OX104069.1, forward strand.
ATACCCGAAAAAGATTATTTCCACTGGCATTTCAGGCGGCTATAATCTTCAATCAATCTCAGATGGTTATCTCTGTGATTGAACTTATTTTTGAGTTTTTGCAAGTGACGGCATAAGGGAATCGGGTCACACAATTTTTGTAGACTAATATGAGTTCGCTGCTCAACTTTCGGTAACGAAGACTCCAAATGAAATCAAACTTTACTGAATTGACAAACTTTCTAGACACTTGACCTTTATTGTGGTCCTGTGTTGTCGTTTCTCTAGCACTAGTTAGTCACGCTTCAACCAAGTTCGCCAAGCTTGCATGGCGTATTCAGCGTGAAGGCGCACGTAAAAGTTGTACGGCATGGGAAGTTGGATTGGTCGAAAATTCCGAATGCTGTCTATGGAGCAAATCGACATGCCAGTTAGCGCATTTCGCAGCTGCCACCGACTGCATCGAACCCATAAGTTCACCTTGAATAAGCACACCAAGCTCGCATTTTTGGGAAGTTGTTTGTAATATATGTGACCCAAGCTTATACACGTAGTCATGCCTATGACACGATTGAGCAGCGTGACATTTTTCCACATTGTACGGTAGTGTATGCTAAATCTAAGTTTGAAATCGTGTTGAGGTCACGCTGGAGCTTTTCCTGCTTGTTCAATTCTCGAATCCCTCGCGATAACTTGCTCATGTCCACGAAGATTAGAAAATCAAAGGTAATCTCCCTCGACAGATCGTTTATAAAAATCAAGAATAGACGGGGTCCGAGAACCGAACCTTGCAGTACATCGCACTCCAGCTTAATTGCGTCGGACAGTGATTCGCATACTCTCAGTTTCAATCGACGTTCGTGAAGGAAATTGCCTATCTAACAGAGCAGTGCGACAGCATTGATATAGAGCTGAAGCTAATAGAGGAAATTTTGATGGAATTAGCGATCAAACGTTTTTGAATATCCAGGTAAATCACATCAACTCCTGCTCCACCATCAACTGCTTCAGTCCAGCTATCGCGTGCAACTATCAAGCTTTTAGTGTATGAGCGATTTCGTTGGACACTATGATGCTCTAATGCTATCATCTTGTGATTTTCAAGATACTGCATGAGTGAATCAGCGATGATAGACTCCATAATCCGGGAAAGCAGAGTGAGCAGTGTTATGGAACTGTAATTATTGGTCAGTGCCACTACCTCCTTTATGAATAGGATTGATTACCCCTAGTTTCTATATTGTTGGAATTCGTTGCTCCTCTAGACAACGCTGATAGAATTAGCCAGAGGTTCCGCTAGATTACTGTATGTTGGTTGTAAAGGCTTTGGTCGAATTTTGTCGACACCTGGAGAGCTGTGGTAACGCAGAAACAACAGTTTCTTTAACGCAGATTAGCAGTAAGAGGGATATTGGATAAAACAGACGGTGGAGCAATATAAACAATTATAGCCGTTGGGCTCGATAGCATCTTGCACGTATGTGTATAATGGAGCCGTAAGAGATCGTCTGCTTCCGTTGATGATCGCGAGCACTCGTCAGTCGAGACCAGTGTTGGAATTTACGTTAACCATTATGTAGGTCATTAACATTTCTGTATAAGAGATGGAGGCTCGTGCAGAATCGCTTCATTAACTCCTGCCGATGCGTCACCTCATCCTCGCGTATGTAGCTCACACAGTAGTTACGTAGTGGCACGTAGGTAGTCTAGATTTTTCATTCGGGGAGTCCTTATGATCCCTCCATGCTATGTCCCACAAGGACATGCATTAACGTGTTCTGCTCCTCAGAAATTACTTGCTTTTCTTTTGATGATGGAAGGTCTTTATAATCAGACGCCTGCGCTACCAGTGTGCTAAATGTCCTTGTGAAAGTGTCCAAGACGATTTCTGGAGGAAATTCAAGTAAGATGGTTCAAGTTGCCTCTGTAACAGGCGCGGATGACACGTTGTAGTTCGTGACCGTATACACTTCAATTCCTCTTCCTCAAGATATTCAACATAACATACATAGTTAAACAGAGAGGTGACATGGTCACTGCGACCCAGTGGTGTGCTTGCAATTATTCCGTCGACCATGAGTTCTTCGTTAGTAAACACAAAAAATGTATCGACATCATTTGACCAGTTCGAAATCTGTTGGGAGAGGTCACATGTTGTATGGAGGATAGCTGTGAATCATTTATTGTAAACAGACTTTCAACTGCATGCTACATGTCGCCGCTATTTCCTGATCGTACACAATAAAGTCTCCTGCGCTGGGAATGTGACTGTATTTCTTGCGCAAAGCGACCTGAAGAACATAGTTTAGTTAGCAATCCATTTCACACATAGAGTTTGGTGGATGGGAAACCACAGCTACAAGACGTGTGTTTTTGTTCCTCTGCAATAACCGACACCAAAGCCAATCTGGGGCACAAATATACGGATGGTCAATAAATTCACATCGGAGATTAGGCTTGTAATACAGAAATACACCACCATCTCGTCCACCTCTATCCTTCCAAAGCAGCGACATACCAGGTACATTGACCTCTCAAGGCTTATCCAAGTCTCCGTATTCATGAAAGATCACGAGGTTGTGGCGCCAGGCGTTCTTTAAGTTCGGACAACTTACTAAAAAACCTTGAAAGTTAGTATACGTACAGAATATTTTGCTGTTAAAAATACGTGGGTGGACAACAAATTCGTGTTTAGTTTGAAGCTGACCATTCGTCCGTCGGCCACTAATCGCTTTTGCGTGGGTCTTTGGTTCTTGAATTTCAGTCAGGATACGTCGTAGCATGGAGTATTCCAGATCGAGAGGTTCTCTCGTAGGTCACCCTGTCCTATCACGCTGCAGGATTGTGGAGGCAAATAATTTTTGAGATAGCAGTTACCAAATAAATTCTGCCAACTAGTGACCGTGTGCCTGCTATCTTTAGCCTAATATCGGTAGTGACCCGGACCGATGCCTCAGCTAGCTATCCAATAAGACTTCTGTTGCTGCTTCGGGGTGTAGTACGAATTTCACTATTTTTTATGACGATGCCCTTGTAAATCGGTGAAGACAAAATTGTCGTCTAAGCTTTTGCAATAATGTCGTTCAGATGGAGTTCTTCTCGGATGTAGCACAGCTGCTCACGTTCAGCACTTTGCTCTTCGTGAACAGAGGAACACGATAGTTCCAGGAACATCGTGAACAAATAAGGTTCTCTTGCTTGCGTGCGTAGAACGACGGCCATGCTTTGCTTTCTGCTTTAATGAGCCTATCCAAGGAATGTATGGTAATATACGTACCTTGCTCAATGAGTAGGGAAGACCAAACAGCTGGGAGTAGGATTATCTCTGTCCACTTCGTAGAAGAATCTCGAATACCCTATCCTGTGACACCTACATCCCGTTTAATGATACCTTGGCTGTGATCATCTGCCATTTACCCAACTTTTCCTTGACCCAAAACCTTCATTTATCCGGCTCCCTGTATACTAAGTTACGGATATTGAAATAATTACGTTTATTTTTCATTTTGGGAATGTGGATGGAGTACATACAATCACGTTTCACATAGTAACGCTCGACGTGTTACCGGTGCGCTTAGAATGTTTCAATCTATCGACAGAGCTTAACACTGTTCACCGCATGTGACCTGACAATATTGCAGTTGTTGTGAATGAAAGTCACGCATTTAAACCATTTGCTTCGATAGGCCTACTGCTTTCTTCCTCCTTGTTCGTATTGGCATATGATGCCATCACTGTGTGTAACGTGTAGATTCTCACACCCACAGCTTATGCTATACCTCTTTTTTCAAATTGGTCCTGTGTAAGCCTGTTTAAAGCCACGGCGCACTGAGACGAGTTAATTCCCACATGGGTCTTGAAGCCATACTTGTTGGCTATTTTTGTCTCTTGCCGTTGTTGAAGCGTCTGTGCAGGAAGAACAGACTATTGAGGTATTGTATATTGTGGTTTTAATTGATTGCGAATAGCACCACATTCCAGTTCAGGTCTGTATTGTTTATCTCGGGTGGAAACAGGTTAACTCAAGACTTCTACTCGGATTGTGTCTTAAAGTACTTAATATAAATTCCTGCTTTGGAGTGAAGTCTTGATTGCTGTGCACAGAATCTGTACTCAATATAGGCTTCCTCGCTTTGGAGCGAAGACTTGATTGTCGTGCTCAACAACGGTCAGTCTCAATAATCACTTGAAACAAAATACTCAAGAGTATTTCTCTTGTTGAAGTTTTAAATTTGTAGTACAATACGTAAATTTTCTTGATTAATCAGCTTGGATCATGCCGCACAAGAAAAATGGCCTTGGAAACTCGGAGATATTTTGTGAATCCCAGCAACTCACTGGTCGTTATCATGAGGTCATGAGGAAGTTTGCTAGCCTTAGTCAGATTGATGCATTTCTCATTTATAAGATTGCCGAATTAAAAACGGATTATTTGCTATCCGTGTTAAGAGTAGAGAGGAAGATAAAACTACTTCATGCAGAGAAGGAAGTAAAGATTGCTAAGTTGCGGTTGGAATTGAAACAGAATCACAAAGCAGGCCATTACAAATTGGAACAATCAGGTAATAGTTTGCATCTTAGACGTCTTACGGATGATTCCACTCATGATATAAGTATCCGGTTCCATGTGTCCTGGCAAATTAAGCAACAGCGTAATTTTGGCACATAGTTTGATATTCCCACTCAAGTAGGCATGTCTAATGTGCACGCTCCTGAAAAAGAATTCACACCTCTTCGGACTGGGGCTCATAATCACGGTGACAACTTGAACTTAATGTCCTCTACACCAAAGGAAACACTGGGGATTACCTACTGACCTCGACTAGGGTGGCCGCCATAAACTCATTCCAGCAGGTGTCTGCGGCTGCTAGGTATTTGTTCCATGTTAGTCCTTTCTTGGAAGCTGGCGATCATGAACCGATGAAGTCAGTTGTGATAAGTGAAGGTGAGGCGATGACATTTGTAGCACCTCCAGACACCACCCTATGTCATGATGGTGTACCATGTACTGGTGGTGTCCAATGTTCGTAGGTCCCCGACACATTGTTTGACGTTGCGGCGAATGATATTCAACGACACATTGGTGAATCAATTTGTCCGAACTCCGGTCCTTCATTTATGTGCCCTTGTGAGAATTCGGAAGCTGTTACTTGCTTCTCAGTATATTATTATTAATCCAGCACATGCTGTCGATTTTGATGACCTTCATGGGCGTGACACGCCAGCGCGTAATCGCCTTCGTGAAGGTTAGGAGACCCAAGGCTGTTCAGTCGCAAATAAGATTTTGTAGGCATTTCATGGTTCTAAGTGTTCTCTGTTATCTGGAACTCTAAAAACAAATGCCGAGTAGTTAAATGAATTGATTTGTGAATCAGGTGAAAATGAGATCCATGTTGCATTAACTGACCTTGATACAAATAGGTCTGTGAGTGTGTTAGTGTACTTTACTGGCTTCGTAAGACATTGTTGTAATGACAGCGATATCAAGACAAGCCTGCTGTCCGATATTGTCGAGGATTCTTCTGATACGATAGTTGCAATGCTCCTATTTGAACAAGTATTGCAGTGGATCATTACGATGGACGTCGCGTCCGCTTAAATTGCAAGATCCTAGTATCATCGGATAAGGGTGAATAAACTCTTTTGGCGTACTGAAGATCCTCTTAAACAAAGCCATATAGGATGAGAATCTTTAAGTTCAAGTGTTAGCAGAGCCACCAACACCGTGAAAAACTCACGGACTCGGTAATACTCGCTCTATCTTATGAGCCATATCTTAATGTGCTAGTTTCAGTATCCTACTGTGAAAATCGTCTCATTTGCTAGTTTTAATTGTTGCTTCTTCAACCGTTCTATTGCATGCTTATGGATGGGATGTCATTATGTCAGCGTGTGTTGCGACACTAGATACTCGACGGCATCACCTTGGGTGTACCGACATTAGTGTAACGAGTATATTCAGCTTGTATATTCGGCTTGTAAAACACCGTTTGGCTTTGCTAACGAGCATCGTATAAGTCAAGGCATTGAGTATTCTGTGCTTACTTCAAATTATTGCGACACCTAGTGGATACAATTTGGCTTATATAGTTGACGTAATGAATGCAGTATTTCGCTAGGTACGTTCCTCGAAGCTACTTTTCATCTGTTAGTGTTTGGAATTCAGAGTAACTGTGGTTTTTATGATCATACAAGCAGTACGGTCAGAATTTTAATGGACATTGTCTCCTTGGAGAGACTGCTAAGTTATCTTCCAATATTTGACGACCAAGTCAGAAGAAAGTTGACTGGTAATGATCTTTGCATCATGCAGCCCTTGGTCGGTTATGTTATTTTTGCCTTTAGATCACAGAGCCCTCCTAATCAACCAGTCTTCTGTGGATTTTGGCACAGGGTTAGATCCATGCTCAATCAATTGACGAAGGGGCCAGTACAAACTGAGACATGTAAATCTTTGCTCCAGACAACACCTGTTCGATCATAATGCCCCTACCTTTGCATCATCGAGCTCTCTCACTGGATTTGTTGGCGCCGGTATTGGCAATCAAGCCATGAACAGACATCGAATCTGCTTGCTTCTAACTGCAACAATAGAAAGTAATAACCCATACCGACTTGTTTCGCTTGATGCTTATATTTTTCTTGGTGTGCCTGATTATTTAACTAGTCCTGCCGAATACCCCTTTGCTGTGAGTTTACCGTGATCATTTCAAGCTTGCAGCAAATATTGAGGTTGTTTAGTATTCGGGCAGATGAACTCATGATTTCACCAATGAAGCTGAATGATTGTAAGTGATTCAAGCTTGAGATTTGAGATTTATTTGGAGGAACGATTTGGCGATAGGGGCCAGCCCCAGCTGTTTGCTTTCCGCACATGACAGATGAGTTTTCGACCCTGCCTTTTCAGAGAGGAACAAGGTAAGTTCAACATGCCGATTAGGGAGTGCAGGCGTACCGTTGTAAGTCCAGTAGTTCTTCCATAGCGGTTGGAGCAGTTTAGGGTGAACCATGGTAAATGGAAAACCAGTGGAATAAATTTTGATTGAAATTTGGGGGCAAGATTAGAAGAATCCCAAATGACCTATTGTGTGGTACTTTGATTCCGTTCAATGCCATCCTGGCTGTGATTCCATCTACCTATTCCCCGGATACACTCTGTCCCAAGATTTTCGTTTCTCTGGCTCACTGCACATTAGGTTAATGATCCTGGATTAATTACGTTTATTTTGCACTTTGCGAATGTGAATGAACTACATACAATCATGTTTCACATAGTTCGCCCGGAGTGTCATCGGTGCACTTCGAAGGTTTTAATCTAGACCTTGATCTAGCTGCAAAAAGTATAGTCGGTGAAAAGGGTATGGCCGATTTAAAGGCCTCTCGATTCCTGATAAATCAGGTGGATGCAAATCGCTGAGTATCCCCAATGGGGCGAAAGTCAGTCTGTTACTTTCCTGTATTGATTGACAAATTATCCGGTTCACGAAATACTGGTGTGCATCAGTAAAACATTCAACATGAAATCCTCCAATTCATTACGAATGCCGTGTATATTGTTTCATATTTTTGTATTCGGCGCATTCATGAGTGCATTATCATTTCGACTGACATACTAATATCATTCGAAAATGCAAAGCCCTGGGACGTAGCTGCATTCCGTCCATTGCATGTGTAAGTAGGCATATTCAGCAAGAATGCCTAACGCCGTCGTCTATTCATAACGCCCATTGGCATATCGCGGAAAGTAGATCACTGGAATTTAGCACTAGTCTCCGCGTTGTTACATATAGTACTCTTTTCAGTTATGTGGATTTTAACCTCCTGCACTGCAACATACAGAGAGCTTGGAACCTACCCAGACGGTGGTTATTCTGGCATTGACCTCAAATTTGCCGCTCTTCTGCCAATATTCTTCCATCGCCATTTGGCTTCTGTGCGTTAAACTAATATATTTCACTTTAAGTAAATACACTTTGATAAATATATTCCATTTGAAATCTCATATGCACAGTAAGATCTTGGCTGCTCAAACAAACAGAGAATGCTTCGAGAACCAACAATCAACTCTCGGCCTTCTTCGCAGAGTGTTCTGTCGGTTTGGAACCTCAATGTTCCCCCAAATGATTAACGCCTACGTGCGACGGTAAATGGAATATACTATCCAGACGTTGCAAACATGATCCCGTTGCTCACTAGACTTCTTAAAACGGGACCAACTAGCACTTCAGTGGCCTCTTTCTTCTGCATAGCAGCTTACACTGAGTTCTCTAAGAAGGCATAAACAGTCAATACCGCCGTTTGCCTGGGGGCTCACATAATGTTTTACCAGATTCTGATGAATCCAAGCCACATTCGCTGTACGCCGCTGAATTTGAACTACAAAACTAACCTAAGCGGTCATCTTCTGAAATTGGCACTGCAGTATAATCTCCTTGAATGCCGTAGAATCTACTTTTGCTTCCGCTTGTGGCAGCCTTAGTACGCCCTCCCAAATTATGTCGTCTTTGTTCCCATACTGGCGATATTGCAAAACGAGTTGAAGGTGCATTGTCTCATTTGCATTTAATTTTATAAATTTTTATACAGGAGGTTACAAAACGCAATCAAACGGTGTCACCAAACTCTTTAGGGATGGAAGTATACATATAATATGCAAACATCTCCAGTACTATTCATAAGCCTATTGTGAATTAAACAAAAGGCAATAATTTCAATCCCATGCGAGCTGTTAAGCATTGCATTTTGCCCTTAATACAGCATTGTTCAATTAGCGTTCATATTACTTTCATGCCACAAGTACGCAGTTCTGCATGCACTTTCATTGTGGATTAGTATGGCCTTAAGGCTACTCTTGTACGAGTCAATGAACCAACGCCATTCATCAAAGATATGCCTCACGCCAAGCTTTTTCAGCAGACATTCCACGTTGGAACAGTATCAAAAGTTTGCTGCCGTGTTATAGAAGCCGGACAACTTAACACTTTGCCCTGCGTATACAGTAACTTTAGTGCTTGGGGCAATGAACAATGAACAATGAATTTATACGGGTTAAGAAGCGTTGCTTTACAAGCCCCGTTGGATAGTTGGTGGGGATATCAACATAATAATTATGATAAAAAGGATAGTAAAATAGTTAACACTTTAAATACGAAAATAAGGACTTATCGTTTGCTTCGCTGCAGTCCTGCGATCCTCTTAGATTCACAACACCCACAGTTAACAACAAATAATTCCAGGGTAAACTCCAGGTGTAGGATGGAGACGTAGTGTTAAGTAACAAAGTGTAAGTGGATGAGTGCATCGTCCAACCGTCTTTTAAATATTGTTAGTGTCGGTGCAGAGACGACCGATTCTGGGAGAGCATTCCACGGGTGACAGACACGGATGGAAAAGAAATTTCTGCGGCACTCCAGACGACTGTATTGTTCTGCGAGTAAGTGTCACTGCTGCAGCCGAGGAACTAATAACGCGGCCTTGCCTTTCGATAAGAGCAGGTCAAGTACCAAGTCATTCAACCCTGATTTTTCAATAAAATCTGGGTTGACTTCAGCAGGTTCAAAGTTTCACATTTGTCATAATTGGGGAGTTGATGATGCAGAATCCTTACTCATCTTCAGTGTCATGTTCTCTGGATGCACTAGAATTTGTAAGGTGCAGGACGAATGGTTGATGGAAAAAGAGGGAATGAATTTTGTCCTTATTTCGGTTGGAGAATCCAATGACTCAAAGTGGAAGTCTGTCTGGTGAACATCCGGCTCCCACCCCATCATGCGGAGTGCAAAGGGCAACTTGTATTTGCCGAGAGCCACCAAGTCAGAGGAAGTTTGCACGACACAAGCAATATGTGACCTCCACATCTTATCATGATCTCCCAGTTTCATCCCAAAAGATGGTTGCTGGGCAGACTTCAGAAGCGAGAAAAACACACGTATATTGGCTCGGTTGTGCCCGCTCAATCTGCAAATATAATCAATTGGAAAAACTCAACATGCCGTCAATTCACACAGCATGCAATGACAATTTTAACAGGTTGACTAGGTTGACTTCACGAGTGATATGGGAATCATGAGACGAAATGTGGCCATCACAATGGCATATTTTCCTGTTGCCACTACACCAAACACAGAGTGTGAGAGCTATAAAATTTCTGACACTACTACACGTGTGGCGCGGAACGTTTGGAGTTTTCTAGTTTGGCACAAGTCTACCTCAATGGAACCCATGGAGTTTCCTTACGAGTGTGCCATGAGTGTATACGCTGTGCGAAATATCCGCCACGGAGAACCCGTGAGCATTCATAACGATATCAAATCAGCCTCCGTCTACCATTACAATCACCACGCCATTCAAACTGGATTAAACTGCAGTTATTACCATGCATATGACTATGCCTCCCTTCCCTCATTTCGGTGTGATCGCTCATTGAAGTGGACGCCAAGGTACGCTGGTCAGAAAATGGGTGGAGCGGAATTTTACATTCGGTTGTTAGTTCCTACATTGCAAGAATTTGCCTATTTACCGCATATTTACACATGGAGTGTAGATGAGGTGAACTTGGCGGCTTACCACTTAAATAAATAAATAAATGATATATTCCTCGACATGCGAGACACAGGCAGACTACGAGCCTGATCATGTGGTACAACAAAGTCGGATAGTGGAGAGGGATATTCAGTGATCTATTGTGTTCACAGAGGAATGTTTCAGTGCTAAATCAATTAAAATTAGTAAATGAGTAGGAGTAGTAGAAGTTGAGAGTAAGAATAAAAGTGGATATAAACTGTCAGTTTAATTAGAGTAATACGACCCATCATGAAACCGTCTCCCGGAGACCTGCTTCCACACTTCTCTTCCACATCTCATCTGGTCATGTGCTATTGTGGCGTTATATGTATACAGTTATAAGGGGGCCTGTGATATATATTAAGCTCTCCCCATCGTATAGCCATCTTTTATCTGATTTGTTTCCAGCACTGTATTGTGGGGGCCTGTGTTCAATGAAAAGTTCTCCCCATCATACAGCTATCTTTTAGCTGATTCAATTTCAGCACTGTACTGTGGGGGCCTGTGTTTCATATTAAGCTCTCCCCATCGTACAGCCATCATTTGGCTGATTAGAATCAAGCACTTGTAATATGTGCCAGTGAGTTTGTGATGGTTTATTACGGGTAAAAAAGCATAGCTTAACAAGTCCCGTGCATCGCTTAACTCATACTGCATGAGTGTGCTGCATTTTTTTCGGAAGCATTTATCCATAGCCTCGGGAGATCGGCCCAATCCTGGCCAACACTGGAGGGAGAGAAATAAGCAAATAAAAGTGGGTGGACGTACAGTAACGTGAAATGCTAGATTTTCGTCCGACGTTGTTCGATTCAGATTGTAATTTCACTGGTAACTGATAACCTCAAGAATATACATGCTTTTTACAGAAAAGGAGAAGAATTTTCGGAGGAAATAGTGAGATAGCTCCAGCAGTTGTCGGAGATCAAAATGGGAAAATTGGTGATGCGAAATAATTTTGTATGGCATTGAGAAATGTTGTATGTACGCATGGTATTTTTCAGGGAGGGAGAGAAAACTGTACGCAAAGTAAAGTAAGTTAACCGTCGTTCCAACTGTTCAGCTGTGTGCGGTAAGAGGAGAAGCTGATTTCGATGAGGGGATTTGTTCAGAGTGAACGTAAGCGTGGAAGATCATGGTAGGTTTCCGGAAGGTGTTATCAAATGGATCCAGTCCAAAAGCAGAAGGATTAAATCAACATTGATTTCGCTGAGCACGTAACACAGCAGCTCGTACCTAAGGGAGGGGTCCAGGGGAAAATATAAGTAGAAAATAATCAGCGTTGCAGAACAAATGCGAAATAATTTGCTCGAGAGGAACTCTAGGGCACATTTCCGTCTTGGTGAGTGTGAACTTCATTGTTAATCAGGATATCTTTGCCTTTAGAAAACACGTTATTGCTACTGATAAATTTGGGGAGGGCAGTAAGATCGGGCAACAGGAGAATGAAAAGATCCCCTGATATTGATACTATATCCATCTTGCTCCTATTTCGTACGGGGATTCACTTGTCAAGGTAGGTTGCAATATACCGATCGCTGTTTCGACGTTTAAAAAGGAATGTATAACGTGTCGGAACTTCATCCCTGACTGGATTGCACGTATCTCAGATGGAAGCCTGTTCCACAATATGGAGTATCGATTTAGGAAAAAGTTGTCAGACAGTTTCGTTCGTGATCTTTTCACTTTTACTTTATTGTGATTGTTATTTCGGATGCGATAATTTGATAATTCTGCTCGTTGTCATGATAGGCCATGCAGTTTTAGCAATCAGTGTATAAACTAACTCACGTCATATATCAGCGATTGCCCTAATCACTTCAAACAGTTAGGAAACGCAATCTCAAGCTCCAGATTATAGCGTGCGCAGGCAAGATCTCACAGTCTACAACAGCCACTCTGTAAGCATAGCTGCTGGGTTTGAACCTCATTACATCTAGAGACCAACCACGGTCCTCAGCAAGATTTGTAACTTGGATGCAGAATAGGATAGACTTCGGCGGTCTGTCATCATCCCCATGGCTCAGTGGAATAATCTACAGCTTTTGAATGCAAATAACAGTCTCTCCGAGAGTACAGTGCCCTGGAATCGACACGATCTGCCCGAAAGTACTAAAAATCCTTGCTCATACCATAGCAGCACCACTTGCAACCTTTCTCCAGGGTATGCTTAACTCCCATACACTCCCAACTGAGTGGAAAAATGGAATTATCACTCCAATATATAATGGAGGTAAGCGATCGGATCCTGCTAACTACCGACCTATTACTCTCTTTCCTGTTTTATCAAAAGTGATGGAATCGGTAACCACACATGAAATGATGTGATACTTTGAAAGTCAACAGATAATTTCTAATGGCTAACAGGGTTGCAAAAGCAGACGATCATGTCTCACCAATTTGCTGATTACTCGAGACTCATGGACCAGGGCGGCTGATGAAGGAGTGACCAAAGATGTGACATCCCTGGATTTTTCTAAAGCATTCGACAGGGTCAATCACTTCTTTCTCCTTCAAAAGCTTGCTGCTTACGGTATCAACGGTTCCCCGCTTACCTGGTTAGAAGACTACTTACGCGACAAAGCAATCAAGGTAAGAGTAGCCGACACCTATTCTGAAAGCCTTTGCGTCTCCAGTGGTGTACCACAAGGATCCGTCCTCGACCCGCTACGGTTTTTAGTCTACATTAATGACCTTCCAGCAGACATTCTAGCTCCGATTCAAATATTTGCAGACGATGCTAAAATATGGAGAGCCATTCGCTCAGCATTCGACCGTGTCTACCTCCAGGAAAATCTGACTCGGATTAACGAATGGGCAGAAAAGAACCAGTTCCCACTGACCCCTACAAAGTGCCACCTGCTGACGGTGCGCAGCAGCTTCGTCAACACATACCTTTTGGGGCAAAAGGTTATGCAACACGTGACTAGTGAACGCGACTTAGGTATAATCGTGCAAGAGTCTTGGAAATTCGTTCCAATGTTTGCAAGCAGCAAGTGTGGCGAACTTAAACTTGAGACTTTTGAGCGACGGCTAGTACCATTGCTGATTAACTCCCACATTCGTCCTCATGTTGAATATGCAATTCAGGCCTGGTGTCCATGGTTAAAACGAGACATTCGCCTATTGGAACAGCCCCAAAGAAGAGCCACAAAGGCAACGCGTGGACTATCCGGTATAAGTTACGAACTGCGTCTTCGTGTACTCGGTGTGTTCTCATTAGAATACCGACGGCTTCGCGGAGATCTTACTCTCACATACCGGATACTAACTGAAAGCGAGCATCCATGTACATCACTGCTGACTCTAGCCCCTTACAAACAAAGCCGAATCAACCGCATGAAACTAATGACCCTACACTCCCGTCTGACTTGTAGAAAGTATTTTGGAATATTCTCACTGGAATGCATTACCAAAATATGTGGTGAACGTAACAGACATGACGACATTCGAAAGAATCTTAGACTTTCATCTCAGTGATAAACGATACACAACAGTTTGATAAAGTGCAATGATTTAACCACTAGCACTTCACTTTCCACATGGCAACATTTTGATTTTAATTTTCTTTTGCATATCCACCTTGTGTGTCTGGTAAGGTTATGCTTTTTATCCCATCACACAACATTGAACCATATAATCTCCGGCTCCGGATTTGCCTGCGCCTACAGAGGGAGCATGGATGGCTTGCGCTGCACCACCCACAGCTCCATCCACATACCCCATATCCAATGTAAACCCGAAGGAATAAGACCGGGGGGCATGCGGATGGGAACCACGTTTCATCAACGGAGCCGGCCCACACTCCTTCACAGGCAAACCCAAGCACACTGTATTTGGGGAATCAAGCGCACACAAGGCGGTGGCTGAACCGTAGTCCGCTCCACACTGACTGCATGGAACCGCTCTTCAAGCCTAGCACGGCCACAAGAACCGTGCACTCCGTCCCCTCCAGCAACGACCAACTGTCTCCTGGAGCCAGTATGGATGAGGAAGTAGGTAATAGACGGGTAGGCACCTCGGCAACATGCACATCAAGCGCAGACACACCAGGCATATCAGGCAACAACCAATCACTTGAGACGAGGAGATCAAATAAAAAAAATCGAACAGTGCATCCAGATATGTTGACATAATTTACAATAAATGAGCAAATTATATTTAACTGCGTCTCCTTAAAATATATTTCCTGACGTCTTGAACTCAGAGCGGATATTTTGGCAACCAATTATATATATATATATATATATATATATATATATATATATATATACTATAGTATATTTGAGGCTAATGCATTCATTGATACAATCCCACTGCAGTTGGGCCTACACCATACTACCCTTTATAAATAGGTCTCTTTTAAAACCTGATAATTTCATTCTACTTTATTTGGTTTGTTCTGTCTACTTGAATAATGTTCTATTAACTGGCCACGTTGCTTACGGTAATTGTGCTTATCCTAGCTAAATTTTATTGCGTTTGTAGCATTTTCGGAGTAATTTCTGGACATATTTTACCTATCGCGGATTCAAAGCTAACCAACATACTTCATATGCTAGTTTAGGGAAGAGTTATGCCACCGTATCTGTATGCATTATTGGATTTATTTTATTTCACCTTGTCGTTTCAAGTGATTGGCTGTTGTTTGATATCCCGGTGTGGCTGCGCTTGATGTGCATGTTGACAAGGTGCCTACCTGTCTATTACCCACTACCTCGTCCATACTGGCTCCAGGAGACAGTTGGTCGTTGCTGGAGGGGACGGGGTGCACGGTCCTTGTGGCCGTGCTAGGCTCGAAGAGTGGTTCCATGCACTCAGTGTGGAGCGGACTACGGTCCAGCCACCGCCTTGTGTGCGCTTGATTCCCCAAATACAGCGTGCTTGTGTTTGCCTGTGAAGGAGTGTGGGCCGGCTCCGTTGATGAAACGTGGCTCCCATCCGCATGCCTCCCGGTCTTATTCCTTCGGGTTTACACTGGATATGGGGTATGTGGTTGGAGCTGTGGGTGGTGCAGCGCAAGCCATCCATGGTCCCTCGGTAGATGAAGGCGTCTTGTGGCTACCAAGTGACAGTCAAAAGGGATGCTCAATTTTAATCGGTAAGCGTGCGATGAGTGACAATTTTTACTCGAGTGGTCATCGAATGATCATCCGTCACCCATCCGTCACTCACCGTAAGCTCGTCGGACACACTTACCCATAGGGAGCTTCTTGTTTCCAAATAGATCCGTGGTGTAACATCGGAAAATCGCGTCTTGTGAACCTTGAAACAACTTGTTCAATGGCAGACAACATTTCTTGTGGTTTCAGTCATACAAGTCATGTACAGTAAGTTCCAAAAGCAGAAGACGAAAGTCATTGACAAAACGTCAATTAAGCATGCGACAAAAAGGGATATATGACCAAGTGATGGAGTCAAAATAAATAGTCTATGGAACCATAACCCAGCCGAAAGTTCCTGTATAGCAGCAACTAAGAGATCCGTAAACATTCGAATTTCCGTTGCGTCAGTAATGTGCTCGCTGGAGGGCTTCAAGATAAGTCACTCTTATAAGTGACAAGCTCAATCGCTAGCCAAGCCGACTGAAGCGATAGGAACCAAACTTTTTCAGGCAACTAACCAGAGAACCGGCTCTGAGGACTGTAATAGACGAGCTCCCTTAACGACTTCCCCGTGGAAAGCAACGTTTGATTTGCACCTTGTATCCAGCTGTATTCTGACCACGGACCTTCATGTTTGACCAGTCAACCGTCGTGGCTGAAAGTCCAAAGTTTCACTGGCAATTGAGCAAGGTTCATTCGGTACTTCGTGAATTACGGGATTTAAATTGAAAATTCCCAGAAAAAAACAGTCGTAGCGATCACCCGCAGACGCCTTTTGAATGCTAGTTGGTAGCAACCGCTTTGCGTGTCTAATCTAATTGACAGAGCAATGTGGCCTTCCTCTTCAATAGCCTATGGGCAGAACACTGTAAGGGAGTTCGTATGCACACTAGCGGGTAAGCATACAATATCTTGTATAGTTCCCCTCATATTCACGAACCGTTTAAACGTATCCACAATGCACTCGGTGTTAGGAGAGGCACCTCCTCATGAATCGACCGGTGGTGCCTGTTTTCGACAGGAACCAACAGATATTGATAAGATTTCTTCGAAGGGCCTCGTTCATCAATGAGAAGATTGTTCCTGTAGGTTACGATACTACTATTGGCAAGTAAGGAAAGAAAATGAAAAGAATAGCTAAGGTCTCCCAACACGTATAAGTTTAACCCGCATGCTCCACTGGCACTAAGTCAGAGTCTATCTCTTCAAAACGCATTGTAGTCAAAAATGTAAAAGTTTGGCCCTAAAGAAGAACATTGTCGCTCCATCAAGAATCACGTTACTGCCAGGAATCCTAGAAAATCTGTACCAATATCCTTTACAAAACATGAGTCTCCGTTGTACCCTGTCTTTGCTAGTTTCCATGAAGGCGCCGTAAAACGTGCGTTTGTCACACTGTACGTTAATCGAGTTTCTGTGCGCCTCCATATTGGCACTGTCTCAAATATCACGGTCATGTCAGAGGAAAGGTGGAAGAAAATCAGGGAGCCATGTATCCAGAGCACATCTCGTGTTGCAACCGATGCATCAGGGGAAGTGTTAAAAGAAGTCGGTGAGATGACCTGTTCTGTGTCCTTCAAAGGCTCTCATTTTGAAAGCACCCATTGAGTGACAGAACATCCCAATCTGAACTTAAATGGCCCCGACTGGATTGAGAAGCAGTAGTTACTGTATGTGTCCTTGAACTCGGTACGTAACAAACTACACAGTCCGGCTTTAAACTGGAAGGAAACTATGCAAAAAAGTACCCGCAGGTGTTCAAGGAGGGATGGGGATTGTACCCGAAAATTAAGGCCAGCTTATCCCTGCTCCCAGGCGCAAAGCCAGATTTTCGACCGAAGCAGTCAGTCATCTACGCAGTCGTGTCAATCGTGGACCAAGAACTTGTGAGTCTACAATCCGCCGGAGTCATTAAGCCTGTCAATTACTCTTCATGGACGGCACCAATTGTAGTTGCTAAAAAAGCCAAATGGCAGGACTCGGCTCTGTGCAGACTATTCTATTGGCTTAAATGCGGTGCTCGAAAATCACCAATACCTCTTGCAACTTTCGAAGATCATTTTGAACGCTTGAACAGCGGCAGCTGCTTCTCTAAACTATAGTTGTCTGATGCATACCTCCAGATTGAAGTGCTGAAGGAATCCCGAGAGATGCTGACGATAAACACCCACGGTAGATTATTTCAGTATACACGCCTACCATCCGGTGTTAAATCGGTCCCGGCTATCTACCAGCGAATCATGGATACAATGCTTTAAGGCATATCATACGCCGCAGCATATCTGGACGACATCATCATTATGGCGTCCAAACAGGAAGAACTATGTCAACGGACGCAGCATGTACTCAACAGAATAAGTGAATACGGATTTCGTTTGAAAATGGACAAGTGTGAGTTTTGCATGAAGTCCATTAAATACCTTGGATTTATCACTGACGAGAATGGGCGACGACCAGACCTGTCGAACAGCAAAGTGATCAAATGCATGCCGCCACCAAAGGATGTAGCGACCCTAAAATCATTCATTGGCATAGTGAGTTACTACAGTGCCTACCTACCCTCCATGCATGATTTACGCAGGCCATTAAACCAACTGTTGAAGAAGGATACCCCATGGGAATGGACGCCCAGATGTCAAGAAGTGTTCGACAAGATCAAGTCGATGCTGAGCTCGGAACAGATACTCACGCACTAGGATCCGAAACTGGCAACTGTTGTGGCCACAGATGCTTCAAGCTATGAAGTCGGCGCAGTCATCTCACACATTTTCCCTGACGGAGCCGAGAAACCAGTCAGTCATGCCGCTTTTCCGCTGACCCAAGCAGAAAGATACTACAGTCAAGTCTAAAAAGAGGCTCATCGTGTTTGCGATAAAGTACTTTCACAAGATGCTATATGACGGTCAATTCACTCTAATAACGGACCAAAAACCACACCTTGCCAGATACGGCTCCAAGAAAGAGACTCCAGTGTACACCGTTAATCGTCCGCAAAAATGGGCTACAATGTTGCTCGGATATGATTTCACTATTAAGTACCAACCGACAAATGATGGTTGCCAAACGGATGTGCTATCACGAATGATGTAGGAATAGTATCGGTCGGAAGACACAGATATTGATCGAAAATATCTCATTAAAAATGGAAGTTAATCAGGCTCTTTCAGACAAAGTGAGCGGAATACCAACATCCATCAGTCTGTTTCGAAAAAGGAACCTTACGTGAATCGTTGTTACCATAAGTAAGTTCCAACATCCAGAGTGGTCACGAAATATATATATATATATATATATATATCGGCGGGAGAGACAATGGTGCGCTGAAGCTACAGGTGGCCAGATCCTGATAGATGGTCTACTCACTGCTGCTACTGTTGTGCCATTGGCTCATGTCCTGGACTCCTCCTCGTGGCGACCGCTGGGTGGGAGATGAGTTACGCACTTCTCCCTGCTAAGATCCAGGTCAACCATCCGCATAAGTCAGTGAACTGACCATGTGCTAGACTCGCTGTCTTTCGGGTGTTCATTTAATCAAAGGCTTTGGCTGCGGACCCGAGTCGTTCTCCTTTCAGGAGTGGGCGCCCGGCCAGTATCCTTGTCCATCCTCTTCAGAGGTTAGGAAGTGGTCGATGACCCTCTTCCCGTAAAACCTAGCCATGGGAGACAACAGGTCTACGGGTCATACGCTCACAGCTGGATTGGCGTAGAGCACGAGCGCCATGCATTGTGTCTGACGGTGAGAGGACACCTCCGGGTGTTCAATGGTTTCCAACTGCCCTCCTCAAGCCAGGCAGTCCTTGGTCAATTTGGTGCGAACCCGCCAAAACCCACCTGCGTCTGGCCGTTGTCGCAGGTGCGTATCCTACTACGGTCGCAAAACATATGAAACGTTCCAGTACATCAAAGGCTATCTGTGACGGCCGTCAAGCAGATCCCAAGCTATCTCAGCAATCACATTCCCGAGCTGGATCTGCTCCCCATTGCCTTGTGGGTCAGAATATTAAGCCAAAGCCTTCGGGCGGAGTCCCTAAAGCAAACCACAAAAACACATCCGCCAACTCGCGTGCGATTGCTCACCAATGCAATCGTATGCCTGCGCGCAAAGCACTCAGCATCGAGTGCTGGAATGTGCGCACACTACTGGACCGGAACACAAGTAAGCGCCACGAGCGACGCACCGCACAGTTGGCGATGGAACTGTCGTGCTATCACATCGATATTGCGGCGCTCAGTAAACCCCGGCTCGTGGAGCAAAATAAGTTGCATGAAGCAGGTGCCGCCTACACATTCTACTGGAAGGGAAACGCCGCCTCAGCGCCAATTCATCATGGGGTCGGATTAATAATATGCGGTCACCTCCATAGTGAGCTTGTGGGCGAACTAAAAGGAATCAGCGCACGACTGATGACTGTTCGCCTACGACTCGAAAGAGGTAAGTTTGCCACCTTTATAAGCACGTACGATCCGACCATGTGTTATCCTGATGACACGCATGATCAATTATACACTCAGCTATCCTCCGTGATACGGTCTGTGCCGAGGAGCCACCGACTATTTCTGCTGGGTGATTTCAACGCGCGCTTTGGGCGTGATGCATCACTGTGGGCAGATAGTATTGGTCCGCATGGTATTGGTTCAGCGAATGCGAACGGTGACAGGCTGCTCTCACTGTGTGCTACTCACGGCCTGACGATCACGAACACTCGGTTTGCACTGAGTGCGAGTGATATAGCAACTTGGACGCACCCACGGAGTGGTCACGCTCACCTGCTCGACTATGTCATCGTACAACAGCGTGATATGCGTGAAGTGCGCATGACACGTGTACTGCGTGGAGCTGAGTGTGGCACTGATCACAAGTTGGTGCGGACCAAACTGTACTTATATTTTCGTAAATCTATGTATTGCACTCTCGCCGTGAATCGGCGTAAAGTTAACATTCTCTCCCTCGGTACTGTGGCGAAACGTATTGAGTTGGAGAAGGCGATGGGTGCATGCCTGTATGGTGATGTAGACTGTATAGCCACAGTGGGCGACCTGTGGCACCACATTCGCGACCAGGTGACAGCTGCTGCCGAGGAGACCATCGGGCGTGCAAACTGTAAACGGCCTGATTGGTTTGATGACAACAATGTGACGATTGACGCATTGGTGTCAGAGAAGAAAGCAGCATTTGCTGCACATGTGGCAGACCCCAGTGACTTGGCGAAGAGTAGTCAGTTTCGCAAACTTCGACGGCGACTGACCCGAGAGCTCCGTCGCATAAAAAATGCATGGTGGACGGAGAAGGCGAAGCAGATGGAATGCTACGCCGAATGCCGCCAACACAAGGAATCCTTTGACTCCTTGAAGGCGGTGTATGGACCGAGATTGGAGCCGCTGAGGACACTGATCGATGGTAGTTCAGGCGCTACCTGCACACAGACTGCAGACATAATGCAGATCTGGCGACAACACTTTGACTGTCTCTTGAACAACCGTTCAGACTTCTGCTGGCCTACATTGAGCGCCCTAATGCAGCACCATGTGAAGGCGAGTCTGGCAGACACGCCAGCACTGGATAAGACGCAGAGAGCACTTGTTCAGCTGCAAAACGGCAAATGTGCCGGTGCTGACGGGATCCCGCCTGAAGTATTGAAACACGGCGGACCCGCGTTGGTGACTGCGCTGCACCACTTGGT
This sequence comes from Dicrocoelium dendriticum, assembly GCA_944474145.2. Lineage (NCBI taxonomy): Eukaryota > Metazoa > Platyhelminthes > Trematoda > Plagiorchiida > Dicrocoeliidae > Dicrocoelium > Dicrocoelium dendriticum. Next base: position 21,118,987 of record OX104069.1, read on the forward strand.
GCAACGCGTGTGGATTGAGGAGGAGGTGCCTCCTGAGCTGAAGGATGCCCTTTTGCTACCACTGTACAAGGGCAAAGGTAGCAAGCAATGTTGCACGAATTATCGTGGCATGAAGTTGCTGAGTTGTGTGGGCAAGGTGATTGCCCGAATCCTGCTCAACCGCCTCGTCAGTCAGGTTGTGGAACCGAACGTGGTGGAAGAACGGTGCGGATTCCGTTCGGGTCTCAGCACTATAGACATGGTGTTTGCGGCTCGTCAGTTGCAGGAGAAGTTCAGAGAACGACACCAGCCATTGTACTCGCTTTTTGTTGATTTCACCAAGGCATTTGATACGGTGAACCGCGAGGCATTGTGGCTGGTGTTAAGTAAGTTTGGTTGCCCGCGTAAGTTTGTAAGTTTCATTGAATGTCTGCACAGTGGTGCGCGAGCGAAGGTGCAGACGAGTGGAGAGATCACCGATGACTTTGCAGTCGTCTCTGATGTGAAACAAGGCTGTGTCTTAGCTCCTGCCCTGTTTAATATTTATCTTCATGCAATGATGTCCTGTGCTTTTGATGCCGCTTTTGCTTACGGTGTTCGCTTGGAACACCGTATTGATGGTGGGTTGCTGAACATCCGTCGTTTCGGTGCGAGAACTCTAGTCTGTGAAACAACTATCCGTATGTTGCTGTTTGCTGACGACTGTGCGTTGTTTGAACACAGCGCGGATGAGTTGCAGCACATGACTAGTGTTCTGGCTTCGACAACGACTAAATTCGGGTTTACCATCAACACAAGCCAAACTGCCTGTCTCTTTCAGCCTTCACCGGAGGTGCAATCTTCAATATTGCCGCGAATCGGCATTGGTGCAGAAGTATTGGAAACAACCTCCCGCTTCTGCTACATTGGGAGTGTGATGTGGACTGATCAGCATATACACAGTGAGTTGCGTATCCGCGTCTCGAAAGCAGCGGCGGCATTCGGAAAGCTAGAGTACCGAGTGTAGAACAACCATAAGCTTACCATTGGCACGAAGCTGTTGGTGTACAGATCCAGGATGCTGTCCGTTTATCTATACGGCAGTGAAACGTGGGCGATGTGACGGCGGGATGTGCCATATCTCGAGCGGTTACATCAGCAGTGCTTGCGACGGATTCTGAACATCGGGTGGGGCAACAGAGTTGCGGACACGCAACTGTTGCATCGAAGTGGTGTGTATGCAGTGGACGATATATATATATATATATATATATATATATATATATATATATAAAATACACAATACAATGGTACAGATATTGTGCAACCGGAATCATGGCTGAATAGGAAAGCAATATGAATAATAAGAAAATAGCAACAACAAAAGCCCTTGTCCATTTTACCACACAGTTTTTGAAATGTTTTCAGTTTGTTCTTTTTTAGGGGGAGGAAGAAGGGATAACGCAACAAACTGATGCACACGTCCGCCATTGACATCGATCTTGAGCCATGGCTTCCAAGGTCTTCAACCAGCAAGTATCCGCATCTCTCGGACCCCAACCAGGTAGTCGACAACAACCGGCCGAGGCCATTTTGTAGGCTGTCCACCAGACCGCCCCTTCCAACCTTGTCCAGCAACCGCAAACAACGCACGACGGGGGTAACGCTGGACAGGTATGCACAATACGTGTCCCAACCACAGCAGTTGATGCAGTGAGACAAGCTCCTCGAGCGAGTGGCTTCCACGTCCCAAGACACGCTGTCTAACTTCCACATTGCTTACGTAGTGCTGCCACCACACACGGGCAATGGACCGCAGACAGCGGTGCTCGAAGACGGATAGCCTGCGCAAGTCATCTTTACGAATGGGCCAGGTCTCGCATCCGTACAACAGTACAGCACGAACAGTTGCACAATAGACACGCCCTTTGATGAAGAGACGAATGTCGTGGCGACGCCCCAAATGCCTCAGCCTAGAAAAAGTGAAGCCTGCTTTCGAGATGAGCATCGAAATCTCGTCTCCAACAGCCCCACCAGCAGTGATGCAACTTCCCAAGTGGACAAAGCTCTCCACAACCTCTAGTGTCTCACCAGCAAGCGTGAGTGCAGGCAGAGGCACTTGTCAGTCTTGGAAGAGAACCTTGCATTTGGACGGCGAAAAGTACATACCATACTTTGACGCTTCAATCGCCAAGCGGTTTAATGCAAGTTGGACGACGTGTGGATCGTCACCTAGCAAGACGATATCATCAGCATAATCCAAATCAACAACTCGACTACCTGGGAGGAGCTCAACGCCAGCGTTCAACGCATCGCCTAGAACGTTCTTCAAGACATCCTCAATGGCAAAGTTGAATAGGAACGGAGAGATAGGGCATCCTTTTCGAACTCCACTGGAGACCACAAAGGTAGGCGAAAGCTTGTTATAAGCCCTAATCCTGCCCGAGGTCAGACTATATTGAGCGCGCAGTATAGAGACGAACTTCTCGGGGACACCCTTAGTAGGCAGTGCCACAGTACTGTACGATCGACAGAACCGAAGGCTGCACGGATATTCAGGAACACAGCAATCGTTGTCCTTTGATACACATGGCGGAGCTCGAGGATCTGGCGGAATGTGAAGATTTGATTGATGCAGCCGCAACCAGGGCGAAACCCAGCTTGTTCTTTTCGTTGCAACGATTCGCGTGTTGGGGATAGCCTGAGAAGTATAATGGACACCAGCAGGTTGCAAACGACGGGGATTAAACTTATTCCTCTGTAGTTGAAGCAGATTGTGCGCAGGCCCTTTTTGAAGATAGGGACGACTATCGATTCACCCCAAGATGACGGAACTTTCTCTTTCGACCAAATTTTCGAGAACAAAGCGGTGAGTTATCAAACCAGCGATGCGCCACCATCTTTAAATAGAGCCGCAGGAAGACCATCAGGGCGGGTGTTTAAAACGCTACATGTGCCGGAGCTCCTGCTCGATTTCCTGGGAAGAGGGAGGGTCTCTTGGGGTAGACCACTCGGCCGCAGTGCGAGCGCCAGATGTAGCAGATGAAGCTGGGGGCCAACAAAACTGAGAGCCAAAATGTTCGGCCCATCGATCCAACCCTCGTTGAAGATTGGTGATTAAGGTGCCATCCTCTTCGCATATTGTTTCACTTATACCAGATCGAACACCTTCGGTGAATGCAATCAGATGGAAGAGTTTTCTGGTGTTATCAGAGAGACTAGCAAGCTCCATCTCCCTAGCACGTTCACACCACCAAGCTTCGCGGTCCATTTGCAGACTCCTGCGCAACTCTCGACCAAGGTATTGGCGTTCTTCACTGTGTCTGGAATCAGATGGGAGCAAGCGGCGTCTGTCCAACAGCGACAAGGAGTCGGTGGAAATCCAATACTTCGGTGGGTGACGGGCAACTCCACAAGTGTCGATACTGGCGGAAACTAAAGCATCTTTGATATGCGCCCACTGCGAATCGAGATCACCGTCAATAGTTGAGCCAAGTAAGGTTGACATTGAGGCTTGGTACCTGGTTAAAATCGCAGGGTTTCGTAGATTCTTGACGTCCGGTCGGTAGTGAACTCGCTTAGGTGATCCTCCGAAACACATGCAAATGTTAGCACAAACCAATGCGTGATGGGAGTCCAGAGAAATTGATCAGTACGATCGGCAGTCCGTTACACTTCCGCGCCATCTGTAGCTGATTGCTATGTGGTCAAGCTGGGAGCACTCTTGCGTTTGTGAGGGCAGGCGCCAGTAGGCAGCGTGTTTCCTCGAGTGCTGAAAACTAGTGCTCGAAAGAAACAAGCGATGATCAGAGCAAAGAGCAAGCAGTCTGTCTCGATTGTGTGATCGACTGCCACCGAGACCAAAACTACCCCCAAGGTGATGCTTGCTTGGTGGAAGGCGGCCAACCCGTGCGTTAAAGTCCCCGGCAAGAATGACTATATCAGTCCTTTTGGAGGAGCGCAGGAGTTCATGCAGTTGCTGGTAAAAGCTATCTTTAACTGCATCCAGGTTGCAGTCTGTAGGGGCGTAGGCTGACGACAACCAAGGCACGCTTAACGTCTCGACGCCTGCTTACGTTACATGAATCTCGTAGCCTGACTGCACATAGCCGACAGTTGACTGGGATCCAGTCAAGCTGAGCTGATTTAGCCCTGGCACTCAGTACAACCCGAAACACCAGCTTGGCCAGTGGCGGAAGCTTCTGGGTCTCCGGAAAGGCGCAGGTAGTATTTGGCGTCAGAGTTTACCGGAGAGGCCATTCTGATGACGGCGCTAGAGTCTTGTAATGTGATTTCTGAAAGGCAACAGATATCTACCCAAAGCGTTTCAAGAGTAGGGACAAGACATGCTTGTCGTCCGATCTGCATCAAGGTCCGAACATTAAACGCTGAGAGGAAGAATGGAGAATCACGTCGAAGAAGAGCTGGAGCTTCGGTGGAGTGAGAGGCGGTTGCGACCGCAGGACATTAAAAACCGGGTTTGGCTGTGACTTCCATCACCTGCGAGACGTGGATCGTTTGTGACGGTGACCGCAAAAGACATAAGAGTACATGTGGGTGAAGGACGGGAGGTGGGGTGATCTGTGATTGGAGATTGAGCAGTTTTAGCCCAGAAGGTAGGCATAGCAGTAACAGTAGTAAGCGGTGTGGTCCATGGTTCGTCACCAAATTTTGCGTTACCAAGACATGATCGAAGTGAGCGTCTCGCGTTCTAATCTTGATTGCAGGTCATGGGAATCGAAAGCGGTTGATCGGAGTGCCTGGCGCGATCTGATCACGAAGGCAGTTGCCGAAGTGCGGGAGAAGGCCATCATGCATGCAGAGACGAAGCGGCAAGCACCGAAGGGTTGTACTCCATCGACATTGAGCGCATGGTGCTGTAGCACATGCGGTCGCGAGTGTCTGAGTCAGGCAGGCCTAGTGAGCCATGATTGAGGCCACTCAGGACCACGACCGAAGCAGTGACGACTCCTGCAGAAAACGTAGGCAGAAGCAGCGCAGTGTTTGTAGGTACGCTGCATTTGATTTATTAACCGCGTGCCTGTATGCTAAGTCTTTTTATTTCAGGTGGTGAGTATTCCATATTGTCATAGTACTTCTTTCACTCATATTAAGATCTACCTGAAATATCTTCTATAAACGTGCATACGTCGCGGAAGTTAATTGTAGTTCATTTCGAGAACATTTTCGCGTTTGTGGCATTTCCTTAAAGCATACTTTCTGACCTCGTGAACGTATCGCGGATTCTTTCGTAATCAATTTTTTATACGCCTATCTATTACCAACTACCTCGTCCATACTGCCTCCAGCAGATGGTTGGTCGTGGCTGGAGGGGACGCGGTGCACGGTCCTTGTGGTCGTGTTAGGCTTGAAGAGTGTTTCCATGCACTCAGTGTGGAGCGGACAACGGTCCGGCCACCGCCGTATGCGCGCTTGATTCCCAAATACAGTGTGCTTGTGTTTGCCTATGAAGGAGTGTGGGCCGGCTCCGTTGATGAAACGTGGCTCCCATCCACATGCCTCCCGGTGCTATTGCTTCGGGTTTACACTGGATATGGGGTGTGTGGATGGAGCTGTGGGTGGTGCAGCGCAAGCCACCCACGGTCCCTCTAGAAACGCAGGAAAATCCGGGACCGGAGAATATATATATATATATATATATATATATATATATATGTATATCGCCTTAGACGGGGTACACGGTCCACGTGACTTGGCTAGGCTCAAGCAGTGGTTTCATGCATCCAATATGGAGCAGACTACGTCCGTACGGCTAGTCTGTTCACCTTCCCAATTACACTGTCTGGGATGTTGTTGCTGTGCATGTTGAAGGAGTGTAGGCCGACTCCGTTAAGGAAATGTGGCTTCCATACACAATTGCGGGTCTTCTCCATTCGGGCTTACACTGCATATGGGATGGGTGGATGGAGTGTCGATGGTGCAGCGAAAGCCATCCTAGGTACGCGTCTTGTGACTGTCCTGTGAGCGGTCTAACTTGTTGTCAACGTTTTTTTATACCGAACTTGCGTGCTTCAACGTGACTATTATACGAACATATTCAAGCGTTAGCCTTTCAGCTGTATCACATGGGCAGAGACAACTCAAACGGGTTTATTTATACACAAAATGTAGAGGTAGATACAAATGTACACATGTTTTGAAAGTACTAACAAAAATTGCGGTGTAAGTCAAACGCAAACAGAAGGTGCTATCCACAGCGATATGCAAGCATACTCACGGGGTCAATTATTCCCCGTTAGCCTGTAAAGAACCAAATGAACGCAAAAGTCCCCTCGCCGACTCTGTCCATTCAAATTGGGAGATCGAAGTACAGGTGAACATCGTTCCAAACAAGCGTCATGTATTGAAGTTCATCACAATATTATGAGGAGGCTTGTACCTGCCTCTTCTGCCTCAATTTCATTTGTGCAACTGTGCTGTCATTCGAAGCTGAGTGTCTAACATCTACAAAAGGGGAGCAAGCAAACAAAAATGAGAGAAAAGCTTGTCCCGAAGTTATTATTATTATTACTATAACAATAATAATAGTGTACGCTCGATTGCGAGATGCGTTTGGGCCATGCACCTGAAGACTATACAGTGCCAGAGAATTCCATGATCATGGACCGTGAGAAGAATAAATGAAGATCAAACCTATGCCAAGTGATACCATTTACGATTATACAAGGCACGTTAACTGGAACCATCAAGTAAACACTCACTTGAATGAATAGAGACGAGATGTTTTCGCATATTATAGTTTTGTGAAAACGATTTACCACACAGTTCACATGTATAGGGGCGCTGTGCTGAATTCGGGAACAGGAAGTGAATAGTCATAGATGAACCTCAAGATAGACACAGATAAGAAACGGACATTTGTTAAAATATGAACACACTAAAGTATTTGCAATGAAAACTAAAGGTTGCTGGTGTACGGCCAACTTAGAATTGGAAATGTTCCAAACCATATAAAATACACCTCAGGTCTTGTGCCGTAATACAACACTGGAGACGGATGGCTAACAGACAGAGTGCGTGTCGCCTACCCACAATAACTGTTTTATTCCAATAGTATATATCGGCCAACGTGCATTATATTTTATTACTGTTATAAGAGCATAAGGATGAAAGATACCTCAGTGGGACAACACTGCTAGTCAGTGGAAAATACAACTGTGGCAGACAGACGACTGGGTCCGATGAGATAAATTGCTAAATTTGATCCACTCGCATCTGATCGGTCACACTGTACATCTGTCCACCGACTGACCACGGCAAATACATCTTTCCGTGATGAACTAATACTTCATCTTCCGACTGAGTACATACACCGCGCTGGCCGATTTATCATCACCTTCAGACTTATTGTGCTTTGAAAGCCAAACAGCGAATCGGAACGACTAAATTCACATGAACTATGTGCTCCGTGTAAAGTAAAATTACGACGTCATTCCTTGTGAGTCTTTCTACTCTGTATGTCCAAGATCTCAACTATTATTCTATATCCCCCAACTGGCAATCTCGTCCTATGACCACAGTGATCAATCCGCAGGCAAGCAAAGAAATAGATACACTATCGTAATTGTATCAACCATTATCTATTAACACTGATCATATCTGGCTCCGCTAGTCGTATCTATCCGTTTGAGCCGCTTGGACACTGATGTGAGTACTGCACAGATTCCTAATATTGCAGGTCGCTAAAATTACACCGTCTAAACACCAGTTTGAGTGTGGCTCATCGCTGTCACATCAGACACCGCAAGCCATCGTAGCCTTGGTGACCCACACCGCTAGAACATTAAAATGAGTGGAGATGGTGCGTGCACCCTACTCTTCCGCCCCCAGCGGACTTGTTTCCGTTTGCTTATTTTGTCGTAAAATACGCAGCATACTATGACGGCGTTACTCCGTATATGTGTCATTAGAAGCAACAATAGTTGGTTTTTTGATAGAACAGAGAGCAACTGCTACGGAATTGCGGTGGAAGCACACATTGTTAAGGTTCGCAGGAAACTAGTGCATGTGCTAAAACAGCGTTGGCGTACGAGAGACAGACGTTGTTCAAGGCCTTCCAAGTAATTCTGGTACTTAATCTTCGTAGAACCATTTTAGCCGCACAACCGTATTGTGCTGAGATTTCGACCTAAACCTACGTCAGATGAATATTCTCCGATCCTAAAAATCGCATCCTCGCAGGTCAAATTGTTGAGTGAAAGGGTAGAGAGGGGATAACTTCCTTGGAATGAGCACCTGGGGTTCCTCATCTGTCCTCTGCGCCCAATAATAAATGCTCGTTCATGTTGTCCACTTTTACCGTTGCAACTCCCGTCATCCCTGACTAAAGAGCAAGAGTTTGCTGTTGACTTCACAACTAAAGCTGTCGATGCATGTTACTAGTTCTTCAAACCAACTGTCTTATCTCGTTCGCATTTCGCATCAAATCGGTCAAAATGCAGTGCTCATTTTCCCTCCCTAGGAATTGATATGTGTTACAGATTCGCAACAAGTTTACAACAGCGTTGTAAGAAATCTTTGAATTGCAGGTTTTGAATCTGACGACGATGACGTGTCTCGCGAGATACCGAGTCAGTGGCACAAGATATTTACGGTATTGGTAACGCCTTCAGCAGCTATGCTGAAAGTAATCTACTAGACTGGATACCGGTGAACAACCGCATGTGTGGGGTTCGACTTCGAACCTCTAATGCGCTTAATAAGCTGGGGATGATGTTGCATTCATGATGCTTCCCCACAGCAGTTGGGCTAAACCAGTTTACACTTACACTTGGAATTCTAAGCTGGATAAATTTCATTCCACTTTATTTCGTTTGTTCTGTCTATCCAAACGATCTTCTAATAACTTGCACTCGTTGATTACGCTTATTGTGGTGATGTTCGTTAACTCTGTCACGTTTGTGGTATTTTCGAGTAACCTGTGGACCTTCTGTACTTATCGCGGATTCGTTGCTTACCAACTTACATTATATGTTACTTTAGGGAAGAGTTATGTCGGCATATCCATACGTTTTAACAGATATTTAGGGTAGAAATTCGTCACATATAGACTCACTTAGACAGTCATCACACGTCCAAAAATGCACTGTACGCTCGTTTCATCCGTTCCGGAATCGTCAGCAGTGCGCATTCCATCGGACCCTGGTAGGGCTCAAACCCTAAACTCGACTGTTGCCAGTCCGTGGTTGAGATCACTGAGCTAAGGAGGACGGCAACGACCATCGTGAATAAATTACTTGATGTGATACAGCGCCCCTAGCTATCCACTGACTTGCACGTTACTACCGCGAAGAGGACAGGGGAGTCTCCACACCAAGCGACGAACACACTAAACTTAAGCCGCCAATTCAACTATGGCATAATAAGCAGTTTGGTCTGTGTAGTGATTACACAGGAGTAGTAGGGGGAGTTTAGTGGTGTAGGTAGAGATTGGTCACATCTAGACTCCCTCAGACAGCCATCACATGCCCGAAAATGCACTGTACGTACGTTTAATCCTTTCGCGAATCGTTAGCAGTGCGCATTCCATTGGACCCTGGTAGGGCTCGAACCCGCAACTCGACTATTGCCAGTCCGTGGTTGAGATCACTGAGCTAGGGGGACGGCAACGACCATCGTGAATAAGTTACTAGATGTGATATGGCGCCGCTCAATATCCACTGACCTGCAAGTTACTACCGTGCATATATATTTTATTTAATAATGTCATTTCAAGTGATTGGCTGTTGCTTGATACCCCAGTGCGTATGCCCCTGATGTGCATATTGACAAGGTTCCTACCTGTCTATTACCAACTACCTCGTCCATACTGGCTCCAAGAGACAGTTGGTCGTTGCTGGAGGGGACGGGGTGCACAATTCTTGTGGCCGTGCTAGGCTTGAAGAGCGGTCCCATGCACTCAGTGTGGAGCGGACTACGGTCCAAGCACCGCCTTGTGTGCGCTTGATTCCCAAATACAACGTGCTTGTGTTTGCCTGTGAAGAAGTGTGGGCCGTCTCCGTTGATGAAACGTGGCTCCCATCCGCATGCCACCCGGTCTTATTCCTTCAGGTTTACACTGGATATGGGGTGTGTGGAAAGAGCTGTGGGTGGTGCAGCGCAAGCCATCCATGGTCCCTCTGTAGGCGCAGGCGTTCTGTGACTAGCCACAGTGACAGGTAAATCTGAAACCGGATGCTGCCAACCATGAAGACAAGCTGCCCTATCATCGCTTCAGTTTACGCTCCTACTGAGCGCAGTTCAGAAGGTACCGAAGATGCCTTTCGTCACTTCTTCGCAGGGCGAAGAATACTGACACCGTGGCTATTGCTGGTGACTTGACTGCTGAAGTAGATCGTCTTTCAGTTTCTGAACAACACCGGGGGGCTGCTTCAGAGTCCATGCACGCCGGAAGGACAATGGTGATCGATTCGTACAAATGTGTACCGACCACAATATTTGTATTAGCAGCACTGCATTCCATCAGCAACGTTCACATCATGTCACTTGGCGCTCACCGAATTCCTCAATGACTTGAAGCCCAATTAGTTATATTGCCATCAGCTACAGATGGCGCACGTCAGTCCAAGACTGCCGGTACATGCGTGGATTCCAATCACGATGTAGTGCGCGCACGCTTGCCGCTCACTTTTCCCACCTCAAAGAAGCGCCAGTCTTCTAGCTTTATTACCTGCAACTTGAACTCGTGGTCTGCCGTTCAGTATCATAACGAAATGGCTCACAAATTGTTAGTGATGAATGAGGCTGATGAGCCGAACGCTGACTCGGAACGTCTCAATTGTACCATGAAGAATGTCTGCGACACATGCTATGCACCCAACTTCAGACATCGTAACTGTCGTTGGATTTATGAAGCATAGATTAGTTTGATCGAAGCAGGGAAACAGGTTATGATTGGCGCTGTATTTCAACTTGTCTGTAACTCTCTGAAACGATGTCTGACAAGGGGCCTTCGAAATCACCACGAACGTTGGTGGGTAGCAAAACCCGTGAGATGAAGAAAGCTAGCGCTATTGGAAACAGTCGGGTGCTGTTTCAGCCCATCCGGAATACGGGTCCGAGAAAGCCATCAGTTAGCGAGACAATATCTGAGAAACATGGACAGCGTCGTCGAGGAGCCCGATAAGCGGAACATTTTGAGGAGCAGTTCAGCAGGTCTGCTGCGATAGTGCCGCTTGCCGAATCACCTGAGCCGAGGTTAAAAGTAAATGTCACACGTCTCACTTTCGAAGAGATTCCACACGAGATCGACGTGTTAAAATGAAACAAGGCTCCGAGACCCAACGACCTTCACCCATCTTTGCTAAAAGACGTCGGCGAGTCTGTTGAATAGACACGCTACACTATTCAACTCGATTTGGGACACTGAAGAAGTGCCTTCAAATTGGTGACTATCAACTGTCGTACCCAACTTCAAGAAGGGTCAGCGTAATTTGTGCGAAAATCATCGAGGCATTAGAATTATTTCCATTGCCTAAAAAGTTCTAACAGGCATCATTCTTCGACGAGTTACTGGTTCCCGTGAGAACCGATTCACCGAAAGCAAAGCTGGCTTCAGCCCTAGCCGTGATTGCACTGACCACACAATTACTTATTTATTTATTTCTTACAACTGAGAAACACATTGTGGCGATGGACGGAAATTAGTCTGAGAACGAAGATCCGAGTATTCTCAGCAACCATTCGTGTCATTTTACTCTATGGTTACGAAACATGGCCGCCGCGACTAGAAAACACCAGGAAGCCGGAAGTCATCGATTTGTGGTGTCTACGGCTTATCTTGAAAAAGCAGTAGCATGAGCGTATCATCAATGACGAAATCCGTAAGCGCTGTTCATCATCATCAACAACAGCAGTACATCAGCCATTTGAACTGACGCTTCGCTGCCATACAACCATGAGGACCTATGAAATAAAGAATAAGAGGGAGAGAAGGGGGACTTACCTGAAAACCTTAATGCCCTAAATAAACAATCAGGGTCAAGGAGCCTACACCTAGTGTTAACAACATACCGTCACAAACAGCTGGCTATCGTGCAAACATAAGGCGGCATCGTGGAGACAGCTTCCTTGCGGCTTTCACTGCCCCGCGTCATAATCAGCCAGTACCCCGCAGATAACTCAGCGCCAGACACACTTTAAACAGGCAATCCGATCAGGATACGGCAGCAGACGCGCCACTGGTGTCGGTTGCGAGCCATGTCCTGTAAAGTCTCGAGCCAAGCACAAGGCGAGTCACGTGGACTCCAGCCCGGAAGGCGAGACGGATCAACGGCACTCAGTTTGGTCGCTAGTGACTTCATCTCCCGTTGCCAAGTCAACTTCTGTCCACCTCGAGAATTGCGCCACGCTACACCTGGCAGACTAAACAAGGCTTCAGTAAGCGGTGACCAGGTGTACGTAGTACGTGACAGAGCCAACGCAACTTATTCGGTGCTAACGTAAACGCTGTTACGGTCTTCATGAGCTCTCAGCGCTCTTCCAAAGCCACAGATCTCAGTGGGTCGGTCACGTCCTCCGCAGACAAGATACTGACTTCACTAGGGCCGTTGTTTTACCCTCGCCTTGCTAGGGTTAGTTTCGTCGCCTGGGTGGACAAATGAAAACGTGGTTTGCTGCAGTGAAATCGAATGTCCATCTTCTTGCACTCCATATTGTGCATAGCGCTTGTCACTAGAGTAATCACTGAATCAGTATCTACGTGGAGCTTGTCGTCGATCGCCGCGCTTAAGTAGCTGCAATCCGCGATATTCATGAAGCCGGCTCATCCTGTCACAGAAGCTAGCCGCAGTAAAGTAAAGTAAGTACTCTTCGCCAAGTTTTAAAGCTGAGACACAAATACAAACGACTGACCATAATCATTTTCCTTGAACTGAAAGCCGTCTTCGACTCTGTCGACAGCGCCAGGTTATGGAACTGCCTATCCATGAAGGTGTGCCGGAGGAATGGCTTTCCATTCTGAAGTCCCTCTACCGCGATTCCTGAGGCCGTGTAAATCTACGGGAAACTGTTTTCTGAGTTTATCACGACAAGTGCGGTTTGCTATGGCTGTCCTATATCTCGTTCTTTCTTCAACTTTTGATCGGAATGATCATTAATGACTCGGTCGGTTACTTTGGACTTATCTGGATTGGAAGTTTTACCAGTCGACTGTCAAACTTGGATTATGCGGACGACAAAGTTCCCCCTGGGTCTGATGCATTGGCAATGTAAACACTACTGAACGGACTTGTGCCTATCGCTGCACGCTTCGCCATGTACTTTGCACCCTCAGTGCAAAAAGCTGTTGTAGTACTTGGCCGACACACCGACGGTTCTAACATTGACCGAAAAGCCACTGGAAGTGGTGGATCAGTTCAAGTACCTTGGTGGCTGTATCACCTCTGACGGTCACATAACTTAAGAAGTTATTTCATGCAGCAGTAAAGCCCGTGTGGCTTTCCGGAGGCTCAACCATCTAAGGAAACGGCGGAATATCAGCTTGTCAGTGAAAGGTAGGGCGTATAACGCTGCGAAAAGACCCGTGTTACTGTATGGATCGGAGACATGGCCATTCTGCAACGCTTGGCCGTGTTTGACCCCCGGTGTTAGCGAAGTATTGCTCACGTTTGGTGGGAACACCGGGTGAGTAATGCTGAGATCCGCCAGTTGGATTTCGGCAAGAAGTCTTCTGGTGCCTCTCTCGAGTGTTGGATAAATCTTGGCCGCTTGCGTTGGCTAAGCCATGTCCTACGTAAGCCCGTTGACCGGCTTCCTCGACGTGCGTTATACGCTGTGGCTGCACCAAGCTGGGCGAAAACTTGAGGTGGACAGTCCATGAAGTGGAATAGTGGCATGAAGAAATTGACTGTGAGGCTTGGTCAGGCTGGTGATAGCCATTTTCCGGGATGGGGGCATCGAAAGGGTTCACATCAATGGTTGCAGACCGTGTCAGACATGGCGCAGTTACGAAGTCAATGGCGTTACTGCATTCGGCTTCTTTCATTTGTCTGTTACACTGCGATCCATCCTGGTCAGTGTAACTCATTTACTCCTTGCTTTCATCTTCTCCACATCCTGTTTGCATCCAACCTCACTATCCTACCGGTGGTATTTATGGTTATTCTTACGGTGAATCGTTGCAACGGAATTTACCGCACCTCGGTGCGCGGATCATAGTTGATCAACTGAACATGTCTAAATGAGAAATCATGCGTACCAGACTTACACAGGGAGGTGGCTGGCCGTAGCCCGTTTCACGCTGTATGCATGGAAACACTCACTGAGCCTAGCACGGCAGCGTTCACGCTGACGCATTCAATTGGTACACCAGAGGGGAGAGTCTGCAAGCCCGCAAATAGGAAGTGAAAGCCAACGATAGAAACAGAACTGCTAACCGTAGAGGATGAGTTATTCTAAGGGTACGCAACATGTGCTTAATAAACGAAATGCGTAGCGTGCCACAGTCCAAAGACCTATGTGGATCTTGTGTCAAACTTGTTAAAGGGGGTTATTCGTGTCGCGAATGTTGCAAGATTTTTCTTGCGGCAAGGCCGAGTTAAATATAGTCAAGCCACGTTATTAAACACACCAGATTCTCTATGGTCCTGCGTGGAATGCACATCTATCCCACTGAGAAAAGTGTGCTCCTACTGTCTCAGAAGTACAACGAGCAACTAGCCAAGTTTGAGGAAGCGATGACCACCGAAAGTGCCACAACCGGAGTAAGCATAGCGGATTGGACAGCCCACGCATCCCCAGTAAGTGCTACTCCAATCATAAGGAGAACGGCTGGTAACACCGTACTCAAAACGACATCAATAGCCCAGAAAATTAACTGTTATTCCAGTACCAAAGGTGGCTCACATTCGACCAATGCGGTCATCAGATCGATCGGAGTAACTACACGCAAAGCTGTGTACAGCCTCTTGACGGAGTGCACAGCAAAAGACCAAGCCGGTACTAGCAAAAGTTGAGTTACGGTTGCTTCCAAGAAAAGTCGACATTTAGGATTAACAGCACTCCCAATCGAATCGGAAACTGAGGAGAGAAGCGGGGTTCTCGTGGTGCAAGTACCATTGGTTTTCTGCGTTACGTCCCTGAGTACTTCAAACACTGCCCGGGAGAGGTCGAAAGAGGCAAAGAAACAACATGTGCTAAGCGTACTGTGCTCCAGCATTCCAGAATTAAACATGACGTCGGAGGCAGTCAGTTGGACGACCTCGACCACTGGGATGTCATTAGTAACCTATTCGGAGTTGTACTGAAACATGTACACGTAGTGCGAATCACGCGGCACCCCAACTCTAAGCACCATGGAGAGCCGAATACTGTGCGTTGTGCTGAAATTCAATAACGAAATAGAACCAATTCTACTGTCAACAGAAGATTCAGAAACGAACACTACTGCATCGGTGTTTTTCCAGACATTCCATCAGACAGGCGTTATCTAGTTAACCGAACCCAGAGAGGATTGCCGCAAGGAAACTTTAATCAAAACTATTCTTGCTCGCGGCGGGGAGCATGAAATAACAACCCATGATAAAGAACAATGGTGTTATATTCGTGAAACATTCTTCTTGGATGAGGTGCCAGTGGCATCGGTGTCAAGACTTCGTACCTCACCGTACTACAAAGAATATGGATCGACAGAGTAGAAGATGGTCCTACAGTCAAAACATATGGTAGTACCACTGTTAAAAAGATGGTTCGTGTTTCGTTTCAGGCTGCCATCTGAGCTTCGGCTGAAGACAGTCAGCGATAGGCCCCCTAGAGATGGTATGTCACCGGGAGTAAACGCAATGGGAGCTATAAGGGAACAATGAACCAGTACTGTGTCTAAAGAGCCCATACAACCTGTTGAAGAATACAGTAATCAGACACCGCACGATGCACATGGAAGATTAGCTACTGGACTAACTATGCAGAGGATGAATAAAGAGTCGAAAACTACGCTAAGCACCCATCGAAATAATGATTAGTCGCCAGCCGTTCACTGGTCGGCGAAACTTCGCGTATGAACCGTACCTATTGTTTAAATTTGGGATACTTTCAAGTAGGTACACTAACGTCAAAGGGCTCCTCAGTAAACTTACCGAATTTCGGCTACGTCAGGTCGCGAATGATTGGGACCTAATTTCCATTACTGTAATTTGGTTCCATCAAGAAATGGATAAAGAGAGCAGAGGAGGTGGGGTCCTTCTCTATTACCGCAGCGACCTGCAATGTGTAATAGTTGATGAGCTCGAAACTTATGTTACTAACTCACTATGCTGCCGGCTCTGACTAAGACACATCGATGCAATTCTCGTAGATGTCATTTGTTGCACCCCAACATCCACTTCGGGAATAGATTACCAATCGATACGTGTCTTGAACAGGATAACACGCACAAGGTATAGACTAATTCTCATCTCTGGGGACTTCAATGTCGGCATCACCCAATGAAAAGTCCAAAGTAGACTTGTGTGAACTTATCGCTAATCTTCCCTTGAACAATCATGTCACCACGTCCACTAGATTGAACACAGCAAACAAACCGTCCATATTGGATCTTGTGCTCACGAATATACAGTGCATTAGGTATGACGAAGCCCTTGTGACAAGAGCGAAACATTACCAACTAGTATACTAACCGATTGTTTCCAAACCTCTTTGAACCCAGAACGTTTAACTATGTTTGTCATTCAGAGTTTCTATCTGAACACTAGGAACTAACTCATACAATCATGTGCTACCACGTCTTGAAAGAGCTAGTCGAAATAGCATCTATGGAATTCTGAAACAACAATACCCTTGAAAAACTTGGCACAGAGTTCGTTAATAGACTCAGCGACATCGTCAACAGAGCATCAGAGACCAAGCCCACTAGTTCCGCAAAAATGCCTTTAATTCTAAGTAGCAGGACTCGAAAATGCATGGCGATAAGGGATGTAGCATGGCGTGCCTACAAGACTAACCTCGACACAGAGACTTGGGATAACTTCCTGACCCATCGCAACCATTTCACTACACTTGTCCGTGAGGACAAAGTAACGTAACAACAGTGCCTCGCCAAAACGTTTCTGGTAAACAACAAACTACCGTATATGTATGTAAATTGTATTCATAAAGTATGGCGTTCTCCACTTTAGACAGCAGGTGGAAGAGTGCAAAGCGCCGAAGAAACAGCCAGTGATCTGTGGCTGCAATACGCCACAAATCTCAAACTCACATAACATCAAACACACTACGGACTAAATGGTTTACACAGATAATTTTCAACCCAGCAACTGTGCTAAGGAAGTTCGTCACATTGCTCTCATTTAGCAGATAACATCCACACAAGAGCACTGAAGACTGCGGCCACCAAGCAAGCCGAGCCACTGTCGCGGTTCCTCCAAAGATGCTTCGATTAACAGCAAGGGCCCACACTAAGTGGAAGCGTAACATTATAACCCTAATTTCTAAAGGCGGCAGTCGCTCAGATTCTGCAAACTATCGCCCAGTGAGTATCCTCGCTGTACTCGCAGTGATGAAAGCGGCCATCGCTGAGGCTCTAATGGACTGCCTGAAAAATAAGCAACATATTTGCACCGGAGCAGCTTGGCTTCCGTCAACATCGGTCAAGCACCACTAACCTGCTAATGGCACGAGGTAGGTGGACGCAAGTGGCTGATGGTGGAGTTGCAGTCGAATTCATCTATCTAAATTACTCCAAAGCTTTCGACCGCCGGATCACCGCATTCTACCTCATAGGTTTAACGTACGCGTCAGAGGACCAATCTCTAACTCAAATAAGGTAGAAAGTGGTGTTCCCCAGGCTTGGTGCTGGGACCGCGCCTGTTCCTGGAAAGTGTTACCTCAAATTTTCAGGTTGTCGCCGATGATGACAAGATATGGCGGGCGATTAATAACAAGGAAAAGCACGATCTACACAAAGATTATCTAGATTGTATTTGTGAGTGGTCAACGAAGAAGCTACTTCAGTTGGACGCAGCTAAGTGGAAGGTGATCCACCTGCGTCACCAGCCAGTGAGCGTGTACAAGCATGGAGACCACACCTTGCAGAAGGTCTCTCAGGGGCGTGACCTGGGTGTACTGATACAGGAAGATATCGGATGATCAAAGCAAGCAGAGAAGGCATCGAGAACCGGAAATCGACCGTTTAGCCTTCTTCGCAGAGTGTTCGGTCGGTATGACCATTCAATCTGCCTACAAATGCTTGAGGTCTATGTGCAACCGCACGTGAAATACGCCGTCCAATCGTGGCAGCCCTGGCAGAAGCAGAATCTCCTTGATCTCGAGACTCCTCAACGAAGGGCAACCAAGAACGTCAGGGGTCTGTTTCATCTGCCCTATAAGTTTAGACTGAGGTTTAAAAATGTACAGAAGTTGATATCGGCATTTGCAGGGGATCTCATAATGGTTTACCAGAAACTACATTTGCCGTCCGCTGCTGGAGTCGAACCACAACACTAACCTAAGAGGTCATTTACCGAAACTGACAATACAGTATAGCAGGCTTGAATGCCGTAGCAATTTCATTTCCCTCCGCCTGTTCCAGCCTTGGAACGCTCTCCCAAAGTACGTCGCCTCTGTTCTCAATCTGACAATATTTTGGAAACGAGTTCACGATGCGTTTTCTCATTTGCATTTCATTGTATAACTTGTTAGCCAGGGGGCTACAAAATACAATGGATTTATTGATTTATTCTTTAAGTATGCGAACATTGCTCTCCTACAGGTGCCTTTGGTAAGTCCACCTGGACGCCTTTCAATTTCCCATGAATTTTTATTTCGCAATAATTTCCATCCCATTGAACTTGTTAAGCAATTCTTTTTAACCAATAATACACCACTGTTCCACCTTCCGTTCTCTAGCATTGAAACGACAAGATTTCAACCAGATTAGTGTTACCCTTTTATCTTCTACATCGTGGTATTAATTTTCACTATATCTCGGAAACACTGCGCAATTCGGTCTCATCAATTTAAGATAGTCCGCAAACCCGAGAGCATTAGAATAGCAGTTGTAACCTCTACTTCTTTAGCGACAGTTCCGCGTTGCTAGCAAATGGGTGCCTGGTCTTTTAACAAGGATCACGACGAGTAACGCCTGGAACAATCGGAAACGGATGACACAAACCATATAATCACGTGCAGAGTCAAACGAATTGTATCGTTCGCTACATTTCACGGTATCCTGTCGTATAATTGAACAATCTGTAGAGAATACGGTTCCTGAGCAATAATAGCAATAAACCGAAGGGCTGTTGCTGGCAGTAGGGTTGATTTTACCGAAAGCACGCGATATCATCGAAGATGGTATAACGCAAGGGATACAAATCTCAAGTCTAGCTCGCACTAACAAATGCGCACTCACTCAAATGAACAGTTCTTAGGTGTCTTCGCAAACTGCCCTTCTCAGAAAACGATGTGTCACAGTGTTCACATGCATAGGGTCGTTGTTCTGCAGCAGGAAAGAGAAAGCCATTAGTTACAGATGAATCACACAGGGAAGACAGACAAATAATGGCGAATGGTACATTAAGATGGGTGTACCCATCTCGCAATATAGTAGAGACTTAATGATGGCCATGAAATTCGAGAAGTTAACATGGAAGAGAATGACGAGATAAAGAGTGCGAAGAATCCATCGGTGATAGTTACAGCATACTAATAGTAGGTACCAAATGAGGTATCGAACATTACTGTTCAGATATGTCAATCAAAGAGCGCAAAGTAAAGAGATCCACTGGAACGACATAGACATACAGGAAACAACGCAATCAGCGCAGTTGGAATCAGAAGTGAACCAAGCGCTGATGGCCTTTGAATGCGTCCGAGTACGTTCGAAATGGTAGATACCGCAAAAAATCTGAGATACACTCACTCAACAACCACACTACACAGTGGCAGAATAATAACCTGACAGGTGAGTTACGCATGTTGTTCCTTAGGAAAAGTTAACTATTGTTCGTTAATGGATTTTTTGAGATTCGTCGCAGTTAGACACAGACAGATAGCCACCACACATCCAGGGAAGCGCTAGACAGCCGTTTCGTCCTATTAAGGCTTGTCAGTAGCGCGCACCCGCAGTATCCTGCCGGATTCGAACCCACGAACTTACTCTTGCGAGTCAGCGACTTATGTCACTGAGCCATGGGCGACGGCAGTGGACCGCCATGACTGTTATCTAACTGCGATATAGCGCGGCTCATCCTCCACTGTCTTGCATGTTATGAAGGTTCAGAGAACAAGGCTGACCCCCTGTCTGTGTCTAACTGCGACGAATCTACACAAAAAGCCTAATAAATCCCCCTACCACTTACAAATAATTCGTTCATGGATGTTTGCAGAAGCCCGCTCAAAAATTCTACGACAGTTCCATCGAGGCCGTTCTGGTACAAGAGGAGTGAAAATGATTGAGTTTCGTTTATTCGCCAAACAGCGACGCAGGGCTTTAACCGTTGGTGAACCGAAGTTCAAGATGGACGCTTGTCAATACGTCACGCCGGAAAACAGAATGATCCCTCTGGCAATCAGCAACTAAATTCTGGAAACCCATACATGCCGATTTCTTGGGTCTTGTGAACGCACAACAGTTCCTTACGGTTGTGGATGGCCTGCGGTGTTCCGTACGGAACATGCAACCAATGGTGCAATCATGAAAATACGAAGTCTTTTAAACAAGCATGGAATACGCAGACTCTGGTCGTGGACAATGGTTCGCAATTCACATCCTTTCAGCTTGTCGAATACTGTGAGCAGTCTGATAGTACACATTTGCGTGCAATCCCACCATACTCCCAAACCAATGGACAATCGGAACATGCCTTGTTGGCACGTTCAAACGGACGCTACTGAAAAGGGTATGGAAAGGGCATTGCAAATGAGCCCCAAACATCTAGGTGCCAAACAACGTGTCAGCTGCAGTGGCTCTCATATGAAGAAAAATTCGTGCTGTTAACACGTGGCCGCTTCCGCCGAGTACTTGTACCACAGCAAACAAATATAGTATTACAATCAATGAAATAGAACCCAAGAACATTGGTTTTAATCAGGACAGTTCTTGGTCAGAGGTTAGGCAATATAGACAACAGGCTTGATTCGGAGCAGAATAGGAAAAGTGATCAGCAAAATCAAAGTAGATGATTTAAATTGGACTAGACACGCATATCAGATGAGGTCTACAAGTATCCATGAGAGTAGAAATAACCTATTCCGTAGGCCGCATCCAATGCGAATTCAGCCCCACGCCGGACATTGATCGCGATCCTTCGAGTGTCGCACACGCGCAGATTTTGCAAGTTTCATGTGCCTTGATAACAGGCTTCGTAGTTTTGTCAGGTAAACTGGATGCGACACATAGCTCTGCTTCAATGGGAAAAACCGCATATGCTCGACTCGGTGTGCAGCTGATGTTTCACTGTGACATATAACAAGACACTGTCTAAGCGACAACTGCCGTTTCCGCAACAGCCTGTTGGTAATGTTTTCTTCATTGATCTCCAGCATGATTCTACCTCAGAAGACTTCCGGACAACAATTGCAAAAATTACAGGAATGAGTAAGGATTTTCAGCTCCGTAACATACGCCTTGATAGTATTATTTGGGCGCCGGTTCCAGATAAAACAGAGTTACCGCTGATACGTCTCGTTAATCTGGCCTTCGCAGAAATCACCAAATTTTCGGACGACAGTTTCCAGATCAGATGAGTCTTCGTCCTTTTCGTACTGCATCATTTCCAACACGCGGGGTGCTTCATCTCCGATCGTATGCCAAAACATAGCCAATCGGTGTGGCATCAGTTGTTCATTCAGCCACACCAGTACACAGAAATCGATCCACTTGCACTTCCAGATTGTCCATTTATTGGCCAAATTCTGTTCTTCCATGTTTAGTGGGGCAGGTGGTTGCACAGCTGGTTGTGCTCCAATCAGCAACTAAGCACCGTTGGGTGGTCTTGGCTTGGTTTTCTCAGACACCATATCGTAGAACTCAGTCCTTCAGGGACAAACGGTTCATGCAACCAAAGCGAGCACAGCAAAAATGACTGCATGAGAAGCATGTAGGAGCCTCGATATAAATAATTAAGTCATTTCCATAACTAACGACGCAGCTACACTCATGAGATTCTTACTTTGAATAAGTTAAACTAACCTGATCCAGCGAACCAATCAGTGCGCAGATGAAATACGCGCAGCTGTCCAAGCAACTGCTTTGTTCGCTTGTGTAACGCTTGCTGTTTGCTTGCACAAGGCAATCACGGTTATCACTTTTTCTCTTGAGAAAAACCACGGATTTAACTTCCTTTCACGTTTCCACTACTACCGATTTTGTCGTTCGCCAACTTGCATCTCGCGCCAACACTTCATTGGTTGTTAATCCCTCCTCCGTTGATTCTAGTTCCGATCACAGTTTTTCCGACATCCGAAAAGCTCAATCGACAGTCATACTTCAAACTCGATCTGTATTCCGATTGGCGTACCACAACATACGAACGCTTATGCAGATTGGTCAACAAGCCGGCCTGACGCTTACCCTGATTTCTCTTCTCTTGGCAGTGATGTTTGCTGCGTATCCGAAACCCGGATGTAGGATACCAGCTGTGTACACATGCTGACCTCCCTTTCTGATCGCGGTACCATACACCAAATGCGTCTATCCACTGACGTAGAAGCAGCTGCAGTAGATTTGAGTGGTTTTGAGACAGAACTAAGTAAGAAAGCCGAAGCTACGTTGCTAGACTCGCTACCAGTTAACAATCGGCTTTACGCAGTTCGGCTTCAGGGATCGTGTCATATCAACAGACATCGCAAAGAAACACGCAACTTGCTTTTCGTTTCTGCATACGCCCCAACTGACTGCAACAGCGACTCTGTCAAGGACGCTTTTTACCACGAACTTCACCTTCTTTTGAGCAGTGAGTGTTATGACTCCCTCTTGGTTACGCCAAGCTATGACGATCTGGTATCAACTCTCCTAGTCGGACAAATGAATGTGACTTGGAATTATACTGACGCAAGACAAAATTCGAAGTTTGTAGCACCCGTGAGATTTAGGCGCAACACGGTTACTACGAGCGAGCTGAACGGGATCTTAGACCGAAAGCAACTTCACACTCAACTACCCGAAAGAAAGGCCTTTTGCAACAGGTACTTTTATCGGTCAGGCTCACGATGATTACAGCGCAGTCCAGCTTTTCTTATATACCGCGATTGTGAAATATATGAATTTGCACGCAGAAGGGTCCAAGTAAGCAAACCCTGGAAGCAAGTGAATTGGCACTATGTGAATATGCAACGTAATATGTCGAAAAGTGCATGTTAGTAGATGTGGAGGCAGAATTGAAAAAATGAATGTTTATTATGTAAAAAAGCTAAAAGATTGAAACAATCACCATAGCTCAGCAGAACTACAGATGGCTTTCGCATGAGCCTGTGAAACGCAGATGGGTTGCACCAATGAAAACCCATTTTCAGCCACCTTTCCATTTGAAGTGTATGAGCCGATGCTAAATGTGTCCGTGTCGGGAAATGTTCACTACCAAAGAGTACCACCAAATACATTGCCTGGACGACTGATACCACAGCCCACAATTACCTGAATTAGCAACCTCCTCGCGAGTACAGTTGTACAGAGACTAAAATTCACAAGGCGGACAATCCTGGACACTCACATCGCCATACACAATAACGTGTACAACGGACACCGATAGCTTATCTTTGTTTGATTCCCAACATGTGAGCCGCCGAAAACCATATGCATGTTTAGCGGACTTCACGGACACACCAACTGAAAAAAGCAGAACAAACAGGCCAACAGGAAGACCGAAAAAGTGCATTGTTCATGCCGAGCCGAAACATACCACTGTTTGCAGCAGAAAGAGCAATGAAACCACAGCTTGTAGATTTATTCACAAATGAGTATACACCATTGAGGACTCGCAAGGCAAAACTGTCGACTGGCACACGTTGTGTTTGAGTGAGCAAGTGGTGACCGTATGAATCAACTAAAGTGGGTGTATGGCAAATAGTAAACACTGCAGTCGCGGTTCAGCTGTTGGGATCAGATGACCACAGATGGGGATTAGTGGGGCTCCAGGTATTTCGGACGCGTAAAGTACCATCCAGCGCAGTAGCTATCACAGGACGCCCACAATCAGCGGTAAGGTGTGATTGCTGAGTCTGGTATGTTTCAGTCAATAAATAATCGGTTGATCGTGGAGAAAAATAATAATGCAGTAACGGTCCCCCGAAATGGTGCAGATGAAAATCTAAAAGCAGAATGGAGCTCATCAACAACAAAGGAAAAGACCTCATTAGGGCCTTGTTACTACGTTTATCGGGTGACTGGCATAAATGTCGCTAACTGCTTTCTGTGTTGGAATGTTACCAGAACATGCAGTTTGTATGTGGTGGTTTGCCGCTGAATACAATGGGCGGTGCGTAATGCACGTAGATAAGTGTCGATCTTTCAGTACTTCCCTTGCGGGCACCACGATTACTGACTCCAAAAAGGCAACTCAATGAGAGACTGTCTGAAATATACATCATCGTCGGGTCCGCACAATGCATTGAAGACCGAGGACTAAACTATGGATCCAGCTCCACGTACACCTTCTTATGTAGTAGACCATGGCAGATGAGCACTGCGTCTAACTGGACGGGGAAGAAAATCGCCCTTTGCAAACACGGAGGTGGATAGCTCAGTCGGTCCGTAGCATTCATCCCTTAACAGTATTATACAAATGTATTTTATGTCAAGGGTTGTGCTCACGGGCCAAAGCTTAGGGATCCCTGGAAGTCTGCTGGAGGTTTCGAAAAGCCCGGAGAATTCGTGTCGACATTTACTGCTACTCCAAACTGATCCCCGCAGATATACGTATAATATAACACTCCCATTCAATCTGTGGAAGGGGTTTAAGGATGTGGGAATAGTCTCTCCCATCGTCGAGAAATTAAAGATTTATTTATTATGTGTTTAAATAAAAACAGCATCTTCATTAAGTTGTAGACGATGCAAAACTGCACGGTGCTAAACAACAGGGATTAGACATTAAAGAAGAGAAATTGAGATGCGTGACGCGTTGCCTAACATAGAAGACGTCTGACAGAACATATCAAAGTAATGCACACGAAAGAACCGTGCATTCCATTCGTTCCAAATATTTCCAAGATCCCCAACCAGACATCTTGCCGATACAGCATAGTTAAAGTTGCGAACCAAAGATACACTCAGCATTCAACTCACTCAAGTGAACAGAGTTTTCGTGAACCCGGAGAGTGCGCAATAGACAAAAGGCTTTCTCACAGTACTCGCATTTGTAAGGTCGCTCTTCTGGAACGGAAAACAAAATTAGTTGGTTACACACAGCATAAAAGAATAAACAATGTTTTAGGGGAAACATAATGAGTTGCGGTGAATAAAATTAGAACGACCTACTGCAACTGATCAAATGATGACGAATACGAAGAAAAGGATTGCACTCTAAGTGTAAAATAAAAATTCAGCCTGAAATATTTCATCAGATAGCAGAACATATAAATGGTGTTGAAAACCAGTTAGATTTTTCAATTCGACACACTGCGATTAGACTACATTTGGTTCATCACAATTAGCCTGGACATTCTACTCCGCTTAATCACTTCCACTCAAACAACTGCCATCGAAAACGGGAAGCCGGTGCGTGAGTGTACCTTTTGTTTGTTACATCTGAAGCCGGAAGCTGACATACTCTTGGTGACCCAACTTAGACAAACACTAAATTCTAGTGCTGATTGGTTCACAGGGCATGATTAAATGTGTGCATACGTTTCGCCACCACAAGCGGTGGCACTGACGATGCTACTCGGTTAACCAATCAACAGATGAACTACCAACCCGGGTTAGCAGTTTTGCAAACCATTTCGAACACTAAATATGGGTGGAGATCGTGCGTAGAACGAATTGCTCTGCACCCTCCGAACTTTCGGTTATTATAGCTCAATTTTACAAACAAAATGCGTTGTTTGATGAATGCCGCTTAATTTAGACTAACCTGACCTCTGTACCATTTAACTAGTATAGTTTGCACTAGTTCGTACTAACTGAGTACTGGAAATACTTGACTGCAGCAAGTGGCATTTGCTATATGGTTCCTAAGTTCTGCCTCGACACCTTGCTACGCAATCTTCAGATTGGCACCGATAAGCACTGGCGTCTCCAGAGGAGATCCGCATGTTCTGTAAATTTACGTGAATTGAATCTGATACGCCTACGAGAAAAGTACTTCTAGTCTCTAAGGCTTAATCGTGGCACGTGTACCAGGTTGATAAACATAGAATCCTCCAGGGTACCAAATCACCAAGATGCGGGTGGGGTCAGGAATCAAAATGCCGAAACCGAAATAATGGTTCCTAAAGCAAGGAGCGTAAACTGCACTTCATGAACAACCCTTACAAAGACTGTGGATTAATTCGCAATTACAAACTACTGCTGTGTAAGTGACCACTGCGACCAGAGTAGCTCCGTCTATCAGATAACTGACCATGACGACCATACACACAAGTCATCCACAGAATGAAAACGAAGAGCCAACACAGCAGGATTGCTACGACCACATAGAATTTTAGTAAACCACAAACCAAAGGTGTTTTGGGAGGACTGCTTTCAAGGCCGAAAGGGAAGGTTTAAACAAGTTAGTAGAGTGATGTTATCTACAATATGGAAATATAGCCCACATTCATTGGTTTCCATGCATAAAAGCGAAGAAGGCTACCACCTGGATCCGAGTCCGCGGAAATTCGAGGCAAGCTAGAGAATCCTTGGAAGCACTGTATTCTACCGGCGTGTTGAACTAGATGACTTAAATACGGTACTACGGACGAAAGATCATCGACTTAGTCAAATAAATCCAACGGAACTGGACGCCGGAAAAACACGTCTAACGATGTCAACCGCAGAGATACGTGTGACAGCGTAACGAGTTACGAATCAGGAAGGTCGCTTTCGATGGCCATGTGCCCGTCGAAAGATCTAAACTCAAATTGACGGCTTGTTCGCCTAGAATATCGAACAATCAGATTCACTGACGCTTCGCGTCACGTCGCACTGCTACACAATAGCGCACTGATGATATAAACTCAAGTGTTGACGAAAGGTTTTCCGCCAAACTGCCGAACCCAGCGAACACCTAGATCATCAAATGTGCTCCCATATCAAGCAAAAAAACTCAATAAGCCACAAGTGCAACCGGTCGTGCAGATGGATCTAGTGGGAACTGTGATGTGCCCTCAGACGTTTTCGAACAAAGGACAAACATGCTCATAGGTTATTTGGGTTTTCAAACGACAAGAGCGGACAAAGTAGTGAACAAATGCTGAAAACCAGAGCAAGCACTGATTTCAGGAACACCACACCTCGGACAATAATCGTATCCAATCCATAAACTTCAACTAACCATTATGACACTGGCGGCGGGATCAGACACAGCAGCAGCAGAGGCTCAGGAGCAATACATTTATGAACCCAAGCAACACAGCTACACACGCACGTACACACCTACATGCATTCATGGTTCCACAGATATGACAACCCAGTGATACTTATGTACATTGCTCGAGCACTCGTTGTACCCTTACCATGATCATACCCGTGCAGACGTGCCTCTCATAGTCAAGAATAAACGATCTATTTATTTACTTAATCGAGAACGGGGTATTAGAATTGGATCGTGAATACTACTAGGCGGCGCATTATCCGTAAGGCATACTCGACCAAGGTCACACGGTGTTGTGCATAAAGAAACGGAGAATATCAAAGATGGGGTTGAAAGAATTTGTAGTTAAACGTTTTGCAGAAAGCACCTCAGTCCAGAGTAGCATCGCAAGAGAGCTAGGAAAATGTGTGGGGTTGTTGAAATATTGGTCTAATAAGTTGTGTGGGCATGTAGCTCCCCAGACCGAGGAAAAGAGTTAACTTGGGAGGCCCCACTCAGCCTTGTGCAGTAAAGAGTTGACCTACATCGAGGCAATTGACCTTCATCGCAAACAGCTTGTAGATAGCTACCACAGATTTCTGGTAGGAACAAACGTCCATGGAGCTCGAGTAAAGTAGCACGGAGGCAAGAGAAATTCCCTGAACCATGAAGATCGCCGGCAAGCACGAAGACCCTCAATAGCAAGGTAGAAACCGGTGTCCATGGAGATTGTCCATCCACACTCCGTTGGATACTTACTTTTGGTCGTATAAGTGAGTTATCAGAGACCATAGAGCCGGTCACATTGGCTCTGACAGTTCGAAATGATTTGGGAGGCTTGCTTAGTTGTTGTGGAGTTCTCCGAGCTGGGCAACTTGATTGCAAACGTTTCGCTACCATTCCAGGTGGCATCTTCAGTGCGGGATTGATAACAGTTAAGTAGCAGTAGCTGGTAGAAAGCAAACCCAATAATGGATCAATCTCGCACTGAAGATGCCACTGGAATGGCGGCGAAACGCTTGCAATCAAGTTGACCAGCTCGGAGAACCCCACAACAACTGGGAAGTGTCTTACGGCCTATTGTGGTAGTTAATGAGGAACTACGTGATCAGCCAAAAATCACCAGGTTCTAGGACGCTACTGCCGATTGTCT
Organism: Dicrocoelium dendriticum; assembly: GCA_944474145.2. NCBI lineage: Eukaryota > Metazoa > Platyhelminthes > Trematoda > Plagiorchiida > Dicrocoeliidae > Dicrocoelium > Dicrocoelium dendriticum. The sequence goes on from OX104069.1 coordinate 21,147,541, forward strand.
CTGGCTGCCAATTCATCCCGCCCGCGAACAATCAGGGCTTATTCATGGCTACCTTCGCAAGTTGGGTGTTCTTCGATCCAAAACACAGGATAAGCCTTGTGGCGTGCAGTTGCGCTTAGCATCTGGTTCACTACGAACAAGTGAATAGACAGAGTGTGTAAGAACAGCATGATGCCAGTCCAATAAGTAGAAGTAGTTTGGATTGCAACTCGCTTCCGACATTCTGCATCAGCACAGTGCACGGTTCCCTGTGTGTGCGTGTAGGTAACAATACTGGGCCTAGTTGGATTAGGCTACGAGGTGAACAGTCCACTACACGGCAGAAGAATGGGTGTGGAAAATGGAATCAGATTGCGCGCTGCCGCTAATCGGTCATTAGAACGCACGCTCATGAGGATCCAACATCACACGTAAGACATCTAAGTGGCAGTGTCGTAAAAAAAAGGAACAATGTAGAGCTTCTAGACAACTTTGATAGAACAAATAACGGAACGACGCAGCTCCAGTTGGATGCAAGTGCCATTATATCAAAAGCCCATCTCTAACAACGAATCGCCATCAGAAGTAGATCAAAGCTACAACCTAGTGCAACAGCTGGCAGGGGTGAAGGGTGACCCAACGTTCACACA
>OX104069.1:21148642-21182021 GCA_944474145.2 Dicrocoelium dendriticum
ATATATATACGTTTCTTATCGAACTTTATAAGTTATAAAACTGAACACTGGAGACTGAATGGTGTTTATGCAATCGTATTTTCTTTCCACTCATCCGTTGCATTTAATCGCAATGGAGCGTTATGTTGCCTTAAAATCTTTTGAAGAACTTTTCACCTGCATCACACTTGGTGCACTGTTGAGCAATCGGAATTTCTGTGCGGTTTTTAGTCACATGCTTACTTTTTTGTCGTATATCCTAGTAGCATACGCCGCACATCCTTGTTTGCTTGCCTGGGTGAACAGAGCACTATCATTTACTTAAGAACAAACTCCTAGCTTACGCAACCTCTTTGACCTAATAGTATGACTGAAATTGTCAGTGAGGTTTTCTACTGTTAAAAACCGATTTGGAAGCACTTCGCTTCTGTCGTCGCTTTTTTTGTACTGTTGTTTAATATGGTTGTGTTTGTTATTGCAGACAAGAAGCCCCACGCGTGCGAACATTGCGGCCGATGCTTCTCTACGAAGTCTGTATTGACAAGGCACCTTGATTTAGTGCATTTGAGTGAGTACTCGCTTGAGCATTATTTTTAAACATTACAAGTAAGTTTGCAGTGATTCTATTGAATTTCTTCGCTTTGCCGCGGATTGGCGTTATTTCTTGCATGGTGCCATGCGTTGGATGTGACGTCGTTGTGCACCCAGTTTGGTTTCCATGCCCTTTCGGTTAGTGACTTTACAAAACCAAACTACTCACTGACTGAGCCACTACGCCACACCTTGGTGATGTAAGATTGCTGCTTTTCCAACACGATCGCCAAGCTCTGCAACACATGTTCACGTAAACAGCCAGTCTGGCCTACCAGTGTTTCGAGTAACTTCGATCTCCTGTCATGATCGATCTTTACTTTCTTGTGGCAACATTGGTTTCATGCTCCATTGAGTTTCGTGGGAAAGGCACGCCGAACAGTTTGACATGTCATCTCTAGTCAGAATATCAACTGTCTGTCATTGTGTACACTATGGTTAACACCCTTGTGAGTTCACTGGTCGCGTTTTGACATGCGGCTTTGGAGCGATGGGGAAACCGGATAGCGATCGTACTTGGAAAGCAAACTATCGCAGGAATTGTGTTCATCCTGAAATTGAAATGGAGTGTTGTTTCCGTTGTGATCTGCTCTTAAACCAACGGTCACGCTTTCGAGATCGCTTCTCGCGACTACATCAACAGTGCGTCCTCCATTGTGTGAACGTTGGGTCACCCTTCACCCCTGCCAGCTGTTGCACTAGGTTGTAGCTTTGATCTACTTCTGATGGCGATTCGTTGTTAGAGATGGGCTTTTGATATAATGGCACTTGCATCCAACTGGAGCTGCGTCGTTCCGTTATTTGTTCTATCAAAGTTGTCTAGAAGCTCTACATTGTTCCTTTTTTTGCGACACTGCCTCTTAGATGTCTTGCATGTGATGTTGACTCATTATGAGTGTTCGTTCTAATGACCGATTAGCGGCAGCGTGCAATCCGACTCCATTTTCCACACCTATTCTTCTGCCGTGTAGTGGACTGTTCACCTCGTAGCCTAATCCAACTAGGCCCAGTATTGTTACCTACACGCACACATAGGGAACCGTGCACTGTGCTGATGCAGAATGTCGGAAGCGAGTTGCAATCCAAACTACTTCTACTTATTGGACTGACATCATGCTGTTCTTACACACTCTGTCTATTCACTTGTTCTTAGTGAATCAGAAGCTCAGCGCAGTTGCGCGCCACGAGGCTTGTCCTGTGTTTTGGATCGAAGAGCACCCAACTTGCGAAGGTAGCCATGAATAAGCCCTGATTGTTCGCAGGCGGGATGACTTGGCAGCCAGAGACAATCAGCAGTAGCTTCCTAGAACCTGGTGATTTTTGGCTCATCACGTAGTTCCTCATTAAATACCACAATAGGCCGTAAGACACTGTCAAAGCCCAGTTGTTGTGAAGTTCTCCGAGCTGGTCAACTTGATTGCAAGCGTTTCGCCACCATTCCAGTGGCATCTTCAGTGCGAGATTGATCCATTATTGGGTTTGCTTTCTACCAGCTACTGCTACTTAACTGTTATCAATCCCGCACTGAAGATGCCACCTGGAATGGTAGCGAAACGTTTGCAATCAAGTTGCCCAGCTCGGAGAACTCCACAACAACTAAGCAAGCCTCCCAAATCATTTCGAACTGTCAAAGCCAATGTGACCGGCTCTATGATCTCTGATAACTCACTTATGCGACCAAAAGTGAGTATCCAACGGAGTGTGGATGAACAGTCTCGATGGTCACCGGTTTCTACGTAGGTGTATGAGCCACCTTGCTATCGAGGGTCTTCGTGCTCACCGGCGAGTTTCGTGGTTCAGGGAATTTCTCTTGCATCCGTGCTACTTTACTCGAGCTCCATGGGCGTTTGTTCCTACTAGAAATCTGTGGTAGATATCTCCAAACTGTGTGCAATAAACGTCATTTACCTCGCTGTAGGTCAGCTCTTTACAAGTCTGAGTGGGGCCTCCCAAGTCAACTCTTTTCTTCGGTCTGGGTAAGCGGGGAGCTACATGCCCACACAACTTATTAGACCAATATTTCAACTACCCCACTCATTTTCCTAGCGCTATTGCGATGCTACCCTAGGCTGAAGTGCAGGCTGTAAAACGTGCTATGTTGCGTTCTTTCTCACCACCGTTTAACTACCTCAAATTCCCCCTCATCTTTGATATTCTCCGTTTCTGTATGCACAACACCGTGCGACCTTGGACGAGTATGCTCACCTTACGGATCACCTTAAGGATAATGTGCCGCCTAGTAGTATTGACGATCCCATTCTAATGCCCCGTTTCCGAGTAAATAAGTAAATAGATCGTTTATTCTTGACTAGGAGAGGCACTTCTTCACAGGTATGATCATGGCAAGGGTACAACGAGTGCTCGAGCACTCGGTTGTCATATTTGTGGAACCAGGAATGCATGTAGGTGTGTACATGCATGTGTGTGTAGCTGTGTTGCTTGGGTTCATAAATGTATTGCTGCACTTTGAACTGTGTCTGACCGCGTCGCCAGTGTCCAAAGGAAGATTTGAAGTTTATGGATTGGATACGATTGTCCGAGGTGTGGTGTTCCTGAAACCAGTACTTGCTCTGGTTTTCAGCATTTATTCACTACTTTGTCCGCTCTTATCATTTGAAAACCTAAATAACCTATGAGCGTGTTTGGACCCTGTTCGAAGACGTCTGAGGGCAAATCACAGTTCCCACTAGATCCGCCAGCACGACCGGTTGCACTTGTGGCTTATTGAGTTTCGTTTGCTTGATATGGGAGCACATTTGTTGATCTAGGTGTTCGCTAAGTTCAACAGTTTGGCGGCAAACGTTTCGTCAACGCTCGAGTTTGTATCATCAGTGCGCTATTGTGTAGCAGTGCGACGCGACGCGAAGCGTCTGTGCATCTTATTGTTCGATATTCTAGGCGAACAAGCCTTCAGTTTGAGTTTAGATCGTTCGACGGGCACATGGCCATCGAAATCGACCTCCCTGATTCGTAACTCGTAACGCTGGCACACGTATCTCTGCGGTTGACATCGTTAGACTTGTTTTTCCGGCGTCCAGTTCCGTTGGATTTATTTGACTAAGTCGATGATCTTTCGTCCATAGTGCGGTATTTTAGGCATCTAGTTAAACACGCTGGTAAAATACAGTGCTTCCAAGAATTCTCTAGCTTGCCTCGAATTTCCACGGACTCGGGTCCTTACGTTCTCCCGGTCCAAGTGGTGGCCTTCTTCGTCTTCATGCATGGAAACCAATGAATGTGGGCCATATTTCCATATTGTAGATAACATCACTCTGACTGACTTATTTCAACCTTCCCTTTCGGCCTTGAAAGCGTTCCTCCCAAAACATCTTTGGTTTGTGATCTACCAAGATTCTATGTGGTCGTAGCAATCCTGCTGTTAGCTCTTCGTTTTCATTCTGTGGATGGCGTATTTGTATGATCTTCATGGTCAATTATCCGATAGACGGAGCTACTTTGGCCGCAGTGATCACTTGCGCAGCAGTAGTTTGCAATTGCGAATTAATCCACAGTCTTTGTAAGAGTTCATGAAGTCCAATTCATACTCCTTGCTTTAGGAAACATTATTTCGGATTCGGAATTTTGATTACTGACCCCACCCGCATCTTGGTGATTTGGTGTCCTGGAGGATTCTATGTTTATCAACCAGATACATGTGCCACGATTGAGCCTTAGAGACTAGAAGTACTTTTTCATAGGCGTATCAGATTCAATTCACGTAAATTTACAGAACATGCGGATCTCCTCTGGAGACGCCAGTGGTTATCGGTGCCAATCTGAAGATTGCGTAGCAAGGTGTCGAGGTAGAACTTAGGAACCATATAGGATATGCCACTTGCTGCAGTCAAGTATTTCACCGGCAACGTTCCAGTACTCAGGTACTACGAACTGGTGCAAACTATATTAGTTAAATGGTACAGTGATCAGGTAAGTCTAAATTAAGCGGCATTCATGAGGTAACAACGCATTTTATTTGTAAAATTGAGTTATAATAACCGAAAGTTTGGAGGGTGCAGCGGAATTCGTTCTACGCACGATCTCCACTCATATTTAATGTTCGAAATGATTTTCAAGACTGGTAACCCGGGTTGGTAGTTCATCTGTTGAATGGTTAACCGAGTGGCATCCTCATTGCCACCGTGTGTGGTGGCGAAACGTATGCACACATTTAATCATGCCCTGTGAACCAATCAGCATAAGAATTTAGTGTTTGTCTAAGTTGGGTCACCAAGAGTATGGCAGCTTCCGGCTTCAGGTGTAACAAACAAGGTACACTCACATTAATGCTTCTCGTTTTCGATAGCAGTTGTTTGAGTGGAAGTGATTAAGCGGAGTAGAATGTCCAGGCTAATTGCGGTGGACCAAATATAGTCTAATCGCAGTGTGTCGAATTGAAAAATCTAACTGGTTTTCAACACCATTTATATTTCCTGTTATCTGATGAAATATTTCAGACTGGATTTTTATTTTACAATTGGAGTGCACGCCTTTTCTTCGTATTCGTCATCACTTGATCAGTTGCAGTAGGTCGTTCTAATTTTATTCACCGCAACTCATTATATTTCCCCTAAAACATTGTTTATTCTTTTATGCTCTGTGTAACCGATTAATTTTTGTTTTCCGTTCCAGAAGAGCGACCTTACAAATGCGAGTATTGTGAGAAAGCATTTTGTCTATTGCGCACTCTCCGGGTTCACGAAAACTCTGTTCACTTGAGTGAGTTGAATGCCGAATGTATCGTTGGTTCGCAACTTGGACTGTGCTGTATCGGCAAGATGTCTGGTTGGGGATCTTGGAAATATTTTGAACGAACAGAATGCACGGTTCTTTCGTGTGCATTACTTTGATATGTTCTGTCGGACGTCTTCTATGTTAAGCAACGCGTCACGCATCTCAATTTCTCTTCTTTAATGTCTAATCCCTGTTGTTTAGCACCGTGCAGTTTTGCATCGTTTACAACCTAATTAAGATGCCGTTTTATTTAAACAAACAATAAATAAATCTTTTATTTCTCGACGATGGGAGAGACTATTCCCACATCCTTAAACCCCTTCCATATATTGAATGGGAGTATGTTATATTATACAAATATCTGCGCGGATCAGTTTAGAGTAGCAGTGAATGCCGGCACGAATTCTCTGGGCTTCCTCTAACCTCCAGCGAACTTCCAGGGACCCCTGAGCTTTGGACCGTGAGCACAACCCTTGACATAAGACACATTTGTATAATACTGTTAAGGAATGAATGTTACGGACAGACTGACCTATCCACCTCCGTGTTTGCAAAGAGCGAGTTTCTTCCCCGTCCAGTTAGACGCAGTGATCATCTGCCATGGTCTACTACATGGGAATGTGTACGTGGAGCTGGATCCGTAGTTTGGTCCTCGATCTTCAGCGCATTGTGCGGACCCGACGATGATGAATATTTGAGGCAGTCTTTCATTGAGTTGCCTTTTTGGAATCAGTAATCGTGGTGCCGACAAGTGAAGTACTGAAAAATCGACACTTATCTACGTGCATTACGCACCGCACATTGTGTTCAGCGGTAAATCACCACACACAAACTGAATGCTCTGGTAACATTTCGACTCAGAAAGCAGTTAGAGACATTTATGCCAGTCACTCGATTAACGTAGTAACAAGGCCCTAATGAGGCCTTTTGCTTTGTTGATGAGCTCCATTCTGCTTTTAGATTTTCATCTGCACCATTTCGGGGGTCCGTTGCTGCATTATTATTTTTCTCCGCGATCAACCGATTATTTATTGACTGAAATATACCAGACTCAGCAATCACACCTTACCGCTGATTGTGGGTGTCCTGTGATAGCTACTGCGCTGAATGGTACTTTACGCGTCCGAAATACCTGGAGCCCCACTAATCCTTATCTGTGGTCAACTGATCCCAACGGCTGAACTGCGACTGCAGTGTTTCCTATTTGCCAAACACCCACTTCCGGTTGATTCATACGGTCACCACCACTTGCTCACTCAAACTCAACGTGTGTTGACAGTTTTGCCTTGCGAGTCCTCAATGGTGTATACTCATTTGTGAATAAACCTACAAGCTGTGGTTTCATTGCTCTTTCTGTTGCAAACAGTGGTTTGTTTCGGCTCGGCATGAACAATGCACTTTTTCGGTCTTCCTGCTGGCCTGTTTGTTCTGCTTTTTTCAGTTGGTGTGTCCGTGAAGCCCGCTAAACATGCATATAGTTTTCGGCGACGCATATGTTGGGAATCAAACAAAGATAAGCTTTCGGTGTCCGTTGTACAAGTTATTGTGTATGGCGATGTGAGGTGTCCAGGATTGTCCGCCTTGTGAATTTTAGTTTCTGTACAACTGTACTCGCGAGGAGGTTGCTAATTCAGGTAATTGTGGGCTGTGGTATCTATCGTCCAGGCAATGTATTTGATGCTACTCTTTGGTAGTGAACATTTCCTGACACGGACACATTTAGCATCGGCTCATTCACTTCAGGTGGGAAGGTGGCTGGAAGTGGGTTTTCATTGGTGCAACCCATCTGCGTTTCGCAGGCTCATGTCAAAGCCATCTGTAGTTCTGCTGAGCTATGGTTATTGTTCCAGTCTCCTTTTTTTACATAAGAAACATTCATTTTTTCAGTTCTGCCTCCACATCTACCAACATGCACTTTTCGGCATATTCCGTTGGCATATTCACATAGTGTCAATTCACTTGCTTCCAGGGTTTGCTTACGCGGACCCTTCTACATAAAAATTCATATATTTCACAACCGCGGTATATAAGAAAAGCTGGACTGCGCTGTAATCACCGTGAGCCTGACCGATAAAAGTACCTGTTGCGAAAGACTTTCCTTTCTGGTAGTTAAGTATGAAGTTGCGTTCGGTCTAAGATCCCGTTCAACTCGCGCGTAGTAACCGTGTTGCGCCTAAATCTCACGGGTGGGACAAACTTTGAATTTTGTCTTGCGTCAATATAGTTCCAAGTCACGTTCCTTTGTCCGACTAGGAGAGTTGATACCAGATCGTCAGAGCTTGGCGTAACCAAGTGGGAGTCATAACACCCACTGCTCAAAAGAAGGTGAAGTTCGTGATAAAAATCCTCCTTGACAGAGTCGCTGTTGCAATCACTTGGGGCGTATGCAGAAACGAAAAGCAAGTTGCGTGTTTCTTCACGATGTCTGTTAATACGACACGATCCCTGAAGCCGAACTGCGCAAAGCCGATTGTTAACTGGTAGCAAGCCTAGCAACGCAGCTTTGGCTTTCTTACTTAGTTCTACCTCAAAACCAGTCAAATCTGCTCCAGGTGCTTCTACGTCAGTGGATACGCATTTGGTATATGGTACCGCGATCAGAAAGGGAGGTCAGCATGTGTACACAGCTGGTATCCTACATCCGGGTTTCGGAAACGCAGCAAACATCACTGCCAAGAGAAGAAAAATCAGGGTAAGCGTCAGGCCGACTTGTTGACCAATCTGCATAAGCGTTCGTATGTTGTGGTACGCCAATCGGAATACAGATCGAGTTTGAAGTACGACTGTCAATTGAGCTTTTCGGGTGTCGGAAAAACTGGGATCGAAAATAGCATCAACGGAGGTGGGATTAACAACCAATGAAGGGTTGGCGCGTGATGCAAGTTGGCGAACGACAAAATCGGTAGTAGTGGAAGCGTGGAAGGAAGTTAAATCCGTGGTTTTTCTCAAGAGAAAAAGTGATAGCTGTGATTGCCTTGTGTAAGCATGCGGCAAGCATGCGGCAAGCGTTCCGCAAGCGAACAGAGCATTTGATTGGACAGCTACTTGTATTTCGTCTGCGCGCTGATTGGTTCGCTGGATCAGGTTAGTTTAACTTATTCAAAGTAAGAACCTTATGATTGCAGCAGCATTGTTAGTTATGGAAATGACTTAATTATTTATATCGAGACTCGCACATGCTTGTCATGCAGTTAATTTTACTGAGCTCGCTTTGGTTGCATGAACCGTTTGTCCCTGAAGGACTGAGTTCTGCGATATGGTGTCTGAGAAAACCAAGCCAAGACCACCCAACGGTGCTTGGTTGCTGATTGGAGCACAACCAGCTGTGCAACCACCTGCCCCACTAAACATGGAAGAACAGAATTTGGCCAGTAACTGGACAATCTGTACTGATGCGGCTGAATGAACAACTGATGGCCTGCCGATTAGCTATGTTTAGGCATACGGTCGGAGATGAAGCACGCCGCGTGTTGGAAACGATGCAGTACGAAAAAGGCGAAGACTCATCTGATCTGGAAACTGTCGTCCGAAAATTTGGTGATTTCTGCGGAGGCCAGACTAAGGAGACGTATCAGCGGTAACTCTGTTTTATCTGAAACCGGCGCCCAAATAATACTATCAAGACTTACGGAGCTGGAGATCCTTGCTCATCCCTGTAATTTTTGCAATTGTTGGCCGAAAACATTACCAACTGACTGTTGCGGAAACGGCAGTTGTCGCTTAGACAATGTATTGTTATATGCCACAGTGAAACATCAGCTGCACACCGAATCGAGCAAATACGGTTTTTCCGACTGAAGCAGAGCTATGTGTCGTATCCAGTTTACCTGACAAAACTGCGGAGCCTGTTATCAAGGCACATGAAACTTGCAAAATCTGCGCCGTGCGACACCTGAAGGATCGCGATCAGTGTCCGGCGTGTGGCTGAATTTGCATTGGATGCGGCCGACGGAATAGGTTATTTGTAATCTCATGGATACTTTTAGACCTCAAGTGATTTGCGTGTCTAGTCCAATTTAAATCATCTACTTTGATTTTGTTGATCACTTTTACGATTCTGCCCCGAATGAAGTCTGTTGTCCATATTGTCTAACCTCTGACCAAGAACTGTCCTGATTAAAACCAACGCTCTTGGCTTCTATTTCATTGATTGTAATACCACCTTTGTTTGCTGCGGTACAAGTACTCCGCGGCAGCGACCACATGTTAACAATACGAATTTTCCTTCATATGAGAGCCACTGCGGTTGATACGTTGTTTGGTACCTAGAGGTTTGGGCCTGATTTGCAGTGCCCTTTCCCTATCTTTTTCACTAGCGTCTGTTTGAACGTATCAACAAGGCGTGTTCCGATTGTCCATTGGTTTGGGAGTGTGGTGGGATTGCATGCAAATGTGTAATATCAGACTGCTCACAGTATTCGACAAGCTGAAGAGATGTGAATTGCGAACCATTGGCCACGACCAGAGTCTACGTGTTCCATGCTGCTTTAAAATCTTCTTTTCATGGTTGCACCACTGGTTGCATGTTTCGTGCGGAACACTGCAGGCCATTTACTGAAAAATTCCACACCCATAAGGAACTGTTTTGCGTTCACAAGACCCAAGAAATCGGCATGTATGCGTTTCCAGTTTAGTTGCTGATTGCCAAAGGGATAATTCTGTTTTCCGGTGTGACTTATTGACAAACGCGCATCTTGAACTTCGCTTCCTCAATTGTTAAGGCGCTGCGTCGATGTTTGGCGAATAAACGAAACTGCACACAATCATTTTCACTCCTCTCGTACCCGAACGGCGTCGATGGAACTGTTGTAGAATTTTTGAGCGGGCTTCTGCAAGCATCCATTAGCGACTTATTTGTAAGTAGTAGGGGGATTTATTAGGTTTTATGCGTAGATTCGTCGTAGTTAAACAATGAACAAGCATTTATCACGGGATAAAAGCAAGTGCTTGACACGTCCCTTAGGATGGTTACGGTGAATAGGATGAAATCAAAATGTCTGGAGCATCTATCGAACGTCTGCCGAGATGAATAGTTTGATAATTAACATCAGTGTAAAATTTAAAAAAATTATCGAACGTAAATATTCAGAAAAACACTGAGGTGCAGTGATCGTTGAGGTAAGGTGTGAGAAAAGTAACAAATGGTCGCTCACTTAGGTCCATTTGATACATTAGTCCAGTTGAAAACATGCTTGGCGTAATCCACAATAGAGGAGTTTAGGTAACAAAATGTTGGAAGCTAAGAGCAACATCTAGTCGTTTTTTGAATACATTCAAGGTAGGAGAGGATACAACTGAGTCTGGGAGTGCGTTCCAGGGTTGGCAAACTCGAAGGGGAAAGTAATTCCGTCGACACTCTAGACGGCTATATTGTTCCTTCAATTTTCAGCAGTTACCCCTGAGCTGCGTGTTGTGGCTAAGTTTCAGCAAATGGCGGCATACGTGGTTGGGGTCACTCAATATTTGATACGCTAATATGAGATCACCGCGCAGTCTTCGATAGCGTCCGCTGAAAATACCCAGCAACTTCAGCCTTCGGTGGTAAGAGTGATAGCGCAGGCCCTTTACATTCTTTGTTGCTCTTTGTTGTAGTGCCTCTATCGTTTCTAGGTCGCGCTTCAACCAAGGTTGCCAAGTTTGTATAGCGTATTCAACATGCGGGCGCACATAGGAATTGTGCATCATTGGGAAGATTGATGGGTCAAATCTTCCGAATGCCCTTCGCAGCATGCTGACGTGCTGGTCGCCTCTTTTCGCAGCTACCTCAGCCTGTTTTGAACAGTTGACGTCGCTCTGTGCGATCCCACCGAGATCATGTTCCTGGGAGCTAGTCTGCAATCCGTTTGTCCCAAGCAAATATATGTAGTTATGTCTATGGCGTAATTGTACAACACGACATTTTTCTACATTGAACGGTAGGGCGTTTTGAACTGACCAGTTAGCCACAGACAGGGGGCCAGCCCAGTCCTCTGCACCTTCATAACATACAAGACAGTGGAGGATGAGCCGCGCTATATCGCAGTTAGATATCAGTCATGACGGTCCGCTGCCGTCGCCTATGGCTCAGTGACATAAGTCGCTGACTCGCAAAAGTAAGGTCGTGAGTTCGAATCCTGCAGGATTCCGCGGGTGCGCGCTACTGACGAGTCCTAACAGGACGAAACGGCCGCCTAGCGCTTTCCTGGATGTGTGGTGGCTATCTGTCTGTGTCTGACTGCGACGAATCTACGCAAGAAAATCCACTAACGAACGATAGTTAACTTTTCTTTAGGAACAACTTGCGTAACTCACCTGTCAGGCTATCGTTTTGTCACTATGTAGTGTGGTTGTTGGCTTGTTGCGTGAGTGTATCTCGGATTTTTTGCGGTATCTACCATTTCGAACGTACTCGGACGCATCCAGAGATCATCAGCGCTTGGTTCACTCCTGATTCCAACTGCGCTGGTTGCGTTGTTTTCTGTATGTCGATGTCGTTTCAGTGGATATCTTTACTTTACGCTCTTTGATTGCCATGCCTGAACAGGAATGTTTGATACCTCGTTTGGTACCTACCGTTAGTATGCTGTAACTATCACCAATGGGCTCTTCGCACTCTTTGTCTCGTCATTCTCTTCCATGTTAAGTTCTAGAATTTCATGGACATCATTAAGTCTTTACTATATTGCGAGATGGGTACACCCATCTTAATGTACCATTCGCCATTCTTTATCTGTCTTCCCTGTGCGATTCATCTGTAACTGATGGCTTTCTGTTCCCTGCTGCAGAACAGCGACCCTATGCGTGTGAACACTGTGACACCTCGTTTTCTGAGAAGGGCAGTTTGCGAAGACACCTAAGAACTATTCATTTGAGTGAGTGCGCATTTGTTAGTGCTAGCTAGACTTGATATGTATCCCTTGCGTTATACCACCTTCGATGATATCGCGTGCTTCCGGTAAAATCAACCCTACTTACAGCAACAGCTCTTCGGTTTATTACTCTTATTGCTCAGGAACAGTATTCTCTACAGATTGTTCAATTATACGACAGGATACCGTGAAATGTAGCGAACGATACAATTCGTTTGACTCTGCACGTGATCATATGATTTGTGTCACCCGTTTCCGATTGTGCCAGGCGTTACTCGTCGTGATCCTTGTTAAAAGACCAGGCACCCCTTTGCTAGCAACGCGGAACTGTCGTAAAAGAGGTAGAGGTCACAACTGCTATTCTAATTCTCCCGGGTTCAAAGACTATTTTAAATTGCTGGGATCGAATTGCGCAGTGTTTCTTCAGATATAGTGAAAATTTATACCAGGATGTAGAAGATAAAAGTGTGACACTAATCTGGTTGAAATCTTGTCCTTTCAATGCTAGAGAACTGAAAATGAAACAGTGGTGTATTATTGGTTAAAAAGAATTGCTTAACAATTTCAATGGGATGGAAATTATTGCGAAATAAAAATTCATGGGAAATTGAAAGGCGTCTTGGCATATGTAGGAGAGCAGAGATGTTTGCGTACTTAAAATGTATAAATCTATTGTTTGGGAGTTTGGTAAGACACGGTTTGTTTGCATTTTGTAGCCCCCTGGCTAACAAGTTATAAAATGAGATGCAAATGAGAAAACGCATCGAAAACTCGTTCTTTAAATATCATCAGATTGAGAGCAGAGGCGACGTACTTTTGGAGAGAGTTCCAAGGCTGGAACACGCGGTGGGAAAAGAAATTTCTGCGGCATTCAAGCTGGCTATACTGTATCGTCAGTTTCAGAAAATGACCTCTTAGGTTAGTGTTGTGGTTCAATTCCAGCAGCGGACGGCAAATGTGGTTTTTGCTAAGCCATTATGAGATCCCCCCGCAAACGCCGATATCAACTTCTGTACATTCTTAGACTACAATCTAAACTGATAGGGCAGATGAACCAGACCCCAGACGTTCTTGGTTGCCCTTCGTTAAGGAGTCTCAAGATCAATGAGACTGTTTCTGCCAGGGCTGCCACGATTGGACGGCGTATTTCACTTGCGGTTGCACGTAGACGTCAAGCATTTGTGAGAAGATTGAATGGTCAAACCGACCGAACGCTCTGCGAAGAAGGCTAAACCGTCGATTTCCGGTTCTCGATGCCTTCTCTGCTTGCTTTGATCATCCGATATCTTTCTATATCAGTACACCCAGATCATGCCCTTGAGCGACCTTCGGTAAGGTGTGGTCTCCATGCTTGTACGCGCTCACTGGCTGGTGACGCGGATGGACCACCTTGCACTTAGCTGCATCCAACTGAAGTAGCTTCTTTGTTGACCACTGTTAACTACAATCTGGATGATCTTTGTGTAGATCGTGTTTTTCCTTGTTATTAATCGCCCGCCATATCTTGTCATCATCGGCGACAAGCTGGAAATTTGTGGAGGTAACACTTTCCAGTCGTTGATAAACACGAAGAATCGGCGCAGTCCCAGCACCGAGCCCTGGGGAACACCACGTTCCACCTCAATATGGTTAGAGAGTGATCCCGTAACACGTACGTTAAGCCTGTGATGTAGAATGCGGTGATCCAGACGGTCGAAAGCTTTGGAGTAATTTAGCCAGATGAATTCGACTGCAACTCCACCATCAGCCATTTGAGTCCAAATACCTCGTGCCATTAGCAGGTTGGTGGTGCTTGACCGATGTTGACGGAAGCCATGCTACTCCGATGCCAAGATGTTGCTTTTTTCAGGTAGTCCATTAGAGCCTCAGCACCGACCGCTTCCATCACCGCGAGTACAGCGAGGGGACTCATTGGGCGATAGCTCGCAGAATCTGAACGATTGCTGCCTTTAGAAATTAGGGTTATAATGCTGCGCTTCCACTTAGTGGACCCTTGCTGTTAATCGAAGTATCTTTGGGGAAAACGTGACAGTGACTCGACTTGCTTGGTAGCCGCAGTCTTCAGTGCTCTTGTGTGGATGTTATTTGCTAAATGAGAGCAATGTGACGAACTTCCTTAGCACAGTTGCTGGATTGAAAATTATCTGTGTAAACCATTTAGTCAGTACTGTGCTTGATGTTATGTGAGTTTGAAATTTGTGGCGTATTGCAGCCACAGAGCATTGGCTGTTTCTTCGGCGCTTTGTACTCTTCCACCTGCTGTGTAAACTGGAGAACGCCATACTTTACGAATACGATTTACATACCTATACAGTGGTTTGTTGTTTACCAGAAACGTTTTGACTGGGCACTGTTGATACGTTGCTTTGTCCTCACGGACAAGTGTAGTTAACTGGTTGCGATGGATCAGGAAGTTATCCCAAGTCTCTGTGTCGGGGTTAGCCTTGTAGGCACGCATGCTGCATCTTTTATCGTCATGCATTTTTGAGTCCTGCTCCTTAAAATTAAAGGCATTTTTTCGGAACTAAACGGCTTGGTCTCTGATGCTCTGTTGACCATGTCACTCAGTCAACGAACTCTGTCCAAAGTTTTTCAAGGGGACTGTTGTTTCATAATTCCCTAGATGCTATTTCGACTAGCTCTTTCAAGACGTGGTAGCACATGATTGTATGAGTTAATTCCGAGTGTTCAGATAGA
Source organism: Dicrocoelium dendriticum (assembly GCA_944474145.2). Classification (NCBI taxonomy): domain Eukaryota; kingdom Metazoa; phylum Platyhelminthes; class Trematoda; order Plagiorchiida; family Dicrocoeliidae; genus Dicrocoelium; species Dicrocoelium dendriticum. The sequence goes on from OX104069.1 coordinate 21,163,489, forward strand.
AACTCTGCATAACAAACATAGTTAAACGTTCTGGGTTCAGAGAGTTTTGGAAACAATCAGTTAGTATACTAGTTTGGTAACGTTTCGCCCTTGACACAAGGGCTTCGTTATACCTAATGCACTGTCCATTTGTGAGCACAAGGTCCACTATGGACGGTTTGATTGCTGTGTTCAATCCAGTGCGCGTGGTGACATGATTGTTCAAGGGAAGATTAGCGATAAGTTCTTGCAAGTCTACTTTGAACTTTTTATTGGGTGATGCCGATATCTCTATATCGTGTACATTGAAGTCCCCAGAGATGAGAATGTAGCTGTACCTAGTGCGTGTTATCTTGTTCAAGGCACGTATCAATTGGGAGTCTGTTTTCGAAGTGGATGTTGGAGTGCAGCAAACGATATCTACGAGACTTGCGTCGTTGTGTCTTAGTCAGAGCCGGCAGCATAGTGAGCCAGTAACATCAGTTTCCAGATCATCAACTATTACACATTGCAGGTCGCTGCGGTAGTAGAGAAAGACCCCACCTCCTCTGCTCTCTTTATCCATTTCTTGATGCAACCAAATTACAGTAATGGAAATTAGGTCCCAATCATTCGCGTCCTCACGTAGCCGAAGTTTACTGAGAAGCCCTTTGGCGTTAGCGTACATACTTGAAAGTAACCCAAATTTAAACGATAGGTGCGGTTCATACGCGAAGTTTCGCCGACCAGTAAGCGGCCAGCGACTAATCATTATTTCGGTGGGTCCTTAGCGTAGTTTTCGACTCTTTATTCATCCTCTGCATAGTTAATCCAGTAGCTAATCTTCTATCTGCATCGTAAGGTGTCTAATTACTGTCTTCTTCAACAGGTTGTATGGGCTCTTTAGACACAGTGCTGGTGCATTGTTCCTTTATAGTTCCCATCGTGTTTACTCCCAGTGACATATCATCTCTAAGGGGCCTATCGCTGACTGTCTTCAGCCGAAGCTCAGATGGCAGCCTGAAACGAAACATGAACCAGCTTTTTAGCAGTGGTACTACCATATGTTTTGACTGTAGGACCATCTTCAACTCTGTCGGTCCATATTCTTCGTAGTTCGGTGAGGTATGAAACCTTGACACCGATGCCACTGGCACGTCATCCAAGGAGAATGTTTCACGAATATGACACCATTGTTCTTTATCATGGGATGTTATTTCATGCTCCCCGCATACTCCTTTTTCATGAACACCGCGAACAAGAATAGTTGTAATTAAAGTTTCCTTGCGGCAGTCCTCTAAGGTGAGGTTAATTAGATCACGCCTGTCTGAGGGGATGTCTGGAAAAACACGGATGCAGCAGTGTTCGTTTCTGAATCTATCTGTCGACAGTAGAACTGATTCTACTTCCTTATTGAATTTCAGCACAACGCTTAGAGTTGGGGTGCCGCGTGATTCGCACTACGTGTACATGTTTCAGTGCAACTCCGAATAGGTTCCTAATAACATCCCAGTGACCTAGGTCGTCCAACTGACTGCCTCCGAAGTCGACTTTTATTCTGGAATGCTGGAGCACAATACGCCTAGCACATGTTGTTGTTGTTGTTTGTTTACATCTTTCGACCTGTCACGGGCAGTGTTTGAGGTACCCGGGGACGTATCGCAGAAAACCCGGGGGTACTTGCACCACGAGAACCCAGCTTCGCTCCTCAGTTTCCGATTCGGTTGGGAGGGTTGTTAATCTTAAATGTCGGCTTTTCTTGTAAACAACCGTAACTCAACTTTCGCTAGTATCGGCTTGGTCTTTTGCTGTGCACTCCCTCAGGAAGCAGTACATAGCTTTGCGTGTAGTTACTCCGGTCGATCTGATAACCGCATTGGTCGAATGTGAGCCAACTGTCGTGTTGGAATAGCAGTTACTTTTATGGGCTATTGATGTCGTTTTGAGTATGGTGCTACCAGCCGTTCTCCTTAGGATTGAAGCAGCACTTACTGGGGATGCCTGGGCTGTCCAATCCGCTATGCTTACTCTGGTTGTGGTACTTTCGGTGGTCATTTCCTCAAACTTGGCTAGTTGCTGGTTGTGCTTCTGCGAAAATGGGAGCACACTTTTATCAGTGGGATAGCTGTGCATTCCCCGCAGGACCGTGAGAATCTGATTTGTTTACTAACGTGACCTGATTATATTTAACTCGGACCAGCCGCAAGAAAAATCTTGCAGTATTTGCGACACGAATAACCCACTTTACCAGATTTGGCACATGATCCACATAGATCTTTAGACTGTGGCACGCTACGCATTTCGCTTATTGAGCACATGTTAGAACCCTTAGAATAACTCACCCTCGACGGTTAGCAGTTCTGGTTCTAACGTTGGCTTTCACTTCCTATTTGTGGGCTTGCACACTCTCTATTCTGGTGTTCCAATTGAATGCGTCAGCATGAACGTTGCCGTGCTAAGCTCAGTGAGTGTTTCCATGCATGCAATGTGGAACGGGCTGCGGCCCAGCCACCGCCCTGTGTACGTCTGGTATGCATGATCTTTCATTTAGACATGTTCAGTTGATCAACTATGATCCGAGCACCGAAGTGCGGTGAATTCCGTTGCAACGATTCGCCGTAAGAATAACCATAAGTACCACCGGTAGGATAGTGAGGTTGGATGCAAACAGGATGTGGAGAAGATGAAAACAAGGAGTAAATGAGTTACACTGACCAGGATGGATCGAAATGTAACACACAAATGAAAGAAGCCGAATGCAGTAACGCCATTGACTTCGTGACTGCGCCATGTCTGACACGGACTGCAACCATTGATGTGAACCCTTTCGATGCCCCCATCCCGGAAAAAGCTAGCACCAGCCTGACCAAGCCTCACAGTCAATTTCTTCATGCCACTATGCCACTTCATGGACTGTCCACCTCGAGTTTTCGCCCATCTTGGTGCAGCCACAGCGTATAGCGCACGTTGAGGAAGCCGGTCAACGGGCATACGGAGGACATGGCCTAGCCAACGCAAGCGACTAAGATTTATCCAACACTCGAGAGAGGCACCAGAGGACTTCTTGCCGAAATCCAATCGGCGGATCTCAGCATTGCTCACCCGGTGTTCTCACCAAACGTGAGCAATACTTCGCAAACACCGGTGGGCAAACAAGGCCAAGCGTTCAATAACTTCATTGCGAAATGGCCATGTCTCCGATCCATACAGTAGCACCGGTCTTATGGCAGCGTTATACACCCTACCTTTCACTGACAAGCTGATATCCCGCCGTCTCCATAGGTGGTTGAGCCTCTGGAAAGCCACACGGGCCTTGCTGATACGCGAAATGACCTCTTACATTACGTGACCGTCAGAGGTGATACAGCCATCAAGTTACTTGAACTGATCCATCATTTCCAGTGGCTTTTCGGTTATAGTTAGAACCGTCGGTGTGTCGGCCAAGTACTACCCACAGCATTTTGCACTTGGAGGGTACATAATACATGGGGAAGCGTGCAGCGATACGCACAGGTCCGTTCAGTAGTGTTTACATTGCTAATGCATCAGACCCAGGGAGAGCTTTGTCGTCCGCATAATTCAAGTTTGACAGTCGACTGGCAAAACTTCTAATCCAGATAAGTTTAAAGTAACCGAGTCATTAATGATCATTCCGATCAAAAGTTGAAGAGGGAACGAGATATAGGACAGCCCTGGCAAACCGCACTTGTCGTGATGAACTCAGAAAACAGTTTCCCGTAGACTTACACGGCCTCGGGAATCGCGGTAGAGGGACTTAATAATGGAAAGCAATTTCTCCGACACATCCTTCATGGATAGGTAGTGCCGTAACCTGGCGCTGTCAACAGAGGCGAAGGCGGCTTTCAGTTCAAGGAAAACGATCATAGTCAGTCGTCTGTATTTGTGTCTCAGTTTTAAAACTTGGCGAAGAGTACTTACTTTACTTTACTGCGACTCGCTCCTGTGACAGGATGAGCCCGCTACATGAATGTCGCGAATCGCAGCTGCCCAAGCGCTGCGATCGACTGCAAGTTCCACGCAGATACTGATTCAGTGATCCCTCCAGTGACGAGCACCATGGAGTCCGAGAAGATGGACATCCGATTTCACTGCAGCGAGCCGCCGAACCATTTTCTGGAACGGGAAAATCGCGAACCACCCAGCTGGCACCACGAGGTTGTTCGGCAAGCCAGCCACCACATCTCGAAGACTTCCGGCTTCCGGATGTCTTCTAATCGCTACGGCCATGTTTCGTCACCATAGAGTAAAATGACACGAAGGGTTGCTGAGAATACTCGGATCTTCGTTCTCAGACTAATTTCCGTCCTTCGCCACAATGTTTCTCAGTTGTAAGAAAGAAATAAAGAAAGAATTGTGTGGTCAGTGCAATCACGGCTAGGACGGAAGGCAGCTTTGTTTTTGGTGAATCGGTTCTTACGGGAACCAGTAAGTCGTCGAAGAAGGATGTCCGTTAGAACTTTCTAAGCAATGTAAATAATGCTAATACCTCGAGGATTTTCGCACAAAGTACGCTGACCCTTCTTGAAGTTGGGGACGACAGTTGGTAGTCGCCAATTTGAAGATACTTTTTCGGTGTCCCAAATCGAGTCTATTCAACAAGCTCACCGACATCTTTCAGCAAAGATGGGTGAAGGTCGTTTGGTCTAGGAGCCTTGTTTCATTTCAACACGTCGAGCTCGTGTGGAATCTCTTTGAAAGTGGGGTGTGACATTTATTTCTAACCTCGGCTCAGGTGATTCGGAAAGCGGCAGTGTCGCAGCAGACCTGCTGAACTGCTCCTCATAATGTTCCGCTTATCGGTCTCGTCGACGACGCTGTCCATGTTTCTCAGATATTGTCTCGCTAACTGATGGCTTTCTCGGACCCGTATTCCGGATGGGCTGGAATAGCACCCGGCTATTTCCAATAGCGCTAGCTTTCTTCATCTCACGGGTTTCGCAACCCACCGACATTCCCGGTCATTCCGAAGACCCTTTGTCAGACGTCGTTTCCGAGTTACAGACATTTTGAAATACAGTGCCAATCAGAACCTGTTTCCGTGCTTCGATCAAACTAATCTATGCTTCATAGATCCAACGACAGTTACGATGTCTCAAGTTGGATGCATAGCGTGTGCCGCAGACATTCTTCATGGTACAGTTGAAACGACCCGAGTCAGCGTTCGGCTCATCAGTCTCATTCATCGCTAACAATTGGTGAGCCATTTCGTTATGATACTGAACCGCAGACCACGAGTTCAAGTTGCAGGTAATAAAGCTAGAAGACTGGCGCTTCTTTGAAGTGGGGAAAGTAAGCGCCAAGCGTGCGCGCACTAGATCCTGTTTGAAATCCAGGCACGTACCGGCCGTCTTTACTGACATGCGCCATCTGTAGCTTATGGCAATATAGCTAATTGGGGTTCAGGTCATTGAGGAATTCAGAGGGCGCCAAGTGACGTGGTGTGAACGTTTCTGATGGAATGTAGTGCTGCTAATACAAATATTGTGGTCGGTGTACATTTGCAGGAATCGATCACCATTGTCTTTTCGGCGTGCATGGACTCCGAAGTAGCCTCCCAGGAGTTCAGAAACTGAAAACAATCTACTTGGGCAGTCAAGTCACCAGCAATAACCACGGTGTCAGTATTCTTCGCCCTGTGAAGACGTGATGAGAAATGGTAATGAACGGCATATTTGGTACCTTCCGAACTGCAGTCAGTGGGAGCGTAAACTGAGGCGATGATAGGTCACCTTGTCTTCATGAGTGGCGGCATCCGGTTTCAGATTTACCTGTCACTATGGCCAGTCACAAAACGCCTGCGTCTACAGAGGGACCATGAATGGTTTGCGCTGCACCACCCAGAGCTCTTTCCACACACCCCATATCCAGTGTAAACCCGAAGGAATAAGAGCGGGAGGCATGTGGATGGGAGCCAGGTTTCATCAACGGACCTGGCCCACACTTCTTCACAGGCAAGCACAAGCACGCTGTATTTAGGAATCAATCACACACAAGGCGGTGATTAGACCATGATCCGTTCCACACTGAGTGCATGGAACCACTCTTCGAGCCTAACACGGCCACAAGGACGGCGCACCCCGTCCCCTCCAGCAACGACCAACTGTCTCCTAGAGCTAGTATGGACGAGATAGTGGGTACTAGACAGGTAAGCACCTTGTCAGCATGCACATCAGGGGCTGACGCACTGGGGATATCAAGCAACAGCCATTCACTTGAAATGCCATTATCAAATAAAATGTATATGCACGGTGGTAGCGTGCATGTCAGTGGATATTGAGGGGCACCATATCACATCTAGTAACTTATTCACGATGGTCGTTGCCGTCCCCTATAGCTCAGCGGTCTCCACCACGGACTGGCAACAGTCGAGTTGCGGGTTCGAGCCCTACCAGTCCGATGAAATGCGCACTGCTGATGATTCCCGAAAGGATGAAGCGAGCATACAGTGCATTTTCGGACGTGTGATGGCTGTCTAAATGAGTCTGTATGTGACGAATTTCTACCTTAAATATCTGTTAAAGCGTATGGATATGCCGACATAACTCTTCGCTAAACCAACCTATAATATAAGTTGGTTGGCAACGAATCCGTGATAAGTACAGAAGGTCCACAGTATACTCAAAAAGTACCACAAACGTAACAGAGTTAACGAACATAACCACAATAAGCGTAATCAACGAGTGCAAATTAATAGAAGATCGTTTAGGTAGACAGAACAAACCAAATAAAGTGGGATGAAATTTATCCAGCTTAAAAAGTCCAAGTGTAAGTGTAAATTGGTTTGGCTCAACTGCGGTGAGGAAGCATCATGAATGCAACATCATGCCCAGTTTATTAAGCCCATTAGAGGTTCGAAGTCGAACCCCACACATGCGCTTTTATCCAGTCTAGTAGATTATTTTCAGCATATCTGCTGAAGGCGTTACCAATGCCTTAAATACCTTGAGCCACTGACTGGGTATCTCCCGAGTCACCTCATCGTCGTCAGATTCAAAAACTGGGATTCGAAGATTTCTCATAATGCTGTTATCTTGTATGTATGTTTCGGCGACACAGCACACATCAATGGCAAGAAAGGCTAAGAGTGAGGGTCAGTGCTGCTTGTTGGCCGATCTGACCCAGAAAGCGGACGTTAAAAGAACCAATGTGAAATGAGACTCGTGGTTTAATGAACGAGTTACGAGTATCGATGGTAGAAGCAGCGAGGTTAGCAGCGGATTTTTCCGTACTAGACTTGGAAGAAGAGAGTTGAGAGAAGACAGCAAAAGTAGAATTGGGAGTACTGTCGTCGTGTCAAGTGTGCGGATAATACTCTCCGGGTGTCCATTCTGAGCGATTTCGTTCGAGGTGTGCTGCTTCTAGCTTTTGACTCAATATCCTGATCCACAAAGCAGTGGGGAACAAGTTTAGCTCTTGTGTGTGACTGCAAAGACCCTTTGGGATCTGTTTGAGTCCTGTCAGACAGTATTTGAAGATTTTGGGAACAATTCACATGTGTTTTACGATCTTATTAGGTTACGCACTTGCGACCACGGCCAGCTGCAGGTGGGAGTGGGCGGGTTTGTACCAATGTAACCAGGAGCTACCTGGCTTGGGGCGGGAGGTAGCAAATCATTCTCACCGTCAGAGACTGTGTGACGCTCGTGCTTTACGTCAGCCGTAGAGCTGTTTTCTCCCAAGGCTAGGTTTTAAATGACGAGAACCGTCGGCCTCTCCTTAACCTCCGAAGTGGAGTGGATTGTGAGGCTGAGTCGGTCTGACCCCTGATCATTGCTCTTTCTGATGTAAGTGGCTCTGAAGGCATTTGGAAAGTGTCACCCAAGGTGGCCCAATGGGACAAGGGGGTACGCAAACCATTGCACCACGTTAAGGCCAAGTCTCGTTGCTTTGTTGGGGTGTAGGCCGACTCCGTGGATGAAGCCTGGCTCTCATCCACATGCCTCCCGGTCTTATTCCTTCAGGTTTACACTGGATATAGGGTGTGCGGATGAAGATATGGGTTGTGTAGCGCTAGCCCACTCATGGTCCCTCTGTTAGCCCAGGCGTCCTGCAGCTGTGCTATGGAGGCTGCAGTGACAGGCAAATCCGGAACTGGATGCCGCCAGCGAAGGGTGATTAAACTCTGAAGGTCATGGCGTACATAGAAGCGCACACGGTGTCAGGGATCTAGTGCAAACGCACGCAGTTGGGTGAGAGCGATTGGATGGATTGGCAACTGTCACGTATACGTCTGATGTGATCCTACTATTGCAGTTGAAAGGGAACATAGTTCTTCGGCTACGCTATCGTGCTAACATCATTTGTAGCCTCCTTAACGATTGGAATAAGTTGTGCCCTCAAGACCCTAACATTTAGTGGGTCACCATGCTCTTTTCATTTGTCAACATTCTATTTTTGACAAACGGTCTTGATGGTGTTCAGTGAGGTGCTTTTTCGGTCTTTTGTTAGATTCCCGTCCAGTTACTTTCCATTTTGCTTGTTGACAGCGATACCGCCACCATAAGTATCTTGAGCTGCTAAGGCACTGTCGTTAGAGATGCATTGCGCGCAGTCGTTGCCGATAGTTTCAGAATTAATGGGTGATAGATTTGTTACGATACCGCCATCTTGTAAACTTGTTTCGAATCTGTAACACAAATCAATTCTTAGGGAAAGAAAATGAGCACTGCATTTTGACCGATTTGATGCAAAATGCGAACGAGACAAGACATTTGGTTTGAAGAACTAGTAACGTGCATCGACAGCTTTAGTTGTGAAGTCAACAGCAAACTATTACTCTATGGTCGGAGATGACGTATCTTGCAACGGCAAAAGCAGACAACATGAACGAGCATTTATTACTGAGCGCAGATGATGCACCCCAGATGCCCATTCCAAGGAAGCTATCCTCTCTCTGCACCCACACACACAACAGTTTGACCTGCGAGGGTGCGATTGTTAGGATCGGGGAATATTCATCTGACGTAAGTTTAGGTCGCAATGTCAGCACATTATGGTTGTGTGCCTGATACGATTCTACGAAGGCTAAGCACCAGAATTAATTGGAAGGCCCTGAGCAACGTCTGTCTCTCGTACACCAACACCGTTTTAGCACAGGCACTACTTTCCTGCGAACCTTAACAATATATGCTTCCAGCGCAATTCCGTAGCAGCTGCTCGCCGTTCGTTCAAAAAACCAACTAATGTTGCTTCTAATGACACATATACGGTGTAACGCCGCTATAGTACGCTGCCTTTTCTTGCGACAAAATAAGCAAACGGAAACAAGTCCGCCGGGGGCGGAGGAGTAGGCTGCACGCACGATCTCCACTCATTTAATCTTCCAACAGTGTGGGTCACCAAGGCTACGATGGCTTACGATGTCTGATATGACAGCCGTGAGTCACACTCACACTGGTGTTCACACTGTGTACTTTCAGCGACCTGCAGTGTTAGGAATCTGACCAGTGCTCACATCAGTGTCTAAACGACTCAAAATGATAGATACGACTAGCGGAGCCAGATGTGATCAGTGTTAATAGATAATGGTTGATACAATTACGATAGTGTTTCTATTTCTTTGCTTGCCTGCGGATTGGTCACCGTGGTCATAGGACGAGATTGACAGTTGAGGGGTATAGAATAATAGTTGAGATCTTGGACATACAGAGTTGAGTAGAAAGACTCACAGAGAATGGCGTCGTAATTTTAATTTACACGAAGCACATGGTTCATGTGAATGTAGTCGTTCCGATTCGTTCTTTGGCTTTCAAAGCACATTAAGTCTGGCGGTGATGACAAATCGGCCAGCACGGTGTATGTACTCAGTCGGAGGATAAAGTATTAGTTCATCACGGAAGGGTGTACCTGGCGTGGTCAATCGGTGGACAGATGTACAGTGTGACCGATCAGATGCGAGTTTATCAAATTTAGCAATTTATCTCATCGGACCCAGTCGTCCGTCTGCCACAGTTGTATTTTCCGCTGACTAGCAGTGTGTCACACTGAGGTATCTTTCATCCTTATGCTCTTATAACAGTAGTAAAATATAATGCACGTTGGTCGATATATACTATTGGAATAAAACAGTTATTGTGGGTAGGCGACACGCACTCTGTCTGTTAGCCATCCGTCTTCAATGTTGTATTACGGCACAAGACCTGAGGTGTATTGATATATGGTTTGAAACATTTCCAATTCCAAGTTGGCCGTACACCAGCAACCTTGAGTGTGTTCATATTTTAACCCATGTCCGTTTCTTATCTGTGTCCACCTTGAGGTTCATCTGTGACTATTCACTTCCTGTTCCCTAATTCAGCACAGCGCCCCTATACATGTGAACTATGTGGTAAATCGTTTTCACAGAACTATAATATGCGAAAACATCTCATCTCTATTCATTCAAGTGAGTGTGTACTTGATGGTTCCAGTTAACTTGTCTTGTATCATCGTAAATGGTATTACTTGGCTTACGTTTGATCTTCATTTATTCTTCTCACGGTCCATGATCATGGAATTCTTTGGCCTGTTCACTTTTTCAAGTATGCCACTGTATAGTCTTCAGGTGCATGGCCCAAACGCATCTCGCAATCGAGCGCACACTATTATTATTGTTATAATAATAATAATAATAATAACTTCGGGACAAACTTTTCCCTCATTTTTGTTTGCTTGCTCCCCTTTTGTAGATGTTAGACACTCAGCTTCGAATGACAGCACAGTTGCACAAATGAAATTGAGGCAGAAGAGGCAGGTATAAGCCTCCTCATAATATTGCGATGGACTTCAATACATGATGCGTTCTTTGAACGCTGTTCCCCTGTACTTCGATCTCCCAATCCGAATGGACAGTGGCGGTGGGATGATTTTTGCGTTCATTTGGTTCTTTACAGGCAAACGGGGAATAATTGACCCCTTGAGTATGCTTGCATATCGCTGTGGATACCACCTTCTGTTTGTGTTTGACTTGCACTGCAATTTTTGTTAGTACTTTCAAAACATGTGTACATTTGTATCTACTTCTATATTTTGTGTTTAAATAAACCCGTTTGAGTTGTCTCTACCGATGTGATATAGCTGAAAGGCTAACGCTTGAGTATTTTCGTAAAATGGTCACGTTGAGGCATGCAGCTTCGTTAAAAAAATCGTTGATAACAAGTTAGACCGCTCACAGGACAGTCACAAGACGCGTACCTAGGATGGCTTTCGCTTCACCATCGACACCCCATCCACCCATCCCATATGCAGTGTAAGCCCGAATGGGAAAGACTGGCAATTGTGTATGGAAACCACGATTCCTTAACGCACTCGGCCTACACTCTTTCAACATGCACAGCAACAACATTCCAGACCGTCTAAGTGGAACTCATGCAGACTAGATGTACACAAGGCGGTAGCTTGAACGTAGTCTGCTCCATCTTGGGTGCATAGAACCACTCCTTGCGCCTAGCTAGGTCGGGTGGAGCGTGAACCACGTATACGGCGCTACGTTTCATGTCTTTATATATATATATATATATATATATATATATATATATATATATATATATATATATATAAAATCTCAGTGCCCCATGCTGAGGCTGATGTCGCATTCATGATGCTTCTTCACCGCAGTTGGGCTAAACCAACTTACACATAAACTAGGTCTTTTTAATGTGGATAAAATTCCTTACATTTTATTTGGTTTATTCTGCGTACTTGATAATCTTCTCCCAACTTACACACGTCGCTCATGCAAATGGTGGTAGCCTTGGGTAGTTTTATCGCGCTTGGAATGTATTAAATAACTTTCGAACATTTTGTACTTATCGCGTATTCACATTTAACCACCTTCTTCCATCTGCTCATTTAGCGAGTATGTCGACATATGCGTTTAGTTTATTCGATATCGGCATTTCGAGTGATTGGCTGTTGTTTGACATCCCAGGTGTGGCTGCGCTTGATTTGCATGTTGACAAGGTGCCTACCTGTCTACTACCCACTACCTCGTCCATCTGGCTCCAGGAGACAGTTGGTCGTTGCTGGAGGGGACGGGGTGCACGGTCCTTGTGGTCGTGCTTGGCTAGAAGAGTGGTTCCATTCACTCAGTGTGGAGCGGACTAAAGTCCAGCCACCGCCTTAGGTGCGCTTGATTCCCACATACTGCGTGCTTGTGTTTGCCTGTAAAGGAGTGTGGGCCAGCTCCGCTGATGAAACGTGGCTCCCATCCACATGCATCTCGGTCTTATTCCTTCGGGTTTACACTGGATATGGGGTTGTGTGGGTGGTGCAGCAGGGAAATGGTGCGATTATGTCCACTGCAGGCTATCCGTGTCGTAAGGTAAAACCAGAGCCTATTTATAATCGTCTGTTGTCCGAGGTGAGCGGGAATCAACAGGGAGATAGAACCACTAGGTAGTCCGTCATGTGTTACGATTTATTTCCCCTGGACATTCGTTCGGACCGCTAGCATATGTTGATCAATTCATCAGTGTCTAGATCACTATCTATGCGCAAGCATTTCGATTCGGGTGTCACAACGTATTGCCGCTGCTCCGGGAATCAACCTTGATGACTTGTCTGAATCTCAGTGCGTTTACCTGAACGCGGCAGCAGTATAGAGACACTTGAGATGGGATACATTGACCTCATATTGCAGCCCCTAATAATTGACGGTTTCACACGAGAAGAAATGTAATAAGATCCGTCTGTCAAGTGGGAATGTATCGAGACACGAACAGATGTTAGCGGGATTTGTACTTTAGGCGAGTCCCATTTAGACATCGAGTCAGCAGTTAATGGTGTTACGCGAGTGAAAATGCCATCAGTCTGTCAGGCTGAAGTGTGGTGCTTATAAGTGTTTCTAAATGGCTTCCACTTAGTCATTCAACGTGAGATATCAGTTGACATACCAAAGGTCCTTGGTTCGAGTTATAATACTGCAGTGTTGCGAACGGGCATTTGTTCACACTTGTGTATGGACTACCACAAACTGGTTGAAGAAATAGTAACCCTCATGAACCATGACACTGCGTACGTGCATGAGTTTGGATTGAATGAAAGAAAAACAACCATATTTCTCTAGTTTTAGAAAATCGCACGTAGTAAGCAACACGACTGTCAGTGGTTAGTTAGCGTTTGGATGAGAACCGAAACGACAGCCTTAAGTTTATTCAGAATTGTGGGTATCAACGATAGATTGAGACAGATATGGAAATACGGAAACAAATGCCGTGAGTATGGCTACCAGGTAGCAAGATGCACAACTAAATGTACCGTAAAACACAGATGACTTATGGTTCCTGTGTATTGTACATGCTGTCTTGCTATAAGCGTTAGTAGACGATAATATCATACATTTCCTGATGGCCTCCTTGACGCTATCACATCACCAACACATGTAGTAAATTCCGCTGCTCCCTGTTCTATCATCGACTTTCGAAAGAATGTGCAAACTGTTTTAGCAAATTGACAAGAAGTACCTCGCACAACATTTAATTATCTAATATCTCAAATGAGTATGTCGTGAGACGCCTGGGCACCATGGTATCTTCACAGCGGTGTTGGGAATGGAACCACTTAGACATGGCTTGAGAAAACAATGAACGATTAACTCTCCATACACATGGTGTGATTTGCAATGAAAACAGTGAGTGTCGCAAAGTTAATCATATGAGGGTTGTCAAACAATGTGTACCAAGTGCCTGGGCAGATGACGCCAATAAGGTGGTTAACTGAACGTATTATATTCCCATGCGATCTGGATTTCTCATCGTAATTTTACCGCTTACAATTTACTCACAATCTGTCATCATACATCTCGGTTGCAGCTATTCTTCGTAACAAATCAATTGTTGCTCTGCTGGACTTATTTTCCAATTAAATATTTATTTAAACACTGCCGTAACACCATAGCTTTACTAATCTACTTTTCAGTCAGTCTAGATGATTGGTCATTTCTAATTTAAATTGCAGAATGAACGTTTGCTCTTCCGCACCTTATCTCGATAATAGCTGACTTATTCTAACTTCAGTATGAACGATATACAGCGGGAAATAGAGCTACACTCATTCTTGTGACTAATATAGGAAACAGAACATGTAGCATCAATATCAGCATGTTAATCGCTAGTCAGTGACTTGCCGGGATTATTCAGTTTACACACGGACGAGCCGACGTTAGGACATTTGCAACCAAGTTTGTTGGGTCTTGAACACCGAATTTCCAAACTGCATTCGAAAGCGAGGAAGGGTTGTAGACTACTTGGGCTCCAGGGATAATTGTTGATCACTACACCCAATTGTTCAATCCAATGAACGAACGAGTGTGGAATATTGTAAGCAGTAACCGCTTGGTACCCAGGAGTTAACGCGACCCATGTACACTAGCGACGTCACCATTACCACTGGCATTTAAAATGGATATGCTTGAGGATGGGCGACCAATCTAAGGGATTTATGAGTGTTCCTTTGAATCCGTCACACACACATGCACACACACACGTTTGTGGCCTTTCAACTGGGCGTATAGAGGAGGGCCTATGTGTTGCGGACATTGCAAATGAGCAACACTCACATGGACGCTTGATGACTATTCGAGGTCAATCCCAATACGATTGGTACTCTCTCCGGACACTAGGTCTGCGTGGATTGTGAAGCCCTGGTGAGTGAAGACTGCAAAGCATTGTCGTACGAGAAGAACGAACGTGTTCCCATGCATTTGAGCTCCAGTCACTGTGTGGATACTGACACCTAGGAAGGAAAACTCCTAGAGTGTATGGTTGTGATGGGATTATACACTCGAACGAACGTGCGGATCCAGCCCAGCAAGGAAGCCGTTAGGCTGCCGCAAGGAAAGGCGGCAGCTAATTGCACGTTCATACGTTTCTCGCATGCACGCTGGTTGGCCAACAGTTGGACGCATTGGAGTGAGTTTTGTTTGACTGAATCAGAGGAAAAATGTCGTGCATTCACAAAGGTCGTTAATTATGGATCCAACTCGCTGTATATACCGATATGGTTCACTCGCCCTCTGCCTGCGTTTTCGCCTGGTCCTTTTGTTTGCAGAATATACGTTTTTTTCCCTGAAGGACCGACTTTTTACATGGTGTCAGTGAAGGAGAAGAACATTAGTACCACCCAGACGATGATTGGAGCTGCACCGGCTATTCAAATGCCTGCCCCGCTGAACGTGGATGAACGCAGTTTGGCAAGCAACTGGCGTTTGTGGAAGAGCAAATGGATGGATTTCTGCACTTTATCGCGTCTGGACAAACAACCGATGGCGTACCGCTTGGCCATGTTTCGACGCGCAGCAGGAGATGATGCGCGCCGCGTGCTAGAGACATTGTGTTACGACAAGACCGAAGATGCCGACAATCTGGAGACAGTTCTTGAGAAGTTCAGTGAATACTGCGAAGGCCAAACAAACGAGACATTTCAAAGCTACCTCTTCTTTTCGCGGAACAGGCGGCCAGGTGAATCCGTTGACACGTACGTCACTGAGCTAAAGATTTTGGCCCGATCCTGCAGTTTCTGTAAATGCATGGCGGACAGTCTCATACTGGACCGCATTGTTCTTGGGATCAATGACGAAGGTTTGACGAAGCGACTATTACGAAAGCGCAACCTATCTCTGCAGCAATGTATCGACATCTGTAACAGTGAGTCCTCCACTGCTTATCAGTTCCAGCAGATGACAATCACAGGTGATTCAGAGTTGTGCGCCGTTTCCAGGAGCAAAACTACGAGGGCCACGACCGCGCGACAGGAGCCCTGCAACTTCTGTGCAACACGACATCCGAGGAACCGCGAACGGTGTCCGGCGTGGGGCCGCATTTTTGTCAAATGTGGGAAGCGCAATCACTTCGCCCGCTGCTGTCAGTCGACAGATGTCAGTGCACTCGTTCCAGACAAATCAACAGAAGACGCCGAACAATCGATTGGTAACGTGTCTCGGAAAGCGTCGCAGAAGTGTGTCTATGCAAGTCTTCTGATCGAGGGACGGTCTGTGCGATTCCAGTTAGACACAGGCGCGACGATCAATGTTTTGCCCAGAAAGCACTGCCGCGGCGTGCAAATTCAATCGGATCAAGATTATTTGCGTATGTGGAATGGTTCCAGACTCAAGCCAAAGGGCTCAGCGACAATTGAAGTGGTCAATCCGAGAGACGGTGTTTCGCATCGTCTGCAGTTCGTGATCGTGGATGAGGATCTCACGCCGATTCTCGGCATTGATTCGATTTTATCTCTTGGCTTTGTCAATTTTAACCATGATCGTTTTGTGTACGCTTGTCAGAGTGAAGCCGATGTTAGTGACCTGTATCCGTCTGTGTTTAGCCCGGGTTTAGGGGAATTCGAGGGTACCGCTCACCTGTCGTTAGATCCTTTGGTACGCCCGATTGCGTTACCTGCTAGGAGAGTCCCATTTGAGCTACGTGACCGATTTTCCGCGGAATTGAACAAGCTGGTTATGCAGGGTGTGATTGCAAAGGTTGATGAGCCAACAGACTGGGTTAGCCAGGTCGCAACCATTGCGAAGGAAAATGGCGAACTACAAGTATGTATAGGCCCGAAGCCACTGAGTGAGCCCCTGCGTAGAGAACAGTATGCGCTACCGACGTTAGAAGATGTTTTACCACGTTTGACAAAAGCTAAGTTTTTCACGAAAGTAGACCTTTCTTCCGCATTCTGGCACGTTGTTCTAGACGACGAATCCAGTTTTCTCACCACATTTGCTACACCGTTCGGACGTTATCGTTGGCTGCGATTACTGTTTGGCCTGAAGGTGTCTAGCGAAATTTTCCAAAAGCGTTTGGTGCAAGCAACAGATTATTTAGATGGCGTAACCTGTGTGGCAGATGACGTTCTGATTTACGGTTCTACCGAAGAAGAGCATGACACTAAGCTACACCGGTTCCTGAGGCGTTGCGTGCAAAAAAACATCAAGCTAAAACGCTAGAAAGTAGAGCTGCGGAAAGAGGAGGTGATTTTCCATGGGCATGTGTTAACATCCGACGGAATCAGAGTTGACCCAGGGAAGATTAAGGCGATACAAAAGATGCCGTCCCCTAACGATGTGAAGGCAGTCCATCGCCTAAACGGTATGGTGAATTATTTAAGCCGGTTCCTACCAGGACTCGCTGATGTCATGACTCCGATTAGGCAGTTAACTCACAAAGGAGTAAATTGGAGCTGGGGGAAGGAACAGGATTTGGCTTTCGCAACCATTAAAAACCTTATCATTAATGCGCCCGTACTCGGATATTACGATCCAGCACAACCATTGGAGGTACAGTGTGACAGTAGCCAGAGTGGAATAGGTGCTGTTCTGTTGCAGAACGGAAGACCTTTGGATTTCCGCAGTCGAGCACTCACAGAGGCCGAGAAGCGGTACGCACAGATCGAGAAAGAGATGCTGGCAGTGGTCTATGCCATGGAGCGTTTCAATGATTATACTTTTGGAAGAAAGACAACCGTGTACACTGATCATAAGCCGCTGGTGTCGATAGCCACTAAACCACTGAATAACGTTCCTCGCCGTCTGCAGCGTATGCTTATTCGGCTCCAAAAGTATGACATTGACATTGTGTACACACCTGCTACACAGATTTTCATCGCGGACACCCTGTCGAGAGCACATCCACCAGTGGCCGAGCATCATCTAGAAGATATCGAGACAGCATGGTGCAGCATCTGGCAGTGACAGAAAACCGTTTGAAAGACATAAGGCGTTTCACGGAGGAAGACCAGTTTGCAGCTTTGCGAGACCTTATCCTCAATGGGTGGCCAGAAACAAAGAAGCAGCTCCCGAAGGAATTAACACCCTACTTCAATTTTCGGGACGAACTCACTGTCTGTGACGGTCTGTTGTTCAAGGTAAGTCGAATCCTAATCCCTTCTTCTCTCCGAAAGGAGATGCTGGAGCATGTCCATCGCGCTCACCTGGGTGCAAATTACACCATTAATCGAGCAAGAGAACTGATGTTCTAGACAGGAATGACAGGTCAGATCAAGGATCATGTGTCTAACTGTGAGGCTTGCCGTTCACACGACATTCGGCAAACGAAGGAAGCGATGATGCTGCATGATGTTCCGGTAACCTGTATTCATGCGTCTGGTTATTGAGGTTGTAGTTAGTCGGAGCGTTAACAACTGCGGAATGTTCGCATCAATGCACTGGAATCAGTTGGGCTCACAGTTGTACATCATATATCACCATCCCAATGGGAGAACATTTATCCTCAAGAACCCTAATTAGGTGAGCGTGTAACACTTCAATTTGTAGGTGAGAATAACAGCCAAAGTTTCCATGTTACGAGCATTTGCATGTCGAATAGTAAGTGCGCAATAAACGAAGAATTACCGGCAATCTCAAACGTTACCTCCTATCCCTCTGGCACACTACTGGTATCCTTGTGGGTCCACGCATGTTGGTATAAATTTGATTCGCACCATTTATCCATCAGGATGCATGGAACACTGCGTTTGAGCGTCGTAGAAATTCTGCATCATTCTCGGCCATTGAGAGCACCTCAGGCATAACACTGCGCTAGACCAAGAGTATGTCACGACTAGGCATACGAAGGAGACCG
>OX104069.1:21182112-21312700 GCA_944474145.2 Dicrocoelium dendriticum
ACAGCGAGCCTACTAAAAAACAGCCGGTGTTCTGTACGAAGTTACAAGAAACCATCGCATTTGTCCGACCGTTCGAAGTTAAATCCGTAAGTACAACCTAGCTGAGCTTCTGATGAGCTCAGGTGATCTACTTGCGTGTTTATATGCCATGTAAGCACTATGATATCTGAACTGGTAGTACTGCACAGTAGCGCATTCAGTTCGTCGTAAAATATGTCCTTGTAAGCATCAGAACTGAAGTCGGTGGGAACATAAGCGGAAACCACAGAAAACAGCGTATTGCACTACTTCGTGATTCAAAGTTAATTTAGGTTGAACGAGCAGACAGCTTCGTATAACTTAGGAGTTGGTCTGTTCTGAGAGCAAAATTGGCAGAGACTGGCACTGCGAACTGCACTCAAACGGCTTGAATCTTTAGTGCCTCTGTTAATCTGCCTCTCATCATTCATGCGTTTTAATAGTGATACTCGTTTCAAAACGAGCAAAATGGCCTTCGTATCCTACCCCGCGAGAACTGCAGCGTGTCTATCCCCCAGGACTGATGAATCGAGTGGACAGTATACACAATGTAAAACCCCAATGGTGAGCAGCATTTCTCAAAGCAATGCAGCAGCATGTGGCGCGTGTTACCTATCCAAAAGGTCGGCTCTTTGTACATACTGAAATAATGCAAGTGAAATAATCGGACATTTCATTCATCTCACACATTTTCTAATGAATGCAATCACACATTCCGTCTCTACTGTACAATGAAGGTAGAAAGGTTGCAACCGAACGATGTTTTCAACACTACTTACTCAGGTGAATAGACTGCTCGTGGAGCCGGAGATTGCCCATATAAGGGAAGGTTTTCTCACAGTACTTGCATTTATGAGGTCGCTTTTCTGGAACAGAAACCAAGAACTTGGCAGTTACACAAAGCATAAAAAAGAACAAACGGCGCTGCAGGGAAAATGTAATGGGTTACGGCGAATGGAATCAGAACGTCGGCTGACAATTGACTAAACAATGAGGAATGAGAATAGTTACGGTCCCTACTCGCATAACGAAGGTCCCAAATGAAATAAACTACCAGACTGCTAACATAATTAGGGAATGTAAAACAGGTGAACTTTGCGTTTTGACACACGGTGATACGTCAAGTCATTTGCCCAATTCACTGCGAACTCAAGATTGGAACTACTTATTCACAGGCGTAAGCCAATTTCAGCCCACTGAGCACAACAAATTTTTACGATGCAGAGCTACCGTATGATGATACAGTACCGGGTGCGCACGGAGTGTATTGAAATCACGGTGAAAATTAGATAACGTTTCTTTCGGTGTCAATTTGATCTAATGAAGCGCAAATGCCGATAGTTAAAAATGCAAACGTCCGGGGCGTTTGATACATATGAGCAGAATTAACGCATATTTGTAAAATATGGTGCGACATACATTGTGTCGCATAAGTCACACCTGGCCAATTGGTATTTGCTGAAATCGCCTGCGATGAAGTGATGATCATCTATCGGCTATCGCTGTGCGCAGTCACTGATGATCCAGCTTTTGTGCTGGCCACAACCTTTGGTGGGTCTGGTGTACGGACAACATGCCGACTTACATCAGATCTAGTCAATGACCGGATCATGTGCCGGTAGCCGATAAGGACTGATTTTCAATGTGTGGTTCCGATGTTTCAATTACATTTTAAAGATGCAGCTGCCAAATCTTTATGACGCATCGAAAGTGTAACCAATGTTACTTAAACTCGGAGCTGCGGAGATCAACAGATACACAGGTCACATTTGGCCCAACAGCGCTCAAAATTTCAACATTGTTGGAACGGTTTCTTGACCCGCGGAAATGTTTAGTGATCAGGGATCCCTTCTCAGCAATCGATACAACTATCTGAAGTTGTGCGAAAAGGTTGATGACAAAATCATTGCCCATACAGTAAAAGTGATGCGAGAGTGTTAGAAATTCAAGCTGAAATCATTAATTGACGAGCAGTTTGAAAATCCGATAATAGTGTAAAGTCTGCAGTCTACCAAGGATGCTGGGTTCAAAACCAGAACATTCGATCCGTTGAAACGAAACCTGTACGTGACACTGCAAACTGTCTTTGCAGACGCAGAGATTCGTAGACGTCAAACCCGATACCGCTATGGTCTAAGACCCAAAATAACATACGAGTGGCTTCGCAATTCATCAGATTTCCGAGAACAAGTTTCCAGCCATTGATCGCAATGTGATTCACTATCAACCTGTCAGACGGTGACAATTCAACAACGATATCTCCCAGAAATGCCGTAGATGTGGGTACAAAGAAACCCATTGCAGTTTCAAGCCGATTTATGGTGATCGAAAGACGAGCTGCGGTCAGTTTGCAAAGACGTCCGCTTATTTCTTGCGAGCACTAGCTTCCGACACAGTACCCGCCGGAGCGTGACATGGCGCCGACCAGCCTCGAATTAGACATGGACGCAAATCGATCACACTGCGATCAGCCGGAGGAGCTGCGTCCATAACGGCCGTTGGATTTGGATCATTTGTGGGGACACTAACCATACATCTTGTATGTGCTGATCTGCAGGTGCGCTTTGGCGGACCTCTCGATGACCCTGTGAGCCCATTGACACTAATCAACTGACGAAGCCAGATGTTCAGAATACGTACCAAAGTACGTTGGCGTTCGGGTTAAACGAGCGCTCGCCGAAAACAGTTGAAGGTCCCTGGTCACACGTGCCCCAGACCTAACCGGCAGCAGTTAAATTATCATGCGATAAATATAATATATATACATAATGTATATAATAAGATAATCATATGATAATAACATGATAATAATAAGAATAATAAGAATAGACACGGTCCCCAGAAGTTATCGATGTTCGCTGTCGCATTCCGCCCAGAAGGGAATAAAATGAAACCCGCAAAGAGGTCAGGGCGAAACGCAATGCTAGCCTGAAGAGAGACCGCGAATCCCAGTAGTCTCATCGTGTGTCAGAGATGGAAGTGGCCGCTAGCTTTATCAACCATCAAAAGTTATTCCGTTTGAAAACGGAAACGGGCAGCAGAAAACCTGGTTTTCGTGAAAGTATACCTGACGATAGTGAACAGTCTACTCACCAATTGTCAAAACGATTGGACCATTGGGCTAAGCATATTGAAACGCAATTTGATCGACAGGAATTGTTATAATAATCACCGACCAGTGATCGCCATGCGCTCTGGACTGTCCTTTTGGGTCCGCCATCTCGCTCAAAAGTCAAAAATAAGATCAGATAGTTGTTGCATAAGGCTGAGCAAACAAGAGATCTTCAACCAGCCTCATTTAAATTCGGGAGAAATGCTCCTGTTGATGAGTTGCAAGGAGTACTAACGAAACTGTAGGAGCAGAAAGCTGTCCTAACAGAGAGCAGTCGTTGCATCACAGTCCCAACTTTCAAGGAAGGCTCACGTTCGGAATACGGCAACAACAGAGGAATTATTCTGATCGCCATCGTATCCAAATTGCTTGCCTTCGTCATCTTTCACTAACAGACTGGCAATATTCGTGAGCAGCAAGCCGGATTTCATCGAGGTCGGGGCTGCATCGATCACATATTCACCTTCCGTCAGTTGTTGGAGCACCGTCGCATATACTGGCGCCCCACAGTTGTCGTGTTCTTCGACATCAAAAATGCCCAATTCAGTTGATCGATGTACCCTTTGGGACTGTTTTCTGAGGTAATGTGTGCTCGATAAATAAGTAAACATTACCAGAGCGCTTCACCCGCACAGTTCGGAGAAAGGTCTTACGGCAAACTACCGTCCCCATTCAATATATCCAGCTGTGTAAGACATGGTTACCCGCTGTCACTTTACCTCTCCAACTTCGAAATTGACGTAGTCATGGAGATCGCGTTCACAAGGTGTGACTAAGGTGTGGAAGTGCTCCCTGGTGAACGATTTCTTGACTTGGAGTACGCTGACCACATTGCCCTCATATGTGACAGCTCACAAACGTACCAAACAGCAGTAGACAGATTAGCACTAGCTGTTAGCCGTTTCGAGCTATGCTTAGCTCCCTCACACTGCAAAGCTTCCCTCCAAGATTGACAGGGACCGCCTCCTACACTAACTCTTGTTGGGGATTGGCCAGAGGTAGTTAAAAAGTTCAACTACTTAAGCAGATGTATCAGCGCCGCCAGAATGGAAGATGAGATCACGAACCGTATAGCAGAAGATCAAAGCACTTTTGCTAACCTTCACCACTTATGGTGCCGGCGCAAAATCACTCTCGCCCTAGACGGTAGAGGGTACAATGCAGACGTACTTTCGACCCTGCTGCACGGTTGTGAAACCTGGCCCTTTAGATCAGCCGACACAAATAGGCTAGATACGTTCGACCCCCGGTGCCTTTACGGTTTGGCTCACATCTGGTGGGAACACTGAGTAAGCAACGAGCGTGTTCGGCGCCTCGTTTACGGCACAGGAAAAAGAAACTAAACCGCTCTGCACCGTTGTTTCGCGTACCAGACTCCGATGACTCGGCCACATGTCACGCATGCCGGCCCGCCGGCTCCATCGACGTGCTTTGTTTGGGCGCCTGGGGTGCGGATGGAAGAACAGGAGAGACGACGAAACGATGACTTGAACAGGAGAAATGAAGGCCTTCACTTCGAAGCAGACCTCGGTTGGAGCCGTGCGGCTATATGGTTTGGATCCGGAAGACGATAAACACGTTTGGCTGGATACACTTGCTGATATGGTTAGGAGCCGACCTCAGCGGCGTTTGTGTTGCGAGTTTCTTTGTCCATCCCCATCCTGCATAGCCTCTCCCTCCAGTCTCGAGTTCATTTCATTGGCATGATGTAACTTGCGGCACAATAGTCGGCTGTTAGCTCTCCAGAACAATGTCCATCCGTTGCTGGTGACGCAGTCGGTGGGACTCTGTCGTATGCTTTTTATTGTATTTTGCATTGCGGCACAACGGCTGAGGAGTTTTCCACCGCCAGCTAACATGTATAATGATAATGTGAAATGGGGAACGCACGTTGCTAAAGAGCATCCAAGCAATTCTGGCGCTTACACTCCGTAGAATCATTTCCGCCGTACAAACGGTATCGTGATGACAGTATTAACCACGTCTTAGGAAGGTTTTCCGAATCCAGACATGACCACCTCGCAAGTCAAACTGTTAGATGAAAGTGGTAGGGTATCAAAAACAACATTAATGTCTCGGAACGGGCAGTAGGGGAGTATCATTTGCCCTCTACACATAGTAGCCAGTACACGGTCTTGGTGTCTGATATACCCCCGCAAGTTCCTTCATCTCTGTCTACGGAACAAGATATTGCCGTTGAGTTCGCAACCGGTGATATCAACGTATGTTACTCGTCCTTCAAACCAAGTGTTTTATTTCCGACTGGTTCGTCCAGCGTCCGCATTTCGCATCGGATCAGTCAGAAAGCACTGATCACTCCTCTGGAATTAGTGTGCGGCGCTTATTCAAAATATGTTTACAAGATAGCGGTTTCGTAACGAAAGTATCATGTCCCATACTTAATGGTTTTCAAATGTTCAGGTGTCGTTCATCTTTCCGATATTATCCCATACGCCACTTGATGCGCGCGCACTGGCCGGCTCGGGTAATCAAGTAGACCAAAGCAAACTGAATGGAAACCGTGAATATGACTGGATGATGGATGCCTAAAAGAGGATCCTTAGTGGAACAGCAGATGGACATTTGATCCACTCTCAGACCCATTAATTGACCGGCTGGGTGGAAAAGTTCTGAAGAACAGATCAGTGAATGTCACATTGTCACTTATTAAATCACCTTAACCTATGTGGGAAGGTGATGTCACATAACAAATTTAGAATAGACTCCACATGAACTTTCTATGTTGAAACGAAGCAAATTCACTGGACCAGTCAACTTTCCTCCATTATTGCTGAAAGATAGAAGTGACACTTTGTAGACTGAACTTGTGGCTCTATTCAACAAGATTTGAGACAATGACCTACCTACAGATTGGCGACTATCAACCGTCCAGCTCATTAGGAAAAAAAGTTAACGGACTTAATGCAAACCTCAAAATGGCATTAACCTTCTCCCCATTGCCTACGAACTTAAAAGGACTACCAATCACTGGCGACTTACAATTTTTCCTGAGATCCGAAACAATGAAAACCAAGTAGGTTTTCGTTCTGGTCCAGACTGCAGCTGATCCATCACCACGCCGAGGTGGAAACTGTCAGGTGAGCGCCTGATAAACCTTGCGTATACGGATGACATAGTTATCCTTGGGTCCGACACAACGGCTATGCGAACACTTAGTGTTCGCAAAACCTAAAGAATAACCTGAAGAAATTTCCCAATCAGCTGTAAGCGCGTAAAGTATCATCATCCAGATTTTTTGATTGTCTCAAGCGAGTGGTTCTCATTCATTTCGAGGACACATTGCGCAACATATGGCGAAGGATTCCATAATAGGTTGAACTGCATGAACTGTGTGTCGATCTCCCTGTGTAACTATGGACTACCTCCCATGATCAGCGATGTAAGCTAGCATTGTACCAGACTCGTGTCAATCATTAGAATGGCAAGAATCCCAATCTAACTGGCCACGTACCGTTTTCGGGAGCAGTGATTTCGTTATCAAACTTATCAGCCATCAGTGGAAACTACAGATAGGGAAGGTGGAAAATCCGCTGGTAACCTAACATTAGCCCTTTCTCCTTGCCTGAAAATCAAAACATTACCACGAATCTCGGATGTCCGTGTAAATCTGCTTTACAGCCTCCATGCACCTTAGATCGTGATACTCGTTGAGCAAGGTAAGTTGCATGAACCAGGTGCTGGCTGCACATTCCACTGGGTGGGCAACGCCACCTCAGCACCACGTGAACATGGGGTCGGATTTGCGACAT
Organism: Dicrocoelium dendriticum; assembly: GCA_944474145.2. Taxonomy (NCBI): domain Eukaryota; kingdom Metazoa; phylum Platyhelminthes; class Trematoda; order Plagiorchiida; family Dicrocoeliidae; genus Dicrocoelium; species Dicrocoelium dendriticum. Next base: position 21,189,013 of record OX104069.1, read on the forward strand.
CCGCTCGACTCCATGGCCAGCTGGTGGGTGAACTAACAGGCATCAGCGCGCAAGTTATGACTGTTCGCCTACGACTAGGGAGAGGCAAGTTCGCCACTTTTAGAAGCATGTACAGTCTGATCATGTGTTATCCTGATGACACGCGTGATCAAGTCTACATTCAGTTATCCTCCGAGGAGCGACCGACTATTTCTGCTGGGTGATTTCAACGTTCGTGTTGGGTGTGATGCAACGGTGTGGACAGTTGTAATTGGACCGCATGGCATTGGTTCCGCAAATGTGAATGGTGAAGGGCTGCTCTCACTGTGCGCCATTCACGGCCTGACGATCACGAACACTCGGTTTGCACTGAGCGCGAGTGATATAGCAACTTGGACGCACACACGGAGTGGTCATGCTCACCTGCTCAACTACATCATCGTGCACTAGCGTGACATGCGCGAAGTGCGCATGACACGTGTACTGCGTGGAGCTGAGTGTGGCACTGATTACAAATTAGTGCGGACCAAACTGTACATATATTTTCGTAAATCTATGTATTGCACTCCTGCCATGAATCGATGCAATTTTAAAATTCTCTCCCTCGGCACTATGGAGAAGTGTATGCAGCTGGAAAAGACGATGACTGCATAACTGTGTGATGTGGAATGCAAAGCCACAGTGGACGACCTGTGGCACCACATTCGCGAAAACAGGTGACAGCTGCTGCCAAAGAGAGAATTGGACGCGCAAACTGTAAGCGGCCCGATTGGTTTGATGAGAACAATGTGACGATTGGCGCATTGGTGTTGGGAAAGAATGCAGCATTTGCTGCACCTGTGGCAGACCCCGGACACTTGGGGAACAAGTCAGTTTAGAAGACTGTGTCAAGAGCCCCGTCGCATTAAAAATGTATCGTGGAGGAAGAAGGCGAAGCAGATTGAATGTTGCGCCGAACGCCACCAACACAAGAAAATTTTGAGTCGTTAAAGGCGATCTATGGACTCAGGTTGCAGCCAATGATAACGCTAAACGATGCTAATTCACGCGCTGCCTGCACATAGACTGTAGAGATAATGCAGATCTCGCGAAATCACTGACTGCCTCTTGAACAACCGTTCAGAGATCGACTGGCCTACATTGAACGGCCTCAAGTAGCACGATGCGAAGGTGAGTCTGGCGGACACGCCGACACTGAATGAGATGCAGAAAGCACTTGCTCAGCTGCGAAACGGCAAATGTGCCGGAGCCGATGGGATCCCGTCTGAAGTATTGGAACACGGTGGACACGCGTTGGTGAATGTTTGCACCACTTGGTGCAACGCGTATCGATTGAGGAGGAGGTGTCTGCTGTATACGTGTAAAGGAAGCAAGCAATGTTGCACGAATTATCGTGGCATCAACTTGCTGAGTTGTGTGGGCAAGGTAATTGCCCGAATCCTGCTCAATCGCCTCGTCAGTCAGGTTGTGGAACCTAACGTGGTAAAAGAGCAATGTGGATTCCGTTCGGGTCGCAGCACCATCGATATGGTGTTTGCTGCTCGTCAGTTGAAGGCATTGTGGCTGGTGTTGGGTAAGTTTGGTTTCCCGTGTAAGTTTGTAAGTTTAATTGAATGTTTGCACAGTGGTATGCGGGTGAGGGTGCAGCTGAGTGGACAGACCTTCGATGATGTTACATTTGTCTCTGGTGTGAAGCAAGGCTGTGTCTTAGCTCCTGCCCTGTTTGATATATATCTTCATGCCATGATGTCTAGTTCTTTTGATGTGGCTTGTGCTTACGGAGTTTGAGTGGAGCATGTTATTAATGGTGCGTGGCTGAACATCCGTCGTTTCGGTGCGAGAAACCTAGTCTGTGAGACAACTATCCGTATGTTGCTGTTTGTTGACGACTGTGCGTTGTTTACACATAGCGCGGATGAGTTGCAGCATATGACTAGCGACAGCGCCCAAATTCGGGCTCACCATCAACACAAGCACGACTGTTTGACTTTTCCAGCCTGCACCCGGAATGGAGTTCGTGAGCCTACTCTAAATTGCCGACACAGTGTTGGAAACCACTTCGAGATTTTGTTACTTAGGTAGGTTAATAACAACCGAAAAGCAGATGGCGAACCAGCTGCGCAGCCGCGTATCGAAGGCGGCTGGGGCTTTTGGCAAGCTGGAATGCAATATGTGGAACAACCACCAGCTCATTGTTTGGTTGAACCTACTGTTATATAAGTCTATGGTGCTGTCCGTTCTTATATACGGCAGCGAAACGTGGATGCTTTATCGGACGGACGTGCGATATCTGAAGCGCCTTCATCAGCAGTGTCTGCGCCGTCGTATGCGCATCGGCTGGAGTGACCGAGTTTCAGACACGGAGGCACTTCAACCCATAGGCAAGTATGCGGTGGACTGCATCATTCTCTTGAGGCACCTGAGGGCGCTCGGCCACATTCGCCGAATGAATTCAACCTGGATTATGAAACAGCGGCTTTATGGCCAACTTTGTGCAGCGAAACGGCAAGTGGGAAAAGCGAAGTTACGTTACCAGGACAGGATCACAGTGAGCCTATCACATTTTAATGTTGATCGCAGGCCATGGGCATCAAAGGCGGTTGATCGATGTGCATGGCTCGACACAATTACGAAGGCAGTTGCCGAGGTGTAAGAGAAAGCGCTCGTGCATGCAGAGAAGAAGCGTGCAGTGTGAAAGCGACAGGCGCCGATGGGCTATACTTCATCGACTTCGAGCGCAGGGTGCAGTAGCACATGCGATCGCGAGCGCCTGAGTCAGGCAGGCCTAGTGAGCCACGAGTGATGCCACTCACGACCAGCATGGAAACAACGACGATTCCTACTGAGAACGTAAGCAGAACAGGCGCAGCGTCAATAGGTACGCTATTACCGATTTACTAACCGCGAAGTTTTGTGTTCTGTGGTTGGTTTGCTACCTTGTATTTGTGCCATTTGGTTACCTTATTTCAAATTGTACCTGTATTATCTATTAAATTGCGCAACTCGCTTTAACTAAAGGTGGTTAACTTCGCTCATTTTTCTCCTACTTACATTTGTGATTGAACCGTTTTTCTGCCATTCTGAATCTACCACAGCTGTTTTGATAATCCATTCATCTCAAACGCTAATTTAGCGGCAAATCCATACGATCGATTTCATTCGCCATTTCGTCTCATGTAATAGACTCTCGCTTTACATCCCCGTTGTGGCTGCGCCTGATGTGCATGTTGACAAGGTGCCTACCTGTCTGTTACCCACTACCTCGTCCATACTAGCTACAGGAGACAGTTAGTCGTTGCTGAAGGGGACGGGATGCACCGTCCTCGAGGCCGAGCTAGGCTCGAAGGGTGCTTCCATGCACTCAGTGTGGGGCGGAATATAGTCTAGCTACCGCCTTATGTGCGCTTGATTCCCACATACAGCTTGCTTGTGTTTGCCGATCAAGGAGTGTGGACCGGCTCTGTTGATGAAACGTGGCTTCAATCCAAATGTCTCCAGGTCTTATTCCTTCGGGTTTACACTGGATATGGGGTTGTGTGGGTGGTGCAGCGTAAGCCACCATGGTCCCTCTGTAGGCGCAGGCGTCCTGTGGCTGGCCACAGTGACAGGCAAATCCGAAACCGGATGCCACCAACCATCATTGGAAAGAGCAGTTACTTCCGTTTGATGGGTCGTAGAGATTCGCCAGTGTCAATGAATCTGTAGGGTCGCACACAGGGATAGTTATTCGGCTATCATACAAATAGCTACGTGATTCATCTCTGTGCTTAATGTGATCATTCCACACAGCTAATGCTAGCACGCACCAATAGCTGTTTTCCTCATATTAAATGCTCATGCAATACTCATAAGCAATCTTCACTTCCTTGAGGCAGTTGGATCGTCAGAGTGAAAGAAACCACAAATCGCACGTTCCATTGGTTCCAAATATTTCCCAAGTGATCCAACTGGACATTCAGCCTCTACCGTACGACCAAAGTAAAAAAATGCGACTGAACGAGGCATTCAACAATCTACTCACTCAGGTGAACACACTGCTCGTGGACCCGGACACTGCTTATAAGAGAAAACGTTCTCTCACAGTACTTGCATTTGTAAGGCCGCTTTTCTGAAACGGAAAACAAGAAATTGACAGCTGCGTAGAGCATAAAAAATATAAGGAACCCTACAGAGAAAACGTTGCAAGTTGCGGGGAAGACAGTCAGAACGACCTCCTGGAATTGCTCAAACGGTGAAGAATAAGAAAAAAGGTTAGCATACAAAAATCTCGTCTAAATATTCTAACACACTGCAAAACATATAAACTGAGATTGAAAATCGATTAGACGTTACATGTTGACACATTGCGATAAGTGAAACCACGAACCCATCAGATGGTCAACTTGACGTTTGAAACACTCATACACGTGGATAAGTCCAGCTCAGACAAACAAGCTGAGCTGTTTCACGATGCGAAAGCTGAGCCACCTTAAGCTAGCACAATGCTGAAAGCGTACGGATCACATTAAAGAAATGCTGAAATGCAAGTAACGTTTCTCTCGGTATCGGTTTGACCTAAAAAAAACTAGGCTCGATAATGCCGATTGGTAGAACACAAGTCAAATGAAACGCTCAACCTACGAGACCATTTGATAACTGCTGGCACGCTCAACGCACCTCAATAAAAAGTGGTGTTCAAAATGATTTGGAATTCTGGTACTTCTGGTTGACAATTTACTTGCTCAGTTGTTCGCCGAGTTTGGCAATTTGGTTGCTAACGTTTCGTCAGCAATCGAGGTGACATCATCAGCGCACAGTAGAATGTAGCCTCGTCGTGAAAGCTCATGCCATTCCTGGATTTGATTGGCACGAGGTCACGCAACCAAGCTACATCCTACTCTGTGCTGATGATGTCAACTCGATTGGTAACGAAGTGTTTGCAACCAAATTGCCAAGCTCGGCGAAAAACCGAGCAATAATAATAATAATAATACGTATATTTCCCGATTGTACGAGAAGCTGTCCCTGGATTGTGGGCAGATCATGGGTACAATAATTATCATGCTCATGCAGGAGTGAAATATGTAATATGCGGTGTATGATATCAAATAATTTGGAGTCACGTAACTTTTGTTGTTGCTGAGTTCTTGGTACTATCTTTAATCATTGATTACATATTCTTTGGTCCATCCTGAAAGAACTCGTGTGAAGATTTACCCGATGGAAACATGGTCAGTATCGAGTTCTGGTGAAGGAATTTGCTAAGCTAGATGTGGAATGCTCTTGCATTTGCGCAAGACCTGACTGTGGCTAATAGGCTATTCCATACGACAGGGTATCGGACGAGGAAGAAGTTGGATTGGATAGCTGTCCTGGTTCTCGGAACACATAATGTGCAGGTCTGGTTGTGTATATTCCGAGTGAAGTTATGTTGAATTTTAAGTGTACACAGATAGGAGTATGTCTTTTGGTTTATGAGATTGTGTATCAGCATCAGGTTATGTTTAAGTCGTCGTAACCAAAGGGGCTCGAGGTTAAGCTGCTGGCAAGGCTCCTGATAACTCAAGGTGATTGATTTACTGAACAAGCGCTTAGTGAATAATCTTTGCAGGTTTTCTAAAGCTTTCCTGTCTCCTATTCGCATGTACCCATAGATGATGCTGCAGTATTCAAGGACAGTAAGTGGAAGTATTTTGAAAAACTCGAGTCTGGCAGAGGTTGTATAGATTTTATGGCATATGTTAACCACAGATCGTTTGGCACGTGCTATTTGATACTCAGCTTGCTCTGAGAAATAAAAGTTTGAAGAGCATCGTATGCCTAGACCACAGTTGGATAGTTTCACGCAGATACGTTCATTGTACAGTTTAACAGACTCTTCAGGGATTAAACAGCCATATGACATAATGCATGATTTACTAGCTGATAAATTTAGCATCCATATGTTGCACTATGGCTCAAGTGAATCGAGGTCTTCTTGAACGAGCAGTATTGCGCTATTGAGTTTGTCTCGTCGAAATTTATAAAAAAATCTTTATGTCATCAGCGAACAAAAATGGTCTGTTATGTTTTAGGCACACCGTGATATCGTTAATATAAAGTAGGAAAAGCGAAGGACTAACTGCACTCCGTTGTATGACACCACTGGTGATTGGACGTGGGGAGGTGTTATGATTACCCAGAGTGACTATCTGGTAACGACGATTTAGGTATGATGCCAACCAATCAAATAGTGGGTCTCTGATGCCAAACGATCCGATTGTTTTCAGTAACCGCTTGTGGGGCACTCTGTCGAATGCTTTCTGCATATTTAGGAACAGTATTATAACTGCATATTTCGAATCAATAGCTTCGGTGATATAATCCAGGTAGTGCAGCTGACACATTGTACAGGAACGTTTGTCGAGGAAACTATGTTGGGATTTGGTAAGTAGCCCATGACGATAGACAAAGTCCATGATTCCACTGTTAACTAATTTTTCGAGTAATCTAGCAACGACGGGAGTATGATGGATAGGTCGATAATTGGTGACGTGCTCTTTGGGTCCCCATTTATGACGAGGAACAATAAACGATGTTTTCCACTGATCCAGAAAGTAGCTAGATTCTAAGAAAAGGTGAACATATTTAGCAAAATCAGTGATGTGTCAGGCCCACCAAGTTTAATAACTGATGGGCGGATGCCGTCAGAGTCTGGTTTGAGTGATGGTTTGATGAACTTCATAGCCTGTTGGATGGTCGAAAGAGAAATCTCGACATTATCTATGCCGCTTGTTGGAAGTTCCGGGTAGCAAGGTATAGAGTCGGTTTCTACGTTCAGGGAAGCAGTGAAAAAAGTGCTAAACGCTTCAAAAATAGCAGTTAGATCGTAAAGGTGGCGACCCTCCTCATCAATAAGTTCTGTAAGCAAATACATTGGATTGTTAGCCCTACGAAGGAGTAATTTGGTCAGTTCCTTTCCTTTGCATGTCATCTGCAAGGCGTTCTCCTCTTCCTTTTCAATCCATTTCATTTGTGATCGCTCGATGCAGACGGTGGATTCGTGCAGCTGTAATATTAGTGAGAAGTCTCTAGTTTTTCTAAATTTCCCCAGTAGTTTTCTCGTTTTCAAGTCATTCAGAGTGGCACTTAGATTCATAGAACAAGGAATGGCAGGTTTAGTATGCGAGACATGTACAGTTAGGATGTAGTTGATCTGGTAGTAGAAATGTTCCACTGCAATGTGGGCGCTAGTGGAGAGAAAGAAGCCATTCCAGTTAGAGGACCAGTTCTGCTTTACGAAATGCTCCCAGTCAATCCTTCGTATAGCATGCTGGGTAGGTGAGTCGAGTTTGGTATTCATTCCCAAGTGAATAAAAAGGCGTAGCATGTTGTGGTCACTACCCGGAAGGTTGCCTAAGATGTCAATTTGTGCGTCATGAATCCCCAGAGTGACGATTAAATCCAGTATGTTGGCAGACCTAGTTGGTCCGGTAACCCACTGAGTCCAGCCTCCAAATCTGATAGTCGATAAGAAAGATATGTGCAATGATGAGGATGTTTGTGGTGACCAAGTAATATTCGGTAGATTGACATCGCCAGCGATTATCTTTAGACCGTGTGGTAACAACGATGCGAATTCAAAAGCCGAAGAGATAATTACGATATCTTTGGCTGCTGCTTTCGGAGAGTTGTAGATGCACACTGTGTTGATAAAGCAACCTTTGTCGATTTCTTAATGCGCTAATATCGGCTGAGGACAGGGTGATCATCCATTAGCAATCGAGGTGCCCAGTCGCCGAGGAATCGGCCTTCCGCTCTGAACACAATCTCAGGCTGATTTCTGTCGATAAAATGATTAGAGTCGCTCAGCCAAGCGCAGAACAACCACGAGCAGCAAACATCTGTCAATATGAGCCCAACCTACAAGTACAGAATGTCCTCAATGGTGCTTCCAGTTCAAAACGGATGATGATTAAATTACAAGCAACTGACGAGTATTTGGTGATACATCCACTTAATAAACAAACCACATCAGTGTCAAAGAAATACAGTAATAGGAGTTGACATTGGTTCGCAGCGCTCTCTGACGGATTTCATACGAAAATCGCATGGATTAAATTTGCGGTGACCAACATGCACCTCAAACCCCGTTGTTGCTCAAGATTTTGGGAGCCACTAGTGGCAGAAACAATCCCATCGATTTATATGTTATCGGTATTAACAAAATCATATTTGAAAAGTTGAGCGCCAAGCTCGACGTTCACGGCAACATATGCTCCAAGTGAATTTGGAGATGGAATTTTAATAAAATGGATTGGCGTGGCTAGTAAGACGGCGAGTTATGAAAGGTATGATCCAGATGGCTGGTCGCACATCCAAAGATAAAATATCTAAAAGTAGAAAAAGGAACAGTCTAACCAAGCAGTCAAAGCTGCACTCACTCAAGTGGACGCAATTTAAGTGAGTCTGGAGTTGATACTTTTCAGAAAAACGTTTCTTACAGTACTCACAGGAGTGGGCTTTTTGCTCTGGAACAGAACAATAGAACATCAGATGAGTAGAATATGAACAAAAAAAGCAAAATATGAGGTGTAATTAGTAGCCAGTCAACGTAAATATTCTTATGATTACATCGGTGACATATCCAACGGAATACACAAGTAGGAAAAACTGAAAGCTGATAGTAGAAACGAATCGAAATGTCGGTCAAGGACTCCAAACTATGAGGTGGCCAGTCCCGTGATCCACATGCAGGATGTAGGCACTGGCAGATAGGCCACGTCGCCGACTGCCCACCCCACCGTTTCGTCCAGGCGTAGTATGGAAGGCAATAAAAGTGTACACGGCGCAGACGACGTAGCTGACTTTAAAAGGTTCAAGTTTACCAAACACCCCAATGCGGTACCAACCGGTGGACATCAGTATTGAGAACCAGGTGTTCCCGCCTGACATTAGAAATACTCCATAACCACAGGTTACTATTTGCTTATTGTTTCCAATGCGAATCGAATATACTTCTGACACACTTTGCAAACACTATCCCTGACTAATAGGATGATATCCTATATTTTAAAAGCCACAATATCTTCGATAACAGGTGAAGCAATTGCACATCGGTCGTGTGGAAACATCATTCCCAACTTAGGTGATAATACTGTGTCGTGTAGCTCTACGATTGTCAAAACCAAGTCCCGAAAATGATCAAAACCCCTTATTAAAAAACCACGGGACCACTTACACCGTCACCGACTCTCACGTACATTAGCCAGCACGCACCGTTTGTCTGTCGCGAACGGTCCATCTCAAGCATGATTAGTCCGGAGTCACGCCCAGCTTGGTTTATGCAACGCCGCAGGTGTTCTGTCCGTGAATATGAATACGAAAGTAGGTCGTCTGAGCTCTACTGAAGCTCAAATCGGTAGCACATATGGACTAAACTCCGACAGGACAGACAACGGCGAACAGCTGTTGTAACGATGTGCGGAGGACAAGGTGTTTTTTAGCAGAACCGCTTTGAAACACAGTGGGCGCCGAAGTGCCAGTTGATGTTCATATATAACTAGCCAGCAAGGGACCTAAATTGATTACGTTGCCGTAAGTTACGGGTAGCGAGGTTCCACACTGCACTGTTGCTCGTTTTGAAATACCTGCGTCGACCCTGATCATGCTCTGGTAGTCGGTCGTTTTTCAATGAGGTTTACCGGAGGGAGTAGCAAGCGCCTCGCCTACCGCAGGGGCAGATAGAATTCCCCCAGCCCTCTTCAAATTCGGGAGATATGCTCATGTAGATGATTTACATGAGTTGCTAGCGAAACTTCGGGAGCAGGAAACTGTCCCGACAGATTGGTGTCGCTCCGTCATAGTCCCAATTTTCAAGGGAGGCTCCCCATTCGGAATGGGGCAATCACAGACGGATCAGTCTGATTTCAATTGCCTCGAAATTGCTAGCGTCTGTCTTTCTCCACAGACCGACTGGCACTCGTGAAAGCCAAATCCCTAAAGAACAAGCCGGGTTTCGTCGAGGTCCGGGCTGCATCAACCACATCTTCATGCTGCGTCAGTTGCTGGAGAACCGTCATCATTGTAGTGTTTCTCGACATAAAAGGTGCCTTCGATTCGCTTGGGTGATGTGCGCTTTGGGACTGTCTGCTGAGGTAAGGTGTGTTCGATAAATAAGTAAACTATCTGATTTGGAACTGGGTGCGACGAACCCACAAGACATTATATCAAAATCTCCTACTAATGACTACATCAGTATATATCCGCCCTGACAGATTCGAAATGCTATATTGTACATCGCTGGTGTTAGTGAACGTAGTGTCTTTCGGGGCCAAGCCTTTCCTCTGCAACGTTCGTAATTTGCATGACAGTGGAGGATAAGACGCGCTATATCGCGGTTAGCTTTCAAATCATGACGGTCCGAAGCTGTTTCCCGTGACCCAGTGGCATAAGCTGCTGGCTGGCGGCGCAAGCTGCTGGTTGTCGTGGGTTCGAATCCTGTTGGATCCGACGGATGCGCACTAATGAGGATGCCCAACAGGCTGAAACTGCAGTCTAGTGTTTTGCCGGACATGTGGACGACTATCTAATTTGGAACTGGCTGCAAGGAACCCACAATACTAAATAAGTAAACGCTATCAGAGCGCAGTACGCGCATAGTTCGGGCACAGTGAGGATTTATGGCAAATTGTCGCCACCTTACAGTATCTCCAGTGGTGTGATACAAGGTTACCCGTTGTCATAGTCCCTATTTAGCTTCGCAGTTGACGAAGTCATGGAAACAGCAATCGCTGGACACAACCAAGGTGTGGAGCTACTTCCTGGTGAGGGAATGCTTGATTTGGAGTAAGCGGACGATATTGCCCTCATCTGTGACAGCTCACAAATGTGCCAAGCATCACTGGACCGATTAACACTTTTTGTCAATCGTTTTGCACTATGCCTTGGTCCATAGAAGATTGGCAGGGACCCACACCTGCGCTGACTGTTGGTGGCGAACAGCTAGAAGTCGTTCAGGAATTCAAGTACCTAGGCGACTATATTAGCGCCCGTGGAATCGAAGATGAGCTTACTAACCGTATGGCAAAAGCTCGAGTTGTTTTTTCAAATCTCCGCCACCTATGGCGCAGACGCGACAACACTCACGCGCTGAAAGGCAGAGTTTATGATGCAGCAGTTCGTTCAACCCACTTATACGGTTGGGGAACCTGGCGCATAAGGTCGACAGACATAATGGGACCAATCACGTTCGATCATCGCTACCTTCGCAGCTTAGCTCATGCATGGTGGGAGCACAACGTGAGCAATGAACGAATTCCGCGTAGCGTATTAGATGCAGGAAAAGCGAGTGAACCGTTCAACACCATTATATCACGCAGCATAAGATCATTAGTATTGACGTAATTCATGGCTACTTGTTGGATTAGTATCTCGCTAGAGCGTCTAACATGCAGAGGAGAACGATTCGAGTAATCAGCCAAAGTCCTCAGCATCATCATTGTACATTAGCTGAAAGTAAGAAACACCCCCCAATTGCCGTCCGACTTCTGCGCGGGTCCATAGGGACTGCCCACGGAGAAGGACGATCAATGGCCGAAAAGGCATCAGCAGTATGCCGGTATGCAGTACCGACGTTTCCCTGATGCGCAACCATTAACGGTCGCACGTGGGCTAAGGATACTGCGAGGGTAGCCCTGCCTTTACGCAGGCTCGAACGCGCGCCATCAGATTACAAGACAAGCTCGTTACCTTTAGACCACGGGCCGGCAATGGCTGGAGGATAAGCTGATAACTCCAGTTGGTTAAGTTGCTTATCACTATTCAGGTAAACGATCAAAGCGTTTCAACAAACTGTGGATCGGTCGTCCACCCTCGGCACGAATGGTTTCGCAAACACCAGGTGTCCTTCTGTCTCTTACACGTATCAAACAGAATAATTTCCGATGTTTACTAAGAGCAGCAACCAAGCCAAAGCCTTCGATTTAATGTACTGCGAAAAGCAGCGAGCCGTGAGTTATGAGTCCGTGAACCGATTCAAGCGGAATTAGGCGTCCTCGCTCTCAGTTAGAAGAGTGCAACCGAACTCCCACGCAGCGGTCGCCATGACGTGGTGTCCAGGACATGAGTGCACGGAACAACATTGGCAGCATCGGGTCGAAGATCAGTTAGCATCTCGCCGCACATAAATAAACACACATACATAAGAACGTTTCATCTGAGGCCAATGAATTAAAGTCAAGCGATGCGACGCTCTTTCGGTCCACGGCAAATTAACCGGGGTGAGAAATAGAGTTTTACACAATAACATTTAGCTTCAAGGTGAAAAGAATACAATGTTCATTCGGATGAAATCCGAATGAAATCATGGAGAATGATACAACATCGGTGGCACATCAGTGGCACTCACCCAAATGAACAGAACTAATGTGCCTTTGCAAATGGTTCCTCCTGGGAAACGATTTACCACAGTGGACACACGCATGTGGGCGTTCTCCTGGAATTGGAAACAAAAAGGGAATAATCAAAGACGATTCACACGGGGAAAAACTGCAAAATCGGTTGGAATGAGGTACCTGTACTGCGATACACAATGGTAGTGCTGGGCTTCAACTGCCAATTTCCAGTTACCTCGCTATGAGGGATATAGATGAAAAATAATCTGCTGGCAAAGACGAGTTGATGTGGGGATTGCGAACATCTTGTTTTGTCCCCATGATTCAGAATGTATAAGGAAGAACGAGATCTTCATGGAACGCTAACAGCATTCCATAGAAAGTCCGATCGGTAAAGTCGCATTGAGGAAACCTCACTGTTGATGTGACCAACAGTGTGGCCTGCTCCAGTAGCGTTCAAGTAGCTACTTTTTTGCCTCTCAGATCATTCCAGTGACTATGAGTATATCAGTCACTTCTTCGATCCCCACAGCCCTGCGAACTAGAGAGACTGTACTTAGAGTACAAAACGTCAGTTTTTGTGACACACGCATACTACCATGGCTGCAACGTGTTAGGATGACCAAACGTTTCATAAAACTACTTCGTAGTTACGCTTGAGACAAAGAACCGGTGCCCCAGTAATGAACGGTCGATCTACTAGGTTTAGAACGACATTTGTTTATTTATTTACATTCGACAAAGAGGAGTCGTGATCCACCAACGCAGGTAAAGCTTTCGGTAATAGTCTCAGCCTTCCCTATACAGTGAAAATTTTCGCTTCAATAGATCTCATCAAGCCATACACTGGTTAAAGCGTTCCAACAGACTTACAAAGCTAAACCATAGTTCGCTGATCCCAAACAACCGCCACTGTTTGTCAGTTCAAACGCAATCCATGATGACGGTCGCGCACATGCTCATACACGGACATCCACATGCGCACACTCTGCACAACGGTTAATCCGGCCGATTTCGTGAAGGGGCAAACTGAGTCACTGCCCGTGATCGAGGAGCACAGCGTTCACGCCCAAAGTTAGGAACATGGCAGGAGGATGGTCCGCAACAGCCCCCCAACGGCGTGCACAATTCGAGACGCATTAGGCTGGTCGAGTTGGGTTTCGAAACGACGTAGAAAACTTTGAAGGTGTCTGTGGTCACAAACTGAACAAGGTGTTCCAAAATAGAGCTGTTAATAGATCTTCACATAGCCACAACAAAATATCCTGCTTTGCGTTTCTCCAATCGTCTAATTGTGTGTCTGAAGTATCTTACAGCACCACAGTTAAAAACGAATTAATACACGATTCGAGGTCGACCGAGAGACAAACATTGAAAGCTGGGTATTATAAGAGGCAATTTCAACAATAACAAACTAGCAGGCAGATGCGAGTGAATGAATAACTCAAAGAGGGCATCCCTCATAAAAGGGACTGAAAAGATTCATTCCCGGCACGGTCCCGATAGATCATCGTCTGCCAAAATGACATGACAAAATGACATGAATGAAAGCAGGCGGAATTTCCAGGAAACAAGTACCGACATAAACACACGTCGAATAACGAGTCAACAGTAAACCGTAACGGCGCTTCGCTGCCGCGCGACTACAACCAGCCCCGCGTGGGCCGAGCAAACCGAGAGGACGCCCGCCCTTACGCGCATCCGAACCGGTGACGTTATGATTCCAGCAGGTGTGCAGACCACTCGGCCACCGACCGACCAATGTCTATATTCCCATGTAGAAGACAACAGCAGATGATGACTGCAAACTGACCACATGTTTCAAGATCGAGCACAGGGCACCAAATTAGACCGTTGATTCTGGAAAAACATAACACAGTGGTGAGTAACATCTACGTCAAAGGCAATTAAACTATGTCGAAACGCATTGGGACAGCTTGTGATGCGTATTACCTGATATAGAAGCAGCCTAATAGTACACACGGAATGCATACGAAAAGAATCGCATATTACATTGGTTCCAAACATTCGTCAATATATCATCAATATATCCAAAACGTAAGACCAAAGAAAAAAGGTTGCGACAGAGCGATGCATTCAACAATCTACTCACTCAGGTGAACAGACTGCTCGTGGAGTCGGAGACCGCTCATAAAAGAAAACGCTTTCTCACAGTAGTTGCATTGATGAGGCCGCTTTTCTGAAACGGAGAACAAGAACTTGACAGTGCTACAAGGCACAAAAGAATAAAAGTTTAGACGAAACGTTGTGGATTGTGGCGAATACAATCAGAACTGCTACTTGCAATTGATCAAATGATGACCATTAAGAGGAAAAGAATGGCACCCTAACTGTATAACAAAAATCCTGTCTGAAATATTTAGACTGAATAACATATAACCCGGGATAAAAGTCGATTAGAGTATACTGCCTAAAACATTGTGATATATAAACAATGAACAATGATTTATAACGGGGAAAAAGCAGGTGCTTGACATGTCCCGTAGGGTGTTTAGAGTGAGAATAGATAGATCAAGGGATAATGGAATCGTCGGTTAAGGCGATTACAGATTTAACTGCACTGCCGTATAAGGGGTTTGAAATTGTAATGTACGCACACGAAACCATAAGGGGATTGGTTAATGACCACATAATAGGCGAGAGAAAAAAATAAAAATAGCAAGGACAACGCTTACTCGTTTGCAACTATCTTGGGTCGATGGGATACCGAAATCCAGTTTCTATAGTAATAGCGTTCATCAAATTTTGTGTAAGCGGTTTGGAGTGACTCATTTTCGAGTAGGGTTATGGCACTATCCACTGTCTGTGGTGCATTAGTGCCAGCATCTGGTGTAGTGTAGAATGGACAGAGTATCGTCAAGGCGTTTTTTGAAAATTACATGTTCCGGGAGGGCGTTCCAAGGCTGTGACACTCGAAGGGAGAAATAGTTTCACCGACATTACAGGCGGCTGTACTGGGTGATCACCTTAAACAGATGACCTCTTACCGGGGTGTTTTGATTGAGTACCAGAAGGGAATGGCATGGGTGGTTGGGGTTTCACAGGATCAGGTACACCATTATGAGATCACCCTTTAGTCGCCGATAACGTCCACTGTATATTTTGAGAGTCTTCAGCCTGAGTGGGTAGGGGAGGCTGGTCAAACTCTGACGCTCTCCGTTGCCCTACGCTGTCCACTATCGAGAGCGGTGAGATGGTGCTTGAGCCAGGGTGGCCACGCTTGAATAGCGTATTCCGCGTGCGGCCTCACGTACGCACTAAGCATTTTTGGAAAAACGGAAGGGCCAAACTTCCCGAAAGCTCTGCGAAGAAGGCCGAGGTACTGGTTTGTTTTCTTTGACGCCTTTTTAGTCTGCCTCAAACAACCGAGGTCATCTTGAACTAGCACGCCGAGATCGCTCTCGTGAGAAGCCCGCTGTAGAATTTGTGGTCCTAGGCGGTACTTGTGCACACTCTTGTGCCTTACGTTGATAACTTTGCACTTGGTGACGTTGAAATGCAGCACGTTCTCGATGGACCATGTGTACGCTTTGTCCAGGTCCTCCTGTAACACTGTGTGATCCTCCACTGCAGCTATAGTACCCCATGCCCTTAGATCATCAGCGAATAGCAAACAGTTAGAAGACAGCACACTCGCGAGATCATTTATGAAAACCAAGAACAGGAGGGGTCCAAGTACCGAGCCTTGAGGTACGCCGCAATGAACTTCGACGAATTCCGACAGGTTGCTTCGAACCCTCACATTCAGGTGACGTTGCACGAGAAAGTCTCCTATCCAGCCCAGAACAGGACCGTCGGTTCCCTATTTCTGGAGTTTTGGGGAGGAGAATGCGATGGTCTAAACGGTCGAATGCCTTTGGGAAATCCAAGTAGGCCACGTCGACTCATACAACAGCGTCCACAGATTCCGTCCAGCTTGCACAAGCAATCAACAAAATAGTGGTAAAGGAGCGATTTTGGCGAAATGCGTGCTGCTCCGGTACGAGATTTTTGTTGTTTTCTAGGTACCCCATCAAAGTCTCAGCTACAATGGACTCCATAACCTTGGAGATCACAGGAAGTAGTGTTATCGGGCGATAATTTGCTAGTTCGGCACAACTGCCACTTTTGTAGATTGACGTGATGATTCCATGCTTCCAAATCGTGGGGACGTGCATCTCGTTCAGACGTCGTTGAAAGAAAATTGCTAGTGGCGCCGCCAAACTCATGGCAGCAACTTTCAACGCCTTGGGCGAATGCCGTCCGCAACCGCGGAGCTGAACTCGCGCAAACATCAGCCTCTTCAGTACAGCTGCGGAGGTGAACGATATGTGATTAAACCCTGATGGCCGTGTTATCTGCTTAGGCAGGATGTATGGTGATTGCACGCTTTAGAAGGTACGGCCAAATTGTTGTCCAAGAACGTTGGCCTCGACTTGTGCGATTTGCGCTAACCCGCATGCTGTGCGCAGAGCAGGAATACCGCGCTTAACATGACGCAAATTCTAAATAAGATAATGAGAAGACTGGTATTGCGAGATGGAACCATTTCGTGTTAGCTGCTCACTCGCAAACTAACAACATAAAGATGAATCACGTGACAGAAAAATCATCTTTATGTTGTTGATTTGCGAGTGAGCAGATAACACGAAATGGTTCCATCTCGCAATACCAGTCTTCTCTTTGTCTTATTTAAAATGATAAAGGGAACTCAGTGCTTTAAATTTCTTAGACGACGCAAATTGTTTACGTGCCTGTATAGCAGTTTGGGATTGGAGTAAAACTTTTCCACTAGATCTTGTTGATTCTTCAGTTTATCCTCCCGGACGAATTTGACACAGTGGTTCCTTTGTATCGTGTAGACATCCCAGATATGGTCATCCGGGGAGGTTATGCAGGTGTGCCATGCCAAGTCCCTTAATGCCATGCATTTACGTGAAACGGGCGTTTGATAATTGCTGGCAAGCTAAATGCCCTCATGCGAAGCGATGTACTACTCTTTGCACCATCCTCTAGACTAAATCGGGGAACTTATGAAGCAGCAAGTCACATATCAATAACGTCACCGGTCACATCTCCGGCAATAAGCCTACTTTACCTTCAGGACTGCCACTCTAGAACCGCATTCCTGGTTGATACTGGGAAGGAAATGATCATTGTTCCTACCGCACCTAGGACGCGACTCAGCCGTCTTCTCTCAGTCTTTATGCTGCCAATAACAGATCCATCCCTACTTCGGCCAACGCTCTTTAAGCATTAAGTTAGATCTCCGAGAAGATGTCGCTGGTTGTCCATAATTACCACCGTCCCGTTTGCCATCATTCGCATCGAATACTTCAGACACTTCGACCTCTCGATCGATGCGAAACAACAGAGAATAGACGACCCCGCAACGACGCGCAACGCCATTGGCACCAACGCCGGCATCTCAGCCTTCACCCCAGTTTACGCTCGACAACAGAGCTCTCTCGATTACGCAGAACTTTTCTCTAAGTACCCTAAGCACGTTTAGCCAATGAATGCAACTCTCACCGTGGCATTTCAGGTGACGCCCCATATCCGTACCAATGGCCAGTCCGTCTCTTCACGCCAGCGTTGAAGCTACCTAAAGCAGAATTTGAGCACAGGTTCCAACTTGGAATAATGCGCTCTTAGTATAGTCCGTGCTCCACTCCAGAAGGTCCCAAAGAAATTTGGTGACTGGCGTGCTTGCGGTAACCACCGGACACTAAGCAAACTTACGATCCACGACAGTTACCTCATCCCACATATGCAGGACCTCACTGGACGTCTCACAGGTCAGACGGCCTTCAACAAGATCAACCACGTTCGAGCCTAACACCAAATATCTGTGGAGGAAAAAGACACCTAAAAAAGCCGTCATTACCCCGTTCGTTTTGTTCGACTTTTTTAAAATGCCTTTCGGAATGTGCAATACCACATGAACATCTCAGCGTTTCATTCACCAGGTCACCCGTCGCCTTGATGTAGCCTACCCATACCTCGATGATATCCTAGTAGTCAGTTCGTCTGACGAAGAGATCTTAGCTCATCTTCAGTCTCCCTTCCAGAGGTTGACCCAACATGGCATCACCATAAATCCGACTAAGCGCGAACTTGGCAAATGCCTAGGCCACCTCATCTCATCATCTGGTATCGAGGTCCATACAGACAAAATCCAGGCTATTAAAGACTTTCCAGCTCTGACGTCCTTTAAACACTTCCGTCAAGTTTGTAGTCTAGTCAACTAATACCGACGCTTCATCCCCCGCCGCAATCAACCCACACAGCCTCTGACTGACCTCCTCAGAGGAAACGAAGGTAAGTTTGCTTTAACCGACACAGCACGGGACTTTCATCGAGCTCAAGGATGCCACCTACAACAGAGCTCGTCTCGTTTACTCCAAAGCGTCTGTTCTCCTTTCTGACAACTGACGTATCAAACATTGAGGTAGGAGCTGTTCTCCAACACCACGTTGGTGGGCAGTGACAACCATCCGGTTCCTTATCAAAACGCCTGCAACCAGTGGAATCCCGCTACAGCACCTTGGGTAGAGAACTGCTTGCCAACTACAAAGCTACTCGTTATTTCCGACACACAGTAGAAGGCCTGGCTTTCACGATCTACACTGATCACAAGCCCTTCATTTCCGCCTTTAACTCATCTTCCGATAAATAGCCACCACGGGAAATTAAACGTCTAAACTTTGTCGCGCAGTTCACATAAGTCATGTCTCATAAGCCATAAGTCTCATAAGTCATGTCTCAGGTGTCGCCAACCCAGTCGCTGACGCTCTCTCTAGCGTCAACCTCACTCTCCACTCTATAACTACTATCGATCTTGACGCCATGGCATCGGCTCAGGCTCAAGACGAAGACCTTCAACGCACCCTGGAGTCGACTTCTCTGCATGCGCAACCCGTACCTCTTCAAACTATCGACGGGCCTATCCTTTGTGACACGTCAAACGGTTGTACTAGACCCCTCGTGCCCGCCTCTTACAGACGCAGTCTTGTACATTCTTCACTCACTGTCTCATCCTGGTATTCCGGAACCTTTAAAACTGGTACCCGAGCGGTTCGTTTGACCAAGCGTAAACAAAGATGTTCGTAACTGGGCTCGAGCATGTCTTCACTGCCAAGATACTTCGACACACTCGTAGTCCTTTCAACTCACTCCCTGCCCCGGATTAGCCGTCATCACAAACACACTCAGACCGGGTAGGACTCTTGCGCAATTCTCGCGGATCCGAATGCATAGGGACATGTATCGACCGGTTCACCACTCACAAGCCATCCCTGTAGCAGATCGCGCGGTCGAAACTGCATTCCGCGCCTTCTTGGACCGTTAGGTAGCTCATTACAAACGCCTATCCACTATCACAACCGACCGCGCAATGCCTTGCAAATGGTCACAATTCGATACGTTCTGCAAATTATTAGGCTGCCGCCGTATTCGCACGACGGCACACCATCCAGCAGCGAATGGCCTGGTCGAATACTTTAATCGACAGCTTAAGTCATCTTTCGGTGTCACTTCTGACCCTCACTGGAGTGAGTCACCATCAATACACGTTCGTTGAGAGGGAGAAACGCACCTCAGCTAATGTGCCGCAATACAGAAAGATAAGATACTAGAAAGTTGCACTACAAAAAATCAAAAGCAAGTAACTTACTGTTAAATATTATGCATTTCGTGTGAGGTCGGAATTGGAGGGGGAATTTACAGAAGATGGGGATGGACAAAGAAACTCACAACATAGAAGCCATTTGGGTCGACTCTTCGCCATACCAGCAAGTGTGTCCAACCAAACGTGTTCAACGTCCTTAGGACCCCAACCAGGCGACGAGACGTATCAACCGACGCCAGTTTCGAGATGAGAGTTGCCATTTCTCGCCACCAAGTCATCGCTTAGCCTCCTCTCCGCATCTTCCAAACGCACTCCCTGCGCGCAAACAATGCACGTCGCGGGAGTCGGCGTGCACTCATAGCGCAACACGTAGCCCAGACATCGGGGCCTGATGCGCGATATAATGTCGCTGGGCGGCTCACTCGCTATTCCTGCACCAAATACGCTACACAGAACAAGCTAATTCCTCACGCAGTACTCCCACCTGACATGAGCTATGCTGCAAAACCAGGAATGATCGAACGTCACTAGCCTCATTATGTCCGTCGACTTGATGCGCCAGGTTCCACAACCGTATAAGAGGGTTGAACGGAAGCCTGCATCATAAACTCCGCCTTTACGCGAGAGCGATCTCGCGTATGAGCCACAGGTGGCGGAGATTGTAAAAAAAACACCTCGAGCTTTTGCTATACGGTTAGTAAGCTCCTCTTCGATCCCACGGGCGCTAATATAGTCGCCCAGGTACTTGAATTCCTGAAGGTCTTCAAGCTAATCGCCACCAAGGGTCAGTGCAGGATGGGTCCCTGCCAATCTTAAATGGAGCAAAGCATCGCCCAAAACGAGTGACAAAAAGTGCTAATTGGTCCACTGATGCTTCGCACGTTTGGGAGCTGTCACAGATAAAGGGCAATGTCGTCCGCATACTCCAATTCAAGAAGTCGCTCACCAGAAAGTACCTCCACACATAAAACGCGTCCAGCCAACGCTGTTTCCATGACTTCGACAATCGCGAGGTTAAAAAAAGAAGTTTCACACCGTTGGAGAAACTGAAGGGCGGCGACAGTTTGACATTAAACCCTCACTTTGTCCGAACTATGCGAGTACCGCGCTCTGATAAAATTCACGTATTTATCAGGCACACCCTACCTCAGCAGACTGTCCCAGAGGGCACATCGATCCACCGACTCGAAGGCACCCTCTATGTCGAAAAACATGAGAACAGTGGAACGCCAATAAACACATTCGATGGAACCAGTCTTCGAATCTAGCAAGGATCGTGCACCCCGCCCTTTCCAGCAACAGCCAACTATCTCATTGAGGCAGTATAGACGAGGTCATAGAAAATAGACACGTAAACACCTTGTCACCATAACCCTAAAATGAGATGAGAAAATAAGCAGCAAGACAATAAAACAAACCAATCACTTGAAGTAAAGAAAGTCAGCACCCAACCATGCGGTTAGCAAATCGATTGAAAGCGAATGTAGCATAAATACTAACGCTGCGCCGGTTCTGCATACATTCACAGCAACACCCGTCGTCATTTCTATGCTGGCCCTGAATGTCCACGCCAGAGGCTCAATAGACCTGCCTGACTCAGGCAATCGCGACCGCATGTGCCACAACACCGTGCTCAACAGGAGACCTGGTGTTAGGGAAACAATTTATGACGAGAGTGGACAGCCTACCCACAATTTGTCAAAACATTTAAAGCGTTGGGCAGAGTATTTTGAAAAAAACAATTTAATCCGCCGGAATTGTTAGATTCCTCACCGGCTAGTGATCGCCCTGCTCGCTAGGCTGGCCCTTCGGATCTGCCCTCTCGCTCAGAAGTCAAACGCGAGATCGGACGGTTGAAGTTGAACAAAGCCGTGGGACCAGATGATCTTCATTTAGCCCACTTCAAATTCAAGGGTCCTGCTCTTGTTGATGATTTGTAAGAATTAATAGTAAAACTGTGTAAGCAGGAAACTGTCCCAACCGACTGGATACACCCAGTTTTGTTCCGATCATCAAAGCAGGTTCGCGTTCGGAATGAGGCAACCATAGAGCTATCAGACCGATCCCCATCTCTTCCAAATTACTTGCCTATGTAATCCTTCACAGACTGACTGTCGCTCGTGAAAGCCAGATTCGTGAGGAGCCAGTCGGATTTCGTCGGGGTCGTGGCTGTATCGACCACATTGCCACTTTGCGTCAGCTGTTGGAACACCGTCACATATATTGGAGGTTCACCGTTGTGGTGTTACTCGATATCAAATGTGCCTTCGATTCGGTGGATCGATGTGACCTTTGGGACTGTCTACTCAGGAATTGTGTGCCCAAGAAATATGCAAATATTATCCGCGCACTATACGCGCGCAGCATGGGCAGAGTGAGGGCTTACGGAAAGCTGTCGCCACCCTTCAATATCTCCAGCGGTGTGAGACAAGGATGCCCGTTGTCACGTTTCCTCTTCTACTTCGCTACTGACGAAGTCGTGGAGATTGCATTCACAGGACACGACATAAAAGGTATGGAGCTACTCCCAGGTGAACGACTTCTTGGCTTGGAGTATGCAGACGATATGGCTCTCATCTGTGACACCTCAAAGACGTGCCAAGCTGCACTGCACAGATTACCAATGGCTATCAGCCACTTCGGGCTTTGCTTTGCACAATCGAAGTGCTAAGCTCACCTCCAAAATTGGCACGGATCGCCTCCTGCGCAGACCCATGGTGGAAATCATCTAGAAGTCGTCCAGAAATTCAACTACCTGGGAAGTTGTATCAGGGCCGTTGGGATCGAAGATGATATAACGAACACTACAACAAAAGCCCGAGGTGCTTTTGCTAGCCCTCGCCACCTACAGCGCAGGAGCGACAACACTCTCGCTCTGAAGGGTAGAGGGTACAATGTAGCGGTACGTTCGAACCTAATGTACGACTGCGAAGCTTGGCACCTTAGATCAGCGCACATGAAGAGGCTAGTTACGTTCGACCACTGGTGCCTTCGCAGTTTGACTCACATCTGCTGGAAATACCACGTGAGCAACGAGCGTGTTTGGCGCCTGGTTTACAACACAGGAAAAGGAACTGAACCGCTCAGCACCGTTATTTCACGCACCAGGCTCCGATGGCCCGGCCACGTGTTACGCATGCCAGCCCACTGGCTCCCGCGACGTGTGTTGTTTGCTCGCCAGGGGTGTGGATGGAAGAAGAGGAGAGGTGGTTAAGCGATGGCTTGGTATTTGTGTTCCTGCTTATGGGAATTAATGATGTGTGACAACGCAGCTGCTTGCTCAGAGAAACAGCGGACTGAGAGTGGATCTTAAAATCATAGCCTAGTAAGTTGAGAAATCGTCGTTGGAGTCAATGGGCTGTGTAGGCAGGGATGCCCTTTTTCGAGCCGAAAATGGTCAGTAGCGGTGTGTGATCCGCCAAGAGCTTGAAGCGCCTACCCTTTCGAACTTTCTCAGCAACCTGTTCAGCAGGGCACGTAGGCGATGCAGCTCGGGTAGTAGAGCGCTGTAATGACTAACTAGGCTACAGAATGAACGACAGTGTACCAAGGCATGGTCAGGGTCGATGCAAATACTTCAGAGTGACAATAAGGAATGGAACCATGCCACCTGTTACTTATCGTGACATCATCTATTTGGGTCCATCGCTGGACAGCTACAGGAGGACACCAAGTGGCACTTTGGTGCCCACTGCGTCTAAAAGCCTCGCTACTAAGAAACTGAAGGTGCTCCCCACACAGCTGTAACAGACACCCGCCGCTATCTGTCCGTTCGGAGCTAAGTCCATACACACGACCACCAAAGAGCTCAAACGACCTACTTGCGCATTTATATGCCCTCAAGAACCATGATATATCCATGACAACACTGCGTAGTAGCGTGTACAATTCGCCGTAGAAAGCGTCCTTCGCAGCATCAGAGATGCAATCAGTGGGAGCATAAGCGGAGACTACAAATAGCGTCTAAGGATACTCCGTGAATCAACCTTAGTTGATGTCGTCAAATGGATCGCAAAAAGACATTTGCTCACGGGAAGAAAATCAACCAACGATGATTCAGCCTTGGAGCTGAGAACAACGCCCACTACAGCTTGCCCAGTGGTTGCCGCATCAGCATCTCCGGATGCGTGCAGCCAATAGGGAGAGGACAAACCGGGAGCAGTTAACTCGACAACCCCGTGAGGGTCGCTGATCCTATTTTCGAACACAGAACACACATCAATACCCAGCGTGCCTAACGTGCATGCGAGTGCAGCATGTTGACCTATTTGTCTCAGAGTACGAATGTTGAACGCAGCCAGGGAAACGGGACAATGTGACCTTAGAAAGAGCTGTTGGCGACCAGTGGTGCGGGAACATAGCTGCAGACGATATGACCCCAGTGACATTGTGGTTTCTGTCCATTAAACTGAGAATTATAGTAGGAAAGCTAGTAATGAGGGTTGGGAGGGTAGTAAGAGAAACAGCTGGAAAAGAAAGAAGAGAGGCGCCAGCAGTAGAATGTTTCCGCTTGTCTGCTCAGTTGTACGTAGCAGATAGGGCGACGGGTGATGCAGAATGTAGTTAGAGTTTGGAGGAGTCATAGCTGTACGTGGCCTGAGATACTGTCAGGGCGCGCAGACCTAGACAGGAGAACGATCAACGTCCTCAACCAAAGACTTTGGCTCCATAGCCTATCCACAAGGCAGCGGATGTGGCAACGAATTGGTTTTACAGAAGTTGACGTCATAGTATTTCAAACTACTAACCTAGAGGACCAGAAGACTGAGTTTGGCTGACCTCTAACCATTGACCAATCTGGTAGGTGTAGCTCTTAAGAGACCCAAAAATCCCTACCAGTATAGATCAATGGATCGAGGAGGTACGCAAATGGTCACACCACGTTAGCTTCCAGTCTCGTCGTGACAGCGGTCACTGCTGCACAGCCATACTCAGTAACATGTATAATGGACACCAAGAGCCTATGCTTCGTTCGATCCTAGACATTTGTGCCACGAAAACCACATGCAACACATAGCATAACAATCGTTTAGCGGCCTTCACGGTCTTACCAACTGAAATAAAATAGGATCGATTGATACAAAGAAACACCGAAAATGCAGTATCAATGCTGAGGTGGAACATACCACAGCAACAGGAGGAACAATGACAAACTAACTCTTAGATTCACTCATAAATAAGTGTATACCAGTGAGGCAGTGCACATTAAGGCTATAAAATTGGCGCTCTTGGAAGTTACGCTGGGTTAGTGAGAAAGTAGTGACCACACGAAGCAATTTGAAACGGATGCTTAGTGGACTGCAAACAACCATTTCGGTTGCTGTTTAACCGTTGGCATCCGCAAACCACATAGGGAAATTGGTAAGCTTAGTGAACTTCGGACATGAGAGTTACAGCCAGCGCAGCGTCACACACTCTAAGTCGACAACAAACAAATAAAGTCCCATCGCTGAGTTTGGCGTGCTGCAGCCATCAGTTTACGGCGGGTAAAACAATCACTGCGGAAGTAGTTCCATAAGATCATTAGATGGGGACTACAAAAGCAGGTAGGAACCCGTCAACAATAAAAAATGCTTCAAAGGGGACTCAAGGACAAGTTCATAATGCTGCCATTCGCTCCCTTATTCTGGATGTTTCCAGGGTGCTCAGTTTGTGTGTTGTGGTTTGCCGCTGAACACAAGGTGCGATGCGTAATATAGATAGGCCAGTAGATCATTAGATCAATGTGTTAGTACTTAAAGTGTTCGAGTCACGAGTACTGATCCCATACACAAATCAATGACAGACGCTAAAAATAAATTCATTGCCGCCATCATTCATCATCAACGGGTGCGTAATCCACAAAACGCCCAGGACACAACTACCGATCCAACTCCAAGTCCACATTCCCATGTATCAGACAACGATAGATGATCATCGCAACTGGTTAACAAGTTTCAAGGTCGGCCACAGTGCCCTCAAATGGACCGCGAAGAAACAGACGCTCACAACCCACACTTTGTAAACAGAGTCGTGGAGAATACAGTTACTTATAGATCTGTCTTCCGTCAACGCTATACACACAGTAGAAGCTCAGTGGTCTGTGGAATTCAGCCTACAGTTTCCTCGTGCCTCGCATAGTCGAGAATAAACTATTTATTTATTTATTTATTTATTAAATGCGATGAGGGTTAGTCACTTTTTGTTACTTTAAGCTGATCAGCGTAAATATGTGGACAAAAAATCAGCATTTTCACTTGATTTCCGATGCTAAAAATCAAACAGCAACTTCCACGTCAATTGCGATTAAACATTGCCGAATCGCATTGAAGCCGCCTTTGACGCGCGTTACCTGATATAGAAGGAGCCTGATGGCAACAGCCGAAGTAACACACACGAAAGAATCGCACGTTCCATTGGTTCCAAAAATTTCCCAAGTGATTCAACCGGACATTCAGTATCTACCGTATGACCAAAGTAAAATAAAGTGCGACTGAACGAGGCATTCAACAATCTACTCACTCAGGTGAACACACTGCTCGTGGACCCGGACACCGCCTAGAAGAGAAAACGTTCTCTCACAGTACTTGCATTTGTAAGGTCGCTTTTCTGGAACGGAAAACAAGAAATGGACAGATGCGCAGAGCATAAAAAAATAAACAACCCTACAGAGAAAACGTTGCAAGTTGCGGGGAAGGCAGTCAGAACAACCTCCTGCGATTTCTCAAACGATGAAGAATAAGAAAAAAAGGTTAGCATACAAAAATCTCGTCTAAATATTCTAACACACTGCAGAACATATAAACTGAGATTGGAAATCGATTAGGCGTTACATGTTGACACATTGCGATAAGTGAAACCATAAACCCATCAGATGGCCCACTTGAAGTCTGAAATACTCATACAAGTGGATAAGTGGAGCTCAGACAAACAAGCTGAACAGTTTTACCATGCGAATGCTGAGCCACCTTAAGCTAGCACAATGCTGAAAGCGTACGGATCACATTAAAGAAATGCTGAAATGCAAGTAACGTTTCTCTCGGTATCGGTTTGATCTAATAAACCAGGCTCGATAATGCCGATTGTTAAAAACACAAGTCAAATGAAACCCTTAACCTACGAGACCATTTGATAACTGCTGGCACGCTCAACGCACCTCAATAAAAGGTGGTGTTCAAAATGATTTGGAATTCTGGTAGTTCTGGTTGACGATTTACTTGCTCAGTTGTTCGACGAGCTTGACAATTTGGTTGCAAACGTTTCGTCACCAATCGAATTAACATCATGAGCGCATAGTAGAATGTAGCCTCGTCGCGCAAGCTCATGCCATTCCTGGATTTGCTTGGCACGAGCTCACGCGACCAAGCTACATTCTACTCTGCGCTGATGATGTCACCTTGATTGTTGACGAAATGTTTGCAACCAAATTTCCAGGCTCGGCGAACAACTGAGCGACTAAGAAGTGGTGTCACACACATGTGTTGATTAAACCACCCTTGTCGGTTTCCTAATGCGCTGATATCGGCTGTGAGAACAGAGTGATCATCCATTGGCCATCGAGGTGCTCAGTCGCCGAGGAATCGGCCTTCCGCTCCGAACACAACCTCAGGCTGCTTACTGTCGATAAAATGAGTGGAGTCGCTCAGTCAAGCGCAGAACAACCACGAGCAGCAAACATCTGTCAATATGAGCACAACCTACAAGTACAGAATATCCTCAATGGTGCTTCCAGTTCAAAACGGATGATGATTAAATTACAAGCAACTGACGAGTATTTGGTGATACATCCACTTAATAAACAAACCACATCAGTGTCAAAGAAATACAGTAATAGGAGTTGACATTGGTTCGCTGCGCTCTTTGATGGACTTCATACGAAAATCGCATGGATTAAATTTGCGGTGACCAACATGCACCTCAAATCCCGTTGTTGCTCAAGATTCTGGGAACCACCAGTAGCAGAAACAATCCCATCGATTTATTTGCTATCGGTATCAACAAAATCATATTTGAAAAGTTGAGCGCCAAGCTCGTCGTTCACGGCAAAATATGCTCCAAGTGAATTTGGAGATGGAACTTTAATAAAATGGATTCGCATGGCTAGTAAGACTGCGAGTTATCAAAGGTATGATCCAGATGGCTAGCTAGCCGAAGAACTCGTGGTGCGAGCTGGGTGGTTCGGGTTCAACCTCTTCCAGCAAATACTTAGGCGGCAGTGTTGTAGGAGAGGATTGCTTTTGTCTGGCAAGCGTTCTGCCCATATAAAGCCACAAATGTCTGCTTATCAACACTGCGACGTGGCGGATGTGCCTCGCTACAAACTAAAGCCACTGCCCAGTGGATATTCGGAAAATGCTATCCAACTTACGGATATCAATCGCTTATTCTCACATTCCTGACAATTACAAGTAGTCAAAAATGCTGCGGCACATTTACAAACACAAGCTACACAGCTGCATTCGTACACAATTGGTTGGCTGCATCCGGTTGCGGATTGGAAGGTCATTGTGGCCAGCCACAGGACGCCTGCGCTGCACCACCCACAGCTCCAACCACACACCCCATATCCAGTGTAAACCCGAAGGAATAAGACCGGGAGGCATGCGGATGGGAGCCACCTTTCATCAAAAGAGCCGGCCCACACTCCTTCACAGGCAAACACAAGCACGCTGTATGTGGGAATCAAGCGCACATAAGGCGGTGGCTGGACTGTAGTCCGCTCCACACTGAGTGTATGGAACCACTCTTCGAGCCTAGCAGGACAACAAGGACCGTGCACCACGTCCACTCCAGCCACGACCAACTGTTTCCTGGAGCCAGTATGAACGAGGTAGTGGGTAATAGACAGGTAGGCACCTTGTCAACATGCACATCAAGCGCAGCCACACCGTGAATATCAAGCCACAGCCAATCACTTGAAACGACAAGATGAAAGAAAATAAATCGGAGAAGGCATATGGATACGGGGACATAAGTATTCACTAAATGAGCGTATAAAACAAAATGATTAGGAACGAATCCGCATTAAAATCAAGATGTAAAATATATTTTCAGAAAATGCGACAAACGCGAAAATAATAGCGAAATTAACTAATTAGCTTCAGCAACGTGTGCAAGTTTATGGAAGATGGTTCAGGTAGACATAAATTTGAGAAAGGAAAGCATTAGGACAAAATTGAAAACGCACCACCTGAAATAAAGAGAATTAGCATGCAGGCACGCGGTTAGTAAGTACCTACAAACGATGAGTCGGTTCTTCCTACCTTCTCTGCAGGACCCGTCGTCGCTTCGGTAATGGTCCCGAGTGGCCTCGCTCATGGCTCACTAGGCCTGCGGACACAGGCACTCGCGACCGCATGTGCTACAGCACCATGCGCTCAATGTCGATGGAGCACGACCCATCGGCGCTCGCCGTTTCCGCACTTGCCGCTTCTCGTCTGTAAACACGAGGGCTTTCTCTTGAAACGCGGCCACCGCCTTTGTCGTCAGCTCGAGCCATGAACACCGATCAACCGCCTTCGATTCCCATGACCTGCAATCAAGATTGGAACCTAACAGGCGCACTTTGATCATGTCTTGGTAACGTAACTTTGGTTTAACCACGTGCCGCTACACGTGACCCAACCACCTCAGGTGTCTCAGAAAAAGCATGCAGTCCACTGCATACATTCCACTACGGCGCAACGCTTACGTGCCTACGACTCTGTCGCCCAAACGGATGCGCAAAATCCGCCGCAAGCACTGCTGATGGAACCGCTCGAGATATCGCACATCTCGACGGTACGTCGACCACATTTCACCGCCGTATAGAACGGACAGTATCATGGAAGTGTACACCAACAGCTTCGTGCCAAAGGTAAGCAGATGGTTGCTCCACACTCGGTATTCTAGCTTCCTGAATACCGCCGCTGCCTTCGAGAAGCGGATACGCAGCTCACTGTGTAGCTGCTGATCAGTCGACATCACACTCCCAAGGTAGCTGAAACGGGAAGTGGTTTCCAATAATTCAGCACCAATGCTGATTCGCGGCAATATTGAAGATTGCACCTCCGGTGAAGGCTGAAAGAGACAGACAGTTTTGCTTGTGTTGATTGTAAGCCCGCATCTGGCCGCTGTCGAAGCCAGAGCATTAGTCATGTGCTGCAACTCATCCGCGCTATGCGTAAACAACGCACAGTCATCAGCAAACAGCAACACACGCATAGTTGTCTCACAGACAAGAGTTCTAGCACCGAAACGACGGATGTTCAGCAACCCACCATCAATACGGTGCTCCACACAAACACCGTAAGCACAAGCGGCATCAAAAGCATAAGACAACATTGCATGAAGATATATATTAAACAGGGCAGGAGCTAAGACACAGTCTTGCTTCACACCAGAGACAACTGCAAAATCATCGGAGGTCTCTCCACTCAACTGCACCCTCGCTCGCATACCACTGTGCAGACATTCAATTAAACTTACAAACTTACACGGGCAACCAAAGTCACTCAACCCCAGCCACAAAGCCTTCAACTGACGAGCAGCAAACACCATATCTATAGTGCTGCGACCCGAACGGAATCCACATCGCTCTTCCACCACGTTCGGTTCCACAACCTGACTGACGAGGCGGTTGAGCAGGATTCGGATAATCACCTTGCCCACGCAATTCAGCAAGTTGATGCCACGATAATTCGTGCAAGGTTGCTTGCTTCCTTTGCCCCTATACAGTGGTAGCACAAGGGCATCCTTCAGCTCAGGAGGCACCTCCTCCTCAATCGATACACGTTGCACCAAGTGGTGCAAAACATTCACCAACGCGTGTCCACCGTGTTTCAATACTTTAGGCGGAATCCCGTGAACACCGGCACGCTTGCCGTTTCGTAGCAGAGCAAGTGCTTTCTGCGTGTCATTCAATGTCGGCGGGTCCACCAGAACTCACCTTCACATTGTGCGGCTTGAGACCGTTCAAACTAGGCCAGTCGATCACTGAACGGTTCTTCAAGAGGCAGTCAAAGTGATTTCGCGCGATCTGCATTATCTCTACAGTCTGTGTACAGGCAGCGCCTGAACTA
Organism: Dicrocoelium dendriticum; assembly: GCA_944474145.2. NCBI lineage: Eukaryota > Metazoa > Platyhelminthes > Trematoda > Plagiorchiida > Dicrocoeliidae > Dicrocoelium > Dicrocoelium dendriticum. The sequence continues at coordinate 21,220,014 of OX104069.1, forward strand.
ACATCGATTAACGTTCTCATTGGCTGCAACCTGAGTCCATAGATCGTTTTTATTAATTCAAAATTCCTTGTGTTGGTGGCGTTCGGCGGAACATTCAATCTGCTTCGCCTTCTTCCTCTGCGACACATTTTTTATGCGATGGGGCTCTTGACACAGTCTGCTAAACTGACTCTTCTTCCCTAAGTGTCCGGCGTCTGTCACATGTGTAGCGAATGCTGCATTCATCCCCGACACCAATGCATCAATCATCGCATTGTTCTCATCAAACCAATCGGGCCGCTTACAGTTTGCGCGCCCCATGGTCTCCTCGGCAGCAGCTGTCACTTGTTTTCGCGAATGTGGTGCAACAGGTCGCCCACTGTGGCTTTGCATTCCACATCACATAGTTATTCAGTCATCGTCTTTTCCAGCTGCATACACTTCTCCATAGTGCCGAGGGAGAGAATTTTAAAACTGCATCGATTCATGGCAGGAGTGCAATACATAGATTTACGAAAATATATGTACAGTTTGGTCCGCACTAATTTGTAATCAGTGCCACACTCAGCTCCACGCAGTACACGTGTCATGCGCACTTCACGTATGTCACGCTAGGGCACGATGAGGTAGTTAAGTAGGTGAGTGCGACCACTCCGTGGGTACCTACATCATTTGCACCTAGCGGAAGCTGTGTGTTCGTGATCCTCAGGCTGTGAGAGGCACACAGTGAGAACAGCTGGTCACCGTTCCCATTGCCTGAGCCAATACTATACGGGCACATGTCTGTCCACAAAGCGGCATAACGCTCAATACGAGCGTTGATATCCCCGTGAAGAATAGTCGATCGATCCTCGGCACAAAACGTTTAATGGAGAATATATGTGTGTAAAACCGATCTATCGTGTCATCAGAATAACGTGTGGTGGGATCATACGTACCAAATTTACCCCTCCCAAATTATAGCGGTCATCAATCGGGAGATAATAATAGCAGGCTCTGTCACCAGCTGACATTCAGGCGGTCGGATAGTGAAAATCTGATCTCATGTTCATGTGATGTTGTGGTGGCACTTCCCACTCAGTAGAAGCAGTAAAAGGCACGATCTACATGCACCCTGCCTTGGGCAGTGGGGCGAGTCGCACTGAGTGCTGCGGCATCAGTCCGGTAGCAAGAGAGTTCCATCGTGACCACTGCAGTGCGTCACTCGGGTCGGTCACTTCTGTTTCGACCGAGTAGTGTACGCACGTTACAACACTCGATGTTGGGCGCTTTGCACAGAAGTAAACGAGTGCGTCGAGAAATCGCTCGTGGGTGATCTGAATTAGAGGAATAAGGAAATAGCTGAAATGGGGATTGGAAGAAAATGCTCTAGGAAAAAGAAAGAAGGGAGGCGGCAGCGACAGCATTTTTCCGCTGTACGCAGCAGCTAAGACCACTGCTTTCTTTGCGCTACTGTTCGAAGCACAATGCAGTATAAGATCATTAGTATTGACGTAATTCATGGTTAGTTGTTGGACTAGTATCTCGCTAAGGCGTCCAACATGCAGAGGAGAACGATTCGAGTAATCAGCCGAAGTCCTCAGCATCATCATTGTACATTAGCTGAACGTAAGGAACACTCCAAATGCCGTCCGATTTCTGCGAGGGTAAATAGGGACGTCTAATAATGTGTCAACAGTAAACCGTAACGGCGCTTCGCTGCCGCGCGACTACAACCAGCCCCGCGTGGGCCGAGCAAACCGAGAGGACGCCCGCCCTAACGCGGATTCGAACCGATGACGTTATGATTCCAGCAGGTGTGCAGACCACTCGGCCACCGACCGACCAATGTCTATATTCCCATGTAGAAGACAACAGCAGATGATGATTGCAAGTTGACCACATGTTTCAAGATCGAGCACAGGGCACCAAATTGGACCGCACGCATCGCAAGGATCCCGCGCATTGGTGAATAATACAGTTATACAGAGATCTGTCTTCTGTCAAGCCTATACACACTGTACAGACTTAGCCATCTGTGAAATTCAAATTACATGTTCCGAAATGAGATGAGAATTAGTCACTCCTTGCTACTTCAAGCTGATCACCGCAAACATGTAGACAAAAAATCAGCATCTTCATTTGTTTTGTTGATTCTGGAAAAACATAACACGGTGGTGAGTAACATCTATGTAAAACGTGATTAGCCTACGTCGAATCGCATTGGGGCAGCTTGTGACGCGAGTTACCTGATACAGAAGCAGCCCAATGGTACTCACCGAACGCCTACGATAAGAATGGCATATTTCATCGGTTCCAAACATTCGTCAATATATCCAACTGGAAGTTCCGTCCCAACCGTAAGAAAAAGAAAAATGGTTGCGACAGAGCGATGCATTCAACAATCTACTCACTCAGGTGAACAGACTGCTCGTGAAGTCGGAGACCGCTCATAAAAGAAAACGCTTTCTCACAGTAGTTGCATTGATGAGGCCGCTTTTCTGAAACGGAGAACAAGAACTTGACAGTGCTACAAGGCACAAAAGAATAAAAGTTTAGACGAAACGTTGTGGGTTGTGGCGAATGGAATCAGAACTGCTTATTGCAATTGACCAAACGATGACCATTAAGAGAAAAATAATGGCACCCTATGTGGTTAACAAAAATCCCGTCTGAAATATTTAGACTGAATAACATATAACCCGGGATAAAAATCGATTAGAGTATACTGCCTAAAACGTTGCGAAACATGAACAATGATTTATAACGAGCAAAAAAGCAGGTGCTTGACATGTCCCGTAGGGTGTTTAGAGTGAGAAAAGATAGATCAAGGGATAATGGAATCGTCGGTTAGGGCGATTACAGATTTAACTGCACTGCCGTATAAAGGGTTTGAAATTGTAATGTACGCACACAAAGCCATGAGGGGACTGGTTATTGGTCACGTAATAGGCAAAAGAAAAAAAATAGCAAGGGCCACGGTTACTCGTTTGCAACTATCTTGGGTCGACGGGATACCGAAATCCAGTTTCTGTAGTAACAGCGTTCATCAAATTTTGTGTAAGCGGTTTGGAGTGACTCATTTTCGAGTAGGGTTATGGCACTATCCATTGTCTGCTGTGCATTAGTGCCAGCATCTGGTGATCATGGGCTATAGCACGTAGAGTAGAATGGACAGAGTATCGTCAAGGCGTTTTTTGAAAAGGGATAGGGTGGGTGCATTAATTACATGTTCCGGGAGGGCGTTCCAAGGCTGTGATACTCGAAGGGAGAAATAGTTTCACCGACATTACAGGCGGCTGAACTGCGTGATCAGCTTAAACCGATGACCTCTTACCGGGGTGTTTTGATTGAGTATCAGAAGGGAATGGCATGGGTGGTTGGGGTTTCACAGGATCAGGCACACCATTATGAGATCACCCTTTAGTCGCCGATAACGTCCACTGTATAGTTTGAGAGTCTTCAGCCTGAGTGGGTAGGGGAGGCTGGTCAAACTTTGACGCTCTCCGTTGCCCTACGCTGTCCACTATCGAGAGCGGTGAGATGGTGCTTGAGCCAGGGTGGCCACGCTTGAATAGCGTATTCCGCGTGCGGCCTCACGTACGCACTAAGCATTTTTGGAAAAACGGAAGGGCCAAACTTCCCGAAAGCTCTGCGAAGAAGGCCGAGGTACTGGTTTGTTTTCTTTGACGCCTTTTTAGTCTGCCTCAAACAACCGAGGTCATCTTGAACTAGCACGCCGAGATCGCTCTCGTGAGAAGCCCGCTGTAGAATTTGTGGTCCTAGGCGGTACTTGTGCATACTCTTGTACCTTATGCTGATAACTTTGCACTTGGTGACGTTGAAATGCAGCACGTTCTCGATGGACTATGTGTACGCTTTGTCCAGGTCCTCCTGTAACACTGTGTGATCCTCCACTGCAGCTATAGTACCCCATGCCCTTAGATCATCAGAAAAAAGCAAACAGTTAGAAGACAGCACACTCGCGAGATCATTTATGAAAACCAAGAACAGGAGGGGTCCAAGTACCGAGTCTTGAGGTACGCCGCACTGAACTTCGATGGATTCCGACAGGTTGCTTCCAACCCTCACATTCAGGTGACGTTGCACGAGAAAGTCTCCTATCCAGCCCAGAACAGGACCGTCGGTTCCCTATTTCTGGAGTTTTGGGGAGGAGAATGCGATGGTCTAAACGGTCGAATGCCTTTGGGAAATCCAAGTAGGCCACGTCGACTCATACAACAGCGTCCACAGATTCCGTCCAGCTTGCACAAGCAATCAACAAAATAGTGGTAAAGGAGCGATATTGGCGAAATGCGTGCTGCTCTGGTACGAGATTTTTGTTGTTTTCTAGGTACCCCATCAAAGTCTCAGCTACAATGGACTCCATAACCTTGAAGATCACAGGAAGTAGTGTTATCGGGCGATAATTTGCTGGTTCGGCACAACTGCCACTTTTGTAGATTGACGTGATGATTCCATGCTTCCAAATCGTGGGGACGTGCATCTCGTTCAGACACAGTTGCAAGTAAATTGCTAGTGGCGCCGCCAAACTTATGGCAGCAACTTACAACACCCTCGAGCGAATGCCGTCCGCACCCGGGGATCTGAACTCGCGCAAGCACCAGCCTCTTCAGTACAGCTGCGGAGGTGAACGATATGTGATTAAAACCTGATGGCCGCGTTATCTGCTTAGGCAGTATGTATGAGGATTCCACGCTTTAGAAGGTACGGCCAAATTGTTGTCCAAGAACGTTGGCCGCCTCTTGTGTAGTTTGCGCTAACCCGCATGCTGTGTGCAGAGCAGGAATACCGCGCTTAACACGGCGCAAATTGTTTACGTGTCTGTACAGCAGTTTGGGATTGGAGCAAAACTTATCGATTGGACTGGAGCTACGCCCTACGATTGTGTGAGTTGAAAATAGAAGACAAAAGCTTATCAAAGTAAGGCGGAGAACTGAGAATTATGAGGGGATAAAAATGATAGGGTCGATAAAGATGAAAAAGCGCAAGAGCAGGAATAAAAAGACGGGATGGCATGAGCAGTAGCATCCTCACCCCTATCAAATTTGCATGATGTAGTAGGTAGAGCGCCGTTAGTTCACTTCTGTGATAGCCAGAGCATCAAGGAATTGTTTGAAGAGAAATTCATTGTATAGTATGGGTATGACAATGTAAGGTTACCCATGCTTAGACAGAAGAACGGTTAGGATTGTCATCCAAAGCTTTTAATCCAAAAAGCTAACCGTAACGCCACGGGCTTTGGGGACTAGGCAACACAGTCGGTTTTAAGTACTAAAGAGGCACCCACACTCCAGCCCCCATTTTGTAGAATCAGGAAACTGTGTTTATCCGACCTCTAAACACTGGCCAAAGTGGTGTGAATGGTTTAGAAGGTACGAAAAGCACTAAGAAGATTAGCCCAATAGATCTTCGAAACAGCTGAACTATCGTACCACATTTAGTCTCGTCATCTTAATTGCTATAACCTCAAGCAAATGACGTGTACACTACATGCAGAAACTGCTGCTGGTGCGATCTGCTTATTTGGTTATGGCATCCACGACCGGTCTCTATGGGTCCACATGCCAAACCAGACGTCGAAGACCTCGAACAACATTTGGCGACCTGAAAGACGATCCCCATCCCTTGCGCACATGTTCAGTAAACCTCAAGGTGCTTGACTTATTCCTGTTCTACTAATCTCCCCTTTCGAGACTCGTTTGCTCGGTGCAGGAACGTCTGCTTCAGCTCAGTTCATCGGTTCATGCACAATTGTGGCACTCACGAATTTACTCCGACAACTGCTACAACAGTACTGGGAACTAAAGTCTTATTAGACTCTAAAACCACGAGCATGCCTAATTGTAAACACTTAATGACAATGCCGAAATGCGCACCACGGAACTCTACTCCTAAGGCCGCAGTTTATCCGTTCTATCACCTTCATCCACATGCAGGGGTAATCTAATAAATCATCATCATCATCATACACGTTAGCTAGAGGTGGGAAACACCTCAGCTACTGTGCCGCATATAACAATTGGCAAGGTGTGAAATTATTTGTATAATTATGTATGTGTGCCCACTGTTGAGCAATACCTTTCTGAGAAACGGGCGGAGCTGTCCTTGCTCCAATAGCGCATTTAGAAGGTTCGTCCGGAGAGCTCACAGCAGCGTCTTCTTCAGTTTTCGACATCCGATTGGAAGTACACTGAGCCTTGGAATCTGATAGGTCATTCTCCTGAGGACCTAAGATGGCAATGATGGTTTCGCTATTCGGAGATGCTGCTGACGTGTGTATATCTGTGGGCTCGGGCTTTGGCCTCAGAATACAGAGACTCGAAGGTTGTCTCATTCGTGAGCTCCTCAGTGTCATCCTAACAAAATAAAAACCAGATAACATGAGTAACCCACGTTGTCCTCAGGCGCATGTGATCGCAAAGTGGTACACAATACAAGAACCAAATGTGGCAATCAAAAAAGTAAAAATGCGAAATGTCTTTAAAACTAGTACGTAGAATAATTGTTTCGGGTTGACAACATTTACCAAAAACCTTTATCAGGCTACTAATACGTGTCCAAGACAGTAGAACACATGGTTAAAGAGCTGTTGCTTCGGTAAAGATGAAGTAGGCCTAACAGCGGCAGCATAAAAGCACAATGCATATTTGTAATGGACCTGTAATGAGGTTCTGATTAGTCTTACGGTACCGCACCAGAAGAAACTAATCAATGCCATAGAAAGGAAAGGATTACGCAGACGTTGCCCGCTTGGATAATTCTACAGAGAACTCACAGTTCCTGACGAAATGGCCGATAGATGATATTCCAAGTGTTGGCTCGACGAAACACAGAATTTCCAGGCACATAGGTGAAACGAGTTCAGCACATGTAGTATGCGTCCGGTCGAGGATTTCGATGACTTCCGTTTCCAGTGTGTACGTAAGTCGTAGTAGCTCTGGGGAGCTGCAACGAAAAGGAAATACCTCGTAGGTGGCTTGGTGCTCATATCATGGTTGGCGGCATCCGGTTTCGGATTTGCCTGTCACTGTGGCAAGCCACAGGACGCCTGCGCCTACAGAAGGGACCATGGGTGGCTTGCGCTGCACCACCCACAGCTCCAACCACACACCCCATATCCAGTGTAAACCCGAAGGAATAAGACCGGGATGCATGCAAATGGGAGCTACGTTTCATCAACAGAGCCAGCCCACACTCCTTAACAGCAAACACAAGCACGCTGTAGTTGGGAATCAAGCGCACACACAAGGCGGTGGCTGAACCGTAGTCCGCTCCACACTGACTGCATGGAACCACTCTTTGATCCTAACACGGCCACAAGGACCGTGTACCCCGTCCTCTCTAGCAACGACCAACTGTCTCCTGGTGCCAGTATGGACGAGGCAGTGGGTAAAAGACAGGTAGGCACCTTGTCGACATGCACATCAAGCGCAGCCACACTGGGGATATCAAGCAACAGCCAATCACTTGAGAGAGAGAGAATATACAAATAAAATAACTCGAGTATTGCGTAAGGAAACGGTGACAAAGTTTTTTACAAGCGAATCCAAGATAAGTTCACGAGGTCAGAAAGTATACTTTACGGAAATGCCACGAACACGAAAATGTTATGGAAATCGAATACTATTGGCTTAAGCGAGGTGCACAAGTTAATGGAATAGAGTACAGGTAGACATTTATATGAAAAAGAAATGCATTAGGGCAAAATTGAAAACGCACCACCTGAAATAAAAAGACAGCATGCAAGCACGCAGTTAGTAAATCGAATGCAGCGTACCTACAAACGCTGCGCCGATTCAGTCTACGTTCTCTGCAGGAACCGTCGCCGCAACGGTAGTAGTCCCGAGTGGCCTCGCTTATGGCTCACTAGGCTTGCCTGACTCAGGCACTCGCGACCGCACGTGATACAGCACCATGCATTCGATGTCGATGGAGTACAGTCCATCGGTGCTTGTCGTTTCCGCACTTGCCGTTTCTTCTCTGCATGCATGAGGTCTTTCTCCCCCACTTCCGTAACTGCCCTCGTGATTGAATCGCGCCATTCACGCCGATCAACCGCCTTCGACTCCCATGACCTGCAATCAAGATTATAACGTGAGAGGCTCACTTTGATCATGTCCTGCTAACGTAGCTTTGGCTTCCCCATATGCCGCATCCCAATACTCAGCTGACCGTATAAGAGTTGTTTCGGTATCCGCGTCGAATCCATACGGCTCACAGGACCGAGACACCTCAGGTCTCAGTAAAATTATGCAGTCCACCGCCTACATATCACTTTGCCGCAACACTTCGGTGTCTGCAACTCTGTCGTCCCAAATGATGCGCAAAATTCGTCGCAAACACTGCTGATGGAACCGCTCAAGATATCGCACTTCCCGACGGTACATCGTCCACGTTTCACTGCCGTATAGATGAACGGACAGCACCATGGATTTGTACACAATCAGCTTCGTGCCAATGGTAAGCTGATGGTTGTTCCACACTCGGTACTCAAGCTTCCCGAATGCTGCTGCTGCCTTCGACACGCGAATACGCAACTCAACGTGTAACTGCTGATCAGTCGATTTCACACTTCCAAGGTAGCAAAAGCGGGAGGTGGTTTCCAATACTTCAGCCCCAATGCTGATTCGCGGCAATATTGAAGATTGCACCTCCGGTGAAGGCTGAAAGAGACACACAGTTTTGCTTGTGTTGATGGTGAGCCCGAATTTGGTCGCTTTCGAAGCCAGAGCACTAGTCATGTGCTGCAACTCATCCGCGCTGTGTGAAAACAACGCACAGTCGTCAGCAAACAGCAACATACGGATAGTTGTCTCACAGACTAGGGTTCTCGCACCGAAACGACGGATGTTCAGCAACCCATCATCAATACGGTGCTCCACACGAACACCGTAAGCACAAGCGGCATCAAAAGCACAAGACGTCATGGCATGAATATATATATTAAACAGTGCAAGAGCTAAGACACAGCCTTGCTTCAAACCAGAGACAACTGTAAAGTCATCCGAGGTCTCTCCACTCAGCTGCACCCTCGCTCGCATACCACTGTGCAGACATTCAATGAAACTTACAAACTTACGCGGGCAACCAAACTTACCCAACACCATCCACAATGCCTCGCGGTTCACCGTATCAAATGCCTTGGTGAAATCAACAAAAAGCGAGTACAATGGCTGGTGTCGTTCTCTGCACTTCTCTTGCAACTGACGAGCCGCAAACACTATACCTATATTGCTGAGACCCGAACGGAATCCAAATTGCTCTTCCGCCACGTTAGGTTCCACAACCTGACTGACGAGGCGATTGAGCAGGATTCGTGCAATCACCTTGCCCACACAACTCAGCAAGTTGATGCCACGATAATTCGTGCAACATTGCTTGCTACCTTTGCCCTTGTACAGTGGTAGCACAAGGGCATCCTTCAGCTCAGGAGGCACCTCCTCCTCAATCCACACGCGTTGCACCAAGTGGTGCAGCGCAGTCAACAACGCGGGTCCACCATGTTTCAATACTTCAGGTGGGATCCCGTCACCTCCGGCACATTTGCCGTTTCGCAGCTGAGCAAGTGCTCTCTGCGTCTCATCCATTGTCGGCGTATCCGCCAGATCCGCCTTCACATCGTGCTGCTCCAGGCCGATCAATGTAGGCCAGTCGATCTCTGAACGATTGTTCAAGAGACAGTCAAAGTGTTTCCGCCAGACCTGCATTATGTCTGCAGTCTGGGTGCAAGTAGCGCCTGAACTACCACAGATCAGTGTCCTCAGAGGTTCTAATCTCGGTCCATACACCGCCTTCAAGGAGTCAAAGAATTCCTTGTGTTGGCGGCGTTCGGCGTAGCATTCCATCTGCTTCGCCTTCTCCGTCCACCATGCATTTTTAATGCGACGGAGCTCTCGGGTCAGTCGTCGTCGAAGTTTGCAAAACTGACTACTCTTCGCCAAGTCACTGGGGTCTGCCACATGTGCAGCAAATGCTGCATTCTTCTCTGACACCAATGCGCCAATCGTCACATTGTTGTCATCAAACCAATCAGGCCGTTTACAGTTTGCGCGCCCGATGGTCTCCTCGGCAGCAGCTGTCACCTGGTCGCCAATGTGGTGCCACAGGTCGCCCACTGTGGCTATGCAGTCCACATCACACAGGCGTGTAGCCATCGACTTCTCCAGCTCAGTACCTTTTGCCACAGTATCGAGGGAGAGAATGTTAAATTTACGCCGATTCACAGCGGGAGTACAATACATAGATTTACGGAAATATATGTTCAGTTTAGTCCGAACCAATTTGTGATCAGTGTCATACTCAGCCCCACGCAGTACACATGTCATGCGCACTTCACGCATATCACGCTGACGTACGATGACATAGTCGAGCAGGTGAGCGTGCCCACTCCGTGCGTGCGTCCAAGTTGCTATATCACGAAGAGGATGGACTAGCATATTGACAGGGAGCCCACACATGACAGGAGAACGACTCGGGTCCTCAGCCAAAGCCTTCGATTAAATGAACACCCGAAAGGCAGCGGGTCTAGCACATGGTCAGTTCACTGACTCATGCGGATTGGTGTCTTGGATCTTAGCAGGGAGAAGGGCGAAACCCAACTCCCACCCAGCGGTCGCCACGAGGCGTCCAGGACATGAGCCAATGGCGCAACAGTAGCAGCAATGGGTAGACCATCTGTCAGGATCTAGCCACCACCAGCCTCAGCGCACCATAGGCTCTCCCGCTCATATCATAACCACCTAGTAAGGAACGTGAAGGTAGAGGAAAAACGAATAATGAACGGCCGTCTACGCGAGGTGCAACGGTCTCCTTACCTTAGGGGTCACCGCAAGGTCACGCTCGGACCTGCTACATTATCCCTCCATTGACAGGTGATGATCAGGGCCTACAGTAGCCCAGTTACTTTGGACCTGCTGATGTGAAGAACAACTGATGAGTGCAGCGTGTTCGTTTCGAGATTCCGCGAAAAGCAGTGTGGTCACAGAAAAGTCAATGATAGCCTCAAGGGCAGCGATCCAGCTACAGGGAGCACTGTCAAGAACTAGCAGGGTTGCCAAATATGTAGCGTGAGTCCGGTCGAGGATTTCAAAGGGCCTCCGTGTCCAGTGCGTACGTAGGTCGTAGTAGACCTAAGGAGCTGCAACGGCTCTGTTCAGCGCATACAGTAGCCCTAGTTGATCTTGACCTGCTGATGTGAAGGACAGCTGATAGGTGCAGTATGCTCGGTTCGGGAAATTCCGCGAAGAGCAGTGGGGTCGCAGCAAAGTTAATGATAGTCTTACCAACCCGACGGTCTTCAAGATGCTAGGGAATTCGCAGCGGAACGGCGCTGTCCAGGTACCTTGCATAGATGGGAATCCAAAAGCGGCTTGAAACATTCCTCAGTCTGTGCGCTGATGAGGGTTTCTGGGAGGCTGTTCCGGTCGTTTACCAACCGAGTAGAAAAGGTGACGGCGGAGAAGTATCGGAGCATTCTCAGTCTAAGTTCAAGTTGGGACGAGAACAGTTGGAAAATCCCATGGGTGTGCATTCTTGAGTGCGCTGTGGAACATTTTTGCGCGTTTTTTTGTTTTCAACCACGCGGAACGGTTCCACTTATATCTATTGACTAATACTGGGTGATACAAGGCAATCGAGCAGTTCCAACTTGATATGAATCGGTTTCAAAAATAGTTCGAGATTGCTTGGGGATCATTGCTTATTGCGACTAATCATTATCAACATACCGGGAAGCATTTTCCAGTGGTTTTCGGTATCGATTCGTTCAGTCTTGATGTGTGCAGTGCAAGCGGAAGAATGTGAAAGGCAAATGGTGTGATGCACAACCGTTACTTGTTGTTAAATCTTCTTGTTACAGATACTACAACTGTATTATGAAATGGTTCGTGCATTATTGTGGAATTCCCACCTGTTCCAGTTCGGGTATCCTAGGCTATATCCCGTTACTCAGCGGCTAGTTGTGGTACAGGCGTCAGCATTGTTGAAGTTGATGCGTACCGTTCGTTAGAAGCGCGAAGTTAGAAATTTCTTTTTGAAAGTATATGGCATCTGGGTAACCAGGCGTGATCAATATCACCTAAGGCTTTAGGCTCAGGCGAAGAATAAGTGACATGGAACGCGATCACGCTGCTGGCAAAAGAAAGTTCTTGTACTGGGGTTAATAACCAGCAGGAGCTGCCGTACATTTTCTCCGTATCTGCATGCATTCCTGACTTGGTCTTGCGTAACTGAAAGGTGTAGTGGTTGGGATTACACTAGCTCTTGTCTTTATTTTTAGCACTTCCATTACCGACCATTTTGTACCATATGTGCAAAAGCACCAATTATGTATACCACTAATCCAACGCGCGCGCATCTTGCTAGATTTGGGTGCCGTTTGTGTTTTCGATAAGTATTCCAGTACTCGGATTTATACCTTCGAACTGCTAGTCAGCATCCGACTATCGTTAACTGACGGAAGACTTATATAGCAAGTGTGCTTGATAGTTTATCTATTGTAAGCCTTTGCTCAAGGTTGACTTTTGCCTCCGCACTCGAACTTAATAGGTAACAGTTATCTAGATAAACTGGTGACCCATATTTATTTTGGAACCTGTTACCACTTGCTTCATCGTGTTTTACTAGCAAATTCTGAAGAGTTATGTGAACATTCCTTCACATCTTCTTTGCCATCCTTCGACTTGTTCAAACCTACATGTCCGTTTTATACAAGTAGAATATATACTGCTTCGGTGAGAGCAGCACAAAGTCTACTAAGTTTTTATGGTACTACTCATTTACCTACACACGTGACTGCCGAGTCCCCGGATACGCTTGAACATATGCCGACTGACGCACCCTATGACAAGCTATAATAAGCTATCTTAAAACGCATTACTTTATACGACGAGACACGCCTCCGAACTTATTTTTGGGAGTTAAGCTAGGTAAATGTACACCGCCTCAACTGCGACACATGCCAGGATTTTCTGGTTTATCAACCCTAGTTGATTCCATTCATCGCTAGCTTTAAATTAAGTGTCTTCAGCAGACAAGACAGCGGTATTATCTGGTTTAGCTGTTGAGCTTCCATTGAATAAGCTGGCTGCAGAGGCCGAACAATTGCAGGAAATTTCCTTTAAAATTGATGTGAAGCATGTGGCTAAGGCATCCGCTGCAAGTAATGCAGCAAGTGGCTCACCCGACATCATATGTGAGAGGCTCTCAAATTCGGAGCTAGATGTTTTCCAACTTAGCCGCTGTAGAATACGAAACCATAGTACCTCTTCCAGAAGCCCGCCACGCAACAAGTCCTGCAGAAGATCAGCGCGATCATACTGATACTTCTATTACTCTTTTGGTGATGCCGTACGAAACTTCCGCCAAGGATGTACTCGTCCAAACGCGTGGTCTCAATTCCATTGTTAACCCAGGTTCATTGCGTGCAACCAGTAGCCGCACGGTTCCAATCCTCGCAAAAGTCATTCTCTGTACACGTGGTCCTACGTTCGTTATGCATCTCCCGGTCTCTGATTGAGCCTCGACTCGCGCATTCCTTAACAAGCATTCTATTTCACAGTACCGCCCGCCATTCTTATTTTGATCCTTGAGTATTTTTTCACCATCCGGCTCCGTCCCAATATCCGATCTGGTTTGTGCTGTTCTTTGCAGCCAGCATATCCCCATTATATTTGACCGATGCCTCCGTTATCCAAACACAAGTTTCGCACCACTTCATCCTGTCTAATCTCATTCACTATTTCGATTTACCCTCTTCTACGATGTGTATATTCGGCTCCTCGTGTGGTCCATCTGCTGCCATTTCAATGAGTGTCTATATAGTTCAGAGCTAGCGAAATATCCTGGTCCCTGTTTTGATGCACTCCACTGTCTTGTCTGTTCGTATAAATGCTCTTTGACCATCTTTTGCCTCTGGATTCAACTGCATCTGTTACGTGTGGATAACTCTTCTCTTGGCAGCGGTCACGTCTATACTAGTTTGCAGGTCCCCTTTTCCATAATAGTATCAGATATCATATTCCACTCCTCGCGTGCTTCATTCTCCGTATGTTTACCAGGCCCAGTGATAAATGACCACGCCAGCCTTTGCTTTAACCTTGCCTCCTGATCTCCTTGTCTTTTGATCTCTTTTCGCTTGCTCTTGTCTTTGGTCACGTTTCTGTGCGCCGCAGCACTTGTCCCTTGTCCTATTCGTTGTTATCCTACACATTTACCAATTTTGACTACGGACACCAATATTAGTAAGATAAGAGGGCCCACTTCTCCCTGTTACCGCCTTCGGCCGCCTCCTTTCTAGCCTGCTATGGCGCCTTTTGTCGTCGCACGCAGCTGTGCTATAGCTTTATATGACCTGACTGATTCCGAAAGGTCAGTACGCATGAATCAATACCCTCTGCTTCTATGCATTAGTAATCCAGTTCTGGCTCCACTCTTTTGGCAAGTTGGCAGACCTACGTCCGTGTAGTCGCTATGCTCGAGCTTTATGCCACCGACAAGCATACAGGTTGCACGTCTGCTTGCTTGTAGACAAGCAACCACTATTTAGCACCCTACTACCTGCTAGGTATTTTGTACTATCGTTACGCTCGTCACTGCGTCTCAAGTTAACCCGTATATACGTCCATCTGCCACCCAGTCGTCGCAACGCCCAACAATTTGTATTTCATGAGCTCCTAGCTATTTATCCGGCATCCAATTACTGAAAATGTCACAATATCCCTCCCTAGGGCACCTAACCAAGCACATGTGTTCCATGTGCTTCAGTGCATTGCCCACACATACCGTGGCAACTACGTTGGTCCATTTACGTATTCGCGCAACCCACACCAATACTGAGGTTTGACCACTCAACCTGTATCCGGGTCGTAACGTACATTGCGTTTTATGATCTTGCGAGTCCCGCAACTCACTCACCTGTTAACAACGCGTGGTACTTCCGATTGCCACACATAGCAGCCACTGCTCACGCTAGGCCCATTCGGATAACACTGCCACCTCCAATCCGACAACTATCTGGTTTCGGACTTGCGCGAAAAATAGCCGGACTGCCACATAATACTGTTTGGTACAACCATCGAATTTAACCATAAAAGAAAGTTGAAAAATTGCTCCTATTTGTACCTTAACATAGTCTTGTACAATTTCCTTGGCAGTTTGTTAGGTCTTGCTTTCTGTCCCCCTTTGATAATGGCTATGTGGTCGAACGTAACTAGCCTCTTCAGGTCCGCTGCTTTAAGGGGCCAAGTTTCACAACCGTACAGTAGGGTCGAAAGTACCGCTGCATTGTACACGCTACCCTTCAGGGCGAGAGTGATGTCGCGCCGGCGCCATAAGTGAAGAAGGTTAGTAAAAGCGTCCCGAGCTTTTGCTATACGGTTCGTGATCTCATCTTCAATCCCACGGGCGCTGATACAGCTACCCAGGTAGTTAAATTCCCGAACGACTTCTAGCTGATCCCCACCAACGGTCAGCGTAGGAGGCGGTCCAGACCAATCTTGAAGGAACGCTTTGCACTTCGAGAGTGCGAAGCAAAGCCCGAAGTGACGGACAGCTAGTGCTAATCTGTCCGGTGCTGCTTCGCACGTTTATGAGCTGCCACAGCTTAGGGCAATATCATCAGCATACTCTAAGTCAAGAAGTCGTTCTCCTGGGAGCAGACCCACACCTTCTAAGTCGTGTCTTGTAACCGCGATTTCCATGACTTCATCAATAGCGAAGTTGAAGAGGAAAAGCGACAGCTGGCATCCTTGTCTCACACCGCTGGAGATATGAAAGGGCGACGACAACTTGCCGGAAGTCCACACTCTGCCCGAGCTACGCGCATGTAATGCTCGGATAATATTTACATATTTCTCAGGTACACCTTTCCTGAGTAGACAGTCCCCAAGTACAAGTCCATCCACCGAATCAAATGCACCTTTGATATCGAGGAACACGACAACGGTGGGCCGCCAATATATGTGACGGTGCTCCAACAACTGACGCAAGGTGAAGATGTGGTCAATGCAGCCACGACCTCGACGAAATCCAGCTTGCTCTTCATGAATCTCGCTTTCACGAGTGCCAGTCAGTCTATGAAGGATGACAGAGGCAAGCAATTTGGAGGCGATGGAGATCAGACTGATTCCTCTATGGCTACCGCATTCCGATCGTGAGCCTTCCTTGAAAATTGGGACTATGATGGAGTGGATCGTCGGTTGGGACAGTTTCCTGCTCCCACAGTTTGACTAGTAACTCGTGTAAATCATCCACAAGAGCAAGCGAATTTGAAGAGGGCTGGAGGAAGATCATCTGGTCCCGCGGCTTTATTTAACTTCAACAGTCCGATCTCACGTTTGACTTCTGAGCGAGAGGGTTGATCCAAAGGGACAGCCCAGGGAGCGGGGCGATCAGTGGCCGGCGAGAAATCTAACAATTCTGGCCGATTAAATTGCCTTTCAAAGTGCTCAACCCAACGCTCCAAGCGTTTTGACAAGTTGTGGATAGGCTGTCCACTCTCGGCACAAATTGTTTCACTAACACCAGGTCTCCTGCTTCCCGATTCCCGTATCAGCCGGAATAGGTTACGATGGTTACCAAGGGCAGCGGCCATTTCCATATCTGATGCACGATGAGACCACCAGGATTCGCGGTCTCTCTTCAGGCTAGCACGGAGTTTTGCCCGGAGCTCTTTGCGAGTTTCACTGTGTTCGCTTCCAGCCGGAATATGCCGGCGAACAGAGACTGCGAAGAGACCCAATGTCCACGTTGGAGTTTAGACATACCACATGAGGATTTGCCTGCTGCTTGTAAGGTTTGGTGAATATGAGGCCAGTGATCTTCAATTGCATCCGGTGAGCGTTTACTCAACTCGCATGACAGCGTACTTTGATAGGCATTCAGGAAGGCTGGCTTCGCAAGTTGGCTGGTGTCAATGTGGTCACAACGTCATCGTGGGCGCCCGCTAAAACGCATCCACAGGTCAGCACATACAAGTGCATGGTCGATGTCTACACATGTGCTCCAAATCGAGCGACAGTTCTGGACGCAGCCTCTCCATCGGTAACTTATCGCAATGTGATCGATTTGCGTCCAAGGATGGTTCGAGGCTGGTGGGCGCCAAGTCACTTTCCGGCGGGTGCTGTGTCGGAAATTAGTGCTCGCAAGAAATAAGCGAGCATCCTCACACAAGTGAAGGAACCGCTCACCGTTATCATTACGGAAGCCTACAACAATTTAGCCGCCCAGATGCAGCTCATCAGTGGTTAATTTTCCAACTTGAGCGTTTAGGTCCCCAGCCAGCACTATAGTGTCCGAGCTTCGTCTGTGGCTAAGGAGCTCGTTCAGTTGACGATAGAAGTCGTCTGTTACCGAGTCATCGCCACAGTTTGTCGGTGCATAGGCAGCGATAACGAATAGACACCTGTTAGTCACATGCGGCTTCGAATCTTTGGACGACCATCGCAATGAGGCTGGACCTTACTGTGGTGCGATGGTTTGCGTGCCTCAGAGATCCATTGAGCTATGCTTGGTGGTGCCTTTTTTGCACCTTCAGAGCCACTCATAACAGATTGGTCAATGGTTAGAGGCCAGACAAACTCAGTCTTCTGGTCCTCCAGGTTGGGGGTTGGAATGGGGGTGGCTCCTCATTTCATAAAACGGGCCCTGTAGTCCAGTGCCAAAACCCGCTGCCTTGCGGTAAGGTTTTTGAACCAAAGGCTTTGGTTGAGGACCCTAATCGTTCTCCTGTCTAGGCCTGGGCAACCTGACAGTATTCTGCCCACGCAATACAATGAACCTTTCCTACAACAATTTCTTGATGCTCTGGCCATCGCAGAGGATAATAAACGGCGCCCTATCTGCTGCATCGAGCAGGGTGGATAGGAGTATGGATGCTACTGCTCAGGCCTTCCCGTCTTGTTATACCCCTTCTTGCGCTTCTTCATCCTTATCGTCCCGCTCCAACTTTACTTATATCCCCCCATTTTCAATCCCCCAATTCTTGGCCCTCCCCCAGCTTACTTCAATAGTCGCTTGTCTTCTAATTTCAAATCACATACAATCGCAGGGCCTCGCTCCAATCCAGTCGACAAGTCCATGTTCAACCAAGCGGACAACGTCAGTTCATTCGTTTCCCTTTGGAGTCCTCATGTCTCGCTAAGATTGGCATGCTTCAACGTGCGCACTTTGCTGCAGATTGGCCAACAGGCAGCACTTGCCCGCACACTAGAGACCCTGTCGATCGATATTTGCTGTTTATCAGAAACCCGCCTGCAAGATTCGAGCTCCGTGTTTACCCTGCGATCCCCCACATGCGACACTGGCGGCACATTTTCATTGCGCCTGTCTGGCGATGATGCAGCTTCAAATGCCGGTCAAGCTGGCGTCGGCATTGTTTTGAGTCCCCGGGCTGAAGCTGTCCTGATTGATTGGATCCCAGTAAACAGTAGGATGTGCGCCGTTGGATTAGCTGGTTCGTTCCGTGCTACGAAGTCGCGCGGGGACAAACGGTGCCTGTTTGTCATTGCGGCTTACGTCCCTACAAACTGTAGCACTGATTCGGTAAAAGATGATTTCTATCAGCAACTGCACGAGCTCCTTCGTTACAGAAGAAGCACAAATACTGTGGTGTTGGCTGGTGATCTAAACGCCCAAGTCGGAAAATTGTCCTCTGATGAGCTTCATCTGGGCATCCAACATGGTGTGGGCTCCCGTAATGATAATGGTGAGCGATTGCTACAGCTGTGTGAAGATGCTCGCCTCTTTCTCGCGAGCACTAACTTCCGACACAGCACCCGCAAAAGCGTGACTTGGCGGCCACCAGCCTCGGGCCAGCCATGGACGCAAATCGATCATATCGCGATCAGTTACCGCTGGAGAGGCTGTGTCCAAAACTGTCGCTCGATTTGGAGTACGAGCGTGGACTCTGACCACGCACTTGTCTGTGCCGACCTCCTGGTTCGTTTCGGTGGACGTCCGCAACGTCGATGTGAACGGATTGACACCAGCCAGCTGGCGAAGCCAGATGTTCTGAATGTGTACCAAAGTGCGCTGACATCTGGGCTGAGTAAGCGCCCACTAAACACCGTTGCAGATCACTGGTCGCATATTCGTCAAGCGTTGCTGTTAGCAGGCATGTCTTCATGTGGCAAAGCAAATTGCAAAACCGGACATTGGGTCTCTACGCAGTCTCTGGAACTTATGGATGCTCGCCGACGTATTCTGGCTGGAAACGAATACAATGAGACTCGCAAAAATCTCAGGACAAAACTACGTGCTAGCTTGAAGAAGGATCGCGAAACCTGGTGGTCTCATCGTGCATCGGAAATGGAAACAGCCGCTGCCGTTGGTAATCATCGCAAGTTATTCCGTCTGATACGGGAAACAGGCAGCAGAAGACCTGGTGTTAGCGAGACCATACGCGACGAGAGTGGGCAGCCGATCCACAGCTTGTCAAAACGCTTGGAGCGTTAGGCCGAACACTTTGCAAGGCAATTTAATCAACCTGAGTTATCGCTTTCTTCTTCGGGCATTGAGCGCCCTTCTCCCTGGGCCGTCTCCTTGGATCCGCCATCACGCGCAGAAGTCGAACGTGAGATCAGGCTGTTGAAATTGCATAAGGCCGCAGGGGCACATAGAATTTCCCCAGCCCGCTTCAAATTCGGGGGAACTGCTCTAATAGATGATATACACGAGTTGCTAGTAAAACTTTGGGAGCAGGAGACAGTCCCGACAGACTGGAACCGCTCCGTCATTGTCCCAATTTTCAAGGGAGGCTCTCGATTGGAATGCGGCAATCATAGAGGGATCAGTCTGATTTCGATTGCCTCTAAATTGCTTGCCTCTGTCATTTTCCACAGACTGGCACTCGTGAAAGCCAGATTCATGAAGAGCAAGCCGGATTTCGTCGAGGTCGGGGCTGCATCGACCACATCTTCACATTGCGTCAAGTGTTGGAGCACCGCCATGTTTATTGGCGACCCACCGTTGTCGTGCTTCTTGACATATAAGGTGCCTTCGACTCAGTCGATCGATGTGCCCTCTGGGAATGTCTGTTGAGGAAAGGTGTGCCTGATAAATATGTAAATATTATCAGAGCGCTGTACGCGCATAGTTCGGGCAGGGTGAGGGTTTATGGCAAACTCTCGCCACCCTTCAGTATCACCAGCGGTGTGAGACAAGGATGCCCGCTGTCACCTTTCCTCTTCAACTTCGCTATTGATGAAGTCATGGAAACAGCGTTCGCTGGACACGACCTAGATGGTGTGGAGCTACTTCCTGGTGAGCGACTTCTTGACTTGGAGTATGCAGACGATATTGCCCCAATCTGTGACAGCTCCCAAACATGCCAAATAGCACTGGACCGATTAGCACTGGCTGTCAATCGTTTTGGGCTATGCTTTGCTCCATCGAAATGCAAAGTACTTCTCCAAGATTGGCAGGGACCCAACCCTGCGCTAACGCTTTGTGGTGATCTGCTAGAAGTCGTTCAGGAATTCAAGTACCTGGGCAGCTATATTAGCACCCGTGGGAGTGAAGATGAGTTTACGAACCGTATAGCAAAAGCTCGAGGTGCTTTTGCCAATCGCCGCCACCTGTGGCGCAGACGCGACATTACTCTCGCCCTGAAGGGCAGAGTTTATAACGCAGCCGTCCGTTCTACTCTCTTATATGGCTGTGAAACCTGGCCCATCAGGTCGACAGACAAAGAGGCTCGTCATATTCGATCATCGCTGCCTTCGCAGCTTAGCTCATGTCTGGTGGGAGCACCGCGTGAGCAATGAGCGTGTTCGACGTCGCGTATTTGGTGCAGGAAGAGCGAGTGAACCGCTTAGCACCATTATATCACGCACCAGGCTCCGATGGCTGGGCCACGTGTTGCATATGCCAGCACACCGACTCCCGCGACGTGCATTGTTTGCGCGTTGTGGGTGCGGTTGGAAGAGGAGGAGGGGAGGCCAATTGATGACTTGGTCGAGAGAAATGAAAACCCTCAATTCGAAGTTGGCGTCGGTTGGCGCATCCCGATTGCCTGGCTGGGGTCCTAAGGATGGTGAACACGTTTGGTTGGACACACTCGCTGATATGGCTTGGAGCCGACCCCAATGGCGTTTGTGTTGTGAGTTCCTTTGTCCATCCCCCTCCTGCTTAGCATCCCCCTCCAATCATGATCTCACTTGATAGGTATAGTATGACTCTCTTTTACGGCAGCCAGCTGTTAGCTCTAAGGAATGATGTCCATCCGTTACTGGCGACTCAGCGGGCGTGCCACCGTTTGTTTTCCTTTTCTTATCTCTTGTATTGCGGCACAATAGCTGAGGTGTTTTCCACCTTCGGCTAACGTGTAATGATGATGATGATTTGGACGAGCCAGACAATCGGATCGCACACATCCGGCCAGTGATTGGAATCCAATCAACCAGAGTAGCTTCAGCCCGGGGACTCAGGGCAATACCAACACCGGCGTGGCCGGTGCTCGAAACTGCATCGTCACCGGATAGGCGCAATGAGAAAGTGCTGCTAGTGTCACCTGAAGTGGATCGTAGAGTGAGCGCATAGCTCGAGTCTTGCAGGAGGGTCTCTGATAAGCAACAGATATCGATCGAGAGGGTCTCTAATGTTCTGGCAAGTTCTGCCTGTTGACTGATCTGAAACAATGTGCGAACATTGAGGCATGCCAATCTGGAGGATCGAGGGCACCAAATGGAAGCCGATGAAATGGAATGGACCGCTTGCTTGGACATGGGCCTGTTGACAGCGCAGGAATGACGCTCCGCGTTCACATGTGAGTTGAAACTAAAAGACAAGTGACTATGGAAGCAAGGTGGGGGAGGGTCAAGAACTGGGGGATTGAAAACAGGGGGATAAAAGTGAAGCTGGAACGGGACGATAAGGGTGAAAAAGCATAAGAGGGGAATAAGAAAATGGGAAGGCTTGAGCAGTAGCATCCAAACCCCTATCCACCCTGACCGATGCAGCAGATAGGGCACGGTTGATTATCCTCTGCGGTGGCCAGAGCATCAGAAATTTGTTTGAAGAGAGATTCGTTGTATTGCGTGGGCAGGAGAATGTCAGCTTGCCCAGGCCTAGACAGGAGAACGATTAGGGTTCTCAACCAAAGCCTTTGGTTCAAAAACCTGTCTGCAAGGCAGCCGGTTTGGCATTGGGCTAGAAGGAGCCTGTTTTAAGGAATAAGGAGCCACCCTCATTCCAACCCCCAACCTGGAGAACCAGGAGGCTGTTTGTCTGGTATGAGTGACTATAAAGGTGCAAAAGCACCACCCAGCATAGCTCAATGGATCACTGGGGCACACAAGCCATCACAAAACGATAAGGTCCAGCATCATTGCGATGGAATGGCTACTTGATCCAATAGATAAGGAAAACTAAATGCAGTGTAGTCGCAGGTGTGAGTTACTTCTTGAAGGCAGGGGCGTACTGTCGGGCCAAAAGACTGACTTTATCAGTGTTTTAGTAAAGTAAATTTCGATGCTCAAAGGAACACAATGTAGGGATGCCATTGCATGCGCTGGTGCTTCTTTTCCAATAAGGGAAAAGCATTTTGGGTGTCGTTCTGAAATGTACTGCTAATGATAGTTAATAGTGCTGACGTTTATGACGCTTCAACGTGACACAAACATTCCTGATAGTTTTGTAAGAAGAGTTATCGGACTCGGTTTGAGATTTCCTGAAACGATCCCACAATTCGCGTCTTCTGTTCATCAGATATCTCAGTTCACTATCAATCCAATGTGGACGCCTCTTGAAGGGTTTGTACGGAAGAAAAGAACGACCTGCTCAATTAGCGACGTCAATTTGGAGAGCACAAGGTTCCACGCATCATCAAGAGGAATGGCATCATTAGATAGTAGAGAGCAGAAGGAAAGTCCTTTGTCAGCTCCTTCACTTCCCAATCGTTGCGTGGATGCCGTGAGTTGCTACGAGACAGTATTAAACAAGGGGCCGCAACAGCTACATTGAAAGAAGCAAGGTTCCGGCTTACACAAGTTCAAGTTCAAGCGGGACTGGAACGATAGGATTATCCCGTGAGTGTTCTTTCTTCGGCGGGTCATTGAACCAGGAGTTGGCGAACTTTGTAATAATGATGGACCTAAAACAAAGACCGCATCACACCCTGTCCAACCAATTAATGCCCACGTATCCTGCCCTAGCAGTCCCTGCTGGGCCGGGAAACCCAAAATCGCTTGAAACATTCCTCAGTCTGCGCGTCGACCACATGTTTCGGCAAGTCGTTCCAGTCATTTACAATGCGGGTTGATAGAGCGAGAGTGGAGTGAACTCTGAGTCTTCTGGGTTTAAATAGTTTCCAGTTCTGCCCCCGAGTGGAACTATTAGTGTTGACTTGAAAGGACGTTTGTAGCTCCATCCTCATTTCCCCCATCAGAATTCGCCTAGTAAAAATCAGATCACCTCTACGTCGACGATATTCCAGAGAGAACAGGTGCATCTGCTGTAGTCGAAGAGGGTAAAGCAAGTCCCTTAACTCCAGTATGGATTTCGAAGCACGCCGCTGGACCTTCTAAATCATGTTACACTCGAACGTGGTAAGAGGATATGGCATAAGGAATAGTCCAGTCCATAGCGCTTGCAGCTGTTCTCAGACGGAATATAACGCTACTATCCGTGAAAGAGTCGGCTTGGATCGGACACTTATACCAGCTGTTTTCCCAACGAACTGGCGGTGGGACTATCCCTGTCATAGGTTCATAGGATTGTAGAGAGCAGAAGGAGAAATCCTTTGTCAGCTCCATCGCTTCCCGATCATTGTGTGGAGGCCGCGATTCAATGTTAAGCGGTAATCCACAAGGGACCGTGACAGCTACAGTGGAAGCTGCAAGGGTCCAACGTATTCAAAAGTTAAGAATCTAACATCCGCTTGAAACATTCCTCTGTCTGGGCATCAACCACATGCTTCGGTAAGTCGTTCCAATCGTTCACTACGCGAGTTGATAGAGCGAGAAAAGGATGAATCCGAAGTCTTCTGGGTTTAAACAGTTTCCAGTTGTGACCTCGAGTTGAACTGTTTGCATTTAATTGAAAGCATGCATGCAGCTCCGTCCCGTCTCTCCTCTCAGGACGCGCCTGGTGAAAATCAGGTCGCCGCTATGTCTGCGATAATCCAGGGAGAACAGGTTCATGCGCTGAAGTCTCAGAGGATAAGGCAAGTCCCGTACCTCCAAGATGTTTTTCGATCCCCGCCGTTGGACCTTCTCAATGAGGTCACATTCGAACTTGGTGAGAGGGGAGACGGCAGGTAATCCGTATTCGAGAATGGGGTGGACATGGGAAGTAAACAATGGTCGGAAGATCTCCGGAGTCAAACGCGAGAAGGCTCTTCGTATGGCATGGGACATCCTGTTGGCAGCAGCAACCCTTCGTAACGTGTCCTGTGTAGTCCGTAGATCAGATGACAAAAACACGCCGAGGTCTTTTTCAAGGATTGAGTTTCTGAGCAACGCCCCACCAATGTGGTACGTGCCGAAAGGCTCAGGAGCACCAATGGGGAGGACCGAGCACTTATCGCGATTTATGGGCAATCGCCAATTGACTGACCACGCATGTAATGTATCAAGTGTAGCCTGCAACCGGTCCGCATCGTCAAGACAGGATACCTCCATCCATAACTTCAAGTCGCCAGCGTAAATCAAGCAATCCAACTCAAGTTCCGCCGGGAGATCATTGATGAAGATCTTGAAAAGTTCTGGGCCCAGGACTGATCCCTGAGGGACACCGCTAGTCATGAGCACAGGAGCGGAGAAAGTCTCGTTCACGTCGACCCCCATTGTCCGGTCATGCAAAAAATCAGTGATCCAAGAGAGAACGTTCCCAGAAACACCGATTAATCGTAGTTTATAAAGGAGCCTTTCATGGAGAACCTTGTCAAAGGCCTTGCTGAAGTCGACAAAAATAACATCCAGACGTTTCCCAGCGTCTAATGATTTCGCCCATCTTTCACAGGCCACAAGCAGATTCGAAGAACAGGAGCGCGCCCACCGAAAACCATGCTGCGCACAAGAGATGACGTTTAGGTTCTCGAGGTGGAGAAGTGCCCGCTTGAGAATCCTCTCCATTACCTTGCATAATATTGACGTTAAACAGATGGGTCGATAATTGGCAGGATTTTGACGATCCCCTCCTTTGTGTATGGGTTTAACAATCCCCACTTTCCAAGCAATCGGGGGCCGTTCAACTTCAAGAGAATGCCGAAATACCCGGCCAACAAGAGCGGCAATGTAATCGGCCACAGTCTTGAGGAACAGCGGATGCAACCCATCAGGACCCGGCGAGGAGTTAGGATCTAATTCACGAATGCCTTTGGCAACAACATCAGCGCTGATTTCTACATGCTCCAACGAAGAAGGGAGCATTGGCACCGCGTCACTGGGAAATGGCGTCTCCATCGAGTAAACAGACGAATATTGCATGGCCAGGAGACTGGCTTTCGCAGCACCATCGTCAAGTAAACCCACATGCGCCAAGGAATACAGAGCAGGAATACCACTTCCTGCTCTGGTACTTCTCTTCAGGTAAGAGAAGAGTGCCTTGGGAGTTGTCTTGGATTGCACAGCCAAACCGAGTTCGTAGTTTTGCCGTTTCTCTCGTTTTTGCAAGTTGCAGATATTCCTGGCCACTTTATATTTCGAATAGTCAGACTCGGATTGAGTGAGCTTGAATCGGACCCACAGTTTCCATCTTTTGTTCATTAGACCCCTCAGTTCTCGATCAATACATGGAGGACCTCTGGCAGAAGGTCTTTTGTAGACAGGAACGACCTGATCAACGAGCGAAATCATTTTGGAGTACAAGAGATTCCACTCATCGTCCAGATCAAGGGGTTCAGGTATACTCCAGTCCACAGTACTGGCGGCCGTTTGTAGGCGTTGGGGATCAACACGCCAGAAATTTCCGCGGCGACCTTGGTTGTGGAGAATACGTCTTGCTTCAGATTCTCGCATTTCATTTCTTCCGTGAGCATTGTTTGTGCGACTAAAAATCCGTGCAGCTTTCTCAACCTTATATCTACACCATTCTTAAAAGTGATTCCTGTTTACAGTACACGGTTAGTTGAGGTTTCAATAAATGCAACATTTTAACGCGTTACATTATCAGAAATACCGGCATATCTGTTGACCGCATTTTCTGCACATTCCCATCTGTTGATTTTCCGCCACCATCTCGGCCTTCCTTATTTCAGTAACTTTACCTCAGTAAAATGTTAACACATCATATTCTATGTAGCACTACTAAAAGATTTATATTAATTTATGCTACCTATCCATAGCATTATGAGGGGCAAAGCAATCACGCCGCAATATGGGTGTACCAATTGGCACCACAGAAATTCAAATTGAACCGCGTTAGTGCCATCAGAGGTTCCCCTCATGAACAACAGCCCGCATTCAAAATCGCGCCAGTGGCGGATGTATCGGTCCCTCCAGCGGCAACTAAGGACGAACCACGGAAGGTGAGCTCGTAACCAAGTGTGTGTATAAAAAGTTAATTAAAACAAAGTTGTACAACAACTGCAGCGAAATAGGTAAACGTGAAAATGCAAAATAAGCAAATTATTTACAATCGCTACAGATATTATGGTCCCCAGGTCGCATTCGTGGGATGTGGCTTTAAGATGCACACAGCCGATATTGTACGGATTAGCCACACCTTGCCCAATGTGCATGACTTTGCACTTGTCGATGTTAAACAGGAACGAATTTTTAGAGGCTACTTGATCTACTGCGTATTCTGGCAAGGGCTGCACATATATGGGTAGGTAACTTTAACTCAAATGTAAGCATAACATTGTTTAGCCGCTTAATTCTGTCAAAAAATCCTATATGCTTTCCTAAAAAGAGTCATCGACCCACCTTTAGAATTTTGCTACGCCCTTAAATTTTCCGCTTCGTCTGGCACTGCTCCGTTTGGTTGTCAATTCTGCGTCACCGTGGCGGACTTCCATTTTTCTTTGTGCATTTTCGATGGCGAAGAAAAAAGTTTGAGTTATTAATAAGCCACTTCAACGTGAGTTAGAAATAAGAAGCACTACTTGTGTTTTCATTGCAGTATTGCAAGAGTGTAATTTTCAGCTTGGTTTCGTTTCCCAAGCTTTGTCCTTGGTTTGCCCTAGCTGCTATCGCCCTAACGCACAGTTTGGGCATTGTTATCTTCAGTTGCGCAATTACTCGTACTCTACGTAGATAGCTTCATTGTGAGCTTCTTTTCTTGGGTCGCCTTCGCTTTGTAATATCGGTGACCGCATTGCAAGACGTTTCGGTGTTTCTATTAATCAAGACCTTTTTATATGTACGTCGCTACCTTCAGTATAACCTTGATGTTCAGCATTATTAATGAGACCTCGGTGTACAAACCGACAATTGCCCTTCAGGTTGCCTAGTGACCCCACATTGCGGGATCGGTATTTGCGCACGAAAACATTCCTCGGATAAATTGATCAGAGATTGTCCTGTGGAAGGCAAGGAAAATGAGATCCCAACACCTAAAAATATGTGAACCATTACCACATACCGGTAATTTATAATCTCCCCATGTTATTGCTGATTACCTCATTTAAGAAAAACGGCGTTTGTGCACCAGTAACATACAGGTACACCGAAGTCTACAGACTGCCGATGACTTTGAGCCACCCCAGGAAGCGCATGGTCCCACGGCCGTTCTCTATGGTTCTCTACCTATCATTTCTTTAAATGAGTTGGCCCGCGCGATGGGTAAAACCCATGTCAGTCGTCTTCCCAGCAATACAACATGGGCGCATACAAACCAGCTTATACGGTAAAGGATACATTTTTCTTAATATTAAGCTTCAGCGTACAATACTGCATCTCACTGTGGTAAAAATTCGAACGAACAGATTCGGAAAGCGGACTTCGATTGGTGCTAACACTTTGTAGCTTGAGTGCCCTAGTCCTAGAGTCTACCTAACTCCTCCTTCAACACCGTTCCTACAAGCGATTGAAATGACATTCACCGTAAGCATGTACTTGAGGTTTTACCATTTGCTTCCGGGCGATATGGACCAACTGAAGAATAAACTGCAGTTCATAGATGGTAAGTTCCTACATTCCTAAAACGGTATACATTTTCATGTAATGTTCAGAAAATTATGGAGACGCTAGCCCTGTGTTTAGCTAATACACTGTTGGGATTATATACATACAAACATATGGAGACACTGGAGTATGTGAAGATTTACATGAGATCGATGGCTGCAACCATTGCCGAGCAAACGGGGCAGAAGGCAACGCCGCTTCCTTCGCAAATTACATCGGTGGAGGAACTACAGTCATTTGTTATACTAATACAGGTTGCAGGCAACAATTGGTAAGATTCCTTGATACCTCACATATGCATGCAATATACTTAACTGAAAGTTGAGCATTGGGACACGTTGTCCGAGTCTGTACGCCTCATGATTCAGCGTCTTCTAACGCCGTCATGGATGGCGGAGATCAATTACTTCGGTCTCCGCAACAAACACGGATTCCGGAAGACGAAGCTATTCACCGAAGTGCAAGGTAAGCAACATCTTTGCCCTTTCATCCCCGTCGTAGCTGCACTATTAAAACGTTTCTCCGGAAGTCTTGTGTCACCCGATGATGATGTCAGTAAATACTTGAAATCGATTCGTAGCAACGCATGGCGCGACACTACCAAAGGTTGTGCAAGCAGCCAGCAGGTATGAAATGGTGGATTACTTATTAACATTTATTAAATAAGGTTTTCCAATTCGTGGACTTGGAGCGCCCATGAGACAGCATGGAAGAAGCGTAACCGATTCAAACGGAACATGGACCTCAGTTGTCAATATTGATGGCCTTCCATTTATTGTATCCATTACTATGCGTCGGTACACGGACTTCTTACTGTGAAAAAATCGGATCCCATTCCCGCTATATTTGTGTTTGTTGGGAATGAAATACTAAGGCCTCACTCTGAGTCGTGGGACCGTACCCTGTGCGCTGTGTTAAACATGGTTTCCTTCATTCGGTAGCAGCAGGATGTTACGCAGCAGGAGAAAAGAGGTCAAATGGGCGGTTAGCTATGACTCGCACATTTACATTGCATTAGTAAGCGGTAGTGATACCTGCGTTACATATTATTATTAACGGGAAACGCAGGTGGTGATTTGAGATTCCCCTTCCAGCGGTGTGCGAGCTTGGGTGGGTAGCCAATACGTGGGGTGTACAGGGGCTGCAGCTAGGTGCGGCGTACAGGGGTTTACGGCTAGGTGCGGCGTGGCGTTGTAGTGCGTGCACGGCCATTGGTCCACGCCGCCCAAGGTCAACCGTCAATGACCATTCATACTCCGCCAGTCTGTCTGTCATTCACTGTTTAACCTAGGTTTCTGATTGAACACGTTGCAAAGTCCTTCACTGTGTAGTAAATACAGCTGCAGTGGACGGACAAATTTCGCCTTCAAAATGGTCGCCAAAGTCCTTAACCATGAATTCAGGTTTATAGTTGACAGTTAAGGACTTTACCACCCATTTTCGCCTTCAAAGTCCTTTTTGTGCTAGCAGGGTTGGGGAGTTGCATCACTGCTACCAGAGCTGTTGGAGACGAGATTCCCATGCGCCTCTCGAAGTCGCGCCTGGCATTCTCTAAACTGAGGCACTTGTGGCGTTGCCCCCACATTCGTCTCTCCATCAAAGGGCGGATCTATTGTGCAACTGTTCGTGCTGTGCTGTTGTACGGATGCGAGACCTGGCCCATTTGTAAATGTGACTTGCGCCGACGTTCCCTCTTCGAGCACTGATTTCGGCAGTCCTGTGCCCGTGTGTGTTGGCGACACCACGTAAGCAACGTAGACGTTATACAGTGTGTCTTTGGACGAGAAAGCCATTGGCTGGAGGAACACATCGCACTGCATCAACTGCGGTGGTTGGGACACGTATTGCGCATGTCTGTCCCACGTTACCTGTGTCGTGCGTTGTTTGCGGTTGCTGGTCAGGGCTGGAAGATGGTCTGGTGGACAGCCTGCAACTTGGAGAAGTCGCATGAAAAGCTGACAAACCAGCTGGCATCCGTCGGTTGTTGTCGACTATCTGGTTCGGTTCCTAGAGATGCGGATTCTTGCTGGTTGAAGACCTTGGAAGCCATGGCTCAAGCTCGATGTCAGTGGTGGACGTGTGCATCAGTGTAACACCTTCCTAACCAAAAACAAACTGAAAAAGGTTTTAAATACTTTGAGTGGTAAACTGGACAAAAAAGCTTTTGTTGTTGTTATCTTAGTGAGCCATGATCGAGGCCACTCTGGACCACTACAGAAGCGACGACGGGTCCTGCAGAGAAGTATTCAGAACCGGCGCAGCGTTTGTAGGCCCGCTGCATTCGATTAACTAACCGCTTGTTTGCATTCTAAGTCTCTTTATTTCAGGTAGTCTGTTTTCAATTTTGTCTAAATGCTTTCCTTTCTCATATAAATATCTACTTATATTCTATTCCGTTAACTTGCACACCTCGCTTAAGCTAATTGTATTCCATTTCCGTAGCATTTTGTGTTCCTGGCATACCGTAAGGTATACTCGCTGACCTCGTGAACTTATCTAGGACTTTATAGTACTCATTAGTAGCAGGATTTTAGTTGTAAAATTGCTAAGGCTTTCATCCCAACAGTTCACAAGCTACATAGCAGAACCTAGACCGGAAAAGCGCCAGACGCGTTTCGCCCTATTGGGGCTCGTCCGTGGCGCGCATTCCCTTGGTCCTCCAGGGAGGATCGAACCCATGACCGCTAGAGGCAGTTGCCAACTAGCCAGCAGCTTAAGTCCCTGAGCCATGGGGGGCGTTGGCTGGGCTACATAATTTGCAAACTAGTTTGGATATAGCACCACCTATCTACCACTGTCACTGACAGTGGTTAACCTGCAACATGATTACGTCCTCTCACTAGACGCTATCTCTATAGCATTTGAAACTAGGAGAGGCATTTGATTTTATAGTACTCATTAGTAGCAGGATTTTAGTTGTAAATTTGGTAAGGCTTTCATCCCGACAGTTCACAAGCTAGAATTTGTTTTTAAACAATTTATTTCATATGCTCATTAACTTAAGGTTTATGTCACCGTTTCCTTATGCATTACTCGAGTTAATATCTTTGTCTCTCTCTCTCTCTCAATTGATTGGCTTTTGTTTGGTATCCCCGGTGTGGCTGCGCTTGATGTGCATGTTGACAGGGTGCCTACCTGTCTATTACCCACTACCTCAGAATCAGAATCAAACAGAATCAATTTATTAGGAGAATAAGATAGGAATCTATGTGATCTCCATCATAAGTAAAGCAAAAATGGCCCATGCCGAATATGGGTCTGTGTGAATGCACATCAATAGTCATTTAGTAATAAGCAAACAAAATACCGATATATAAGCACAAAGAAAGCACTATGTGTCTTGGTCTTTTAGGGTTGCTAGCGTAGCCGTGACATAACCACGCGACGAACGGAGGTCAAACATGGTGTCTGCATCGAAACACAAGTCTGAAAAATGTTTGTCAATGCTTCGTTTGAAACACTGCACTGAATCAGAAAGAACGACGGAACTGGGCAACCAGTTCCAGAAAAGTATCACATGACGCGCGAAACAATGAATTTGAGTGACATTGTCCATACGTGGAACTGTCAACTTGTAAGAATGCCCTCGGGTGATAGGTGCATCCACAATACAGAACATACGTCTCAGGTGAGGAAAATGTCTCAGGTGAAGGATTCTAAACGTTGTAATGAGGTCAACTCGGAATCTCCTGTATACTAGTCTATGGAGACGTAAGTTGTGGCACCTCTGGTGATAAGATAAGCCTCGGAGCGTGGGGATCAGGCGGGTGATTAGGTGCTGGACTTTTTCCAGTTTTCTCATCTCACTTTTTGTACTTGGATAATAGCCCGGTGCCCCGTATTCTAAAAGCTGGCGCACCATGGAGACGTATAGCCTGACAGCAATTTCCTCTGACCAATCGTGGAAAGTCCGCTTTAATGACCATAACATGCGAAGGCTGGAACAGTATACCATGTGAGCATCGTCTGACGATTTTAAGTCCCATCGGGATAGTACTCCTAGATCTCTAACCGTCGCAGCCGAGCACAGTAGGCGTCCACCGACACTGTAAGTGCTGTCCTGACAGCACTTGCCAATGCGGAGCAATTCGGACTATTCAGCATTCAGTGGGAGGCAGTTTGTTGACGCCCACGAGGAGATTGTATCGAGATCACTTTGCAGTATATCTTCATAGACGGGGGTCGATATTTCCCCCAAACTTTCAAATCATCTGCAAACAGCGTGCAAGCAGATGTCAAACGTCCTGGTAAGTCGTAGATATGAAACAGAAAAAGCGTTGGGCCAAGTACTGTGCCCTGTGGCACACCACTAGAGGCAGTACACCATTTCGTTTGGTAGTCATTGACCTGGACGCGCCACTGTCGCTTGTCCAGAAAAGACTGCATCCATTTCAGCAATTTTCCACTTACGCCATAACTGTTGAGTTTAGATGGCAAGCTAAAGTGATTCACTCTATCAAAGGCTTTGCTAAAGGCAAGCAACAATGCAGTAACACTCCTACCCTCATTAACTGCTTCAATCCAACTGTGTCGGGAAGTCAGAAGATCCGTGGTACAAGACCGTCCTCTTAGGAAACCATGTTGAACCGATGTAAGCACACCGTGTGATTCTGCGAACTCAAGCAGCGCCTACTTGACCACTTCCTCTCGCAATTTGGCCAGCACTGGTGTCAGGCAATTCGGTCTATAATTCTCTGATCTGCTTCTGTTTAATCCTTTCGGAAAGGGCCTTACGATCGCTTGCTTCCATTCACGTGTGACGTTCCCTTGTGTCAAAGAGGCCTCGAACAATTCCTTCACTGCAGGTGCGATAACAGGTGCCAGCCTTTTGAGAAGTAGTGGATGCAAGCCGTCAGTTCCTGGCGGTTTGGAGCAGTCTAGATTAGCAAGCAATCCCCTGACTTGGTCCTCTGAACAGGATACTGTATCCAGTTTGGCGTCGACTTGGGTACACTGAAATGCTGGAGAAGCTGAGTCGAACACTGCCTCGAAATGTGAAGCAAGTGCGATAGCTCGGTCCATGTCGGCGGTCAACAGTGCACCAAGCGAATTTTCCAAAGCAGGCAACTCATCAGTTGGCTTAAGCTTGCGCTTAATATATGCAAAAACCTTTTTGGGTGCCTCCTTCGCATCTGCTGATAAGCGTGTTTCATAAGCCGCACGCTTCTTTAGTTTCACTGAATTGCAACAGTTTCTTTGTGTATTGTAAGCTGTGTAGTCTTCAGCGCTATGAGTTTGTTTGAACCTCTTCCACAATTTTGCACGTCGCCTCGACAAGACAACATGTTCGCTATCCATCCATGGCGGCCTCTTCCAACATTTTATTGGAGTTAAAGGAGCAAACTGGTCTAGCAACTGAACAAGGTTTTGCTTCAGCGCCTCCCAACACATTTCAACACCGTCATTCAAAGGTACTGACCAGTCCATGTGTTCCGCAGTACTCATCAACCGATCTCAGTTTGCTTTCCAAATGTTACGACGGGGTAATCGTAATGATACAACAGATGGCAAACGTAGAACGGCTGAAATCGTGGAGTGATCGCTGGACCTAATGGGTTCAAATACTTTAGCGGATTCGACATGTTGCTAATCGTTCGTGAAAAGGAGATCAAGACAGCTTTCAGGTTGCCCAGTCAGCTGCCTTTTTGGTTGCACGATATGTTGCACGGCGTGCATCTCCGCCATTGTATCGACAAACGCGCATTTGACATCGCTACTGCCAGGTAGAGCTTTATAATGCGGCCAATCAACGTGTGGAAAGTTACAATCACCAAGCAACAGAAAATTTCGGCAGTCCAAGCGCTGCTGCACTACGTCGAGCCAATCACGGGAAGTGTTTGAAGGACTCCGATAAATGGCTCCCACTCTCAGTTCATTCGGCCCAACAGTAACTCTACACCAAAGCTGATCGCATAGGCCGTCGGCACTATAATGTGTAGATATGAGCCCCCTCTCATGCTGTTTTTATATATATAACAATACACCGCCATGAGCGCTCTTGGGTCGTTCGCACCGAAACGTCGTGTATCCATCGATGTGAATTTCAGGATCACCGTGGAGCCATGTTTCAGTGAGACAAAATAAATCTGGGCAATGTTGCTCTACCCAGGGATGTACCTCATTAAATATATTGGTGAGGCTGCGAACGTTCGCAAGCGCCACAGTGAGACCGGCATCTAGCTTGCGGCGCACGCCATCGGCAACACCGGCTTGGTTATCAGCTGGCGCTTCTGCACTACTCGAAAATTTGAGATGTGTATGTTGCTCTCCCCTTGTTGAGTTCGCCGTTTAAGTTCAATGGTAGCAGTTTGAAGGCGATTTCGTTCTTCCAAAGTGAGGTCGGCACGCACGTGGATTTTCAGGCTGTTTAGACGCCAAAGTCGGGACAGAAGACGCGCTGGGGTGACGTCATTTTCAACAACAATTCGCAACGGACGAGGCGTGTTTGCTGTTCGTTCTCTCACGCGTAATACTCGTTTTGTATGAATACCTAGCTCATCGGGGTCCAGGAGTTTATCAATCAAATTTTGTAAGAACGCGACATCATGCTCATAACGCATTCGCGGATCGGACCTCTCTGACTCCGGGGCCTGAAAGATCATCAGACAATGGTTACGAGGATAGATCAGACCAGTTTCGGACAATACGGACGGCCGCGTAACGGCGCTCGGAGTCAACCCTGGAGGTCTTTTTCCCGCTACAACCCACGGTGACTCGTTTCTGGTTTCATGATCGGCGACTGTAGCAGAAGGTGGCGCATCAGAGATCCGTAGTGCTTGCTCCGGTTTACCAGTTGATAAACTCCCGCTGCATAGAGGAACTGTGGGCAACGTGTTTATTTTGCCGGGGGGACAGGTGCGACACAGGTCTTCTACTTGGTTGGTCGTATTCTTTGGATGGTCGCCGGGGGATACCGCGCTGCACTTCCTGGCTCTTCTAGCAGTAGGAACGGATGAGCATCTCTCAAGATTCTGAAGCGGCGGTCGTCTTGCCAGTGCTGCTGCATCAATGCAATACCGACAGACCCATAACAGGCCTTTGTGTTCAGCGTAGATCTTAAGAAGCAATTCCGTAAGTTGCGAACAACGCTTGTGACCACAGGCCCAGGATTTACAAGCGATACACTGAATGCCAGAGTAGCCAGTTTTGAGCAGTGTAAACAGAGTGAGTTGGGCATGACGAAATCCGAAGCAATAGCTAACCTTGAAGCAATTGCTGTAGAAACAACGGAAGTCAGCATGTACTACCCAGGTATACGATCCCTCACGATAAATTAAAAGCAAATGCTCACGACCAGAGAACTAAGAAAGGACGACGCTATCCGCTTCAGGAGACAGCTGTTCGTTGCTGGAGGGGACGGGGTGCACGGTCCTTGTGGCCGTGCTAAGCTCAAAGAGTGGTTCCATGCACTCAGTGTGGAGCAGGCTACGGTCCAGCCACCGCCTTGTGTGCGCTTGATTCCCCAAATAGAGCGTGCTTGTGTCTGCCTGTGAAGGAGTGTGGGCCGGCTCCGTTGATGAAATGTGGCTCCCATCCGCATGTCTCCCGGTCTTATTCCTTCGGGTTTACACTGGATATGGGAGTGTGTGGATGGAGCTGTGAGTGGTGCAGCGCAAGCCACCCATGGTCCCACTGCAAGCGCAGGCGTCCTGTGGCTTGCCACAGTGACAGGCAAATCCGAAACCGGATGCCGCCAACCATATCCTCTCTCAGCAACTGAAGAACTAGAGACTCAGTTACAGGAAGTTCATTCAGACAAGAGGCATGTGACTCTTGTAGCTTATTCTCTGCATGGCGTACGGGTCACGGACAAAGACGCTTGAGTACTGCACACCAGCACGCCTGCCTTGTCGTAGTCGCTGTAGGCATGGGTCCCATTTCCTCGAAGCAATGGTGGGATAGGCGAGTTCGCACCACAGCGTCGTTTAACCTAGGTGAAGAATTTCTTGGGGACTGTCGAGGCAGTACCAGTTAAGCCGTTTTCATACTGAAGCTGGGCCAGCCTAAGATGTAGCTCGTACTCATTTTGAACTAAAGGACACCTGTCAAACTTGCTGTTGGTCGGAGCTGTTTGATACGCTCGCCAGCGCCTAGACTGCTTGCGTAGCAGGCCCTTCTACGCGAAATCTCTCCACGGAGGCGGCGCTCTCGATTCCCTTCCTTTCCCCAGTGGGAAGTGAGGCGCAGAAATGTCGACTAGGTGAGCCGTAATTTTCTCCTAAGCTATGTGAACAGTGTCGGTCTCACATACAACACAAGACAATGACCTAGCTTTATCCCGTATCGCTTGGAAGTTCGCAGCCCTAATGATCGGATACCAACTGGTAGTAGGACTAGTCTATACTAGTCCGAGTATGCCCTTACTCTGGTGCGGATACCAGAAAACCGGATGAACAGACACAACAGATTGTATTCAAGAAACGTTACAATCAAACGAAAGACGGATGAAGCGACGTGAGCGCAAGGCAGTGTCGGAACTCACCGTGGTCACAAGTGATGAGCCGGACGTAGGTAAAATTGGCCGTAGGATCGAGGTTAAAACAAAAACCAATAACCTACGATTGATTAACAAGTTTCAACATAAGAAATATCTTTTGGGTTGCAACGCCTGATAAGGGGACACTGGAAGACCGGAAAATGTGATTGTTGGCACCAAAAAGCGAGTCGTAAGTAATGTCATTTACAAAGTCAAGTGATTTAGCAAATAATAGAGGTAAAATGGACGGCTGGTAATTGTTGTTAATTGCTCATGTACCTAGTGTGGAGGTCCACAAACTGGTGGGGGTACCTGCGGCTTCAAGTTCTGCAGTTCTGCACCGAACGATCCCAGCGCCGAACTGAAGTTAGATCATCACAACAAACCTTTGGGAGTCTGAAGTCTCCCAGCACCACACACCTGCTCGCAGAGTGTGCGTATAAACTCTGATTCCATTGGAGGTGCTCATAGGACGTCAATACACTAAGGTTACCGTAACCTGAACCGAGGAAGCGTAAATCAAAACTGCGAGAGCCTCAACAGATTTGTCGAGAGACTGAAAAACGTTGATCTTCAATACGTCGATAACACAAAGTGCTACAGCACTCCCTTGGCGGCCAATGGAGCAGTCAACGCAGAACAGTGCGTAGCCAAACATATATATTTCGCCACCTGTGACTTACTCAGACAGCCACGTCTCAATGAAAGCAAGTATAGCTGGACGTGATTTGTCTACAAGACTACCCACCTCGCACTTCCTGTTCCACAGGCTACGCACATTACTAAGTGCCACTTGGAGGACATCGGCACGACCAGCACTGGGTCGTGTGCAACTAGAACAGTTTCTGGCAGGGCAGAAAAGGACCGCCGGCTGACCATCTGAAAGCACACTATTCGAAGACCATGCTGGCCAGCTGCTCGTTGGGCTTTTAGGTCTCTGATGGCTTCCTTTAACTTTAACATATCCGCTACCGGAAGGTTTGGTCGCACACTAACGATGGTACTTTTGAGTTGGAAGGCAAATCGCAGTAATGCCCTGCGTTCTCCTAAGGTGGAGAGAACCACCCATAGCAAACGTAGTCCATTGGTTCATTGGCATGTAAACAGCAGGAGGGAAGACCCTGTTCAGCTCCGTTTGATGCCCATTCAGTGCAGGTTTGATGCAACTGGCTGCGAAGCCGCATTTCTCTGGATGTCGTCGCCGTTTCAGTTGGAGCAGCAGAGCAATGCGGGTACTCAGCAGACGACAGCCAAGCAGCCGTTGGGAACTTTTCTCTGGCAGTGCATCAGAAATTATCTCCGGTATACTGTTGCAAGCATTCACGACACGAACTGATAGGGCAGTCTGGACAGACGTGAAGTATTCCGCTCTTGTATAATTTCTACTTGTATCCTCGTGTCGAGCCGTCCACGTAGAGCCGAAAGAGCTTTTTTACCTCCCTCTCAACTTCTCCTCTTAGGATCTGTCTTGTGTAGATGATATCTCCACGGCGCCGACGATAACCCATTGGGAACATGGTCAGTTTTCTAAGTCGAAGAGAGTAAGCATGACCACAAAGCTCCATGACGGATTTCGAGCCGCGCCTCTGAACTCTTTCTAGCAAGTTGTAATCAGATTTTAAGAGAGGATAGGCAGTTGGAAGACCATACGCCAATATCGGGCGAACATGTGATGTGAACAGTCTTGAAAGTTGCCGGAGAGATACGGGAGATCGACCTGCGTAAACATCCAGCATCCTGTTTGCGGCCGCGAAGTTTCTCAAGGTGTCTTAGGAATTTTGAAGTTCATATGACACGATAACCCCCCAGATCGTTCTCTTGCAGAACCTTCTTGAGAAGATATCCATCAATGTGGTATACCTCGAGTGAATCTGGGTTACCAATCAGAAGAACAGCACATTTGTCGTGGTTAACGGGTAGTTGCCACTAGACGGACAAATAGTGCAGCTGGTCCAGCGCCGTTTAGAGTCCGCCTGCGTCTTCAAGGCTGGTTACCTTTGAAACTAGATTGAGATCACCAGCGTAGACTAAGCAGTCGGCTTGAAGAGCTGTAGGGAGGTTATTAATGCAAAGCTTGAAAAGTTCCGGCCCAAGAACTGATCCTCGTAGGACTCCGCTAGTCATAGACACAGAACCAGACAGCGTTTGGTTTATGTTCACTTGAAGAGTCAGATCTCTCAAGACGTCCGCAACCCATGCAAGGACGTTCCCGGTGACGCCAATCCCCTGGAGTTTGAGTAGAAGTCGTATGTGTGGGACTTAGTTAAAGGCCATGCTGAAGTCAATGTAGATAACATCTACGTGTCTCCGGTCGTCTATCGCTTTGACCAATGCTTCTCTGGCAATCAGCAGGTTAGAGACGCAGGAGCGAGCCCTCTGGAATTCGTGCTGTGCAGAGGAGATGGCGCGCAGACATTCGCAGTGGGTTTGGAGGGTGCGCTTGACGATACGTTCCATGAGCTTGCAAATCAAAGACGTCAGACATATTGGCCAATAGTTTGCAGGGCTGTGTCGTTTCCCACCCTTGTACTTAGGCATTACAATCCCTACTTTCTAGTCAGGTGGTAGATGTTTAGCTGCAACAGAACGCCGGAAAACTTGGTGTATCGGCTCAGTAATATATTCTGTTGCCACAGCACAAAGAAATTC
Source organism: Dicrocoelium dendriticum (assembly GCA_944474145.2). Lineage (NCBI taxonomy): Eukaryota > Metazoa > Platyhelminthes > Trematoda > Plagiorchiida > Dicrocoeliidae > Dicrocoelium > Dicrocoelium dendriticum. Next base: position 21,259,185 of record OX104069.1, read on the forward strand.
GACACCGAACAAAGAAATCACCTGCACTCTGCAATCCTGACAAACTAAAAGTACCCATAAAATGAATCAAATCAATACAAGCCACCTGAGTCATCCGGCTTGGACAGCTCCAACCACTTGCGGCCGACTCCAAAGGAGACCACACAACCAGCTAAATACAGCTAGGAGACAAATTTATGAAACTTGACTGCGAATATCCGCGAGGGTAATCGGTCAGATGCAATCTTGTCAATGTCATATCACTAGTCGGCAGTGCACAAGGTCAGATCAGGTCAAGTAAAACGGACGACAGAGGCTCTCACCTAACGAACGTGAAGTTCTTGTGCCGGTAAGTGAAGTGGCCCCCGGCATTTCGACGTTGGATTGTCTCTTCTTGCTTCTGCAATGGAATAAAGCAAGAACAAGAGCAATTTTTGCACTTTCATATGCCAGCATCAAAATACACTACACATTCCATTACAACTACCATATCTCTGGAAAAAGGATGGACCAACAAACATCTAAGCCCCTTTTGAAGGCTTCTAGGGTCTTTCACTGCACTAAATCAGAAGGAAGTTTATTCCAGAAGTTAACTACTCGGTTCGTAAAATAACGTTGCCCTGATGTCCAAACGACCTCTATGAAGTTTGAGCTTCTGGCGATGCCCGCGCAGAGGGTCTGACAGCCAACTCAAACTCACTCTTCTTGACAGTAGCTAGTCATTGTTGGCCCCATGAAACCTGCAAAGAACCACTACTTGACACTCCAGCCTTCATTTTCCTCTGACGTCTGTCTCCTCATTCGGCGCTCGTCTGTTGACTTATTCATTGAAACTGTAGGTATCCAGTAGTGGTCAAACTTCTTAATCATATGGCTACATCAGCCTTTGATACATACTTTTCCAGAGCCACTATCGCTGCTTAGCAGCAGCTAGTCGCCATAGCCGCAATTCAACTCTGCTGATACCCGGAGCTCCCTAGGAGCTGCTCATTTCTTACAATGTTTATTCTCTTGGAATGTTTGCGTCACAGCTCAGTTGTTTGTTGACCTATTCTGTGCCACAGTAGGATCCACTAGTACCTGAAGCCTTATTCCTAATTCTATGGCTGGCCACTTATCTCACTGCTAGCGCGCCGTTATGCGCCGTCCTACTTGGTCGCGTCAATCTTCTTGACAGTAGCTAGTCATTGTAGGCCCCATGTCATCTGCAAGGAGCCACTCCAGCCTACATTTCCCTCTGACGTCTCTCTCCTTATTCGGCGCTCGTCTGTTGACCTATTCATTGGAACTGTAGGTATCCAGTAGTGATCAACCTTCTTAATCATTTGGCTTCACAAGCCACTGATACATCCTTCTCTAGTGCCACTATCTCTGCTCATAGCAGCTAATCACCGTAGCCTCAGTTCAACTATGCTGATACCCGGAGCTCCCTAGGAGCTGCTCATTTCTTACAGTGTTCATTCTCTTGGATTGTTTGCGTCACAGCTCAGCTGTTTGTTGACCTATTCTGTGCCACCGTAGGATCCACTAGTACCTGAAGCCTTAATCCGAATTCTATGGCTGGCCACTTATCTCACTGCTAGCGCGCCGTTGTGCGCCGTTCTTCTTAGCCGCGTCAATCTTCTTGGCAGTAGTTAGTCATTGTAGGCCCCATGAAACCTACAAAGAGCAACTACTTGACACTCCAGCTTTCATTTTCCTCTGACGCCTGTCTCCTTATTCGGCGCTCGTCTGTTGACCTATTCATTGAAACTGTAGGTATCCAGTAGTGGTCAAACTTCTTAATCATATGGCTTCACCAGCCACTGATAAATCCTTTTCTAGAGCCACTATCTCTGCTTAGCAGCAGCTAGTCGCCATAGCCTCAATTCAACTTTGCTGATACCCGGAGCTCTCTAGGAGCTGCTCATTTCTTACAATGTTCATTCTCTTGGATTGTTTGCGTCACAGCTCAGTTGTTTGTTGACCTATTATGTGCCACCGTAGGATCCACTAGTAACTGATGCCTTAATCCGAATTCTGTGGCTGGCCATTCATCTCTCTCCTAGCGCGCAGTTATCCGTTTTTCGTCTTACTCTCGTGCAATTTTCTTACTGGCAGTAGCTAGTCTTTGTTGGCGACATGTAGACTGGAAGGAGCAACTTCTTGACACTCCAGCCTTCATTTTCCTCTGACGACTGTCTTTTTAATCGGCGCTCGTCTGTTGATTTATTCACTGAAACTGTAGGCATCCAGTAGTGGTCAAACTTCTTAATCATATGGCTACACCAGCCTCTGATGCATACTTTTCTTGAGCCACTATCTCTGCTTGGCAGCAGCTAGTCGCCATAGGTTCCATTTAACTTTGCGGATACCCGGAGCTCGCTCCGTTCTTACCATGTTCATCTCTTTGCTTGTTTGCGTCACAGCTCAGCTGTTTGTTGACCTATTCTGTGCCACCGTAGGATCCGCTGGTAGCTGAAGCCTTATTTCGAACTCTATTGCTGGCCATTCATCTCTCCTTGCGCGCTGTTATCCGTCGTCTGTCTTACTTGCGTTTACTTGACATGTGGTCAAAAGTCTTAATGATTTGGTTGAATCAGCCACTGTTACATCCTTTCCTTTAGCCACTATCTCTGCTCTGCGGCAGCTGTTCGCTGTAGGCTCTATTCAACTTTGGGAATACTCCTTAGCTCGCTAGGCGTCAGTCCTTGTGTAGATTGTTTATTCTCCTGGTATAGTTTTTTCACAGCTCAGCTGGTTTGCTGTCCGATCCTTTGACACGGTTGTTATTCATTGGCACCTCGAATGATTAACCCAACAGGCACCCTTGGCCACTGATACCCGGTCCATTATCGATATCTTCTGATCGTCTTACCTTCAACACTTAGTCTTCCTTTGATATCCATTTAATCTTAGCCAGCTTCTAATATGCTCAGCTTCCTATCTTCATATACCTATGTACATTGTAGTTATGGTGTCTTAGGTAATCCTTATCCCGTGGAGCATATATAAATACGGCCACATCGTCACTGTCTTTGGGTTTCCGATAACAACCAATCGTGACTACACACCCACTTTCTAGTCTCAGGTAGAATTCGAACATTGTCAGCTTACACCTCATGAATATCTTACCGGAATCCTGCTCTTCATCCCTATGCACATGAAAGTATTCTACCCATCAGGCCATGCCTTCCGCATAAGTAAAAACATCTTTAGCGTAATATCTGTTACACCTTGTACACTAGTTGTCTCAAATAAATGTCTTAATGTAGGATTTTGATCAAACGCTAGGTACATTGACTGTTCCTTTTCGGTCTTCTCTCGGCTTGTTCCTCTCTCCCTTTTCTCTGAGGTCGCGAACATCGGAGAGCTTCGGGATTGAACTGAGGAACTGCCTCCGTCTGGGATGGGACGAAATAACCTACAAGTACTTACCTGGACCATGGCCTCACTTCCACTCTAACTATTTGCACCCAACCACCGATGTCCAGTGAGGGTAGCTGGACACGAATTCTTCGCTCCCCGGCAAATATACATAATCAGAGAAGACTTCACATGGTTCTGCAATGGATCAACACATCATATTCAATAAGAATGTTTAGTACCCGACCTACCAATGGACAGGACCCAGGAGCGCAATAGGTAACCAGTTATTGCATCAACCAGCGGAAAAAATGGGACGCAACCTGACTGCGAATAACCGAGCAAACAGACTTTTAACAAGAAACATAGCCAGTTACAATTTGCCATTCAATGGATTGGTGGCAGTGTTCCAGGACGTGGTGGGTTTTCGCCTGGCAAGTGTTCTCCCTACAAAAAGCCACAAATATCCGTTTAACAACACTGCAACGTGGCGTATGTGACTCGCCACCGAATAAAGTCACAGCCCATAACTTTACACTGGCAGGTCAACTAGCGTCACAATTCTACATAGGATCGTTACACTGGGACTTCTACATCTGTATATACTGTTGTCGTTTTACATCCTACCATACGTTGCCCTTTTCCTTCCTTGTGTGCGGGCTCCTCCATTACCTTTCAATGGATCATTCAGGTTTCTCAATCTCTTATTAGCTGAGGTCCCGTATCTCATGACAGCCAACTTATTGTTTCGCATTTTCAACATTGTACAGTTCCAATCATGGATATATGAACAATTTTCTGCGTTACTGTTACAATTGCATTATAATGTTTGTACCGTTGTACATATCTGATCATGCCTCCATGAGCGTGCCTCGCATAGTCGAGAATAAAATATTTATTTATTTATTTATTTTAATACCACTAAGTCCCTTAATGGTCTTAAACGTCTCTATCAAATCCCTTCTCAACCTACGCCGTTCCAAGGAAAATAATCCTAAGCCACTTAGTCGATCTTCGTATGACTTCCCTCGTTGACCTTCAATCATCCTGGTCGCAAGTTCCTGGAGGTAAGGAGGTACGGTGACCAGGCCTGAACACAATACTCCAGATGTGGCCTAACCACTGCTTTATATAACGGCAATAATACTTCTGCTTTAGTACTAGTCTGCACTCTACTAAGACGAAATAACTCGTGTCGCGCTTTATTGGCAGCATGGCGACAATGTGCCGAAGGCTTAACATCGTTCGCTATGATGACACCTAGATCACGGTCTCGTCAGTACACTGTAATGAAAGAGATCCCACAGGAGACTGAACTGCAATTATGCTACCACTACTAGTCAATGGTTGACATTTATTGGCATTTAGGGGTAAGCCACATTGGCTTGACCGATTCAACAGTGATGATGTTCTTAGCCAGTGTCGCTCGGTTTCCCCTACTGACTAGCTTCAAGTCATCTGCGAAGATGTAGCACTGATCCTCAACAAGAGGAGCCAGGTCATTTATAAAAATAAGAAACAGCAATGGACCCAGTAACGAACCTTGGGGGACATCGCTGTAGGCATGGCCAGCCCTAGAACTCGCTTCCTTAACCCTGATACTGAATGTCCTTCCACGTAAGAATTTAGAGAGCCACCCACCAGGACGTGGTGGGTCTTCGTCTGGTAAACGTTTTCCCCATAAAAATCAACAAATGTCTGTTCAACAACACCGCGACGTAGCGGATGTGACTCGCCACTCAATAAAGTCACCGCCCCAATCTCACGTTGGCAAGTTGACCGAGACACATTTACAAATTCTGTGCATAAATCTGCTCCTGTACGAACACGTCTACATATTTGATCAGTTATATGCCACGGTCGTTAAGTATTCTTGCAGCTCTTTCCTCATGCTTCACTCACTTGACCCGCAGCGTGTACACAACCTCGTCGGACTAGTTCCTCATCCACATACTCCACAGTTGTGATCTGATTTCCTATCTCTACATCTCGCATTCTATGGACATAGAATTCTTACAACCGTATGGGCTCACCATACTGACTCCATGTGTACTACTCCCACTCGCTGTGCTTCTAATCATGCTATCATGTACAATAATGCATAAATGCTGATCATGCCCAAAAGGCGTGCCTCGCTTTGTCGAGAATAAAATATTTCTTTATTTATTTTGAGGAATAACGGGACGAGTCCATCAAGGCCCTGTGCGGAGTTAGGGTTCAGTCCAAGTAGGAGTCTCTTGAATATCTCGGGATTGATTTCGACGTGCTCGAGAGGAGGGTAATGCGTTTACCATATCGACAGTGGGTAGTGACAGCTCCAAGGAGTAGATTAAGGTGTAATGCTAGGCTAGTAGTTGAGCCCATTCGTCTTCGTAGAGCAGTATCAGCTTCCTGAAAGGATAGAGCAGGGATACCACTGCCAGCCTTGGTGTTTTGTTTCAGGTAGGGGAACAGCATTTTTGGCAGGTTCGTGATTGCATGACTAGGGAATGTTCATCTTGTGATCGTTTCTGACGCTTTCTTAGAGTGCACCGATTTCTGATTACTTAGTACTTCGAGTAATCAGACATTACCCGTGTTGACTTTAATAGGTCCCACAGTTTGCGTCGTCTGTTCATCAGAGACCACACCTCTCGGTCGATTCAGGGGATCCTTGGGAAAGATCTCCCCTTGGTGATGGGAACAACATTTTCGATAACCATCATCTTCGAGCGCAGTAAGTTCCATGCTTCCTCAAGGTTCAGGGATTGTGGAATGGTACAGTCGGTGGTGCTTGCTACTTCTTGTAACATGGATGGGACAACGCGCCAGAAGTTGCGAAGGCGTGTCCCTTGATCATATATGGCAAGGCGGCATGCCCGAAAGAAGATTGTAAAGTGGTCACTCGGGCCGAATGATTGTAGTATCTTCAGGCAATGGACATCAAACAGCGCTGGTGTGATCTGGTCTTCTTGAGGTCCAGATCCAGTAAGTTTGGTATTTGACATGGTGTCATCCGTGTAGGTGCTGAGATGTATAGCGCGTAGATCGTGCGCTATATATCCGGTACGAGACTAGACGGCCAACCGAAAGCAATGGGTAGAACAAACAAAAGTATGCTAGGGAAAAGTTTACTGGATAGTGTTGAGTTAGCTAATGCTAAAAATACAGCACCAGAAGAGAGCTAGATAGGGAGAATGTCGTTGGAGTCTAGTGCGTTGACAGAGCGTCGTTCGCAGTCGAGTCCCGAGACAAAGGCGGAGATCGTATTCCTGTTTCTAACAAACAGGAACAACGTTCCAACAGGCAAACCACCGATTTCCCTAATATTTAAGAAGGCTATAACTTGAATATATTTTAGAATAGTTTACACAGTCATACGGGGGAATCCCCAGGTCACTACACAGCCCCCTCACAGAAGGGAAACCGTGGGTGACTCTTCGATCTGCGTGAGGACAGTCCGTCGCGGGCCAGCCTTCTGCGAGACCAGGTAGCGCAACCTGCTGCAGCTGCTGGGGGAGGACCAGGCGACCGGACCCTAGCGAGCTCCCACCCGTGTCCACCATAAACGTCAAATGTTCGCGAGTTCGTGAAGGTCAAATGTTCACTTCAAGATCCTCAGCTCCCCCGGTTCATACATGTAAGATAAACGGAAACAAGAGCAGTGATGGTGGACGCGTTAAGTTCGCGGGACTGGAAGAGTAGGATAAATCCCCGTGAGTGTTTCTTCCGTGGCGAGTAGTTGATTCAGGGGGGTATTATTCGTCCGCGATAACTGAAATCCAGAAGCGTCAGATACGCCTTGTTTATGGCACAGGAAAAGTAACTGAACCGCTCAGCATCGTTATTACACGCACCAGGCTCCGATGGCTTGACCACGTGTTACGCATGCCAGCACACCGACTTCAGCGACGTGTGTTGTTTGCGCGCCGGGGTGTGGATGGAAGAAGAGTAGGGGTGGCCAAGCGATGACTTGGTCCAGAGGAATGAAGGTCCTCACTTCTGAGCTGGCTTGGGTTAGAGCGTTTCGGCTCCCTAGTTGGGGTCCGAAAGACGATGAACACGTTCGGTTGGACACGCTTGCTTATATAGCTAGGAGCCGACTTCAGTGGCGTTCGTGCTGTGAGTTTCTTTGTCCCACCCAATCCCTCTTAGCCTCCCCCGCCAACCACGATCTCATTATTTAGCCTCGTATATAATTTTGCATGGTAACTTTTTTGATGCACAGTAGCGGGCTGGTAGCTTACCGGAAAGATGCCCATCCGTTACCGGTAGCTCAGCCGGCTCACACCAGTGGCATGCCTTTTTCTCCTTTTCTCTGTGTATTGCAGCACAGTTGCTGAGGTGTTCCCAACCTCTTGAGGGGTAATATTAAGAATCGAAGGCCAAGAGTGTAGACTCGCTGTTCGAACTCTTTCATTGTTGGTACCAATACCACAATCTCTCTCAAGCGAAATGCCACTCTTTTTATGTGTTTTCAAATCGTTTTATTTTTGGGAGTTTGCAAAACGTTTTGCGTTCTTTTGGGTTTTCAAAAAAGTTTGTCGGATTTTTGGACGTTTTCAAAAGCTTTTACAGATTTTTTGGGGTTTTCGTACGTGCATACGTTCATAGGTTTGTACAGAGCAGAAGGAGAAATTCTTTATCAGCTTTATGGCTTACTGATCATTCTGTGGAGGCCGCGATTCGATGTTTCGGGGTAATGCACAAGGGACGGTGGCAGCTACACTGGAAACAGCAAGAGCCCATCTTACTCAAAAGATAAGAATCTAACATACGTTTGACACATTCCTGTCTTGGAGAAAGTAAGAATTGCCTTGGAAATCCCCTATTTTAGCAATTAATCGATTATTAAAGATTACCGCATCGATTTCGAACGTTCCGGTATGTTCTACTTCTGCACTTGAGTAAAAACTACCTGACACCGGCAAAAGATTTGGGAGAAAGCTAACCTTGGTAGCTGACCTACCAATGTTGGAAGTCGAAGTCCAGTAAGCGACCGATGAATATAGCCAAGGTCCGCAGCCGGAGCGTCCCATCCGCCACTTAGAAATAATTTTTTTTCGGCAGTGTGATTCCCGTACCCACGGTTTTAGGTTGTAGGTGGATTCTCCTATGTCTTGAACAATTTACCATACATTCTCCCACTTCCTCCTTTTTTCCGATACATACAGTGGAACGGTCCCGTCCGCAGCAGGGGTACTGTTTTCGTTGACGGCGATTAATGCAAGTTCAAGTTCAAGTGGGACTGGGACGATAGGATGAATCCCGTAAGTGTTATTCTTGGGTGGGTCGTCGATCCAAGAGTTGATAAAGGTGCTCCGACTTTTTGATGGGTCTAAAAGGAAAAAACCCGAAAATACCTTGGTCCACAAATTTAATGCTCACGTTCCTTAAATTAGCTGTCCCAGCTATGTCAGTTAAGGTCGTTAGCGTTTTGCTTTTTTCTTCGGTTGGGTTAGAAGTTTTGTGGAGCAATAGATTGGTAATTTTAGAGTTGCGTCTAGTGGGAAGATCGTAACAATTGGCGACGGTGAAAATTAAAAAAAGTTAATGCGTTTTTCTGCTGAGCAATTGCTAAATGTGCATTTTCAACAGCAAGTTCAAAAAGAGGCATAAAGGAAACTGATTGAAAACTTGACGCAATGCTTCAGGCTGCAGACAACATGAGCAGCGGCACGCGACACGCAGGCAAGTTCTGTTGAGCTTCTCAGGAACGCTATTACTGAATTCAATTATGATGCGGCTTCTGGATGCACTTTCCGAAGCGTGGTTCAAGCGTTGGGAAGACATGTTCCGAACGACTTTATTCGTCAGAAAGATACCTGGTAGCTGCGATTGCTACTGTGCAGGCTCGTATCAAGTAAATATTCAGGGTTCATAGACCACGTTTTGCCCAAACAGTCAAAGGATTTGGCTTATGATGAAGTAGTGTCGCAGATGGACGAAAGTTTTAGTGGGTCAGTGTCCTTGTTTAGAATGCCTGCAAAAACAGCAAACAGGAATCTGCCGACTTTGCGGCCTTAGCAGACATGTTTAACGGTGAGCGTGTAAGTTTCAAAGGACGCTATTTAACGGACGGTCAGGTCATGTCTCCTTTTTGTCAGCGCTCTACAATGGCCCAGTGATGCTGAGATCGGCACACGGCTTGTAGCTAAGCTGTAGCAGGATCCTGATCTGACACGAGTGGCCCTCGTAGGCGAATGCAAAAGCCTGCTCACCCAAAAACGCGACGCTGAGATGGTAGAACGCAATGGTCTCGCGCCAAGAGGTACCGTGCAACCCATGGAAAACCCAGGACCGGCAACCATAGCAAACCCTTCAAGGAGCCGACAACCAAACCGCCCACAGCTTGCTGGTCATGCAGCGAAAGACATTTAGCGCGCATTTGCCCCTTCAAACATCATATTTGACAAACGTGACATAAGCGCGGGCATAAAGAGGAATGCTGAAGACAGGTCCGGTCGAAGTAAGTGGAGAAGTCTTACCGAAAGAGGAATACTAGAAAGGATGGCGCCGAGTATCTGTCCCTAGTTGCCGCATTCTAAAACGAGTGTTAACCGAGGCGACGAGTTATCAGTGGGTTGACCAATGGGATCCCAGCGAAACTGCAATTTGACACTGCCTCGGACATCACGATTTTTTCCAGGAGCACATGGGATCACATAAAGAGGCCGAAGATGGTCGATTCTCAAGAAGTTGCACATAATGCATCCGGTGATGTGTTAAACTTAGGGGGAGAACCCAATTGCCAGGTTGTTTTCCAAGGTGTGGAAAAGTCGGGAACATGCTACATTTCAGACCGGCCGAATTTGAATCTCCTTGGCCTCGACTGGTTTGAAAATTTGAATCTCCACGATGTTCCCTTGAATCAGATCCGATACCGAATTCGCGTACCCGCGAAATTTGAAACGGTGCGTTATCGTTGCTTTCCAACTTGCCATACCCTGAGTTGAATACAGTAGCGTTTTGGCCCCTTTTGTGTTACTTTAACGTAACACATTCCTACTATTAACTCTTGTGTTCCGTTTTTGGACTCTTGTCCAACACATTTTTCCACTGTCGTTTGTCGTGTTCACGTTTTTCCTCTTTGTCCGTATATACCCTTGTGTTTACCAGTTTTTATATCCTTTATTTACAACATGGTCGTCAAACGTCGCGTACTTCTTACACCTGTCAAGCAACCAGTGAAATCTCCAGCGCCTTCGACCGCCATGGCTAGTCCACTCCAAGCACGGGAGTGCAATGTAATGCTCTCGGATCCACTAGCTGAGGCTTTGCAAAAGGTGTCTGCCCTCGAAAGTCAAGTGAACGAGTTAAAAAGTCAAATTGTGACTAGTACCGAGACTCTTGACAAGTTCACACCTTTTGTCAACTTAACCAAACACCAAAGTGGAGAAACTCTGACTGATATAGTCGCAACTGTTGAACTATTGAGCAATATTGCGTACGAAGTTAATGAACGCATGCGCCGCGCCAACAACGCTATTGTAATCAATGTAAACGATAAATTGTTTTTAAGAAGGTACTGCAAACACTCTTAGATGCTTGGCAAATGCCACATGGTTGTTGCACAGCCACTCGTTTGCGTAAGATCCCTGGACGATCTTGCATTATCGTGATCAAGTTTGGCAACCACGCCTAGCCGTTTTTTGTATTATTTCTTTCTTTTTTCTGTATGTGCTTCCAAAGCAGAACGTGAATTTAGCGGGGGCTCGAGAATGGCGCTATCCGCCGCCGACCGCTGAAAATGCAAATATCTGCATAACCACTGCACCTAGCTTAAGTATTTTACCTTTGTCGTAACCAGCGCCTAAGCTTTGTCCTAGACCGCCCATTGTTGTCCCGTTTAAGTTAACATTTCGGCTCCAAAACGGCGTTGATTCCGCTTGTTTGGAGGTTTACACTTTGAAATTCGCGCCAGGTTTGCTGTTCTGGTATCCTGTTTCTGGGATATATTTTGGCTCTATTTTGCAATATTAGTGTATTTTTTAGTTAAGTGGGCCGGCCTTTCAGTCGCACTTTTCAAAAAAAGGCTAAATTGTTAGCCACTGCTGTTATTTCCAATGTATCCTCCCTCCACTTTAACGATCTAATTTTGGCTTGCTTATTCCTTTAAATGAGCCTGCTACTAATGGATGCTCGAAATGCGGTGATATGACCAAAGAAAATGGATCAAATTTCCTCTAGTCTTGCATGTTGCATCGAAAATAACACAATCCATTGGCATAATAGATTGATAGTTTACTAATGGAATCAGGCACCTCAAGGTTTAGCAACAGTAGCCAGTGAAAAGCGCAGAATTCGTACATAAGCTACGGGGACCCAAACTACTGCCTTCAAAAATGTCGAGGCCTACAAAACGTTTGTATTTATTCCTGCTTTACTGTTCGGAAAGATAAACACGATCAAAAGCAGTTGTTAACGATATTTCTTCTCCATGCATGAGCATTGATGTTATGTCCAATTTGATCTGATCCCACGCAGGAACAGCATCTAGCGCTTGTCTAGAAATATACCTATATTTATATTTATTGACGCCCGTTTTCTCTTAAGACATCCGCCTAATCTCGGGCCAATGCTGATAAAACCGGACAGAACACCGCTGCAGAGGCCCATACTACCGAAACCACAACTAACCAAAAGAACAACGCAAACCACACCACCCTCGGGAGCTCAACCGACTACCACTCATCGAACTTCAACTCCCACCGCTTTCTCTTTTATGGTTTATAATGTGGACATAGATATACCACAAGAACGACAAATAGACCCCGCCGTACTAGAGCCGCCTGGGAACAAAGGACGCGTTAATAGCATCGAAACTGGGACTGTTTTAGTGACAGCAACAGCGCATTTTGCCTGAGATGCACCACCTGCGTGCCGCGTTAAACCAACTATTAGCCAAAGGCCATACTTGGGACTGGACAACAGCAGGTCAGAATGCCTTTGAACGGGTCATGACGCTGCTTTCCTCAAAGTTGATGTTTACTCATTTTGATCCCTCCCAAGAGATTGTCTTAAACACAGCTGTATCAAGCCATGAGATTGGTGCAATAATGTCACACACCTACGCCTATGGATCTTAGAAGGCAATCGTCCATGCCGCCAGAACACTCGCGAACGCCAGGAAAAATTACAGCCAAATTGAAAAAGAAGCATTGGCCTTAGTGTACGCGGTCATTAAATTCCACAAAATGCTATACGACCGCAGCTTCAAGCTTCTGACGGATCACAAGCCCTTGCTGGCCATCTCTGGTTCGAGAGAGGGCATGCCGGCCTACACAGCCAACCGGCTACAACGTTGGGCTCTTACCTTAATGGGGTATGATTTCGACATTCAATGCGTCGACAGTTTCCATTGGCCAAGCGGATGCACTGTCACGTCTAATTGATGCCCGTCAGCAAGAACGTGAGGACACAATCATTGCCTCGGTCGAGATTGAACCTGGAGTCAGTTTTCAGTTAACTGATGCATTGCACGGTCTACCCGTTATGGAAGAAGCTGTACTAACCGCAAAGCTTCGAGACCCAATACTCAAGAAGGTTACACGAGTTCACAAAACAAGTTGGCCACCTTCATGTCCATCTGCCGAGCTGCGACAGTACTTTCAGAGGAGACACTCTCACGCTATTTTAAACGACTGCATACTATGGTCCGAAAGAAAAACCATCCCCAGCTTTTTTGGCAGTTCCACTCCGGGTATCCTGAAATCAACCGGATGAAGGCGCTTGCTCTCAGTTACTTATACTGGCCCCTCATGGACAAACAGCTAGAAGAAAAAGCTAAACGCCTCCAAAAGTGTTCCAATGTCTTGAAAGCGCCACAAAAATCAGTACTCTATTCATGGCCAATAGCTACTAGGCCATGGTGCTGCACCCAGGTCGACTTTGCGGGACCGATCACCGGCAGCAGCTTCCTCATTATTATCGACTCGTAAAGCAAGTGACCTGAAGTATTCCATATGAAGAACACAGCAGTCAATGCCATCATATCAAAACTGCGCCAAACCTTTAGCAGATCTGGCTGTCCTGAGACAATTGTCCCTGACAATGGCTCACAATTTACTTCAGCAACGTGTAGGGAGTTTTGCAGGCCATGCTCCCTACAGCACGTTCGCTCGCCGCCGTTTCACCCACAGTAGAATGGCCAGGCAGAAAGTTTCGTCGATACATTCAAGCGAGCTCTTAACAAATCAAAAGGGGAGGAACGTATAAATAAATAAATAAATAAATAAATATTTTATTCTCGAATATGCGCGACTCGCCCATGGAGGCATATTCAGATATGTACATCTGTACAAACATTTTATGGCAACTGTAACAGTGAGAGTAGAAAATCGTTCATATGTCCATGACGGGAACAGTACAATAAACAAATAAATAATTAGTTTATCCTCACTTTCATAGACACACCAACTCAGGCAAGATCAAGGTTTGAAAACAGATGTGTGTCACGAAGATACATCGGATTCAATCGTGTGTAGTTGAAACGGTGTCGGGAAGAGTTGATGTGTGAGTCTAGTCGACTTTCCAGTATGTAGTTGTGGGCAGTGACTTTATTCAGTGGCGAGTCACATCCGCCACGTCGCAGTGTTGTTAAGCGGACATTTGTGGCTTTTTATAGGGAGAACGCTTGCCAGGCGAAATCTTACCACGTCCTGCAACACTGCCGTGAAGTATTCTGAACATTAATGTTGAACTGGCTAAGCCGCTTGGCGACTGGTTTTACCTCCGGTTTTTCGCAGAGTAATGGCTTCTAATTTCCTCTGTTAGGTGGACAGGTCACTTGATCGGGGTCGCCATGATTTTTGAGGTCGGCGGAAGAGAAGGACATCGCGATTATTCATCTCGTTGTATGTCCAGGTGAGCAAAAGTTCAACTTTTCCGCTGCACAGATTTTTCAGATGTATAATGTTTGGGAGTATGAGGATATGTCCAGTTCATCATACGGGACAAGGGTTATGGTGATTGTAGTTCGATCCTTTCGGTATTCTACCGTGCTCCATGTACGTCCTTGTGGTTTGTTACTTCCGCCTTGGGCCAAAACTGTTCCTCAGTCCAATCCCAGATCTCCAAGCAGTCCCGGACCTCAGAGAAAAGGGAAAGTGAGGGACAACCGAGAGAAAACCGCAAGAACAGAAATGGAGTTGAACATTGTTAATGTCTTGTGTTACAACATTTGGGCTTGAGACAAAAGCATGTACAATGTGCAACAATAATTATGGTGAAAATGTCTTTTGAATATCCTATAGAATCATTAGCCGTATGGGTGGATTGCTAACGCCTGCGTGGTGACAAGAGCGTTATACCAGTAAGTAAAGTACGAAGTATCCGTTTAGTATGAGCCAATCATTGCGTGGGGATAGAGCAAAGAGAGTTAGGATATTGATAGTGATTGTCATGTGCATGAAAAGCACGAAGATGGCTTAATCCGGGAGGGAGGGCATAATAAGCGAAAATTAATAGGTTGATGCGAGGTAGACCTAAAGATCAATTGGTGGCAGGGCAGCGGAAGGATTGGATGCAGATATTCTAAAGGAATAAAGGTTATTGAGATAAGGAGTGGCTCATAACAAGCACTGGATCATCGTATATGCATGGAGTCAATGACCACTAGCTACTTCTGAACAGAGATGCCGAATTTACGACGGCCGACAGATGGTGGCGCCAGGAGAGTCTCAGTGGCCAGATGCAGCCATTCCAATCAAACGCTTGGTCAATAGCGTATGCCCACTGGGTCGCTGAGTGTATCAACAGGCCAGTAAAGGTAAGTGATAAGTCAACCGACCAGCTGAGCTGTGACGCAAACAATCCGAGAGAATGAACATTGTAAGAGGGGAGCGAGCTCCGGATATCCGCAAAGTTAAATGGAAGCTACGGCGACTAGCTGCTGCTAAGCAGAGATAGTGGCTCTAGAAAAGTATGTATCAGTGGCTGGTGTAGCCATATCATTAAGACGTTTGATCACTACTGGATACCTACCGCTGAGCTGAAGAAATCAACATGCGAGCGTAGCTTAGAGAGACAGGCGTAAGAGGAAAATGAAGTCTGAAGAGTCATGGAGTGGCTCCTTGCAAGTTACATGGAGCCAACAATGACCAGCTGCTATCAAGAAGAGTTGGTGCAAGTAGGACGAACGACAAATAACGCCGCGCTAGGAGAGAAAAGAGTGATCAGCAATAGAGTTCGGATTGGGCATTCAGTTACTAGTGGATCCACCGGTGGCAGGTAATAGGTCAGCAAACCATCTGAGCTGTGACGCAAACAATCCAAGAGAATAAACATTGTAGGAAAGGAGCGACTCCAAACGATCTCCGGATATCCGCAAAGTTAAATGGAAGCTACGGCGACTAGCTGCTGCTAAGCAGTGATAGTGCCTCTAGAAAAGAATGTATCAGTGACTGGTGTAGCCATATGATGAAGACGTTTGATGACTACTGGATACCTACATTTACGATAAAGAAATCAACATGCGATCGAAGCTTAGAGAGCAGACGGCAGAAGAAAATAAAGGGAATGTGGTTGACCGGTTCCTTTTCCTCTACCGATCAACATTGAATCCACAAGTGCCAAACGGAGTCTCTCCAGCACATGCAATAATGTACCGGAAGCTCCGCATGCCTTTCGACGCCATCCAAGCGCGTTCGGGGTATTCTGTTGGTGAAAGAATTGGCCGGATTGAACAGGATTTTAACCGGCGGCATGGAACAAGGAAGCGATCTTTTACGCTTGGACAGAAGGTGCCAGTAGGTGACTACCGGGAAGGAAATGCAAACTAGACGCCATGTACGGTCAAAGGTAAGCGCGGAAAGTTCATGGATGACTTGATGGTAGGCGCACAGATCTGGCCACGGCATGCAAACCAGTTACGGCCCACCACGTGTCAACCAGAACAAGCAAGGCCTACTGACCACCTGTTCGATTTGCTGGTGGAAAGCTTCAAGCTGCCGAAAGTAGCAGTGAACGACTGCGCATAGCCGAGAAAAGAATCCAGAACACAAATCACGGAACAAAGTTCTCGTGCGCTTCTACTAAGGTGGTGGACCGACAGGCGGAGAACACCGCCCCAAAGACTGCACGTTAATCCCAGGCTTACGTGTTATACCTCGGACGATATTTCAGGAGGGGTGGTGTCCAGGAGAAAGAGACAGCTGCCTTTGAAATCCCCTATTTTAGCGATTTAGCGATTATTAACCAGTATCGCATTGATTTCGAACGTTCCGGAATGATATACTTCTGCATGTGAGTAAAACCACCGGACGCCTTGGCAAGAGATATGGGGAAACACTAACCTTGGTAACTGAGCTTCCAATTCTATAAATCGAAGAACAGTAAACCACCTATAACTACCGCCTAGGTCCGCAGCGGTTGTATAGCGTTCGTTGGCGGCGATTAATACGTTACTTTGTCTAGGTCATTGGCATTTGTCTTTTTCCATCGGTTGAACTAGAAGTTTTGTGGGGCATTAAGTGGTTATTTTTGAAATTGCGTCTAGTCTGAACAGTATAACTCCCAGTCTGGGAATCCATCACATGTTTCGGCAAGTTGTTCCAATCGTTGAGTACGCGCGCTGCTAGAGCGAGAACAGGATGAAATCGGAGTCTTCTGGGTTTAACAATTTCCAGTTGTGGCCTCGCGCTGTACGGTTTGCATTGGATTGAAAGCAAGCTTGCAGCTCCGTTCCCATCTCTTCTCAACAGATGCGCCTGATGAAAATCAGGTCACCGTGACGTCAGCGATAATCCAAGGAGAACATGTTCTTCCGCTGAAGTCTCAGGGGATAAGGCAAGTCCCGTACCTTCGAGGTGTGTTTCGATCCCCGCCGCTGGACCATCCCAATGAGGTCACATTCAAACTTGGTGAGAGGAAAGACGGCAGTTAATCCGCATTCGAGAGTTGAGCGGTAATGGGAAATAAACAATAGTCGAAATATATATCCGGAGTCAAACGCGAGAATGCTCTCCGTTTGGTATGGGACATCCCGTTGGCAGCAGCAGCCTTTCGTAACATGTCCTGTGCAGTCCGTAGATCAGCTAGCACCAAAACGCCGAGGTCTATTCCAAGGATTGAGGTTCTGAGCAACGCCCCACCAAGGTGGTACGTCCCGAAAGGCTCAGGAGCACCAATGGGGAGTACAGAACGCTTATCGCAAATTATTGGCAATCGTCAGTTGACTGACCGCTCATGTAACGTAGCAAATGTAGCCTGTACGCGGTCCGCCGCGTCAAGGCAGGATACCACCATCGACAATTCCAAGTCGTTAGTGTAAATCATGCAATCCAACTGAAGTTCCGCCGGTACGTCCTTGCTGAAGAACTTGTAACGTTCTGGGCACAGGACAGATCCCTTTGGGATACCGCCAATCATGAGCACAGGAGCGAAATAGGTTTCCTTCACGTCTACTCACATTGTCCGGTCGTCCAAAAAATCAGCGATCCAAGCTAATACGCTCCCAGAAACACCGCTTCATTGTAGTTTATATAGGAGCCTTTCAGGAGGAACTTGTCTAATGCCTTGCTGAAGTCGACAAAAGTAACATCCAGATGTTTCCCAGCATCTAATGCTTTCTCTCATCTTTCACGGGCTACAAGAGGATTCGAAACTTGTTGGACAAAAGGGAAAAAGGCAGTAAGTAAAATATTGGATCAGATTGCATTATTAAATGACGTCGAGAAAGCCAGCCGCGAAAGATCACAGCGAAGAAGGGGTCGAGGATTTGGCTGACCTACGGGAACCTTCCCCAACCTGCTGAACATTCGGGGCGTCGGATCGGCCAATCGCGATCAATGATCTTTTGGCAGTGTGATCGCGGTACATAAGTTTGTGTGTTGGTTCATTGGTTCATTGGTTAGTAGAGCGCAGAAGGAAGTTCCTATGTCAGCTCCTTCACTTCCCGGACATTGCGAGGGTTGCTGGGACCATTGCGGAACAAGGTCCAACGGAAGCTCGCTATGGTTGTAGTGTGGGCAGCAAAATCCCTGCGCACTCAGAGAGTGGGTATCCAATCGTCGTTTCAAACATTCCTTCGTCTCCGCATCGACGACAGCCTCTGGCAAGCTGCTCCAGTCATTCACTACCCGGATGTATAGGGCCAGATCGGGCCGTACACGGAGTCGGCGCGGTTTGAAAAGTTTCCACCGGTGGCCTCGAGTTGCACAACTTGTGTTAAGACAAAAGAATGATTGCAGCACCCTCCCCCAACTCATCTCGTAGAATACGCCGAGTAAAAATCATATCTCCGCGGCAACGACGATAACCCAAAGTGAATAGGTTCAACCGATGAAGCCGTAGAAGGTAGGAGAAGTCCCGAAGCTCTGGAATGGACTTGGATCCAAGCCGTTGAACCTTCTCGATCATGTCACGTTCGGACTTAGTGAGCGAGTACGCAGCAGGTAATCCTTACTCGAGAACTGGGCGTACATGAGAAGCAAACAGTAGTCTGAAGAGTGCTGGTATCAGGCGTGAAAAGGCTCTCCCTATAGTGTGAAGTATTCTGTAGGCGGATGCGGCCCACTTCCGGGTGTCGTCGATTGATTTGAGAGCAGAAGACACAACCACCCCTAGGTCCCTCTGTTGGTTGACATTTCTGAGCAGAAAACCCCCGATATGGTAAGCCTAAAAAGGCTCAGAAGCACCGATTGGAAGGATAGTGCATTTGTCATGGTTAATGGGCAACTGCCACTTTAGATAAATAAATAAATAGTGTATTCTCGAATTTCCGTGACACACCAGACCAGGCATGATCAACGTTTACAAGCAATTATGTTTCGCAACAAACACGTTGCTATGGATGTAATCGGCAGTAAGTCGAAAGTTGTGCAGGCTTTGGAAATTTTAAAATTAATCTTGAGGTATAAATTCGTCAATGCATGACGACAAGTTGGGTTCTAGTGTGCGTAGTGTAAACAGGCTGGGCATTCCGTTTGTGGAGAAAACTTGTCAGGAAAATATTACATTAGGATTCTGGTCGGCTTGCCAGTATGTAGTTGTGGACAGTGACTTTATTCAGTGGCGAGTCATATCCGCCACGTCGCAGTGTTGTTAGGCAGACACTTGTGGCTTTTTATAGGGAGAACGCTTGCCAGGCGAAAACCCACCACGTCCTGAAACACTGTCAGAAATCCGTTTGTACACTAAGGTAAAACTGGCAGAGCAGCTCGTCGACTGATTTAACCCTCGGTTAACCGCCGTCAATTGCCTTCTAATTTCCTCTGTTAGCTGAACAGGTTATTTTTGGTCGGGGCGGCCATAATGGCTGAGGCCTATGGAGGGTTAGACCTTTGTCATCTTCGTGTCCAGGTGAGCAAAACTTCCGATTCTTGCGTCTAGGTATCTCGTGGTTATGTATACCTCGCAGGAGTATGAAGGCGTCATGTCCAGCTACCATTACTGGACGACGGTCATGGTAGTGAGTGCATTTTTATCCACTTGTTGTACAGCCATGTTCCATGTAGGTCCTTGGAGGTTTCTATGTCCTGTCCCAGGCACAAGCTCTTTCACGGTCCGATCCCAGATCCCCAAGAAGTTCCAGACCTCGGAGAAAGGGAAGGTGAGAGACAAACAGGGCCGCAAAGAACAGACGTGGGAACAAGCATTATTTATGTCCTATGGTCTAACATTTAGAGGAAACAAATGATGTACAATGTGTAACAATGATTATGCTAAAAGTGTCTTTTGAATATTCATGTGAAGCAAAGCTCTATAGGTTGGTTGCTACCTTATACCTTGGATACAGAGCGTTGCGCCGTTGAGCAAAGAAAACACAGGATCAGTTTGCTATGATGCAACTGTTGCGTGGGAAGATTCGCTGGGGAGCGTAGAATATGCTGACGCAGGGAAAGACAATGAGTCTGTTGGACTCATATATGTGTAAGTTTCGCAAAAATAGCAGCGAATAATTAAGGAATGAACACCTGTAAATGAGAAGTTATGGGGCGTCTCTGTACTGACCAGGTGAGAGAGTGCCGCATTAAAAAGCTAAGAAGGGCTAATTGACGGAAGGACAGCGAATAGCCAGAATACATGCGTACCTTAAGGTTGCTGAGGATATCAGAACCTGAGGCCTAACCGAAGCAGCCAGAGAGCTAGGGTAACAGTGCGAAGCTGGATAGAGCCGTGAACTGCTGGCCCGAGACTTGGAGTATTGAAGGTAAAAAATGCCTAAGACAATACAGCAAGTAATGGGTAGATATGGTCTAGTAATGTGAGGCAGAAGAGCGGCTTACGCTGAATACCTGGATATGCTTGCACAACAGAAGCAAGCTAAGAGAGGTTTCGTGATAGAATGAGAGCGGACAAGTAAAGTGCCAGCATACAAAGAGGTTGTTAGATAGTTAGAGCATAATAGACTACGACGCATCGACGCGCAGTGAATCAAATCATGCGGTGGTGCTAATGGAGTATAATTAAGGAGGCCTGAGCCGGGAGAAGCCAGTGAGAGAGCTGTATTACAGTCAAATAGGTGTCGTGGATGAGCAATGGCACTTAAGTGCGGCCTTATAATTGCTAGTGGACACCTGATTAGGGCAACAGACAGCAAGTGTATGTGACGCACGCAGTCCCAGGGATTAAAGCTTGGAGGGATAAAGTGTGGACCTTAGCAGCTCAGTATATGCGCAAAGATGATTGGAGCTTATGAAAAAGGACTGCTGCTAAACATGGGAGCCAGAGGTAAGACGAGGAACAGTTAGGGTCGCTGTAAGTGCGAGTAGCAGTGATCAGCTATGGAATTTGCATGAAGCCTTTTAGTTGCTAGTGTATGCCCACAATTACCCATAATAAATCAGCAAAAGGGGATGTATGTGACGCAGACAGTCACAAAGAATGTTCGAGATGAAAGAGAGCGGCCCTTAGCAAGCTCCAGAAATGCGTGGAGCCTACGACCACTAGTTGCTGCTAAGCAGAAGTGCTTAGGTTTAAGAGGATCGACAGAAGACGGCGCTGCGAGAAAATTTCGGTGGCCTGATGTAGTCAGTCCATTAGGCTATTTGATTACAAGTGGATTGCTACAGTTTCACAGAACACATCAACAAGCCAGCGAAGGTAAGTGATACAGATAATCTGGGAGATTACAGGATGGAGAAACGAGGAAGGTCTCCTAGTAGCTCCGGATAAGCTCAAAGATGTGTGGAGCCTACAATGAATCACTGCAGTAAAGGTAATGAAGATAAGAAGAAAGAGAGATAATTGTGCTAAGGGAGAGAACCGGCGGACAGCATCTGAATTCCATTGAACCTTCTAGTTATTTATTAGATACAGTGACAGAAGAAGTCAAAAAACCAGTGAAGGTATGTAGCGCTAACAATTCAAGAGAGTAAGTGGGAGAGATACAGAGTGGCTACTAGCGTAGATACGTATGCTAACTACTATGACTGGCTGCAGCTAAAAGTTGGTGACATAGGTAATACGAAGAACTGATAATGATACAAAGCGAGATAGAGCGTATCCGCAACTAGCAAGGGCATTGGGGTGTAGCCTTCTAGTGGCTACTGAATACCTAAAATGTCCCAGAATAAGTCAACGGTCAGCAAATGAATGTGACGCAGACAGTCAAGAAGAATGAAGGTTGGGGATGAAAGAGGGTTACACTTGGCAGGCTCCGGATATGTGCAGAGATGCATAGAGCCTACGACCACTAGTTGCTACTAAATAGAAGTGTGAGGTGAAGAGGATCGACAGAAACTGGCATTACGAGAAACATTCGGTGGCCAGATGTAGACATTCCATTAGACACTTTGGTCACTAGTGGATTCCTACAGTGTCACAGAACACATCAACAAGCCATCGAAGGTAAGTGCTACAGACATTCTGAGAGATTACAGGATGAAGAAACAAAGAATGTATTCTAGTAGCTCCGGCTAAGCGCAAAGATATATGGAGCCTACAATGAATCACTGCAGTAAACGTAATGAAGATAAGAAGAACAAAGGATAGTTGTGCTAAGAGAGAGAACCAGTGGACAGCACCGGAATTCCATTGAGCCTTTTAGTTTTTTATTAGATACTTACGGTGACAGAAAAAGTCAACAAACCAGTGAAGGTATGTTATGCTAACAATTCAAGCGAGTAAGTTGGAGAGATGCAGAGTGGCTCCTAGCGTAGATATATATGCTACCTGCAATGACTAGCTGCAGCTGGAAAGCGGTGACGTAGGTAAAACGAAGAACTGATAATGATACAAGGTGAGATAGAGAGTATCCGCAACTAGCAATGGCATTAGGGTGAAGCCTTCTAGTTGCTAGTGGATACCTTAAGTTTCCCAGAAAAGTCAACGGACTGCAAATGAATGTGACGCAGACAGTCAAGAAGAATGAAGGTTGGGGATGAAAGAGGGTGGCACTTAGCAAGCTCCGGATATGCAGAGAGATACGTGGAGCCTACGACCACTAGTTGCTACTAAGTAGAAGTGCTGAAGTTAAGAGGATCGACAGAAAATGGCGCTACGAGAAACTTTCAATGGCCTGATGTAGCCATTCCATTAGACACTTTGGTCACAGGTGGATTCCTATAGTGTTTGAGAATACATCAACCAACCAGCGAAGGTAAGTGATACAGACATTCTGAGAGATTACAGGATGAGGAAACGAGGAATGTCTCATAGCAGCTCCGAGGTTAAGAGGATCGACAGAAAATTGCGCTACGGAAACTTTAGGTGGTCAGATGTTACCTTTCCATTAGGCAGTTTGGTCACTAGTAGTTTGGTCTCCCAGTAGCTTCTTGGGTTAAGGGAATCAGTTGATTGGATATGTAGTGCCTGGATCAGTTAGTTATTGGTAGGATGCCTGCAGTCGGAAACCAAGCGACTGGTCAGATGAGATTAGATTAATGTAAGGGACAGAGCTGACTGTCTAGTTAAAGAAATGCAATCCGATGGAAGACGGAATGAAGACAGCGAAGTAAGGGAAGAACTAGGTCAATGGGAAAGATTTACTGATTAGGCGTAGCGAAGCCAACGAGGCTCTGTAAGGTAATGTGGTCAGTGTATTTAGTCATCTTAATATTGGCCGGCAACGGCACAATAGTCAGAGGTCAGAAAACATGAGCCGAAATACACGAGGCTGTATTAGTCGGGGTATTGCGATTTAATAGTGAAGTTAAGTTGGGAAGGAAAATAGAGAGTGTCAGCAGAAATGGACATGTTAGATGTAGAAGAGTTTTAATTGGTTAGTTAGATATAAGCACTAGGGGTGGGAGAAATAAGATTTGATTGTGCGGAGCCTATACCGGTGACCAATCGTGGAGCTGTTCGAGTGTCGCTTGAAGTATATCTGCATCTTCCAGACTGGATACCTCAAGCCACAGCTTCAGATCATCCGCGTAGATTAGGCAGTCGGTCTGCAGTTCGGATGGCAGGTAGTTGATGAAGATATTAAAGCGTTCGGGGCCGAGTACAGAACCCTGGGGAACCCCAATGGTCATCAGAATTTGATCAGAAAGCGCTTCGTTAACTTTGACGTGCATGAAACGACCTTCCAGGAAAACGGAGACCCATGAAAGAAAATTGCCAGTTACACCCATTCACCGGAGTTTGAAGAGGAGCCGCTCATGTGGGACCTTGTCGAAAGCCTTACTAAAATCGACAAAGGCAGCATCCAGACTCTTATTGTCATCCGGGGATCTTGCCCATTTTTCCCTAGCTACCAGCAAATTTGTGGCACATGAACGCGCCCTTCGGAAACTATGTTGGGCATGAGACAGGAACTCCAACTCATCAAGATGCAGGCGAAGGCCCCGTTTCAGAATCCGTTCCATGGCTTTGCACAAAATCGAAGTCAAACATATGGGACGATAGCTGGCTGGATTCTGTCGGTTCCCTCCTGTGTAAATGGGTTTAACCGTTCCCATCTTCCAAGCAGTTGGAAGCCGATCGACCTCAAGGGAACGACGGAAAATTTGACATACAGGAGAGGCAATGTGTCGGGCCACGTTCTTAATGAACAATGGGTGTAAACCATCGGGACCAGGCAAGGAATACGGGTCTAGGTCAAGTAGAGGTTTCACTACAACGTCAGTGGTAACATTCACGTGCTACAGCAGGGAAGATGGAGTGGGTGCAACACTATCTGGGAGTGGCTTTTCAGTCGAGTAGACAGTGGAATATTACTGGGCCACGAAACTAGCTTTCTCAACGTCTTCTTAGACCAGGTCCAAATGCACACAAGGAGACAAAGCAGGGACACCACTTCCGGCTTTAGTGCTTCGTTTGAGGTATGAGAAGAGCGCCTTGGAGTTTGTAGCAGCAAGTGCAGCTAATGACAGTTCGTAGTTTTGGCGTTTCTCACGTTTTTTATGTTGCAAGCATTCCTGACCGTTTTGTAGTGGCAGTAGTCAAGCTCGGCGTGCGTAATTCTGAAACGATCCCACAGTTTACGCCTCCTTTTCATCATTGATCTCGGTTCGCGATCGATCCACGGAGGGCATTTGGAGAAGGGGCTTCTGCTGAAATATGGGATAACTTGTTCAATGAATAACGTCAGTTTGGAGTGCAAGTGATGCCACGCTTCGTCAACATTGAGGTGTTCAGGGATACTTTAATCGACAATGCTTGCCGCAGTTTTCAAACGAGTTGTATCGGCAAGCCAGAAATTCCGACCGTCGGCACGTTGACTGTGTACAGCGAAGCAACGTGACCACTGGAATGAGACAGTACAGTGGTCACTGCTGCCAATGGGTTGCAGTACTGGAAGGTTCGTGATGTCTGATTGTGCTGGGGAGAGCATGAAATCCAAGATATGTGGCGTCTGATCTGGAGGAATACTAGTCGGTGCGGTGACGTGTTGGAGCAAATTACAATGAAGAATGGTCTCCAGTAAGTTAGCCTCGAATGACTTTGTAAGTCGGTCACAAAGAAACAGGTTCCACGCAACGGAAGAAGAATTGAAATCCCCGACGATAAGTCAATTCTTTCGTGCACCATGCTTCCTGATCGAGTCCATCAAGCCGGCTCCGGATCCCGAAGGCGCTCTGTAGACAACACCAAATGAGGGAGAACTCCGTCCATCATGAATACAACACCAGAATGCATCAAACTCATCGTCTTTGTCACTGATCGCTTCAACTACGTGCACTTTAATAACAGTCTTCAAATAGGTCACTACGCCACCGCTGGAACTGCCTCCTTGTCGATCGGATCGGGAGAGGTGGTAACCGGGGATAGACACCTCTGAATCCATGATTTCGATGAATAACCCAGTTTCATTGAAGGCCATTAAGTCCGGACGGGTCTTTAAGGCAATCAACTGAATCTCCTCCAACTTATTCCTCAGAATGTGCTCATTGGCGGTTAACAGGCATAGTCCACTTGTGTGTTTTATTGTCCCGGGATGAGAAGAATGGGTCTCCAACGGGCTCTCTGGGTCTTCCAAACCACGCAAAACCCACAATATGTAAGTCAGTTTCACCATTTCCTCGGCGTGTTCATAGCTCCTCAACAGCCTTTTTCAACTTTATCCGATCCTCTGGAGAAAGTTCACGTAGTACGTAAAATGGCTCACCTTTGAGTCGCAAGGTCTGTCGCAGGATACGTCAGCATTCCTCTTCCGTCTGATATACGACTTTGAGAGTGCAAAATTTGGGTGGATCCTCTTGCCTGCTGCCGAGCCGGAGTGCAGAGAAGATGTTACTCCCCTGTTCCCCTTCATCGAATAACAAAGAGATCAGGCGCTCGAGAAGTATTTGGTCATCCAGAATTCTTTCCGCTGGGGTGGCTTTGTTCGATTCGGTTGCGTTCAGAATGCTGAGGCAACCGTCCCGAGAAGATGGAGTGCGCTCAGGGATCTGCGGTCTGCGAGGGGACGGGTTTCCTGTAATCACTTTCTCAAGCTCAGGAAGTTTATTGAGAACTGGCTTCATTCGCGACTGAGATGCTGAGGGCTTGGAACTGGGTTTATCCTCAAATTTGGGATTAAACTTAATAGCGTTGGTGGCTAAGCTTTGACTTATTATGGTCGGGGTCACATTTCTCCACTATGGAGGAGTTATCCCAGGTGTTGGATTTCGCCGTGGGCTTAGAGACCAGCTTTCTTGGGGGCTTGCTTCCAGATGGGCACAGACTGGCTGTTGTTGGAGCAGTGGCGCTCGCCACGGCAGCATACGTCGCGGGCTTATTTTTCGATCGACACATCGTTTTACTGGACGGCAATGACTCAGCCAACGTAGCAGATGGAGTGCGGGTTCGATGTGGTTTGGGTGTAGCAGACCCTGATGAAGGTAGGGAATTGGGTGATGGGGGTGACTCATCTTCCGTAGTGTACATGGCCAGGGTGACAGAGCTGCATATACTGAGAGGACAATTGTTAATCATTCACTGTTATTCGACATGAGTCACAATGTGAGCTCACAACCCCAGACGCAGCGCGTTGAAGGCCGTCATATAGGGCGTCATCGATGTTACAGCATGAAGTGTGCAGCCACCCTTCACACAGAGCGCACTGAACAGCTCTTGAGCGGGAAGTGAGGCGTTTGCTACAACTTATGCACTTGGCTGACATGGTGGTTTGCCTTATTGATACAGAAATCTGATAAGTGCGAGCCAAAACCTCGAGGAGGTCGTTATCCGCAGAATGTACGCCCGAATGTGTTGATAGCTGAAAGTTTTGGGTCTTCCGAGGCATGTGTGTTTTTATTATTACGTTAACTTCTTTGTTAATATGCTAAGAGGTGGATTAGAAATCAATAAGGTGAAGGGTTTAAATGGGTTACGGTGGTTAATAATTTTCCCGCTTCTAGCGAAAGCAGCGCTGGTGGGATAAATTTTGTTAATTCCGGCGTATTTTCAAGGGCTCATATGGGGACTTACATCGCTGAATGCGTAGCTGAAACTTTTCAGATGGAAACAGTGACATTGTTCACTCGTCGGAGCCTTAGAACGGCGAAAGCTTACCACTAGTAGACTGGACAGGTGCTGCCGGAAAGATGCCAATACCCATATATTTCGTTTGTGTGCGTGCATAGTAAGCGAACGAATGTGGCTGGAAAGCAGTAAGTTGCGCATACGCCTGATGAATATATGTTACCAGGTGCCGGTTTTACAATGGCCCAGCGCGGTTACCAGCGGTTATTAAGGGGGATGATACCAGATTGGAAACGCCTGCATTTGGCATTCGCACAGTTTTCATCTGGGGAAGCCTGTGCTGTAAGGCGGAAGTCAGCGGCTACCATCAGATCAGGAAAGCATGGTACTTACTTTAATGAAGTCCTTTCGTAGCGCGTCGGCGATGCGTGCATTTGTGCTTCTTCAGTGTAAAATTCGTGTAATAAGGCGCGATTTGTATTACATACGGGGGCGTCGTCGTAACGCTTGTGTCACCAAAGTGGAGGATGATACGCAGCTGTTGCAAAGAACTGGTCAGGAAACTGCAAAGATGGCGTACCGTCACAGTTAACGCCCCGAAGATTCGACCACGCCAACGTCGTGCAGTCCTATCCAACCAGAAGGAACGCAAACGCGCTGTTACAGTTTGCCATTAAATTGAAGGGTACCAATCATAGCGTTCATCCAGACCTCTCATTAGCGAATAAGCTGAAGCTAATAAAGGCCATTAAATACCTTAAATCCAGACCAGTGCCCGAGGAACATGGTCTCGCTTTGGTGGCTATTCGGGTAGTCACACGACGGTTCGTTTTCGACCTACCAGTGCCAATACGTTTAGCGCACGACCCAGGGCCGGACATTACGAATGCCTACAGGTAGTGCTAAGCAATTTCCATAGCCGATGGAGTAAGAGGTGCGCGATATGTCTGCTTGTAGCTGGGTCGCATCCTCATATGCTTGCATCCACTGAAACGTTGCTCCCTCGGGACAGCACGGACGGTGGAGCACATCTCTCTAAGTACGCACTATGTAGATGTGATCGCTTTATTGGAAGCAAATGCGAAGGAGTTGCGCTTTACGTTAGATGTGGATTCACGTTATACGTACCTACATGTTTCAGTCGGCAGCTAAGACACCCGAAGCTCAGTTGGTATTGATTAGCACTTCCTCAGCACAACTTACAGTTGCACTTGCATATAGAAGCCATGCGAGTGCGTCCAAAGAGGTGCTTGTCTTTATTCGCTTCCAATCCGCAAACAGGTGTTTGATACTGGGGATTTCAACCTACCAGAAGTTGGCTGAGTAGATCTTTCTTGCAACGCGATGGAAGGTACGTTTGGTGCAGACCTGCTTGAGCTTACGCGACAAGTACCGTTGCATCAGTTCGTGGACCACCACACTAGGTACATGGATGCCCAACTACCGTCTATGTTAGATCTACTTTTTGCCAACACACTAGACTTCGTAGGTGACATCACTTACAGCTCTCCCTTAGATGCCAGTCCACAGGTTTGTTTATCTTTCAGTTGTACTATGACCAGACGTCACCGGAGCATCGCTAAGTCATTTCCAAACATATGACGTGCTAACTATCAAGCAACGCGTATCAAGGCTTCTGGCTTGCTTTGCGAAATCTCGGTGTTTGATAGGGTTCGGGCGGCCTGAGCTAAATTTAAGGCTGATTTCAAGAATGTGCCTATTCCCTACACCCAGCTTGAGAGGAGAAAGTAAACACGAGCGCGGCCGCCGTGGAAAGATAACAATGGCAATTTCCTGTTCCAGAAGCGTTCTATGTGCTGGAGGACCCACCGTGCGGCCCCATCAACTACCACCTATGATAGATACGGCGATGTTATAAATAGTTGTAAACAACACTTAAGGAAAGCTCGGCTGTTGTACGACAAGGAATTGGCTGATGGAGCTTTGGAAAATCCGAAGTTCTTCGCTTATGTTAAGAGACGCTGTGGTTCAACTTCGGTAATCCCAACTTTCATGTAATCCGGTGGAACTCGTGCGTATGCGGACTCAGATAAGGCTCGTGTACGTGGGAAAAAGTATGCAGGGGCTTCGTACGCGAGGCCGCGTTGACCAGCCTTACACTTGTCCCCAGTGTACCTGAGGGTTTTTATTTAGCTAAGCTTACGGTGGTGGAAACGCAAGTCCTTAAGCTGCTGCAAGAACTTAACCTTTCCAAAGCAGCTGGACCTGCTTCAAATTCACCCAAAGCTTTTGCATGACTTGGCGGTAGAAGTAAGTGGACCCCTGACGATAGTGTATCAGAAGTCACTTGACAGCTGTACACTACCTTCGGAATGGAAGAAGGCTGTCATCTGTCCTACCTTCAAAAATGGCGCCAGGAGTCTGTGAACAATTTTAGACCAGTCAGTGTGACTGGCGTCGTGGTCAAATTGCGTGCAAATCTAATGAGGGCTTGGTTGAAAGGTCACCTGAATAGCTTTAATCTCTTCAGTAGCGCACAACACGGATTCCGGAAGGTTGATCGTGTCTTACGAATTTGTTGTTGGCTTGTGAAGCTTGGGCCGAGGCAATGAACTATGGCCACGTATTGGATGTGCTTTTCGTAGACTTATCGAAAGCATTTGATAAGCTACCGCACTTGAAGCCATCACAAAATCTGAGCTCCTACGGCGTATCTTGCCGCGTCTTGCACCGGGTATTTGCGCGCTTGGAGGAAAGAGCGTAGTGTGTACGTGGGGGTCGCAGCTTATTCTTTAGGCAAGCGGTACTTAGCCGTGTCCCACAGGGTTTGGACCGATGCTGTTTTCCCTCAAGGTAAACCATCTCCCTGGAGAGCTTTGAGTCTCATCCCCATTGTTTGCTGATGAACTTTATCTATGGAATGTTGCAAATGTTCCTGGGGGTTCTGAGGCCATACAGCATGCCTTTGACTGACTCTGGGACTGGTCTACTTTTTGGCTACTGCGCATTAATCAGGCAGTGTTTCGTCCTTCGTAAGGAAACAACTTCCCCTTTGAGCTACATACTCGGTAGGGTCGAAGCCCCTTGCCTCCAACCAGGTAGATCTAGGCGTCGTCCATTCGTCGTATTTGCGTCTGGTGACAACTGGAAGAAAACCGCCAGTAGGGTTTCAGAATGCTGTGGTTAATACGCCATTCACTCGGGGTCTTAACTGCCGACATATTTGTGAAACTGTTCTCAGCTTTCGTTTGGCCCCACCTGGAATACTGCGTCCAGGCTTGCCCTCCATGCCTTGTTGGGGACAATGCGGCGCTGCAGCAGGTTTTGCATGTAGGTACCAAATTGGTCGAGGGGTTTACGGGGGCAGTCGTATTCCGAGCAACTAATTAGCTTGAGTATGTATTCAATGCACGACCGGCGGCTTCGAGGAGACCTAATCCTTACTTACTGCAGCTTACCAGGGAAGGTTGGACAGGACTTCAGCTAACTGGTTAGCCCGGGCCGGTTGACTTTGTATAAGTACACACTAGCCTCAACTCATCGGCTGCCACGCAATTTTAATTCTCACATCCCAGTCTATTGGACTGTTGGCTTTCTTAATCCACCAGCGCTAGATGCTGAGCACTTGAACTTTTTGGGTCCCATCCACTTCTATGTTTAACCATACTCTATTACACACATTTTCTGCACCTCCTCTCGTCATCGCATAGCTTGGGATGAAAACTTGGCAATTAGCCGTGCTGTCCGTATTATTTCCCTACCCCTGGCCAATTTCGGAGCTGGCAACACCGTCGTTTTCTCTCTAAAGCTGTCACAAGTATTGCTGTCTGTTATCTCTCTTGTATTCCACACTGTACACCTATCAGACTATGCTGAGCCTAATAAAGCGTGCCGCTCCTGTATACTAACTAATGAGGTTGCCAGCAACTCACCAATTAATGTGTCACAACTAGCAGTCCATTTGACTTTAGCGCTCCACCGTGGATGTCCACATCAGGGTGTCCCACCTAGCATCTTTTGCGGCTATTGCTTGCAATACTGATATTCTAGGTCCCCTTCAGCGCTGGCCCTACAACCATTTTCTAACTAAACCCGTAGTATTCAAGCCCTTCTCTCTCTTATAAATAAAGGTGAAGGCCTGTCAGAAAGCAGTTTTTTCCATATAATTAACCCGACTCTCAGTATCACTCTTTCCTGTCGTATATTTGACCTGTCAGCTGACCTGTAGAAGTCCCTATCTTTTTCCGCTATTCGAGGTCCCTTTAGTGCTAGCTTTGCAACCGCACTGTCGCTACAGTTGTGGTATATAAATCACATTCTCGTCACAAATTTGACCCTCCGTCTCACCCTTTACCCAGCTGTCTAGCGTCCGATTTCTGAACGTGTTGCGTTATTATTTTCATGGCTTCAATCTTGGCGTACTAACTTCTCTGGCTCTTGTACATGTTCGAACGATAAGCTCTAGCACTGTCGACAGATCACTCAACTGACATCTTAAGCGCCTTTTAAACCACTCACTATGTTCTTCTGATTCCTTCAACTCATTTACCGGTTAACAACGCCTGATACGCACGGTTCCCAAACAGTACAACTTTTGCTTACGCTAGGCCACTTCGGCCAGCATCTTCCTCTCACATTCAGCAAATATTAGGTCTCTTGCTACAACGTAAAACTACGGATATGGATATGCTGTACAACGTATACGGCCACTCCATTGCTTTCAGCCAACACAACTTTACCATAAAGTTTATTTTTATACAATAACATAGTCCTGTTCAATTTTGTTGGCAGTTTGCTCTGTCCGTTTTTCTTCTCACCCTTGTTCTACAGGATAACATTACCTGCAAGGAACACCGCTGAAGACATACCTGCGACGCTCCCGTGGGTACGGATTCAATACAGAACACAGATAAAACCCGCACTTCATAAGGGTGACACACTACGGAACATAGAGAACTGCTCAATTCAATACGAGTCACCTGAGTCGTCCGACTTCAACAGCTCCAACCACCTGCACTGGACTCCGAAGGTGACTACACAGCCATGGGAAACAAATTGGCGTTAAGTGACTGCGAATATCCGCGAGGTAATCGGTCAGATGCAATCTTGTCTATGTTATATCACCAGCAGGCAATATCCTAGGATGTGGTGGGTCTACGTCTGGCAAGCGCTTTCTCTACAAAAAGCCACAAATGTCTGTTTAACAACACTACGGCGTGGCGGATGTAGCTTGCCACTCAATATGGTCACCGCCCCTAACACATTGGCAAGTTGACCGACACCACATTTACAAGTTCTGTGCATATATCTGCTCTTGCTCGAACGGGCCTACAAATCTGATTATTGACATGCCAATATTCTTATGTATTTTACACTTGTTTCCTCATACTACACACTGACCTACATTGCTTACGCGACCTCATCGGACTAGTTCCTCATCAACATACCATATAAGTGATCTGAATACTATCTTTACCTCTCGCATTCTGTGTACATAGACTTCATACAACCTTTGGGCCCTATGGGCCCACAATACTGTCTCCAACTGTACTACTTACACTGCTGGTGCTGCTTATTCTGCTATCTTGTACAATAATGAAACATGCTGTTCATGCCCAAAGACGTGTCTAGCTTCGTTGAGAATAAAATATTTATTTATTTTTGAATCTACACAAGCCGTGTACTGACGGGAGCAGTGCGGAAACTCGGTTATCGCGTAGAGTTATAGGGCGCTGGAACTCGTTTCCGGGAAGTGTACTCAGTGAACCCACGTGAAGGGTTCCGAGCGTCAGTTAAACGCTTTGGTGGCAGACCGAAACCTTTTCCTGCTCTTGACCACAATCTTCTTCCAAATTTTAGTTCGTATTCTGCTTTTCTCGTAACTTATTGTTGTTAGCCTTCATTTATATGACTTTCATTTCCCTTTATCTTCCATTTTCTTTCTACTTCGTTCTTACTTCGCGTGAGCTACGCAGCGTGGTCTGCTAGTGCAGGGTATGTGGCAGTAGTTGTTTGACCAGGGTGTGTTCCGAACGTTTCGTTTTAGGTCTACAAGTCATCTAACACCTTATCGTTTCCGCTCAAGAATGAACACTCAAGTGATATCCCTAGCGTTCCGGTCCTGGTGTTCCGAGGGGTATGGACAGTGGCTGTAGGCGTCACAAACGGAAGTCACCTTTGATACCCCGTGTGTTGGAGATTGCGGAGCCCACTATGATAGCACTGCAATTGAAATTCCGTACCCTGGACACAAGAACCTCCGCTCGTCACCTCACAAACACAGCGTACGAGCAGGGCGACGGCAGGAAAAGTTGCGAACAGCGCGGGTTGGGCTCTGTGTCAGCAAGAGGATGCTGACTCCAGGAGCTGCGAGTGTTGATTGGATAAGTTGCGGCGTGTGTGGACGATGTTTCCATCAAAGTTTTGCGGGATACCAGGTTGAGCCGACATACACAAGCATGCACTGCTGCGGGTAAGTTAAATATGAGGTGCACGACTTCGCGGTTCTTTAGAGCTTCAAGTGAAGACAAATTGAGTGTGGTCTCATAAACCTTCCCCTTGGGATTTCCGGTATACTCGGTAAGTGTGCACCTTACACGTTCGCTTCACAAAACAGCTATATTGGTTTACAACTTTTTTGAATTATCATTCCGCAATCAGTACTCTCCGCAGGTTCCCGTGGTTTCCACTTAAAGTGCTGTGCGCTTTCCGTGCCATGCAGCGCCGTGCAAACCGCAGACGGACGATAGGCGCATAGACACCGACGTCAACTGACGCTTGGCGCCCGTCACAACCGCCTCCTTAAACTTCTGGATTCCTTGGCAACAGAATGTGGCGTTGAGCCAAGTGAAAGTCGGTGTTTAAGAGGCCCCAGTGAGGGCTCTCATGCTGTATCTTAGTGAGGCCTGACATAAGCTGTCTATGCTACGTGCTGCAGGTAACTGCTTGCCGGTTGCACCATGGTATACTTGCTTGACCCTCTTTGAAAGCGTGTTGTGGTAATCACTGAATATCTGCGGCAATGAGTCCTCCGCTGCTCCGAACAACCCAACTATTGCCATAGACGGCCGCGTCAGATATATACAGGTTGGAGTTGAGGCTTACGTATTCTTCCAGGGCAATGTATGCAAGTTGTAATACCGATGGACTTACGAAGATGTCTGCTATCATGTGTAGGCCAACCCTTTGACTAGCGATAGCATCCCGTGTGATTGCATTAAATGCCACGGTTGTCGTTGCGGTGCTATTTACGTGAAACCCTTGCTCGACGAGTACACGCCACTCCGATGTGGAATGCGCAGCATCCGTAGCCTACTTGTGTGGAACACTTTCGTCACTAGGTGGCAACTGCTGCGGAGGAAGCCACAGGATACGCAAAGCGTAAGCATCCTTATTGGCTTGAAGCAAACGATGCTACCGTGGGCGCATTGACATGCGCAAAACATGCGTCGTTGGCTGCATTCTTAGCAGACTCCGGAGACTTGAGGAAGCGGGTCCGTTTCAAAAAATCGCCGGCCAATGAATAGCGCACTCTGTCTGATTACAATTGCACGGAAAAGACAAGGCAAAGCAGATGAGCTGCACCCGATTCTGGAAAGGCGGTATCTGGACGGAGCTTGGAGACGCTGAGGAAGCCGATGGACGGTAGTTATCGCGCAACCTGTACACCGACGGCAGAGTCCACGCGGATAAGGCTTAAAACTTGTACTGGCTCTTGCGACACCCGTTCAGAGATCGGCTGGTCTGCATTGAACCGCCTCAAGCAGCACCTTATGAGGGATACGCTGGCAGACACGCGGATACAAGATGGGACGCAGAGAGCACAACTGCTCGGCTGCAAAACACAAGTGTTCCGGAGCGTAGGGATCCTGCCTGAAGCATCGGAACACGGCGGACCCGTGTTGGTGACTTCGTTGCATCACTTGGTTCAACGGCCATTGATTCCGGTGGAGGTCGCTCCTGATCTGAAGGATGCCCTTATGCTACCGCCGTACAAGAGCAAAAAGCCAAGCAAGGTTACACGCAGTATTGTGGCATCAACTTGCTGTATTGTGCGTGCAGGCTGATTACCGTATTCATATTTACCCGCCTCGCCAGTGAGGTTGTGGAACGTAACGCGGCGGATGAGCAGTACACCCGGCCGCTTTGCGGCGTAGTCGTTAATTGTGCGAAAAACATGACTGACCGTCATAGCACTCATGTATCGACGGTGGATTGCGCTCAACCTGTGAAGGTCTCCGCAGTTGGACTTGCACACAGTGTCATAGACAGGCGCGTAAAATTTGGCGGATTGCGAGTGTAGTTGGCGGAAATCAACGGTTAGGAAACCAGGCCTCTTAGATCAGGAGATATAAAGAGGCTAGTTACATTTAACCATCGGTGTCTTCTCATTTTGGCTCACATCTGGTGGGAATACGGTGTGCGCAAGGCGCATATTCGGCGCGTTGTTTCTGGCACAGGAAGAGGAACTAAACTGCCCTGCACCCTCCTTTTAAGCACCATGCTGCCATGGCTCGGCCACGTGTTGCGCCTGCCGGCCTACCGACTCCTGCGACGTGCCCTGTTTGCTCACATGACGTGTGCATTGCACAAGATGAGGGTGGCCCAGCGATAACTTGCTCGAGAAGAATGTGAAGTCTCTCACTGGGTTTGGTCTCGGTTGAGTCCATCGGTGGCCATCTAGGGGTGGATGCCAAAAGTTACTTCGGCGTCCACTGTTTTTGTCCGAAAACAGGATCAGTGACTCACGGTGTTGTTCATTTAATGGTGTCAGTTTTGTACTCGTTCTTGGTTGCTTACCGCAAAAGACCGCTTCTGGAATAACTAGTGAAGCTGTAGTGGGAATCGTTCAAAGCTGTGGGTGTTGGCTCGTTGGGTTCCTGTTAACAGCCTTTTGTGTTCCACTCTGTCAATGTCTGCATTTCGTTTGAAATGCTTGTGCCTAAATGTGTTCCGTTGATAGTTGACCGACTCCATGTAACCTTAGCCCACGCTATCTAATCCGTTGCACCTCCGGTACCTGTATTGCCTGTCCACATGTGGCTTTGAGAATTGCTGTCCATCCGGGCGGTGTATATGATTGATCGGACACTATTAGATTGCTTCCACGTAAACTTTGCCGTACCTACCTACTCCGTTGCACCTTCGGTAAGTCTATTGACTCTTAACAAGTGGCTATTAGAACTGCACACTCTCAGTGCTGCGTATATGGGCGATCCTCCAATACTGGTCAGCCTCCACTTAAACTTTTGCGCAGCATATGCATTCCGTTGCACCTCCGGTGGTCTTTAGAAATGTTTTTGCGTGCCACCTAGTTGGGCGCTAGGACAATATTTCTCAGCCACCACGAAACCTTTGCCCCCGACCAAATACTCCGTTGCCCCTCCGGTAAGTATAAGGGGTCTTAACAATTGGCTTTTAGAGCTGATGTCTATCCGTGCTACCTATGTGGGTTATCCGCCACTACTGTTCAGCCTCCACGAAACCTTTGCCGCCGCATATATTTTCCTTTGCACTTCCAGGAAGTGTATCGGCTGTTCAAATGTAGCCTTTTGAACTGCTGTGTATGCGTGCCACCTATATGGGTGTTACAACACTATTGCTCAGCCTCCACGAATCCTTTCTTTCAAAACCTCTGTATATTTGTGGTGCCTAATTCAGTGGTCCGCCACCACTGGTCCACCTCCACGTAACATGGAACGCAGCATACCTACTTCGTCGTACACCCGGTTTGTGTATTATGCGTGCACGCGTGACTTTTATAACTCGCACATATTCCCTTCGAGTGCATGCTTGCACTGACCGCCACGTCGCTTTCAGACTGATGCGGAATGCCATGCGCCTAAACACCACCGCGTATTTTAAACACTAGAGGTTTGCCTGTAGCATATCTTTTAAACAATATTACATGTTTGTACTGCCTAAGGAGTTCTGTTTCCCATGTCCGGTTTACATTGATTTTGACCTGTCAAGGTGACCTCTTATGTGGCTGGCGAAACCATTTCTCAATGTTCACACTTGAAGGGTTACGAGCCGTATACACGCTCACTCAACTAGTGGTGAATATTTCTAAATGGTTCAAACGTCCGTCACATTTATTGCATTCGGCTTCCCAATGTCCTGAATTATTTACGTTCACCGCTGGTTATCCTCTAGCACCTTATCGTGTATCAGCGGCATTGCGCATCTTCCCAAATTCTGCCACCGGTAAGTGATGCATCATTGATTCATAGCCGCAGGTACCATTGGGTTTCCATGATCACTTCTCTTTCACAGCCCAAGTGACATGCGTCATCATTTGCCGTAGTCCTTAACGCAGCCACTGCGTCTACTCTTACGTACTGCCTCCCGCATTTGATGCATTGTTGATTCATAGAAACAGGTACCATTGGGTTCCCACGTTCACCTCTCTTTCAGAGGTACAGTGATATGCGCAGCCCCTCGTTATCCTACTTACCGCTGTCACTGCGTCTCCTCAGACGCACAGCCTCCGTAATATGACGCATCTGTGAAATCTAGGTAAACGCATCCTATCACTTCGTTGATGACAACCCTTCCACAACCAATATAACATCCGCCGCCGTCAACGCGAAACCAGCCACTATCTATTTTCCTACGTATTCGCCCCACATGAGCGTTCAGCAGTGATAGATGTACAAATGTATGGTTGTAGTTTAATGGTGACGTCCCTTTCATAGGCGATGTAAATATGCGCCTTCCACAACTTCAATTTATCGCAGCCCCAGGCCCTCCCGCCAATTGGTACCTCTATATAAGGCGTTAGTGAATGCGAGCCAAAGGCAACATCAAATTTCAGTAATGACCGCAAATTCAGCGACAAAGTACACATGAGCCATCAATCGCCGTCCTCGTTACCGCCCTTGGTCACCCTGTGATATACTTGAATTAGTCGTCTCCTGTCATAGCACCGGATCCGGTCTTTCCTCCATTTCCACTTTCTTCTACATTTTACGTTCCTTAGAGAACAGAGCAACGGCCTTTTTCAGGGCCACCCACTGTCACTGTGCCTTATCGTCCCACGTCGCCTAGGCGAAGTGCAATGTCTGCACATTCCTTGCGGCGAACTACAAGCTCACAAAGTTCAGTGGGTGGATCCGTAATCTTCAGACAATATATGGGTCAATTCCTACATCTTGAGGTTTGACGAAATACCGCAAGCAATGCGAACTACATGCTCATTCATTAAGAACGTGGTAAGTTTAACTTATGCGGTCCCTTTTATCGTTGAACATGCCGCTTTAGCTCCACATTCTTCGTAAATCGTGTTCCCTTATTTCAGTGTGTCTTTGGAATGTTTACCTCGTAGCGCCCTCAATTCGTCCTGTAAAAAGTACTTGTTGAACCTTTTTCGGTATTCCTGCTTGATGGGTGCTGAGCGTGTGCAAGGCTCCTCACGAAGACGAGCATATTTGCGTATGGTTTGGGCGTCCCTCTGCCCACCTTTTACAATCATACCCCAGCTTAAAGAAGCAGGGCGGGTATCAGTACAACGTCTCATGTGCATCGGTTCCCATTCTAGTGTCAATCCATGCTCCAAACATTCACTTTCTACTCACTAGGTCTTGTTAGTCTACCCAGCAGCGGGTTAATTTATGATTACCATGGACACTAACAATTAATGTAAAAACGACCGCCTCTTCAGTTAAGACTAATGGAACTAGAACCCTTTGTCTTAGTTATCTATTACGATAAACTTTACCGAATTTCGTTCTCCTACTTCAGGGCACACAAGAGATTAACTCCGTTACTCTTCCGGAGGCAATATGCTTTAAACGAATTTAAATGTTTAAAGAACCCCTGTTCCCCCAAAACCCCTTAAGCTCCGAAATGTGCATTCATCGAGTTCGACGCTTACCTACAAGTACTTCCTGCGAACTCATCCTGCGTATATCAAAATCATTCCATTTAGCACCCCAGTAGAAACAGGATGATGATTACGATAAAAAAGCTACAGTACAAACTATTAAATAAATAAATAAATGGTATATTCTCGATAAAACGAGACACACCACTAAAGGAGAGATCAAATATGCATACAAGCATAGCCTCTTAGGAATATTAAAACATTTCGTTTTAATGAAAGATATAACCGAAAAGCTGCAGTCCATACTAGTGATCCTTTTGTCAAGTAATAGTCAGATAAAGGAAGGTGTTGGCGCTGTGGGGCGTAAAACACAATCATACGTGTTGCGTCAAAGTCCAATTTCGGCGTAATTTCGCCATGTGGTAATCCATGTGCACATGAGCCCAACATAGGTTTTAGTGCAACCAATGACCATTACGAACCAGAAAGATCTGTGCTCCATCAAAGCATTGTTCATAGTAGAACCGGTTGCATAGGTTAGATGTAGAAGCCCGAGGGCTGCGTCAGTGTGAAATGTTAAGCTGTGACTTTTTCAGTGGCTAGGCACATCCGCCAGGTTGCAATGTTGTTAAGCGGATATTTGTGGCCTTTTTTGTGGAGTACGCTTGCCAGGCGAAAACCCATCACGTCCTGGCACACTGCCGTAGCTTCCGTTGAACAGTAGTGCTAGCCGGCTCAGCATCGTATAGATCGACGTTGCACTCTATTATTCTCAGTCGGTGGACAGCCGAAATTATTCCTGTGTTAGCCGAATGGCTTGTAATGATCCGGCAATAGTCGTTGAAACCGATCAATGACGCAAAAGAGTCGTAAAGTGGAATGATAAATGATGAAGTTGAGTAAACACATTGTTAATAAAGGACGGCTTTTTCTGTTATATTCTTGTCCAGCTGTCAAACCGTATCTAGCTATCCACGTTGGACTTGTCATGGGGACGGTGAGTGCAGTCGTTTCTTGTGGCTGAATATGTCCATAACAGGCGAAAATGCTATTCCTTTGTCCAATGCGTGATCGGTACCAGCTTTTACTCCGCGAAATGAAAGCGGAAGTCCTTCAAACGTAGGTAATTGTAATTATGTCCATGGTCAAATTAAAACACCGTAAAAAGCCATCGGAAAAGTCACTTAAACGGGCGCAACGCTGACTATGAAATGACATCGGAAAAGCTCCAGGTGAATGGAGAATCGGAATATTAGCGGCAATGAAGGTACTCACGCCAGAATTGTTTGTTGTGGGTACGAGGCGAGCTGAGCCCATCTGTTTAGACCCCGTGGAGGTAGCGCCGCAGAATAGCGGAAAGAGCTCCATTTGGAACAACGTGTGGGTTCATCGTCTCCAGGAGAATGGATCAAGTGTTTAAACCAGCTGGCTATTAAGGATGAGTTAGCCAGTCCCAGTAGATATACCTTCTTGCTTTGGCGGATGGAATAGTGGAAATCTCCGGGAAAACTGAAAAAGGACAAGTGGCAGCCAAACCGACAGATAGCAAGGAAGCAAGACGCACCATCGAAAGACTGGTGGCAAGCAACGGTGCCTATGCTACATTAGCACTTAGGTTATTTTGTTTAGTATACGTGATTTGCAAGCGCCTTTACGTAGCTGTTGTGGCGTAGGCTACAAATACTACGTAGGAAGAAGGTTCTACCCACGCAGGGTCAAGAGACCGATATAACAAGGCGCGTTTACAAAATTGGAGCGGATAATACAATTGTTGGAGAGAAACCGGTAAACCGAAGATGATGACAGCTGTCCGAATGCGAGAGGCATCTAAGATGAAACTTAGGACAACTAGGCTGAGACTGAATGCGGGAGCAACAGTACGTATGGCAACGTTTCAAGAGGAAAAGTAAATTCAAATAAGTTGCGAGGAGGAAGAGTGCGAAGAGTAATTCGTGAGAATACTTACGCTAAAGCGCTCATAATTCCATAGTTCAACTGCTGTCATAATCTGGAAAAAGCAGTCAGAGTGCCAAAACTGCCGTGCATTTGGCGTCGTTATCCCACGTACAGTCACAATAATAGGCAAATGCGAACCTAAAGTAAATAGCATAGGCATATGAATCGAGGTAAGGTGAGCACACTAACAGAAGTAATAGTCAAGAAACACATAGCAATGGTCCGAGTGTCGCCAGTAAGCAGTACAGAGCTCGGAGCGGAGGAGACCATACGAACGAGGATAACTTGGTTCGGCGCAATGAGTTTAAGCTTTGGAAAGAAAAATGGAGCGCAATAACAGAGAAGGCCAAATATAAGAGGAAAATAATAGCAACAAGAGTCTAGACGTAAGTGGAAGGGAGCGAAGTTGCTGTCAGACCCTGGTTGGAAATGGCACGGCCAGCTGGGAGTAGCAAGAGGGCAGAAGGCCGTCCAGATACGACCAGTTTAGTCGGCCCAAGAAGATTGGGTCTTACCATTGTAGTGAGAATAACTGTGGGAATGGTCCGCGGAAATAGACGGCTTAAATATCAGGGTGGCTATATTATACAGTGGTGATTAAGTCTGGCTAGCCTCTCGAAGTGAGGGAGACCGATCGGACGACACTGGAATATTCGTTGCATTATGATTGAGTCGTGCAGATAAAATGAAAAGCAAATAGAGAGGATCAGCAGTAAGGGGTAGGAAAGAAAGGGAAGGGGCTGGTTCGACATTGGATGAGCAAGTTCAGCAGATTCCTGAGGTGCTAAAAACTGCTTTTAGTTTGCAGAGTCTAGACCGTTAACCTTCCAGTGGAACAGAGTAGGTCACAGTAAAGCAGACTAGTCAGATGAGGCCACGTTATGGAAGAGCACTGAGGTTTGGCTGCTTGAATGAAGAATTGACAACAAATAGCGCAGTGAGGAGATGATAGTCAGGATGAAAAAGGTTTACTGATAAAGTGTAGAGAAACCAACGATGCTCTCATGAGAAGGAGTAGGAATCGTTCAGTTCTGAACAAGCCCGGGTAGCATTCCAGTAGTCTGAAAGAACTCAGATCAGAGGAGACTGGATTAATCGACACATCCGGAAGCCTGTTAGAAGTCCCAGAGCATTTGACTGATCAGATGAGGAGAATTTATGGCAGGGCACTGAGCGTCGGTCGTCCCATGTAAGAAGGATTGTATGTACAGGTTAAAGATGGAAGTGCCTATATTAATAAAGAGTGAACAAGTCTAGCGGGCTATCAACTTAAGCGCGACATAGCGTTGAGTCTACAGAGCCTGGACTGATAAACCTTGCTGGTCTGGAATGTGTCAAGGGAGCAGTCCGGTCAGGGGAGCCTAGGTTATTGCACACACTGAGAGTTGGCAGTCCGATTAAAGAAGAAATTAAATCAGAAAGCGCCATAAAGAGAGGGTCCGGATAGAAAGAGTTTTACTTATAAAGTGTAGAAAAGTCGCTAAATTTCTCTAGGTAATGGCGACAGAGCGTTCGGCCTTCTGAACAAATGCAGGTAACGTCACGGCAGTCTGAGGGAACTCGGAGAGCAGCGGACCGATTGGAAGTGACTGGATTAGTAGGCACATTGAGAATAAGTCGTACAGTTAAGTTGGGAAGACAAATAAAGCGTCAGCAGTGATGGAGGAGTTTGGATGGAAGAGACTATATGAATATAAGATAGGCAACGCAGGCAGGCACGCAATGTGAGAGAAGTTGTGTGTTGGTGATGCGGAGCCTAAAACTGCATTTCGCTAGTCAGGAAGCAGTCAAAGAGGAGAACAGGGCAGGGCACTGAGAGCTGGCTGTCAGGTGGAAAAAGAAATAAAGGCAAGGCGCTGTTGTATCAAGAAAGCCGTAGGAATGGTAAAAAGGTATCTCGCAAAATTAACCAAGTACAAGTGAGTCAATTCCTTGTTAAACGGAAAGTCAAGCGGCAGACCCACGAGCAATAGTAAGGTAGGAATGAGTCAGCAAGCCAACCAATGAGACTGAGCCAATCAATGTTGCTCATCTGGTTACCACATTATCGTTCCCCTCCAAAAAGCCACTTCAGAATGATTCGTAGCGATCAATAGGTTTCACCATTCTCGCGGACCGACGCAGCTGACGTCGAGGTAATAGTAACTCAGCCGGGTATTCATGTGCAGATGGGTCTGGCTGATTAGCTGGTCCGTGCATTGTGTGAAGTCAAAGAGTATTGACCATTAGGCCGTTCCCCAAGCGATTGGTGCCCGGGCCAAGCGTACGGTCGATGCGCACTGGAGCGGAAAGCGAAGGTGTGCCTTTTTTATTGCCTCACTTTTGACGCAAACGTATTCCCCGGGCTGCATTAGTGTCGATGCTTTAGCGTAGGAATTTTAGTAAGATGCTATGTGATTTGAAACTTCGGAATCTCTCGCTGATAATAGTTTATGTGCAGCATTTAACTTTGTGCGTAAGGGCCTTCCTAGCGACAGCTCCGCTGGCGTTCTTCCGGTAGCTCTGTGGTCTCATGTTCTGTAGGAAAATACCGCGGATAAAACTGCA
This sequence comes from Dicrocoelium dendriticum, assembly GCA_944474145.2. Classification (NCBI taxonomy): domain Eukaryota; kingdom Metazoa; phylum Platyhelminthes; class Trematoda; order Plagiorchiida; family Dicrocoeliidae; genus Dicrocoelium; species Dicrocoelium dendriticum. The sequence continues at coordinate 21,302,569 of OX104069.1, forward strand.
TCCTCCAAGTCCGAACCTCCTATAGGTATAGCTTGTATAGCTTCTTATAGAGACCGGTTTAAATACTCGACCATTCCGTTGGCTGCAGGATTGTAGGGCGCAGTTCTGGAGTGCTTAAGGTTATGGCAATGTAGAAAACCTGCGAGTTTGCGGCACCAAAACGGTGGCCCTTTATCCGTTAATATTTCATGCGGTAAACCGAAACGGCGGAATAAGGGTTTAAGCCAATGTAACACAACCTAAATAATAACTTGGTCGCACACGTGTACTTCAGGTCATCTACTGTAAAATCATGTAGCAACAAGTAGATTTCGCTTATTCGTAGGAGCAGTAGCAAACGGACCCATAATATCAGTAGCGATTTTGGTTCAAGGTTGCCAATTGCTTACCTGAGGCAAGAAACATTGTTCCATTGGCCCCACAGGGATAATTTGTGAGATGATTCATCCAGTAAGTGCGTTAGTCCCAGGGAGGCGGAAAATAAATTGCATAGTTTTCGTACTTCTTCCTATGGAACCGAGTTGGTCTGGAAATGGGGAAGAAACGTCTACCTACAGCACATCAACCTATGTTTGTTCACAGTTCTAATCGAAACTATTGTCCGCCGATGCAAACCTACACATGTTTTCATCAACCAGTTCGTTGTCTTTGATTTCCGGGTCTGGGTGTGTAAATCCAAAAAGACTGACGCTTGCTTCAACTTTCTCCCAGCACGGTGGTTGGTTAAGATGTCATATCATTAGAGCCATTCAGTTCTTGAAATCGGTTCATTTTTCCTATAGATAATCGACGCAATTGTCGTAAAAACTGGTGATACTATTCCTCAAACTGTTTTGATGACGAGACCCGCTTGTTCGAGTTGGCCAATTCGAATCTTTACCTCGTTTGGAACAACCCTGTTTCTGCCAATGTCCCTGCAATACTGCAGAAGTTAGGGCATTGCAGACGACACTCCCAGCGCTGAAATATTTTGTCCCTCAAAAGTACAGCAGCGTGGAGAATGACAGATGTTGTGTAGAAAGAAGGGTCACAGCTCGGGGTAGAGATTTTCAAAGACATATTGTAATAATGTAGGACACTTCTGTCGAGACATAAATAAGAGTTCAAGACCGAAAAGACCTTATGGTTTATCTCCGCTGCTGACATAACTGAAAACCATCTGGTTTGCCCGTATCCTAAAATGCGTTGGTATCCCGCCATAGTAGAGTCACAGCATTCCTTTAGTTCTTCAACACGAGCATTGTAAATGTAAAAGTAATTACATATTTTTGCTTCAACTGTTTCAACGTTAATAAGCCGATAGTCACCTGGCGTTTTCAGTGTGTTGTGGACAATGTGAGTCACGCAGCAAAGTGTTTCTCTAATAGAAGGTTTCAATTTCGCAAATACATGATATTGTCCTCTTCTCTGAACGCGACCGAACTGTGTGTCCTTGTCGTCAACACAAAATCCCACAAGTTTCAGCTCATTGTATTTTGTGCAAACACATTCTTTATAATTTGACAAATGGTGTCCGACGTGTCATTACTAAGTGAATGCATGTCTAAGAACTTGACCTCAATACTCAATGACCGCAAAAAATTTCACAAGGAGTGCGAACACCATTACTTCCTTGAGACTTGAGGCGTCTGTGAACATTGACACGAACTTTACTAGGTTGTTTCTCTTGAAGTTTGTCTGGCAAACAGGTACAGGACGTAAGTTATTATTATTATTAATATTTTATTATTATCATAATTATTATTATCAAAGCCACACATTCTGTGCGCACACATGCAAATTTCCGCTCAAACAATTTCTCCACCAACTTCTGATACAATTCCTGGAGTGGAAACCATGGTTATGAAATGCAGCGTAATAACAGAAGGCACCTTCTGCGGCCGCTAAATTGGTTTCTGTGTTTCAACGTTGTTCATCGCAAATAATTATTTCAGGGGCGGAAGAAGCTGCCGCAGACACCGTCGCCTAAGAACTATCCCATTTCAAATGCTTCATGAGATCTGATCTGCCACCTTGAACCATAGAAAATTTCGATTTGCATTTGTCAATCCGAACTTGAACAATGAACAATGATATATTACGGGTATAAAAGCGATTGCTTTACAAGTCCAGTAGGACGGTTGAAATGAAAGTAAACATAAGTGTAAATCGTCAATTTAAGCGTCTAGTGAATTCAACTTGCGAGTTGTTGTCGCGCGTGGCCTACTTAATGAATGGTAAATCGCTCTCCACTTGAGTAATCATCTTACACGTTTGTTTAGATATGGTTTCCCCACCAAGCTACACAATATGCAGGCATTCTCCACTAAAGTTCCAAGAATCTCACCATCGCTTTTCTTCCCTCATTGCATATTGTAGTAAAATGTTTCCTTGCCGCGTTCTCCACCCACGCAGTCCATTATCACGCAAAACATGCCGGCCTAGTTATTTCGGTCTTATTGTAACAAGAACGGCACGGCAATGAAGGACAAATTTGATTGGGGCCAACACAAGCTATATGAATCCCCACACCGACGTACATCACCTTTCCTTCCCACGACGCGCCATCTCTCCGGGTTTCCGCTCGCGACACCATGCACTTTGGGGGCCTCGTTAAAGGGTATTCCAAGCACATTACACCCCTGTATCTCCACTTCTACGCGTCCCATTCTGACCGGCCCGGGTATTCTTTCGATAGTTCTTAATTTATGTGAACGTGGATGCAACACACAATGCTTGGGGTTGGTCCGGGATGTTACAATAACGGACGTCCATCATGCCCCGTGTTTCTCTCGTTCCGTTAAGCCAATGTTCCTCCGCTTGCTCTCCCTGATTGTGCCAGTTCCCCTTTCCGTCCGCTCCCTTTTTAGTGGTCTTTTTGTCTTCCGGGCAATCACTGCCTTCTGCCTCCCTACCTTATGGTGTGCCTGCACCGCCACTGTTTGATTCTTACTATTCCACCTACATTAGACATGCTCAAATGAGGATATTCTGAGGTTTACGTCCTCAAATCGGTACATTAGTACATCCTGCCCAGCATTTTTAAGAAAGCGGGACAGAAACATTAAATTAGGGGCTATTTCGCCTAAATTGGGATGTAGGTTTACCTCGAGTGCATGTGATTTACCCGGATATTGTCGTGGAATGTAGGCGGGAGTTACGGTCAACCCTCGGAGTTTTGATCGCTGATCCAGCGTGCATCGCAAAAGCCAACGGTTATATGAACAGACTAGATGAGGTGTAACTATCGAAAGTGAGGCGGGTTGATCTAACCGGACGGCAGGTAATGCATGCAAGCCTCGTACTCCGCAGCCACCGACCGGACGTACGTGCGGGGTCAGCAATGGTTGACTGCACAGCCACGGTGGCGACAGACACCTGATCCACCACTTGACTGAAGCAGGAGCTAAGTAGCGAAAATTGCTAGTGGCCACGTGTGCAACTGGATGGACACTTGCTACAAGCCCTGACAGCCTGTCCTTACGTAGCATAGCGTACCATGGCCACAGGTGAACACATGCGAGCGTTTTAACTGGGGCATTACGTGTTGCTGAATTTGGCCGCACAGTACAACTCCCGTGTGAACGGATACACACCATCCATTCACATACTTCGCCAAAGTTCACTATAATAGAACAGCCCTCATACTCAATTGATATTGCTCTAAGCAACGCTGGTATTAAGGAGCATTGTGGAAGAATGCTTCCAGCAGTGCGTCGGAGGGTGGTAGAATGACGGAAACCCGCATTAAACTCGAGGGGATTGTGCTGAAGGTGAAGTTATACAGTTTGTTGTTTTCGAGCTACTCGGATTCTATCAGTAATATAAAATATCACTGATAGCTGTTGTTGATGTTTATGTTGAATTAAGTCCCCGTTCCACTTGAAGCCTCTGTACATGTCTGATCATGCCTCTATAGGCGTGCCTCCATGTTCGAGAGTAAAATATTTATTTATTTTTTATTGGTAGTGCGTCAGCAACTGGGCTGTTAGTACTGTTGATGGATCTTATGTTTAAAAAACCGCGTACTTTAGGCCAGCTGACGAGTTTCCCGGAAGAGTACTTGTCTGAGGCAGAACGAAAAGCCTACACCTAAGGTTTGTGACTTGCCAGGAACATGAAGCGGCGTCTCTCAAGGTGACGGTAGGGTTGCACAGCAAACTGCTTAAAGAGAATTTTATGTTCAAAGGTGCTAAATCTGACCTAAGTCGGTTTTAGCCTCCGCGAGCAAAATGACTGGTTGAAGTGCATTATCGCCTGAATAATGGAAGACTTAAGGGAAAGCGGGACTTGAGGCATCTGCTTTTAGGACAAGTGTGCCATCCTCGTTAATGTCAATTGATGAAGAGACGTGACCTCACTAAACTTCTGCTTGACAGCAGGGACGGTTGCTTCAACTTCAATTTGTATTTCTTTTCCGTAAATCAGTTAGCGGATGCAGTAGATCAACACCTTTGGGTAGGTATCTGCCATAGTAGTGGACCATGCCAAGGAATCGGCGTAGGCTCCTGAAGGACTGTGTTATGGGACAGTCTAGGATACCTTAGGTGTTATCCGGATGTGGTTTGATGCCATCCTCAGTTATCCTTTGACCGAGAAACGCAAAAGGGGGTTGGCCACATATATACATTTGTTCGGGTTAATGACTATACGGTGCTGTTCAAATCCTTTAACTGCCACTCGGTGGTGTGAGAAATGCTCGTCTGGTTACGCGCTTGCCATCAAAAGATCACCTATGTAAGCTTACACGAAACCAAGGCCACGGAGGACATGACCCACATGGCGGCTGAATACGTGTGTGCATTACCATGGCCGAAAATCATACAAAGGACCGTATAGGCAAACTAAAGTAATCACAGCAGTTTTCGCGCCATCTTCTTTCGACGTATGCACATAATGCCAGGCTCTGTATAGGTCAAGTTTGGAGAATAATGACGTTCCGGCTAGTCCAAGCGGGAAATTGTTGTATGGGGTATAAGCTGCCCATCCGGAACAGTGACATTGTTAAGGGCTCGGTGGTTGCCGCACTGCCGCCAATTACCGAACTTTCTATACTCTAGATGGAGAGAAGATGCCCAGCAATTGTTTGAAGGGCAAACGATTCTGAGGACAAGCTTGTGGTCGAATTCCTTTTTTGCTGCTTTAAGTTAGCTTGGGCGTACGCGTCTGGGTTTAACTGTTACTGGTGGACGGATTGTATAGCTGGGATGCCGCAACTGGTGTTTAGGTTAGGTGGTGTCTATATTTGTTTTGCTTAGAGACGGAAACTTTCGGAGACACGTAGATTACTACGAAAAGTGAGATAGGAGGATACGAAGCCTGCGACAATGTACTGAAGTCAGTTTGCAGAGTACAGTTAATGACGTGGTCGCGTCTCGTAATTTCTCTCAACGTAGGTAACAACATATCAAACTTGTCAAAAAAATCAATTCCAATGATCGGTATTTGCCCGCCAGCGATGGTGAAAATAAATAAAAAAATTACGTCGTAATCTTAGGCTTAAGGTATTTTGGCGCTGACCGTAGGTAATCATTTTAGTTTGATCGGCTGCTGGTAGGGTTGGACCAGCAGGTTGTTGGGGGCATCTTTCCAGCGTATGTGTTAGAACGCTTGACGTCTAAACCAGTGTCTATCAAGAAGTAAAGTTTGGTTGTGTTGTCAACTAATTAGAGCAGGCGACTAAAAACTTAACTTATCAAAACCGCCGCAATTATTGGCACGCCATGTGGGTTCCAGACTAAGTTGAAAGGCGTTAGGGTGTTGTCACCCTAGGCGGAAGTTGAGCGCTGCGTCTTCTAAGCGGCGGTAGTAACTGCAATAATGGCGTGACTGTCGTCTACAAGCGTTAAAACAACACCTGGTCCGAGAAATGGAGTTTCGCGATAAAGCCTGAACACGTCTGATATGAGACAAACTGAGCTGCAAGTTAGCAACACTCTTGTTTTTGGGACCATGCAGTGTGGTTCTTAAAGATTTTCGGACCAGCCTCGGTTACTAGTGATACAAAGGTTTTGGTAAGGCCTACGTGAACATTGTCCATAGCTGCTGGCAGCTTGTCTACAGAGGCTCATCAGGGAGCACAGCTAGTGTATCCGTAGTATTCGCAGGAAGACCTTTAGTACACATTTGGCGGAGTACGGTATCATCGAGGATGGAAGAACCAACTAGTGAACGCATATGTCGAAGTAGCAGGGGTAACGTTCCGTCTCTGAGCTAGACTTTAGAGAGTTAAACCTGAAGACGTAATTCCTCTGAGGCTGTAGTGCGCTAAATGATAGTGGCCTCAAGTTTATCGTAGAGCAAATCTACGGGCACAGGATCAAGAATGTCGATTAACACTGAAGCGATGTTGGATATTACAAGACCCATCACATATGAAAACACGGTGGCTTGGGCCGCAATTCTTCGAAATCGCAAGGTTATTTCTACTTGAATAAAGCATATACGTAGATTACAAACGTCAAGTGAAGATAACGCAAGACCAAGTGGAGGTTTCGACTCAATAATAAAAGGCGTTTGGTTAAATATTGTGAAAAAGTAAGCAAAATTCTACCGAAAAAATAAAATAGAAATGCGTGGGCATTAATTATCTAACGAACCGGTAACCTGAATATCGTTAGTTAAAGGTAATGTTCACCTTACATAAAGTGCTCCTGATTCGCTTCAGTGTCTGACGACAAAACCGCAAGCTATGCAGATGTAGGAGCACGTTTATCATGGCGATGGATTGGTCCGGACGTAGAGCGCACAAGCACAACAAACCGGCGGTCGTCTCTCGGTTGTCCCTCACTTTCCCTTTTCTCCTATGTCCCGAACTGCTGGGAGATCTGGGATTGGACTGAAAAACAATTGCCGCCCCACGCGGAAGTGACCACAGACCAGGACTTACATGGAGCATGTTTGAACACCAAAACGTCCCAATTACTCTCACCACAACCCTTGTCCATTAAGGAGAACTGGACACACCTTCATACTGCCATAAGTTATGCAACTGAAAAAGGAAGACAGCAGAAAACTTGAACGTTTGCTCACCTGGACACACAACAAGACGACTACTCTCGATGTTCCCATCCTCAGTCGACCTCAATCCTCATGGCGGCCCCGATCAAATTACCTGTCCCACTAACAGAGGAAATTAGGCGCAATTTATCGGCGCATAACCGAATAGAAAATCAGTCGTCAAACGGCTTCGCCATTCATACGTTAATGTTCGAAATAGTTTACGGCAGCGTTGCAGAACGTGGTGTGTTTGCGCCTGGCAAGCTTTCTCCCAATAAAAGGGCACAAATATCTGGTTAACAACACTGGCACGTGGCGGATGTGATTCGCCACTGAATAAAGCCAATGCCCACAACTACATAGTGGAAAGCCGACTAGACTCATTTTTAACTCTTCCCGACACATGCAGGAATATGTTACTCTCCGTCTACGTGCACCGATTAATTGCACTTATGGTGCTTTCAACTTCAACCGATTGAACCCGAAATATCGTCGTGAAACACTACTGCTTTTAAATCTTGATGTTGCCTGATTTGAGACTATAATATTTATTTATTTATGTAGGTACAAGTTGCTACTGTCACTGTCACAGTTACCATACAACGTCCGTACAGTCGCACATACCTGATCATGCCTCCATGGGCGTGCATCGCATAGTCAGAATAAAATATTTATTTATTTCTTTATATAACGTCAAAAGAAGCTTGAATTTGTTCTTGTGCATGTATTTAATTAAAACAATTTTGCATGCACTGTAGTGAACCATGGATGCGCAAACATAGAGATACGAGGGTTATTTACAATCGCTACAGGTCCACGTGTAGTGACCTGGAGATTCCCCTGTTTAGCTGCCGCATGCTGCGTAAAGTAATACAAAATCGCAAAATTATATTTTCTCGACGTACATAGCAAATTAGCCGCTCGCCTGTTTGAACATTGCTCGCGTTTGTTTGAGTCAACATAGCATCCGCTTTCGAACGGCGCGACGCTCATCGGCTCCGCGGCCATCTTTGCTCTCCACGCACGCGAACACACCCTTCCCCTAGCTAGGTATCTTTCGGTGCCTTACTTTTAGCACTAGATAGCGGATCTTCCCACTTAATAAATTTTTCCTAGCGTTACTTTTGGTGTTCTTCACGCATCGGAGGTTGGCCTTATATTCGCGTATTGGTTCTAAAGCGTACCGATCCTGCTTCTCGCTTTACACGTTTAGACTATACGACGAACTACTCCATTGACCGACCTAGAGCGTTTGTACTTACTATACAGACGACGTTGTAGTGAAAACACCAAACTACAAATGCTAAACTACCCAAAAATTTCCCTGTCGATAAAGCATGGTTGCTGGACCTGACACTTTGTACAACATGGCCGTTGGAAGGCCGTGAGTTAGTCGCGACATCAGGTCGGAAGACGAAACTTAGTTGGTACAATAATTCCAGGAGGTATATCCGATGGTAGCTGAGCGTGCGTATCAGACCAAAGCTGAACAGCACAAAACGCGTAGCCAAAGCCAGAAGGCGAATCCATACCGAACTTGTGTTTTGCGGATGTTGGTCAGTTATGACAAAACTGTGCAACGCATAATAGAAAAGTGAACAGTAAGGTCCAGTTGGGGATAAAACAACATACATAGGCTATAGCGTAAACGGTGGACCGTTTCAATTGTAGGCAATCAACCACGGATTACAGCTGTCCGGTGCGTTACTGTCAGGCATTTCTTCTGGACCGACGGGTCCGCCAATCGCAGGATTTCGAATACGGGCTTTTGCTTCTCAGGACGAGTGGTTTCTGAGTTCTACAAACGTATAGGCTTAAATGGGTACTTTGTTGCAAAAGACGTTTATAATGAGGTGAGGAACTCCACAAAGCTAAAAGCTGTACTATACCATGCTTTATTGCAGCAGTATAAAATTGGAAAGTTAATATATAATAGTACGCAAGCGGTTAAAATAGAAACAGAGTGTAAAATTCGCTTAGGGTTGGCCACGCTAGGTCTCCTTGAATTGAATAAAGTTGCAGCGTGTACGGTAAATGTTCCAAAATATACGAGTGTCGATGCATAGCATATGGTTTGTAACTAGGGCTTTGTTTCCAGTGTTAGTTGCCTGTGGAAGTCGTAACCGTGTAGTCGAAATGGTGATCAGAATCATTATTAATGGTTAGCTGCGTGTGTGTAAGCATGTCCACTGCTCTTAAATGAACTGTAAGGTATATATATTTACTTTAAAATATTTTAAATGTTTAAAGAGCCACTGTTCCCCCAAAACCTCCTAAGGTCCGAAATGAGTAATCGTGGACTTCAATGCTTACTTACCATCACTTGCCAATTAGCAGACAAACGTTCTTTGCCCGTTAAAGCCATGCAATTGACCACAAATGTCTTAATGCTAGACGCCATTCGTGGCCACCAGAAATACAGTTTCACTCCCCTACTATTAACTATAACCATTCCTCTGCGTCCACAATTGTACATCACAAAACCATCTGTACTAAAACAATTTTTCTTTCAGACAACATAACGTTGAGGAAATCTCTTTAATCACCCATTCCAAATAAAACATGCATCGAACATGCAGGAGTATATAGATTTACAGGGAAACCTTAATTCACGTATGCCTTTCTTACTTATGAACGTAGGATTATTCCTTACTACCTTCAATAACCTATATAAGTATACATTTATAGGCATAGCCGCACTATATATATATGGTTGGCGGCATTCCGGTTTCGGATTTGCCTGTCACTGTGGCAAGCCACAGGACGCCTGCGCCTACAGAGGGACCATGAATGGCTTTCGCTGCACCACCCACAGCTCCAACCACACACCCCATATCCAGTGTAAACCCGAAGGAATAAGACCGGGAGGCATGCGGATGGGAACCACGTTCCATATATACTATATATATATATATACATATATATATAAACTTATATGCCGACATAAACTCTCCGTGGTAGATGGTTGCCTGATGCGCCGTTCGGTGTTTGTAGCTCCGCCCCAGTCTATGGTCAGGATAATAGCTTGTGCAAATGGGGGACATCCAGGTACAGTTCGGCCCAACAAGCGAGTGAAACTGTATTTCTGGTGGCCACGAATGGCGTCTAGCATTGAAGACATTTGTGGTCAATTGCATCGCTTCATTATCAGACA